>OZ021724.1:40974014-42174014 GCA_963978545.1 Linyphia triangularis | reverse complement strand
TGCTGGTGATGGATTGAAATTTGCTGGCTCAACTCCATCAATACCTACTCGCATTATATTATTTATAGTTTCAGTGGACAAATTGCATCGCAATGGGTTTTTTATTTGATAAATGGCACTGAATCCTCCCTCTAAGGCAACTTACTAGGAAAAATACAGAGTTGCAACCTTAGACTGAAAGGCACAAACCGGTCATAATTGAAGGAACACACAAAATATTTATCTTTTGAAAGGTATTTTTGATTAAATATTTACATGCCCAACTGGGCATCTATGAGAAAGAAATACAAGCCTGATCCATACCTGCCAACATTGGCATTTTCAAATTAGTACAATTTTTACTGAACAAATATTTGCATTCCTATGACTCATGGAAAGTCAAATAGCGACAATATTTATGAATGTAATATAGAAATAATAGTAATTCTATTACAAATGAAAAAAAAAAAAATTGCATAATATTAAATTGCTCTCAAATATAACAAATTGTTACATTTTAGCACAAAATGGAAATTATAAAATAAAAAACTAACTTGGATTTAAAAATAAATCAAATTTAAACTTGACGATGAAATCTCTGATGAGGTTTATGATTTAGTCTACATTACACCTAAATAAAATGCTTTATGACACAAAAACTCTAGTGAAACATACAATGAGTTGGTGGTATTCAAAGTGTTTAATCACACGCACAAATATCAATTATGCAGGCTTTCGAATTCTTATTATTACATTTGATGTTGTCACTGTGCTTTTTAGAATTGATATGAACTTCGACATCAGTAAATCCTCCTTGAGAAATCTTAATATCAGATGCATAGATAGAGCAGAATGCAAAATTTGTTTCTTTGTTTGAATTTCTGATGATTAGAAGCTGCTTGGTTTGAAGTAAACTCTAAAAAAACAAAAAAAAATGATATTTTCTGGAGTCTTACACCAGGATTGTTTAACTTGGATATTTTAAAATAAATAATTAAGACTAACAAAGAAGCTGAAAACCGAAAGTGCTTTAATCTCTAAAGTCCGAGAAAATGAAACAGTCGTTCGGCGAGTGCCGCCAAAACAATTGAAAACGGCGGCGTCGCGATTTAGTGCGCAGAGTTGGAGTAAGGTCCAAAAGAAAAAAGAATAAAAAAAAAAAAAAAACTAAAGCACTTTCAGTTTTCTACTTTATTAATCTCTAAAGTTCGAGACAATGAAACAGTTGCTTGGTTCGCCAAATCCCGTCGGCAACACAGATGAAAACAATGAATTTCCAGCGCTGCGCTCAAGTGCTTTTATTATATACGCGCAACATTATTGTACGGTCCAAACAGAAGGAAGAACCAAAATCTAAAGCATTTTTGGTTTTCAGATTCTTTGTTAATCTCTTAAGTATGAGGCAACGCAATAGTTGTTTGGTTCGCCAGGTCCCGTCGGCAACTCAAATGAAAACAGTGCATCCCCGGCGCGGTGGTTTAGTGCTATTATTTACGCGCAAGTCCAGTACTATTATTTATGTTTTGGAGTCCAGTCCAAAAGAAGGTAGAATTAAAAAACTAAAGCACTTTTGGTTTTCTGCTTCTTTATTAACCTGTAAAGCCCGAAAAATCGAAGCAGTGGTTTGGTTTGCCAAATCAAGTCGGCAACAGAAAAGAAAACAATGCATCCTCGCCAACGCGCTTTAGTGCTGAACATATGCGCAATCTTGGAGTGTGAATAAATATTTTGACTGACGCGGCAGCTTTGGAAAATCGTTTCGGTTTCGTTGGTGACTTGAAAAAATATAAATAAAAAAAAAAAAATTTAAAAAAAAAAAGTTTTAGGGAAAAAACGAAAAGTACCGTGAAATCCGTACGATTTTTTTAGCTGTTCGTACACCCGTACAAAATAGTAAAAATCCGTACATTGTACGGATAATTCGTACAAGTTGGCAGGTATGCTGATCTGAATTTTTACATGCCTGATGAATTTTAATATGCCCTTTGCATGTCAGTCAATATGATTTTCGAGCCCTGAATCAAACAACTTTTTACCAAAAAGTGCAGCTATGATAATTGAGTTCTTATTGGAAGCGAAAAATTACAGTAAAACTAAACAGATACAGTTTGTACACATAAGAAAGAGGTACTGAAAAATGTTTCTTAAATAGCTAAAAAAATAATAAAAGATCTCACTTTAACCATACATGTGATTAGTCAAGCAAAAAATTAGCTGAAATGTTTTTCGTCATTTTACAGCATAATACACAAAAACATATAGCGCACAAAATTCAATACAAATTTTAGTTAAATTTTGGATATAAGATTGATTTCAATTATTAACTCTACAACAACCACGTCTCATTGTGATTGACACGCACACAATAATTAAATAAAGACAACTGTGTTCATGTATTAATCATAACTGAAAAATTTAACTTGACTTAAATGTTTTTGTACACATTCAGAAATTATAATACAGAGTGTCCAGCAAAATTTCTAATAAAACTTCAAACATCATCAAAAAACGTTCAAGGACCCCTCTTGCGACCAATTATCACCATATTTTCCAAAGTATACCCCACTTAGTAGTGTGCTGAACTAATTTTAGAAATTAGAAAAATTGTATGAAAATAAGAAATGGCTTATCAGAAAAGAATTGGGTTGTTATATTGAAAATAGGAAGAGAGGATTTTTTAAAGGCTCTTACTTGAGACTGAGAAGAAAAAAAAAAAGATACAAGATAGTTTACCAAGTCATAAATATGAAGGTCTAAATTTAAGCAGACAAAAAACACAGGGAATGTTACTAGGTGTACACTTTAATAGTTTGTGCTAAACATCAGCCACATTGGAATAAACAGCTTCATTTTAAGTATAAGATTCGAATGTGGTAGAATAGTTTGAGACTTAGGATTTTTTTTATCAGGCGAACATTTCTCTGTAATTTGGCAACTTTTGTAGTTCTTTCTTTCAGTTTTCTTTGGCACTAGCTTTTTCTTTGAAAACAATTGCTTATCACTAACATTTCTGTTGATAAGTACTAAGGGAGGGAGATTCTACATGTAACTGACCATAACACAGTAACCAGGCAAAAAACTTCAAATTTCCACAGTTGAAAAAGCCAATTTTAAACAATTATATTAAAAAAAAGCTTTAACTTTTAAACTATTATTAATGGCTCTGGTTAAAATATATATATATATATATTTTTTTTATATGATAAAATACATTATTTTATATATTATAGCAGTTAAAATTGCAATTTTAAATAAGAAAATACAGTAAAATTGGACAATTGGGTCGAATTTTTTACACAAAATTAAATTAAAATCTTAGTAATTCTGTATATATTCAAATCAAAAGGCAAAACTGATCTTCACACAAACACTAATCACAGGCATAGCGGCTATCACATCACCGGAAACCTAGGCGAATGACACCTAAAGAGCGCCGCAAATTTCGCAATATCTACTATTAAAACGACTTAAGCCCCTAGTTGAAAATTACCATTACTCCAAAGTAAATATCGGCGATAGCGGCCACCGTATCGGCGAAAATCCGAGTAATTACATTAATTCAACAATCGGAAAAAATGAACACCACAACAACGTAAATTTCGACGATATTGCCCGCCGTAGCAGCGTAAATTTACGTAAATACAGACCTTAAGTCAGCGCAACGCTCAGCGAAACTAAGTACCATACACCAACGTAAATAATGGCGATAGAGTTTGGTTATCTGTAGAAAAATTGGCCATTACATCGGAGGTTTGAGGAAGTCTGAACGCACATAAGATCCATGGCTATCAGATTTGCCAGCAAGCTCAATAAGATTGTAATGTAGATTAGTATCGATCTCAAGAATAATCGAAATTTTAATAAGAAAAGAGCGGAAATCCGTATTTCAGACAATAAATATCATCATGCAACAACGTAATTCTCAGCGATAGCGTCCGCCATAATCACGGGCAAACGGCCATTTCATCACCGTAACGTTCAGCAAAATTTCCATCGCATATCAACGTAAATAATGCAGACAGAAGCTATGATATTAAAGAAAAATTCTGAGGAAAAGTATTCATTCCATCGGTGGTTTGGCGGAGTTTAAACGTGTGCAGATTTCGTGTTTGTTAGGAAATTTCATCGATCTCCGGCATGTTCGAAATTTCGGTCAAAAATCTTCGAATAGAACCATGTTTAAAGAGAACATTTCTGAGGGAAGGAGAAACTACTTTCGATCCGCGAGATCAATGGGAAAATTGTGGAAAAACGCCGATATAAGACGACTTTTTCCGATACTGAAGAGGAGTGTCAAATTTCTGAATTCAACCGGAAATTCCAACATTAATACGAATTTCGAGCATAATCTACGATTTTCCCGAGATGCAAAAAAATTCAAGTATATTTCCCAACTACTGGACACCCTGTAATAATAGTTAAATACAGAAAAAGTCCGATTACCTGGCATTCAAGATTCAATCCACTGGAATTTTTTAAAAATCAAATTGGTGAGAATACCTTTTTCTTGCACAAAAAAAAAAAAAAAAAAAAAACAAGACGATAAATTGCCAAATTTTATACATTTTTTAATTTAGTTTGAGATTTTGAATTTGAATAGGATTTTTATTAGAAACATTTTAAGGGAATGAAGGACGAAAGCAAACTTTTCAATACGATTCCCGAAAAAAAAATCTAATACATCTATTTTCAAAATTGACACAAGTTTTTTAGTGGATGATGGATAATTTTGATGCAATTCGAGGATTTCCGCAAATTTGCGGAAGAATCACATGTATGAAGACCACGTGACAAAGGCAACAGCATCGAAAACCGGTTTAACTATTCTTTAACCAAGTTAGTTCAGACTAAAACAAGTCCTGAACTATAGTGGAAAAAGGACAGTGGGAAACGAGCGCACTGGGCATTCTTTTTATGAAAAAAGGAAATCGATCGAATGGCCTTGACACGTCAGTTGAAATAATAAAACATTTTAGGGAATGAAGGAAAAGGCTCACTTTTCAAAACGATTTCTGAATATTTTTTAAAAACTTATCTAATCTAATTCCAAAATTTTAGCGGATAACGGGATTTTCAGCCGATGATGAATTCGCGGATTTCCGCTAATTCACGTAAAAAAATTCGCGGATTTCCGCTAATTCGCGGAAGAATCACATGTATGTTTAACACATTTAACATACAGTCTAAAAGTTAGTTTACATCATTCAATATATTACAAATTGAAAGCAAAACAAGAAGCATGGCTAGATAAAAATGCTTTAGACATAGCCAAAACAAGCTAATTGTTTGGAAACACTACATTCCAATTAAATAATATAACTTCTGAAAATGTATTTGAAAAAAGCAAATCAATTTTGAAAAAGAGAATTTAATGTGGAATTGTCACAAATCATAAAATCATTAAAAACTAAAGAAAAATTTTAAATATTATAAAGTAACCAAATTTACGTTATATTTTTAAATCATGAAAAAAATGTGTGAAGAACAGATTATTAATCAAAACAAACTATTGTAATAATTGCACTGTCAGATTGCTTATGTATCATTGAACGAGGCTAAAAAGAAACCCTGGTTTAAGTCAGAACATTTCGGAAAGGTAGAAAAACGTATTTATATAGATCATACCTGCCCGGTTTCTATGTTCACACAACCAAATGCCTTGCCAAGAACCAAGGTTTAACTGTCCATCGGTTATTGGAATGGTTAAACTGGATCCCAAAAAACATGCTTTTATGTGAGCAGGCTGTACGGAGAAAAGAAAAAAAATTAAACTTTTATAAACAAATATGAGAAAAAAATTTACTTCTTAAAAAAATTAAAACAATCTGAATTATTTTTATTTCTTAGATTTTTTTTACTTGGAATTATAATTAAGTAATTAGAAAGCACATCAATATCATTAGCATTAATAATCTTAAAATTACATTTTTTACATTATTACAAGGTCCTACATACACAATATAAATAGAAATATTCTAAACCAACTCCTGGGTTAAAGACCTTGGAAACAGCTCTTTGTTATGTGAAATAGCAGACATTAGCTTAATCCATTGAAAAGCTGCTTTTAAAAACATAATGAAACTATGCAGCAAAAAATCGAACGTTCCACCTTCAGCAGAAAACAAGTTACTGATTTCTTTACAAATTCTTCTTAAAGATATGTAATCTATAATATCGAGAAGAAAAAAAGAAGGGGAAAAAAGAAATTGGTGCAACAGTTTTGAAATAATATACTGACTGATACAATAATTAAATATTTCATTTAAGCGTCCAAAAAATGTACATCACTATCGAATTAACTTTCTTTTGTTTCGATTATCTGGATTTGCACTTACTCTGCTAATCCTCAATTTCAGATGTGCCAATTAAAGGGGAGTATATTATACAAATAGCTCAAAGTTCATATTATGGAACACTTTCTACTTATGAGCTATACCCAAAGCAGAAAAAAATTTCTACATAAGAGTCATCTCACTACTTTGGAATTTATAAATTATTTGTTAAGTTATGATGGCACACAGAAAAATTTTGCATAGAAATCT
Source organism: Linyphia triangularis (assembly GCA_963978545.1). Taxonomy (NCBI): domain Eukaryota; kingdom Metazoa; phylum Arthropoda; class Arachnida; order Araneae; family Linyphiidae; genus Linyphia; species Linyphia triangularis. The sequence goes on along the minus strand of OZ021724.1, from coordinate 42,167,493 downwards.
GTAAAAACATACAGGCTCAACACGTAGCACCAGGTTATCAAGATAAAAAATGAAAATATATATATACATATTCAGTATATTTAGTTGCTTGTGGTCTACTACGCCTTTTATTAAACTTATGCAAGTTCTACTTTCCACTAGGCTTCAAATTGCTGTCCTATCAATAATCAACATGGTTCTATTATTTCAGCTGAAACTAATGCACATTTATTATTGTTAAAATGTACTTGTTTATTGTTGAATGTTTAAAAATAAACATCAGTTATAAAATTAAAAAATGCTGCATTTAAAAAGTTTTTATTTTTCATTTCAAAGAGTTAATGGAAAATATCAAGTTTTACAACAAAAACCCTATTTGAATAATTTTATAACTTACTAGTACATGAGTTATTACGAGTCTACTATTAGGTATGCTCTACAATTAATTTTAACTTTATTAATTAATAAAATACACTCACCATGTCATCAGGACCTTCACAGGAATGTTTGAAGGGAGTGGACTAAAAAGTGATAACAATATAAAATTAGCGATTGCAATTCTTGTTATACAAAGAAAAATTTTGAGTTATCAGGCAAATACATTTTTACACGCAAAGTCACAGCAAATAACGTTCTTCTCTATCCTAACAGAACAAATCATAACTACCAATGAAAATTGTGACACATGGAATAAGTCAAAGAGATCAAAACTAACTCAACAAATTGACCATAAAGGAATAATCCCAAAATATATATATACATCCCTTCCACTACTTCAAACTGAGAACAGTTAACCCCTTACCGTACCATTTAGGTCAATGAAATCTCTGCCCAAGCGATTGGGGAAGACGCGCACTATACGAGCAGTGTGTTGCGCGAGGCAATCACAATAGAAGCAGACATGTGGATGCCTGTTGTATAGCTTACGCTTACTTGCTCCACGTGATAATGTTTGAGTGGATGTCAACACTAATTTATTTCTTGTTCCTCTTTTGCATACATATTTTTAATACAATATCTCAGTCAATACTTCCAAAATACAGGGCTGCCACTGACAATAACCTTTGAAAATAGTTGCTTTAGTAGCCCCAGATGTTAAAAATAGTAGCCAAATAGTAGTCTCAGACGATGAAAATAGTAGTACTTTTTTTCAAGTCGACAATTGTCTTGCTTTGAAGGTTTAAGTATTCAACAAGATCGGAATAAAACTATTGATTAACATAAAACACGAAAACCCTGATACTCCTCGTTATATATATGGTCTTTCGATTCAAAATAGTGTCTTAATATCAAGTAAACACAACATACTATATGATAAAGACAATGTGTCGCAACACTCTTAACGATACTTTATCCGGCAAAATTTTGATCAAAATCCGACAATTTTGTTCAAAAGAATCTAATATCCAGACTCTTTTTCATGCCTTTTTTTTATTAAAAGCAACAACAAAAATAATTTTCTTTAAACCTTCAAAGTAAAAAAAGTTGAACTTGATCAAAAGCGATGGTAAAAATCAACTGGCAAAAAATCATTTATAATTTTTTTGAAATTTCCCAAAGTCAAACAACTTTTTGGCAAAAAAAAGTTTCAAGTTTAAACAATTATACTGTATTGACAATAGCAGGCGGATTTTTAATTTTTTTTAAACGGCATACTAAATAATTAAATAAATTGCTTCATAATTTAAATTATATTTTATAAATTTATCTAGAATATTAAAATTTTTGTCGTTCCTCATCGATTGACCTACACGGCAAAATCGATCCTCAGACCGACACACATCATGTCTATAGCATCAACGGAAGCCTTGATGAAAGCCCCATTACAACAACGCAAATCTCACCAACTATCATCAGCACCAAAATGGCTGCACAAATATCGGGAAAAGCAGCTGTTAAATCCTTAAATCAGAGTAAACTTTGGCGAAAATGACTATCATTTCAATGTAAATATAAACGATAATGCCTTTCATACCGATGCAAATCTCGCAATGGGTATATTACATCAGCATAATACGTGGCAAATATGGAAGTCACAACACCATAAATCTCGGCAATCACCTGGCATATAAGCCTAAATCTCGGCATTAGCAGCCACTGTATCGGCGTAACAATCAATGACATTAACAATCGCGCATTAACATAAATATTTATGATAGAGACAAACCTTAAAGGATGCATTGATAAAAGTGGTCATTTTACCGGATATTTTGGGAATTCTGAATATAGGCAAGAATCCAAAGCGATCAGACTTATAAGCAAGCACATGACACACAAGCATCCCCTAGAAATTTTAATGTGGATTTACATCGATCTCAGGAAATTTTAGTTAAAAATGCTGAAATCGACATATCTGCAGAACTATATCATGTGTGATTTTTAGTGTGGATTTCATTCGCTATATGTTAAGTTAAAGAAACAAAAGCTTGCTTTTCACAACCGTCTTGCTTCACACACAAGTAACTCCACTTCGGAGCTTTGCTTATATTATAGTGATAAGTGATGTGTGGATGAAAAATTTCATACAATAAGCTTTTCCGATTTCGTGATTTTCAGTACCTGGTCATTGACTTGGGAAAATAACAAGGATTTCTTATACTCAAATACTACAACTACCTTGGCAAAGTTAGGCGACTTTTTTAATATGAGAAGGAAACGATTTATAATGACGCTATCAGGCCTTTTAAACTGTGCAAAAGTAGATGCCCTATTGGCTAAGTGGCAATCCTCAATCGCTAAAGGTATAATTTAATCGGTATTTTTACGCAAATATCAATTTTCAATTGAAAAGGAAAACTGTCTATACCGATAGCAATTTCTTCCGGCATTCACGACAAATTCATTTTTGTCAACAAAAGTAAATCAAGGCAAAACAATTTGATATTTGAGAATATATAATTTATGTTGTTGATCCTTGACGACAAAAGATAAAACATAAGAACCAAACAGGTATGCGAAAACAACCAAGTTTGATGTCAAAAATAACAATCGCCCGTGCGCTTTTACCAGGAAGATACTATCATTGGACTATAAAAACAGCCACTTGATCCATAAAATTCCAAACTAAAATTAACCCCTATTTCAAAAACGTTTGCTTTTCGCACCTCCTTATAAATATCACCATTTTGACAAAACTGCATTAGTACTCAATTGGCAATTTTTTTTGTTCGTCCTACTATCAGACTGTAATTTCATAAAAAATAGTTGCCTTAGCCCAAAAATAGTTGAAGGATTTGCTTAAAATAGTCGTTTTGGGCCCTTTTTTCATTGAAATAGAAGTCATAGTCACCTGGCCACTAAAATAGTCGCTTTAGTAGCCTTTTTAGTCGCCTATGGCAGCCCTGAAAATATAAATATTAGTACTATAAATCCTGCATAATAGACAAGAAATAACAGTGTCAAAAACTCATTTATTCATGACCAACTTGGTTCCACGAGTCTCACTCGTGATGTTTAAGTTTGACCCACATTTCTTTTTACGAGTCTGACTCGTGATATCCCCGTTTGACCCAAAATTGTTATCATAAGTCAGACTCGTCAAAGTACTGCAAGGGGTTAATTTATAGAAAATTATTAATTTGTTGCTGCTCAACAACATCAATCTTGAAATCATTTTAGGAAAACAAAAATTGACAGAAAAATATAAATATTGAATTTGGCAAATTTTGTACTAATCATAGCTTCACTTCTCTTACTAAAATCTCTTCTTGATGATCTCACAACCCAGAACACCGAATTTTTATAATATGTATTGATAAGAATAAGCACTGGAAGATGAAGTCATTACAAGGTAAGCTACTCACAAATATTAAGGGATTTTTCAGTTAGATAACAATATTTACAATACTGTAGTAATATAAGGTTTTAATAAAATGGTTGATAGCTAAATTTGTTGTTGGAAGGGACAAACAAAGGTTTAAACAAAGGTGATCTTGAGGCAAAACATTGGATAAATATCTTTAAATATAGCCTGTAATTTTGAAGTAATTGATGAAACGTTGCTGACACCTGACTGGCATATAATACTTTACATAAATAGGAAAAAAAATTAAGAAAATTCTGCAATGTATAAGAAAATGACATGGACAGAAGATATCTTATATAAAATTATAAATCTGGCAAAAGCGTATTACCAGTAACTATTTTCAAACATAACAAAAACATTCATAAAATGTGATAAAAGTTAATATTTTATTTGAACTTTAGAGACATTAATGATTGCGACATAAAATTAAAACTTCTAAAACAATTATTTCATTAACAGTTCTTATGAAAAAACTCATGCAACTCACTTCAGGTACAAGTTGTGTAAGAAACATTTCCATATCAGCCCTACAATTGAAAAAAAAAAAATAATAATAATAATTGGAATAAATTATCAAAAATAATCAGTTGAAATAAATAGATAAAACTGTCTAAAGTGTTTACCTGTTTACAAGAAACAACCTTTAAATGTTAAGTTAAAATCTCTGACAAGTGTTTTTATTGTATTTGATATAATTTCATTATTAATAACTTTGTATGGTGCATCCCAGTAATCATGTAAATATAAAATGTGATATAAAAGAAATAGGACTTTTAAAAAATTGACTATTGCTCATGTATACTTAAAACAAACTATTGAAGAAAAATCCTTTTTTTTTCTTTTTTGTTGGAAAATAACCAGATATTTCTGAACAGTTCTCTGCGTAAAGCCATCCTGCTACTTTCAAATGTTTGTGAATTAATGCTTTTTAAAAATCCTATTACTTCCCTATGCTTTCAAAAGCACAGAAATAGGTGCAAATTATATGTGCAATGTAATAAACACTTCTGATGCACTGTGAAAAGAATATTATTGCCTGACATCTTTATCATATTAAACTACCAACTTTCTATAGTTTATTAAGTAATGCTAGAGCACTACATGGTCATTCTTTAAATCATTGCAAACTGGGTGGTGTGTGTGTGTTTTTTTTTTTTTTTTTTTGTTTTTTTTGTAGTAGTAGTATACAAAATAGTAGTACCAAAAAAAAGATTAACCTTTCAATTTAATTTCAATTTCTGAATATTAATAAAAAAGAGATTTCTTACCTCACATGGGGATCCCAATTCTGGAAAAAAAGATATCAAGATCAATACATCAAATCCATAAACTTTTTAATTAAAATATAAATAGTAATGCTATTTAAAATGACTTTTTCATCTTTAAAAGTAGAGTCAATGTACAAATTATAAATTTGAAAACATATAAGATTCCAATTTTAATTTGCTAGTTATTACTAAATTTTTTTTTAAAAAAAAAGCGCTATTTAATGTCTAATTATTATTTCTTTATTTTAAATTAGCATAAATAAACAAATATTCAAAATATATCAAGCATTTAAAGATTTAGAATGGCTCCTAACCATATTTAGAGACTGGAAAAAAGTTATTTGAAAATTTGCATAATATGTAGAAGATTAGAAGCTGTGTAATACGAGTACACTTGGGACCTTAGCCAATTTCAAATTTTAGAAATATATTTTAAGCTCTTAGATTATTACAAAACACATATGAAAACAAAGAATTAATATTTAAGTGTGAATATGTTAAAATAGAAATTAGATACTCACTTCATTTAATGCAAGGCTGGCAGATGTATGCATAACTGAAACACAAAGCGAAACATTAATTAAAAAATGTAAATATAACTAAAAATTGTAAATTTTACAGAGACATTTTATGTTTTGTACTTTGATAGTTTAGAAAAAGTAAAAATAGATAATTTAATAATATTTATGGGCTTACTGCAACAAAATTTCAGAACTCAAAATCATACTGTAAACAGATACACTAGAATTTTTAAATGAATATTAATTGCTACTATTTCAATTTTTTTTTTAAATAATTATCCGAAAAGTTAGGAACTAAAAGAATAGTTCAAATATGGTACATGGACCATTTTCAAAATTCGCTTATATTTGCGGTCCCAGGGGTAAAATAAGAAAAGAAAAATGCATAAATTAATAATTAAATTAAAGCACAGTTTAACATAAAGGAGACTGTGTTAAACATTTCTAGCATAAAATTTAAAAAAAATTAATAAAATATTTTAAGATATAAAGGTTTTTAAATGTGACTTGTATGAAAAATGCTTGTCCCTCTCAAGTTTTATGTATTTTAACTCTTGCTTTTTCTACCTGATTCAACTTTTTAAAATAAACAACTTTGCTTGTTTTAAATATGAACTATTACTACATTATATAAATGATAAAAAATTACTTACATGAATTTTTTTCTTTATCAAATCACTAAAAATATTTTTTCCCCCACTTTGTGTCAAGTCTGTTACCATGTGAATAATTTAACCAATAGAAGTTCATAATTTTACCTACAGAAAGCAGCACATATGCAGTAATATAGTAAAACTAGTTAAGCCACTTTTTTAGCCATTTTGTTTTCTTCAGTCAAGAAGCATTGCACTAGTGTTGAGAATAGGATTTCTTCAAGGTTGGTATTTTTATTCTTTGTCAAGTCTGTTATTATAATTTGTAATATTAAAATAATATTTTTTCCACTTTTATAGTTAAATGCTGTTTACTAGACAGTTTTAGAAGGTGTTAGTATTTTTTTTTTTTTTTTTTTTTAAATTTAAAAATTTTACAGATCAGCCTTTTTTCTCATGTTTTAATACTAATGTCAAATCCGTTACCTGTCAAGTCCGTTACCATGTTACTGGTAACGAAATTGACAGAAAGAAACAGACTTGACATTAAATTGTTAATTGCAGCTAACAAAAGGTATTTTATACCTAGAATGTTATTCTAATGTTAATTGTTTTATATTTAATAGAGTTAATGTCTGGTATTAATTGTTAATTAGTTATGTTACATCTAGTATATTATTCTAGAGAAAATTGCTGTTTACATAGTTAATAGTGTTAATGTTTAGTATTAACTGCTAATTCTGGATATGTAAAGTTATTTTGTGGCTAACTAAAATTATCTTGTGTCTAGTATAGTAAAAAATTTTGTAGTGAAAATTCTGATGTCTTAGTATCTTATACAACCTTCACTAGATTCTGTCCTTTTCATGTCCAAGGACCATGTGCCGAAAATAGGAATACATGTGCATGTATCATACATTCTAATTTTAAATAAAAAGTGCAAAAGTTGATTAGTGTAAAGGCATTGCCAACAAATGATCTTAAGTCCCTATATGCATCCACAGTGTGCAGTGTCAAATCTATGGATTGCACGTATAATAATTGCATCAACTGTAACAATAAAAAAGTGGAAATTAATGTACCTAACAAAACTGATAGCATTAACTGGTATGTATGGGAAAAAAGGAAAGAAACAAGATAAAAAATTGTTGGGGGAATAAAGAAAGAAATATTAGTCCAAACTATATCAAAAGAGAAAAAAGAAGGATCAGTTGGATCATTAATTGAAAAGTTTGAAGAAGATTTATCACGATTTAAAAGGCATGCCTTTAACATCAGTCAGCAATTTCAAGCTTATAGGACCAGCAAAGAAAACATGGGACCAAATGAAGCTCTCTTGCACATTGACTTCTCGGAAAATTATGCCTGTAAATTAAACGAAGATGTACAAACATATCACTATGGTGCTTCAAGAGAACAAGGGACATTACACACAGGTGTTATGTACATTGGGAAGAAAGTAAAGCCAATTTCTTTTTGCACAATTTCGCCCAGTTATGACCACAGTCCAGCAGCAATTAGGGCCCACCTAGAACCAATATTGGACTTATTGAAACATTTGAATCGATCGGTTTCAGTCCTCTATTTTTTTCGGAAAGTCCATCAACACAATATCGTTAGAAAAAAAAACTTCTATCTCTTCATCCACTTACTCTTTATGCATGGGTTTCAAAGGGACACATGGTCCTATTTTGAAGCTGGCCATGGAAAAAGAGCTGCTGATGGCATTGGAGCAGCCATCAAACGAATCACAGATAGCCTGGTAGCTTATGTCATGATACATTTGATGCATGCGATCTGTACGAAAAGATTCATGGAAAAACGAATGTCAAGGTGTTTTTCAATGAGGACAAACATATTCAATCCATTCAAGAAAATTTACCTCATTTTGTTCCAGCTCTTCCCGATACATTTCATGTACATCAAATTGCCACAAATGAAAAGGGAAAATTCTTTTTCAGCAACGTGAATTGTTTTTGTAACCGAAATGGCTGCTGCGAGTGTTTTCCGATGAAAGAGTTTGATTTCAATATAGATAAACAAAAAAAGCATCGGAAAAGAATATACTCTACTTCTTCGGAAAGCGAACTCTCCATTGTCAACCCAACTCCAGAAATAGGTTCCTTGAACCCGATTGCTTCGTATAAAATGATTGAGGGTGTTCATGTTTTAGAAGAGTTTATTGGGGGTAGTAGAAAAAAGACAAAGTACACATATGCTGCAGTGATTCAAGAAAAAATGGATGAAGATGGTGAAATCAAAATAATGTCCTTAAAAGCAAATGATAAATACAGGAAAGTTTATCACATTGATGATAAAGACATTTCATATGTTAACTTTGAACAAGTTGTGGGAATTCTTCAACATCCAAAATTGAAAGGGAATAGAATATTCTATGAATTTGCAGGACCTTTGGACACGTACAAAAAATGAAAATGTATATGTTTATTTATAAATAAATACCTAATGTAGTTTTTGAAAGGTAAAGTATTTGTTTATAATTAAATCAATATGATAATTTATACTTGTATATTTAATCATAAAAAATTCTCTGTGTGTTAGGTAGAGAAAAATGAACATTAAAATGAAAAATATATGTATATAAACTTGAAAAATATTAAAAACTATAGTAACAGACTTGACATTTGGTTAAGGGTTCTAGTCAAATCAGTTACCAAATGTCAAGTCTGTTACCGCACAGTTATTTATGGTATTTATAGATTAATATTTTTTTTTCTTCTTTAAATTGTTATTTCTCTTTTAACTAAGAAAGACAAATATAATTTTCATAAAATTAAATAATTTAAGTAAATATATACTTTTGTTATTGAGAAAAGTTCTTTGGAAAAGTCTAATGTAATTAAATTCTATGGTAATTTTTGCCACTAATTTTAATTTAATTGAAGTAAAACCGACTAAGTGCATGTTTTTAATTTCAGGGACATAAGTCCCTTCAAAGTAAGTTAATTTTAAAAGGTTAAAAAACTATTAACTGTGTGAATTTTCATGAATTGTGTATGGTAACAGACTTGACAATTTGCCTTGCAACTTAAGTTAACGACGGCATTTACATACTAAATTATACAATAAAGTGCACAACTAATTACTTTTTCATATACTTCAGACCTTATACCCTAACACCAGTAATCATTTTTAAATGAAATAGTAATTATTTTTTTTTTAAATTCAAAACCTGAAATATAAGCGTTTGGTGAAAATTTCCTACATAGTCAACTCAAATCAGATAACAACAGTTCATCACACAAATTAAACGTTTTACAGTTTCAATGTTTGCACATTCAATGGGCCAGTTTAAATTATTTTTTACCATTTTCCGGAAAAAGTTGAAGCTAACAGTTTCCATTAATAAATGTTGTGCCTTGAAGACATGATACAGCTTTTAAGTTAAAAAGGCTGAACTTCACGCGAAAGCGATGAAAATCAGCAAAAAACATCCCATTAAAAAAATTTCAGAAATCAAACCACTTTAAATAATTATATACAGCTTATTATCATGAGAAACAGTTGTAACTAATTAAATACTATCCTAGCTTTTTGATTTTTGGTACTCTTCTGTTAGATGGGTACGAGATAAAAACTGCCAAATTGTAATCATACTCATCCTAACTAACAACCTTTAAATCATTGATCATTCCTATAACAAACTGTAAACATTTAAGCTTGGCAATACATTTACATGTCATTTAAACATGTAGTACACATTTAGGCTTGGTGCTAACTGGTACCAGTCTAAAAGAAGAGTATCAATTTTTGTTTATTAAATTCCTACTAAAATTACCGTCAAAAAAGCTGAAATCAGTGTTTCTGTTTAACTGTACCATATCTGGTTTTAGGATAAAGTCTGGGTATTAAATTAAAATAATGTACACTGAGCAACCATTATGCAGCATAAGTGTGAAAGCAAGTTAATGAAGTAACATAGATAAAGTTCTTTATAAGCTTTGTTTCAGATTTGATTGTAGAGGATATCATTATATTTGGCATGATAGCCCAGGGTGGGACAAGGACTTCCGTTGAAGGTTTCTCCAGGACAGCCTATTTCTCGACCAAGTCAGCCAGTCCTTCACTCTGATTACTTTAAAAATCCAATTCAACAAAAACGAGCCATCACAGTTTTGGCCTTCCTCTTTTCCTACTCGTGAAAGGACTAGCGGCAAAAATCTTCGTTATTGGATTAATTTCATCCATTCTAGAAGCCCAGTTTGTTCTTTTAATTTTAAAGCTTTTAATGATATCAGGATCTTTAAAAAATCTATAAATTTCTGAATTAAAATGTCATTGCTATATAGACCATTTTCATGGCACCACAAAGGTAAAGGACATAAAACCTTTAATTTCCAAGCAAAAATTTTACTATAGTAGAAGAGGTCACAGTATAAGCATCATTACACAGGAAGTGAATCGTCTTCATTTTCTGTAACAGTTCAGACATCCATTAACATTTATTAATTCTCTTACTTTAGGTTGCTTTTTTTTTTTTAATGTTCGTATTCTTCAACAAACACATGTGAAATATAGTGAAAATGGTAAAATTTATTATTTGCATGAGAGTTTATACTATGCAAAATTTGTTAAATAGAAAAAATGTTTTACAACTCAATGAGGAGGAGAATTATTAAAAAATTTTAGTGTGTGTCAACATTCATAGTACCTGATACATTCCAGATCAGCACAATTTGCAAAATGTTTGATGATAATTCTGAACTGACACTAACATATTTACGAGTAATATAATTTGGAGAAAAAAATTACAATGTTCTACCTTATCAATGTATTAATTTATTTAGGGAAACAAAACGAGGTAATGATTTGACTTACAATTGCATATTTTGCCCATTTCTATTTCAAAGACAACACAAAGTAATTCAAATTCTAATAAAAGGAATTTTGTGAAACGAAAAGCTTAAAAAGTTGAAGCAATTTAAAAAGAAACATACAAGCTAACTTTCAATTTGATATGTAAGGAACTATGATGAACAGAATTATGCAAATCTTACAGTTTGCAATAGCTTCCTCAACATCTTAAAATCAAACTTGTAGGGTGTAAGCAAATGATGAAGCAACTTATTGGTATTAACTTCGAAAAATTTTGAAAGGAAAAAGGGGGTGAAACATTTCCTTGCAATAGTCACCATAATTTCGATACAGTAAAACCCTCAATATGAAATGCCCAAAAAGCAGAATTATATATTTATGCTACATAGATCTCATAAAATATTGTGCAATGGAATCAAGGAAAGCTATTCGAGAATGAACTTTCATGCAACTACGATTTGGATGTAGCAACCCCTACAGATTCTTACTTTGAACATGAAAAAGTCCAACCGAGAACTGGGAAATTTCAGGAATTTGCTTCATCAATTCATCGGTAACTAAATGACAACCTCTGTGAACTGGGCGTAAATTTACTTTTCGCTGAAACCATGCTGATCCTTGCCTTACAATTCCATTACTTGTGCTAGCGGTCGCCATCTTTCGGCGGAAAAAAATAGAAAACCAAAATAAACAAATGTCTAATTTATTTTCTGTTGCCATTACCTTATTGTAAAAATCTATAAAATGTATAAGCTGTACACAAATGTGACTTGCTTATTTGAAAATGTTCAACGTCAAATAATGCTTTTAAATACTTTTTCAGAGTTATTTATTGAGCAAATTCGAAATTATTGCTTTAAAAACTTTTTTATTTGGGAACAATGGTGATGACGAAATTATTTTGTAGGAGTTTCAGCTAAAATCTCCATTAAAAGCAATCTCAAACCAATTTTATATGCATAATATCCCATTACAATTGCAAAATGATTTATGGAATATACGAGATTTTCCTTACTATTATACTGTAATACGGTTTGTCTAATAAGAGATTTATTTACTCAATATAGTAGTTTTGCAATATGCAAGAACATTTTTTGAAGGTTCAAAAGTTTTCGAGAAAATTCAATTTAGAGTGTAATAACTAGTTTCGACGCAGACACGATTTTATGGTATTTCAAAGGATTGTTCCAGCTGGTTCCAAGCTACTACATGTATACTGTTTACATGAAATTGTTGTTTCATCATAGTAGCTTCCCAATATGGAAGAACATTTTTTGAAGGTTCACAAATTTTTGAGAAAATTCAATTTATAATATAATTACTTTCGACACGAACACGATTTTAGGGTTTTTCAAAGGATTGTTCCAGCTAGCTCCAAGCTCATAAACGAATAACTCTTGCACGAAATTGTTGTCTCAACACAGTACCCAAGTAGCACAGCAGTATTGGCCAATATCAGCCCTACATTGGCCAATCCCGATGTGGAATGGCGCAAAATCGGCCGTTCGATGCCGATATTGCCCAATCTCGCCCAATATTGGATAGACGATACTCAAAAGTTTGAAAGGTTGATCGACAGTTTTAAAATTAAAATATTTTATGTATAAGAAAGGAAGGTTTGCATTAATATGTTTTGTGATATTTTTGCCACGGTTTTAAGCATTTTTTAAAAAATCATGTATTTTGGAACGATCTCGACTTACGGCCAAAACTGGCCGAATCCGATGCGCAGAATTTCTCAAAAAGAATCGCCACCGAGTGGCTGAAGGAACTGAAGTGCCCGGATGTGTGTTTACTAAGTTTATTTATGTTATGTCGCCGGCGCGACGGTCATTAGTAACATTAAAATTGGATCGAAAACTTATTACTGGTAAGTGTTGTCACAATAATTTGTCGATTTCATGGGGTATTTACGTATTACATTATTGGTTTAAGTTGGTTTTAGTTAATTTCAACGATACTTGATTGCCGACTTGGTTTGATCTACAAAAGCGATGTTGACAAAGGTGATTGATATTCACATTAAACTTGATTAGGAATCGGGTTGGTTTCAATTATTTATTTAATGCTGCTGTTTAAAATATAAACAAGATTTTCAGCTTTTATCTCATCCATACACGGATGCAAACTAATACTCATTTAGCCATTCCCCCCTACCCCTCCATTGCTTGTTTCAAATTATGCTCATCATTGAAATACTTATACTACATGTTACATTCTAGTTTGCCTTCCTATTTATCATATTTGTTATCGTTAGTTTATATTGCTTATAAAATTCAATATCCAAGCTCCATGATTAGCTCTGTTAATAGAATATATTGTGAATTGGGCATATTGAGGAAACCACATTAAATTAAAACACGTCTATTACTCAATCTCAAAGGTGGTGTGGAATAGGGTGCATTATCTCAATCAACTGCTTTGCATAAAAAGTAAATGTTCTAGAAAATGTCAATTTTAACAATATGTATAACTAATGTTATTATGCTTCCTATTTTTGAAAAAATACACCAAACCCTGTTAACTCAAAATTGCTTAGCATAAAATCACATTTAATGCGAAGGAAAAGCAGTTCTCCGTACTTAAAACTTAACGTTAATTTATTTAACACAAAATTCGGTTAAAGCGAACAATTTCAGTGGCCAGATCGACTTAGCGTTAACAGGGTTTTACTGTATATGTACATTCTCCTATTTAAAAGGTCTGTCTTGTGCAATTATTGATTTCTCAGAAAAGAGCAATGAATGGAAATTTTTGAAATATCTACAAAAATATATTTTTAATGCCTAACTTCATTTGTGTTAATTTAAACACACTATGCAAAGATGTTGTTTTTATAAAATAAAAATGTTTTGTTCATTTAAAGAAAAGACTTTCCATTTGAAAAGTAAACATCAAATATTGTAATCAAGTATTATTGTTAGTGCTATTTTCTGTCTTGGAATGAAAAGTGTAATAGTTGTAGCCTTCCTTCCCTTGGCAGTAAAATGCCAGTATGGCCTTTCAATAGTTAATTTGTTATTCTGTTCAGTTTAAAATAAAGAAATATACTGTTGTAGGGTCATTGATGGAAATGGAGAACCCGTAGAAGTAATTCCTTCATCTTGGTTCATCTCAGACAAAAGTTGTCTTTGGTAGTTTGCAACAAATGGGGAAGGGGGGAATGAACATGATTAAAGAATATATGCCCTCAAGTATAACATGGCAAACATTTAATTTTAAAATCTATTGTACATACAGTAATTAAATTACAATTTTTGTATAGGGTATATACAAATAATTCAAGGTATCACAAATAATGTTTCATAAGTCATTGATCTACTTATCAGTTCAAGTTTTGATGGTGTAGATTTTTGAAATGGTGGAAATGAATAACAGATATTTATTAACAGATTTAAATAATATTCTATTTTAATTTCTCAAACTGAAGATTGGTTTTTTAGTGAGTTATATTAAAAGTGCTTTAAATAAGATATTTAATTGTATAAATAAATTGTATATAAAGTTTTGCAACTAGTTTGAGATAGCATATATCCATAATTTTCCTATTTAGATTCATTTTAACAGGCATAAGATAAAGCTGAGCTTGCTCGTTCAATTGGGAGTGATTCTTCAGAAGATGAAAATTTATTAACCAAGAAAAGCCGAACTAATATTCCAGCCCGTTTCAAAGACGATCCCCCTTCTTTGGAATCCCACAAAAAAACGAGCAAAAACTTGTTTGTGAACCAAAAAGCGTGAAAACTTCCTCTACCAGGTAAGAATATATGATAATCAATTAGGTAACGATCCAAGCAATTTCAATTTGATGTTACAATAATTTATATTTTAAAATATAATAAGCAATGGAGAATCTCTGGTCTTTCAAATAAAAAAAAAATTATCTGTTTCTTTAAACAATTTTGAACAAATCACCTTTGTCATATGCTTATAATTGAAAAATTAGTTCAGTAGAAAAAACAACAAAAACACTATGTTCTAAATTAGTTCCTATAACTTTTCAAGTGCAACAGTGTATTTTATCACAGACTTTTCAACAACACTTTTTACTATTTATTTTGATTTTATTTGGTGGTTAATTTAACAGTTTAAAAGAGATTTTTCTCTCTTATAAATTATTTATTACAATTTTAAACGTCTAAAGAAAAATGAACGAGTTTATAAAAAAAAAAACAGAATTAGCATTTATTTCGTGATTGATAGTTTTTTGTGTGCTTGGTTGAGGTTGGTGCAAACGTATTTGCAGAGAACTTTATATAAATTAAATTCATACAAGCTCAGTATATACGATTGAAATTTAAATACCAGTTTAAAATTATTTTCTTAAATGTTAGTAGAAAATGTTTTCTGATATAACAATTTAACAAAATGTTAATAATCTTATGCTTTTGTGCAAAATTGTGTTTTTCATTTTGCAATTTTTTTTATTTTTTAATGGGCAGTAAATGCTGCACTGCATGATTTCTTTTATTGATAACAAATTCCAGTTCCTTAACAAAAAGAGTTTGGATAAAATAAAAAGAGCTAAAGACTAGAAAAAGTTTGATGCAATAATTTGATTTTTAAATTTTAATGTAATCTTAATGAAAACAGAAATGAATAATTTTATATTTCAGGTTCGTTTTCTTCGCCGAGGTAGAAACTTCAAAGGAAGATAAAATATGTAAAATAAAATATGTATTATAATAAACAGCTTGTATTAAATTTATGTTTTTATTATAAATATGCACTGCAGAAAGTGACAATTAATTTAAGAGTGCATGGTTTTTAAGCCATAAAATATCAATTAAATTATATTGGGTTTCAATTATCGGTCATTAAAAAGCAATTAAAATAGGAATGAAAGTATGAAAAATTATTCATTATACGAGGTATTCATGTAAATATTATTGTGGATTTTTTAAAATAATAGATGTTTTTGTCAAATAATTTTTGGATGAAAACTTTTTCAATGGGGGGGGGGGTCTGCAATTTAATTCACTTTATTGCTTTTACAATATTATGATTGAAGTGAATGAACTAAAGCATTAAAATGAGATTTATTTACTATCTATTTGATTCTTAATGCATAGAGAAAAATTATGTTTTAAAAATGAAAAGGGACTTCATAAATGAAGTTGATCGGTGCAGAAAAAATATACTTCACAAGTTTAAAATTCAACCTTCTATTTTTATGAAACCTTAGCATAAAAAGTTCAATGAGTATTGATTGACCAATAGGGATTTTAAATTCTACTGTTAGTTTTCTAGTTTAAAATTGCATGTATCTTTCTAAATCCTTGAATGTCAGACATTTTGTTATCTAAATGTGGTTTTTTTGGTAGGGGAGTTGAAAACATTATTTTACAAATGTTTAAGTATAACTTAACAAATTATTAAGGGTTTTTGGGCAACAATGTGTTACTAAACATTGAACAGCTCAAAATTAAATCTAAACGCATATAAGAATTATCATTTGCAACCACTTCTTCCACTAAAAAGAAAGTTCAGATATGTTGAGTGGCAAATCTACCCTAAACTGCTCTGTGATATAATAAAAAAATAGTAGCTAAAATTGCTCTTTCAGGGTTGGAAAAAAACATGTTTTTTTGGTTTAAACAGAGGTCTTTTTTTTATCCTTTTCTAATTACATGTATACATATTTATAAATAAAATTTAGCATAAACAAGAATAATTTATGTTTTATAAACAATGAATATTCCTTTTGAAAGTAATTTGAACTAAGTAAATAAACAATTGTTGCTATTTATGGGGACATTCAAATCATATTAAATTTTAATATTTTATTTAGAGGTACTATTTTTTAAATTCAATATATACAATAGTAATTGTTTACTACATAATACATAGAATATTGCTCTTCGATTCATTTGATACTTATAAAAACTTCAATAGTTTTTAATTGGAAGATTTATTTTAAAATACATTAGAACATATTGTATTTCAGCTAAAAATAGAAGTCATCTACAACATCAAATAATTTAAAAAATCTAATTATAAATAAAAATACAATTTTAAATTATTCTTTAAAAAAAAATATTTCGTTTTTCTGAGGGAAAAGAAATACATTTGGTTTAAACCAATGCTCATCGATATTGCCCAAGATTGCACATCAATACTGGCCAAAACTACTCCTCGAGATCGGCCAAAACTACGCATCGATATCGGCCAAAACTGCTCCTCGAGATCGGCCAAAACCGCACTGCGATATTGGCCAATATTGCAAAAATGTTAGCCGTTCGGTGCTGGCCGTTCCGACATTACCCAGGATTGGCCAATCTTCCAGAGCTCCGGTTTCCGACATTGGCCAATACTGCTGTGCTACCTGGGTAGTTTCATTATATGAATGAACATATTTTGAAGGTTCAAAAATTTCCAAGAAAATCCAAAATAATATGTAACTACTTTCGACATGAACGTGATACTATATGGTATTTCAAAAGATTGTTCCAGCGGGATTCCAAGCACCTAACCAAATACTTCTTTCAAGGAATTGTCTCAATATCGTAGATTCACAATATAAAAAACATTTTTTGAAGGCACCACACGTACCACGATATTTAAGAAAAATCAATTTTAATAACCACATTTAATCCATTTCTGTTATTTCTCTGTCCCTTATTATTTCTTGTAAAATAGATGATATTACTTATGATATTTTTGATTACATCATTTTACATAAAGCTTCCATAATTTTGAGGTATATTTACAGCTTTCAAATTGTTCACAGTTTCTTTTTATAGTAGGTAAAATTTTGGCTTTGAATAAAATAAATTAACATTCTGCATAAAATAATAATAATTTCACGCAAGAAGTATTTATGTATTGGATTTGAGCCATTTGCAACAACCCTTCGAAATGGATTAAAGTTGGCATAAAAGTTGATTTTTCTTAAAAATGGTAGTGCCTTCAATTTCTTTTTTATTTTTTATTGTGAAACTACTATGTTGAGACAACAATTTTGTGTAAGAAGTATTCTTGCAGAAGCATGGAATAAGCAAATACTATCTTTTAAAATACCATAAAATCGCGTTCTAGTCGAAAGTAGTTACATATTAAAATGAATCTTCTTGAAATTTTTTGAACCTTCAAAAACATTTTCTTCTTTCATTGTGAAACTATATATTATGTTGAGACAACAATACCAAGTAGGCAATATATCTAGGTCGGAGACAGAAGAGATAATGCTTTGAAATAATACAAAAATGTTTGTCATGTTTAGGGCCCCTTATCTTGAGGCTCCGATCTCCTTCAATGAATATTACCTTAGATTCTCTTTATATGGGTGTGTTTAATGAATCCTTACAAAAATTCCTTTGTATCATATCAAAGTATAGTTTTATTGCATTTTTTAATTTTGATTTTTTTCGAAAAAGTGACATTTAGGAGGTGGGGTTCTCATCTGCGGCTCCGACTATCTACAAGTGAATTTCACCTTGAGATGCTAATACAGTGATTCTCAACCTGTGGGGCGCGCCCCCCTAGGGGGACGCGAGCACACTAGAAGGGAGGCGTGTGAATATCCAAGAGAAAATATTATTAAAGAAATTACTTAACTGACTGAAAGGAAAGCAAACATATGCATAGAAAACAAAATACATTTTGAAATATTTAACAAATAAAGTCAAACAACTTACTAAATCGAAACATACTAAATTAAAAACAAATTTAATAATTATTAGTGACTTCCTTGGGCCTGTCTTTCAGACCAAAGTTTTTCGAAGGAAGACTTAATATTAGAAGTAGTCACTCTCAGTTATGTTTCTATATTTAGCTGAGATCTATATTTTGTCATCAAAGAAGCCACAGCAGAAAATCCAGTTTCACAAAGGTAGGATGTTGATAATGGTAATAGAATGTGAAATGCCCTTGTTTTTAGTGCTGAAAAATCATCCTCTACTCCTGACCAAATTTCAAATAGTGATTTATTACAAAATTATCTTTTGGTTTCACCACTTGTTTTGAAGTCTATGAATTTTTCTTCCTCATCAATTGAGAGTCCTTCAGGAGTCTTATGAAATGGATCCCTAACCCACTCGTAATTTGCTATTAGTTTGTCGTCAGCAAGAAAATACTTTTTAAAATTCTTTGCCAGCAAAGTTAAATGATTTTCAATGGTTACAAACACAACTTTTACATGTTCTTCTTCAGCCTTGTAAGTTTTAGTACAATCATCTACATTTGCAAACATTGTTAGATATTTTTGCTTTAAATTTCTGTTCCACAATTCCAATTTTCTACAAAAAGCATTAACTTTATCACTCGTATCCAACATATGTATATTTGTTCCTTGGAGTTGAAGCTTCAAGTTATTTAATTTCTCGAATATGTCGACCAAGTAGCTCAATTTCCATCACAAATAAAACATTCCAAAAATTCTCGGCTTCCGGTCTGTTTTCTTCTTCTAGGAAAATGACGATTTCTTCTCTTAATTCATAAATACTTTGCAAAAATTTCAAAAATTTTGCCTTGCAATAAAATAGTAACGCTGAATGTACTGAACCCATGTCTTTACAAAATGCGGAAAAGATTCTCGATTTCAGGAGTCTCTTTTTTTATATAGTTTTCTACGGTTACAACCGTAGTTAATACAATATTCAGACCAGGACTCATTTCTTTCAAAGCCAAAGCTTCTCTGTGGATCATACAATGTGTCCAAACGCACTGAGGCGATTTTTGTTTTACAAGTGCTTGTATACCTTGGAATCTTCCGGACATTGAACGAGCACCATCGGTGTATATTTCGACTCAATTTTTCCATTCTATGTTTGCCTGTTCATAAAATCATTTAAAATAGTAAATAATGCGAGCGCTGTTGTTTGCAGTTCTCAATTGGTTTGCAGAAAAGTAGTTCTTCTACTACTGACATATTATCACAAAATCGAACATAGGCAATTAAATGAGCATCTTTATTACTATCTGTTGCTTCATCTAGCTGTATTGAAAACAATTTGTCACGCAACTTCGAGAAAAGCTGACACCATACATCTTCAGCTATATCACCAATTCGACGAGTAACAAATATATCATTTGAAAGAGGTATGGACTGCAGTTGTTTTGAAAAATTATCTCCAAACATAGTTTCTACAATCTCAATTGCTGCTGGTAAAATAAGCTCTTCACCAATGGTGTGAGGTTTTTACATCTGGCTATTTTATATGAAACTTTGTAAGATGAAATTAAAGCTTTTTTATTCACAAAGTTTCTTTAAAAAGGATTTTTGCTTTTTCTATGATTTTAATTTTAATTCGAAGAATTCTCTGGGTTTGTTGACGTACTCAATATGAAGCGTTTCCTAATGGCGTTTTAGTTTATTAGGCTGTCTGCGGTCAATATTTTTGAGCAAATGATACACAGGGGCCATTCTTCTTCATTTACTTCAGTACTGGTAAACCCAAAATTTAAGTATTCTTGAGAATATTCTCTTGATTTTATTTTTGGAACCACGCTTGTACCTGTACTTGTTGATGCTTGACTCTCGACTAATGCTCGCTTACTTCCACTTAAAAATTTATCCATGAGTCTGCATAAATCTGCTGCCGTGAATGTTTAATATGGTGAATTGCAATTAACACGAAAACATATATAACATACACATTCATGGTAGATTCGATAGCGAAAGGAGGAAAACTCGAATGAGACTGGCTGGAATTGAAACTTGTGTTATCGAACATTTTCCTTCTTCTTATGAGAAAACATTTGCTCTGCGCATGCTCGAGACAGCATCTCGTTCACCGCCAGCTTGTCAAAATGCCAGATGCGGTTTCTCGCCAACGTTGGCTCACTTTTACTCTTGTTTTTGCAGTAAAAGTAATTTAAAAACAGAATCCAAAATACTCAATATACATTACTGTTGTATACATTTTATTGTAAGCTGGGGCGCGATGAAAATTATGATTGAAAACTGGGTCGCGAATACTGAAAGGTTGAGAAACGCTGTGCTAATATACAAGTTATATAAGCTATTAGGAAAACACATCTAAAGCCTTTCAAACCCAGTCATAAATTCAATTACCAAACAGCAAGAATGACAAAAAAAATATTCTAAGACACACATATTTCACACTTTGATTACCCATAACTCCAAAAATAAACGAGATATAGCAAAAGTGTTTCAGATGTATTATTTTCTAGGGAAGGTAACTGAGGGGAAAAAAATATGAAAATCATGGGTTGGGGATTTTTAACGATTTTTACGTAAAGTAATTACATATTAATTTGGATTTTGTTGCGACAACAATTCCGTGTAAGCAGCATATATTTAGAAAGTCGGAGCTAGCAGAAATAATCCTTTGAATTACCGTAAAATGGCGTCCACGTCGAAAGTAGTTACATATTAAATTGAATTTTTTCGAAATATTTGTAACCTTCAAAAAATTTTCTTCCATATTGTGAAAGTACTATGTTGAGACAACAATTCCATGTAAGGAGTATATATGTTGGAGGTCAGCGGAAGCAGAAATAGGGCTCTGAAATAGCACCAAAAAGCACCATGGGTCACGTTTGGGCCCCTTTACTCTGATGCTCCGAACTTCTCCAATGAATATTAACCTTAGATTCTCTTTATATGAAGATGTTTAGCGACTCTTCACAAAAAATTCATTTAAATCATTTCAAAATCAAGATTTATTGCACTAAAGAAGCGCCGGGGTTTTTTTTTTGGGGGGGGGGGCCGGGGGTCCACATATGTGGCTCCGATTATTTACAAGTGAATTTTCACTTTGAGATGCTAATATACAACTTATATAATCTGATAACCTTTTAGGCAAAAAAAATATCTGAAGTTCTTCAAACCCAGTCATAAATTCAATTACGAAACAGCAAGAATGACTACAGTGTTTTTTAAGACACTCGTTATACTTTTTGGTAATTCTTATATAATCATTTCTTTTAACTGATACTGCATAGATAAACTTTTAACTGAGACTCGTTAATGAGGTATGCTCAAGGAAGGAGTACTCTGTGTTAAATGTATTAGTTTTCCAACTTTTTACTTCATTAAAGCATTTTTACAGGAATTTCGGACATGATTTTTTTCAATGGCAACTGCATTATGCGCGTGCACGATTATGACGAAAACTTTAATAGTAGGCCCCTGTGCCATCATCAACCAGCTCACCGAATTTGAGCATCGTAGGTCAATTTGTTGAGGAGCTATGCTGAGCACACACACACATTCTTTCCCGATCACTTTTTTGAAATCAGGATGTTCCAAAACGTAGAGAAATGCAACAAAAATCGAATTTTTTTTTTATGAATCCTATACTTTCATTACTCTATGTTCAATACCCGTATATTGAACCCTTATATTGAAAAAATCTTGAAATTCTCAGACGGTGATATGGCTCGCCGTTGCCCGATTTTTACGTGCAATGCCTTTTAAAGGTGATGTATGGAGGAAATTGGTATTGGTATTCAAACTGACTACAATACAGCAAATGTAGGGGCAGGCATTGCCGTTGACAGGAGAGATCGACCGGACCCCCCCCCCCCCCCAAAAAAAAATCCTGGCTACGGGCTTGTGTTTGGGCCTTTGTTTTAGAATCAACTGCTTAAAATGTGGTTAGTCTCGTTTGCACAGTGCTAAACGAAGTGGAGGGACTATGTTATAAACAAACAGTAATTCTTGTTATGTATTAATTATTTTTTAAATGAAGAATTAATTTTTTTATAAAACAATTTATTAAGAGGAACTCGAAAATTTAAAGACAGGAGGCTGAAAATGAGTACAGATATTTTCAAATCTATACTTTGTGAACATGTGTACCCATTTTCAGCAAACACTGAATTAAAGGGACTTGAGTGTATTATACATTTGATACGTCACTGGTTGTGTTTGCAATGGCTCGATTGTTTGAATGCTGGCTCAAAGAGCAAATGACTTGTGATTAATTTTTTCCTTTATTGTTCTCTGCAGAAAATTACACTATTTGAAAACTACCATATTCTACAATAGCATAGCGTGTCAAAAAAAAAAGTTTATCGTGAGTCATTAAGAGTACTCATACGTTCGAAATTCAGTTACGGAACACTCGGCTATATTCATTGTTAGACCATGAAACACTCGGTGTGTGACTGCCTACAGTTGACAGATATTTCTTTTTCTATATAACATTGGTATATGGTGTTGATTTTACAAAATTAGCACACACCAATGATTCATGATGGTCAATGCTCTTTGGATCTTTTCTTGTTTTAAAACGGAGACGATAACAAATCATATTGCCGTCGACAGCAATTGCAATATCAAATACGCAATCAACCGTCCTCGCACAGTCTTTGTGTGCGCACAATATACAATCCATTGAAAATGAGGGCAATGAAAGTGTTATTACGCCACTCATTTCCCTTAATTTGAATGTCAGATAAAATTGAGTGTACCCCAAACAATTTCAAAGATGAATTAAAAACACAATTTTCTCATACGGGGAAACTGACAGTAACTAACCTTCTTGCACATCTGAGTTCAATGAAGGTGACGGGAGTGGTTTTCTTGTGTCTTCTCGAACCCTATCGGCGTGGGTGGAATTTTAATGGGCAACGCGACCTTTTAACCCTAATCGTGATTTTAAAATACCTCAGATTTGTGATACGGTCATTGTTTTGTTTCCTCTCTCGCTTTGATTTCAATCAATCCGGGCCATAGGCGACCGGTAGTAAGTGGACGTGTTGGTGTGGTTTACGATATGCGGGCGCACGATCTGTCTTTTATGACTAGGAATTACTTGTTCCAGATGACTGGATATCAGTTGTCTAACTTGGGTTTTGTTATGGTTCGATATAGTGCTTTCATAGGAAATGTAATTTGTGGGTTTCGTTAAATTAAGTGCCAGTCAAAGCATTTTCGCCTTTGAAAAGGTGCACATAAAAAAGTGGTGTAATACACCCAGGTTATTCTTTCGACATACCGTACATTAACTGGAGAAGTAAATAATTAAAGAATATAAATTTAATTTGAAAACACATAATTTTAATTAAGATTAATTTTTTATTGTTTAACGGTTTATTTTAATTGAAAAATGTTTTATTTTTAAAGTAGGAAATGTCAGATAATTAACAACATACAAAAGTAAAATATATTGACAAGATCACTATGCTCGTGAATTAGAACTTGCGTTCGTGAATTAGAATGTGCATTCGTGAATGAAAGAACTGAAGGACTTACAGCCAGTGGTTAGACTACTGGAATTAATATATCTATTTTTAACCTTCAAGTTACATTCGAAAAAATTTTAATGAGTTTAGAAAAGAAACACAAACTTAACTTTCTGATATAGTTTGAGAATTCAATTTATTGCATGATTGTACTTTTTAGAATATTTACTTTCTTTTAAAAAAAAATAATAACAATAATAATTGAACTTGTTACAAAAAGTTTGCCCATTTACTATTTTTTTCTAAATTAAACAGCCAATAGCCAAGAGTAAATCACAGCCAAAAAATCAATAAAATAGGTCTTTCCTTAAATTTTTATTCAAACAAAACAATCATTCCTAAAAATTCAAGTAAATACACTTATCTATATAATTGGAAATAGTTTAGAGAAATCTCTTTTTTTTTTTTTTTTTTTTTTTTTTTTTTAATTTCTTGTAACTTTCAATTGCTCATATGTATACATAAGGTAATGAAAGTATAGAATTCAGTAATAATAAAAAAAAATCGATTTTTTTTTTTTTTTTTTTTGCATTTCCCTACGTTTTGGAACATCCTGATTTTAAAAAAGTGATCTAGAAAAACTGTCTGTCTATGTGTGTGTCTGTGATCAGCATAGCTCCCGAAAAAATTGATCTACGATGTTCAAATTTGGTGTGCAGGTTGGTGATGGCACAGGCATCTACTATTAAGGTTTTCGTCAAAATCGTGTATGCGCATAAGGTAGCTACCATTGAAAAAATCATGTTTTTGAATGATTGCTAAAAAATAGCTCTTACGATTTTGTTAAAAATCGCTGTGGTACTGCCTCTTAAAGTGTTCTAAATATTCTCATCTCCGAAATTCCTTTAAAAATGCTATAATGACCTAAAAATTTGAAAAACGAATGCCTTCAACACAGTGTTCTCTTTCCTTGAACATAGTTAATCAACGATCATTTTTTCTCCTCCCCTCAGTTTCATTTATAAAAAAGGAAAATATTGGAATTATCGAAAAATATATCGCCAAAAGCACCATTTTGGCGAAGTTTTATTTATTTATTTATTTATTTTTATTTATTTATTTATTTATTTATTTATTTATTTATTTATTTATTTATTTATTTATTTATTTATTTATTTATTTATTTATTTATTTATTTATTTATTTATTTATTTATTTATTTATTTATTTATTTATTTATTTATTTATTTATTTATTTATTTAATTAATTAATTAATTATTTATTTATTTATTTATTTATTTATTTATTTATTTATTTATTTATTTATTTATTTATTTATTTATTTATTTATTTATTTATTTATTTATTTATTTATTTATTTATTTATTTATTTATTTATTTATTTATTTATTTATTTATTTATTTATTTATTTATTTATTTATTTATTTATTTATTTATTTATTTATTTATTTATTTATTTATTTATTTATTTATTTATTTATTTATTTATTTATTTATTTATTTATTTATTTATTTATTTATTTATTTATTATTAAAGACGCATATAAGAATTATCGAAAAAAATATCTCCAGACTGGCATTTTTTCTAAACGAATGATGGAAATGTAAAAACGGTAAACGTCACAAATCTTCATCAGTAACATAGTGTAATTGAAAGTTGTGCGATGTCCACACCCCTAGTATTTTAAGAAGCAGGGTTTTCAATACAATGGCAGACAAATTGCATAATACAGTCCCATCCAGGTTTTCATGAATAGTAAATATGTGCTGTGTCTCTTTTGTTTTAAGATAAGAAGCTCTATAATCGCCCATTGTTACAAATGACCAAAAATTGTGCCAAAAGCCTTTTCCCTTACGGTTTCACAACACTAAGTTTACCGACTTGCAATTTCTGACGTTTTGATTTAAACCCTTTCCCATTTGCAAATTTTTTCCACTTCTTTTCTTTTAAATGGAATATTATGCAGACACAAGTTACCATCATCTTTGTCATTGATAGATTTCTATTCTATCAGTCAGAGACCCTATATGGATTCACCACTTTCATTAAGTAGCAACTAGCGGTAAAAACAAAAAAACTTTTCCAACTCATTCGAGCTCTCAACAATTAAGTAGCCAATCTATAGAGATAACTTATCACAACCACAATCACATCTATTCACTTTAGAAACAGAGAATTTTGGTTGCGATGCTAAATCTACCTTAATCCCCTAATATTAAAATTATTACTTACAAACTTCAAAACAAACTATTTCTTAGCAATTGAATATTAAAATATACATACCAATATTTTTCTTAGCTAATATTTCATAAAGGAAAATTGATATAATGCATCATACTCAGTATTATAATTTCTTCAATACGATATCATGAATCGCAAAATTAAAGCAAGTTCAAACTAAAAAAAAACTTTGTTTAGTAACAATCTCTAAATTTCGCTTTGATTGAATACAAAATCAAATCCATTAAAATAACTAAATTTTGCACATGAAAGCAATAATAACATGTCACGCTCTACCTCCCGCTTATTAGTCAATTTATGCATGTTTCATTCCGGATTCCACACTAAGATGTGCGTCGAATGCTATTGAAACACAATTGTTAACCTACTCCTCTGCTACACGATTTCCTTTGTTGAGAAGACAGGATTCTCACACCCGCGTTTATTGAGATGTAAATTCAACTAGTATCATCACTGCTTTAAACTCAGCCAATACTTGCCGTGATTGCGGGGGGAATTGGGCGTAGTGTATGCGACTTCTGCAACTCTTTGTGTACTTGTGGCTTTCAAAACCGTCATGTTTTTACGCCTCTCATAAAATACTTTGAAATATACAACGAAAATATTTGTATTCACCTTTTAACATCGGATTAGTTTTTCTCTGATATTTTTATTGAATTTTCCTACTTACAAAATGCCAAAAACCCTTAGTCAGTATAGAATACGAAGCACACGAAGCTCTTATGATAATATTTTAATATCAAAACTTAAAAAAAAAAAAAAAAAAATATCCGAGTTAGCAATTCGAAATTAACATTGTTGAGTCATTAAAGATAAAAACAGGTATGTGAAGAAAAAAAAATCACGAATATCTTGCAAGGTTTTAAATAATAAATAACTTCTTGTTCAAAATTATTTTTCATTGATTACAAAAACGATTTAGAATATCATTTGAGATTGGTAATAAAAATATTGAAAAAATTTCATGTAATATCATTTGCCATCAATTTATTATTCGTAATTTACTACACTTATGGAATATCAGGAATCATCTACGATAATTATTTTTTTAAGTAAAGCTGCCAGAAATCACAAAAATAACCCTTTTGGTATATATAATAATGTGTTCTCGAAAGTTATTAAAATCTATTTCAATTAATGTAAAAGGTAATAATTCGAAACTCTCATACCAGTTTGGTAATTTTATATCCCAAAAACAATTTCTATGCTTCTAGGGTTTCCTTTGTTTTTTCTAAAGTCATAAATAGGGAAAGAAAGCTTCTGAAAGTGGTCTGAAAGAATCTCGAATAAAGAGAAACTTACATGGGGGGAAAATAATTTATTGTTTCTCCTTGTCAGTTACCTCGACCCCAAACTATTGGGATGGGTGACTTATTCAAACAGAAAATACAAAACCACAAAAGACAAGCAAGCAAGCACAATTGAGTTAAATTTGATATTTACGTTTCACGATACTCAGGTCAAGGTATCGTGTTAAAACTTTTATTCACGTTTTGAAATTGAATTCTGTGCGTTTTCGTGGAGATTTTTTCAATTCTAATAAAATTATTTCTATTATTTTGTTCAAAATAAATTAAATTGTGAATATAAAAAATATTTTTAAAAAAGGACTTTAAGTTGAGTTAATTAATATTAAAAAAAAAAAAAAAAAAAAAAAAAAAAACACTTTCTCCCAATTAATCCGCCTTTGTTTTAATATTTTTCTTTAAAGGTAAGAAAATTAAAGGAATAATTAAACATACATCCAATATTTTTGAAACTCGATATAGATATTTATTCTGTTTTAAATACAAAGTACATGAAAACTGCAGCTTCATCGAAGACTTTATTTATTTAAAATAAATGTAAAAAAAATTACTTTAAATAGTGTACTTTTACTTTTTTATAGTATTACAATTTAACGAGTCAATAGATCAAGTTAAAAAAAATTTCATAACTTATACCAAGGCCACATTCGATTAAAAAGAGGGCTCGTTGTCAACCAGGGTGGCCTTCCTTATACAGGGTGGCCTTGCTTCAAATTTTAAATCCACTTGTTCACACAGACAATTTTCTTCCACAAAAAAGTTTCACAAAGGTTTAGAATATTATAATTTAAATCGCAACTGATGAGAACAGAACTTAACAAGGTGGAAAAGATTTCTATTTAATTTTTTTGTGGATAATAATGAACAATCAATTACAATAACACATTTTTTGCTGAGGTAATATAAAATTGGCAACACTGTGTTAATTCTCAGAAATAACGCTGTTTTAGAATTCAATAGCAATTTACAAAAAATACTGAAATGGAAGATTTGAAAACTGAAAATTTATTTTCTGGAAATCATTTATGGTTGTCTACATTTCTAATCCCTTTTTTCTTATTTATTTCTAATTTCCTTTTTTCTATTTTTCTAATTCATTTCTAATTTCCCTTTTCTTTTAATCTACCTGTAAGTATCGAGATAAGAATTTTCCAAAGTTTACTTCTAATTTTGTTAAATGATTTTGTGACAAGTTTTAAATACGATATACTTCAGAAAGGAGCTTTATATTTGGTTTGTTTGCTCAACGACTTATTTTAGTGCACAATAACGGCTAATCAGGCCGGGACCAACAGCTTAACGTAGATTACGAAACACAACGAACATCCATGCCTAACCCAGGATTCAAACCCGGCACTTTTGGCATTCGAGGCCAGAGCGCTAACCCCCAGCCATCAGGTTAGTCCTTTACATTTGGTACTAGGTGTGTTTCAAATTTTATTTACTTTTATGAATAGAAATTTCGAGAAAAATTATCCATGTTTGATTAATTCGGTGTTCTCATTTGCCTGTGTAGAAAATTTTAATATTAATGTAGTTGAAGGTATTTTGTAGTATATCTAATAAAATTCGTTTTAAATAGTGTATTTTAGTCAAATAAGTATTTTCGTATTCAGTTTTCGACCGATTTAACTTTCATCGCCGTAATACAATAGCTGACATTTTTTTTTTTTTAATCTTATAATCTAACTTAGTTTTGGCACAGTTTAATCCTTCCGTATCTTATGCGTCAAAAATCGCAACAACAACCAACTTCCGAAAATGGATCTATGCATTTGAGAATAATGAAAGGAAGTAGCATTTTAAGGGGAATGTTTTGCACTGAGATTGGTGGGTGGAATGAAGTTGGGATACATAACAAGTTCAAAGGAGAAAGAGACGCATATGGTAGGAATAGGTTGGAGCAGTTAGATGGGCAAGAGGTAATGTATATAATAGTTACTATGATATTTGTATAGTTATCGAAAGGAAGCTCAGAAAAAAAAATAAGTTTGGGTTATACAAAAATCGGATTTTGTACCCCCCCCCCCCCTTTTCTCCCTCTAAAAAAAAAAAAGTGTATGAACAGTGTTTTATAGACTACTAGCTGCGTTGCTTCGAGTTGCGGATATTCGTCATATTATATAGGTCCCGGCTTTTGAAGCTTCGTATTAAATCAGGTTCGCTGTGCTATCTAAAAGGGGTTCATTTCTACGTAAACCCTTTTATTATTGGAACCCTCAATATCAAAATATGAATAATTTTCCTCATTAATGCAATAATACATAACCTCTTCAAACCTCTGATATCGTTTTAAACCATGTCCTGCACCCTCCCCCTCCTTCATTGTCCATAAACATATTTTTTGTAACTTTTTTTCAATTAATAGAATGAATACAATAATATAACACTACCTTTCCCCTCCCCTACCAGTTTTGGAAAAAAAAAAAAAAAAAAAAAAAAAAAACACCTAGTACAATTTTCATCAAACCAATTTTAACATTCTTTTTGCGAAAAGCAAAGTTAGAAAGCCAAAGCTACTTATGTTTAAAGTTTCAGAGTTCAGAGCTAATTGGAAGTCAGTTTAAAAGAATAAAACTTTAATTTTTTTTAATAATTAATTAAAAACTAATTAAAGTATTAACATTCTATTTGGGAAGTGTAAAATTAAAGGGTCAAAACTAACTACTTGTAGCACAAGTTTCAAAGCTTTACACGTATTAGAAGTCCCTTTATAAAAAAATATTAAAAAAAGTAATTAAAAAACTGATTGGAACTTTAACATTCTCTTTGTTAAAAGCCCAATTAAAAGACCAAAATTACTTATGATTTCTATGTTGTTAAAATTTCAAATTTCTATGCATCATTGAAGTCACTTTCTATAAAGTCACAAGGACAGAGCCACAGGCACACAGACTCATAGACAGACTGTTTGTTTTATTATTATAGATTGAAGACTAAACGACGCCTTATTAGACAAACTAGTCTTGAATTGTTGGTAATTCAGTTAAATAAATTTTATCAATTTGAAAAAGTTGTTTTAAAAAAAATGCTTAAATTTCTGTAGTTTTCAATGAAAAACTATTATATTATCTAATCACAATTCCTCGAAGTAGAATTTTGTAAAAAAATTAAATATTTTCAAAGAATCACAGTTTATAAAAAGAACTCAAATATTTTTTAAGGAAATATAAATACATGAAATTGAACTTCTAATGATAAATGCCTTAGCAAAAACTTTATGAAAAAATTCAAACAAATAAGAATTTGCGAAAATTTTATAAATGAGGTAAGAAATCACTATGTGTAATAACATATTGTGTAATCAAATTTGAACAAATTAAATATTTTAATACTTCATTGATTAGGATTGCAACCATTAAATACCAACTAAATAAAATACCTTAAATAAAATGTTCATATGTCATAAAGAATGAAATGCATACCGTATGTAGTTGCCTAATAAATACAAATATGTTTAGCTTAGTCGTACATTTTATATTCATAAGCATTTTTGCTTCTTTCCAAGCAGCATAGCAGTGTTGTCCAAAGTAGAAAACAGTAGACCTGGAGATTGGCCAATCCATGCCGAAACTCAAGCATCGTTCCAAAATAAATTATTTTTTAAAAAACAAACATGCCAAAAACATCACAAAACATAATTTTACCCCTTTCTTATAATATATTTCAATTTTAAAACTCTACATCCAAAAAACAATATTCAATAAGTAGACAGACTATTCAAGAAATATAAAAATCGATTAAGAAGGATTAAAATTGATTTATCTGTCTTTTCCTAGATACCTAATGCTTCAGTTTTTTTCTGGCCACAATATCTACCAAAATATTGCTTTAAAAAGCATGAATTTTTAAACCAGTTACAACAGCAATAACAAAAGGTTGTTAAAAAAAAATTGTATGAAAATTAGTTGTTTTTTATTACAGTTTAAAAATTTTAACTAGCCTAGTTCATAGAAACTTTATAACAGTTAATAAAAATAAAGAAAAGGACAATAAGTATCTTCTTTTTTTTTTCTTTTTTTTTTCAAATTTAGTCATTAATATTTTATTACTATAGTTATTTTTGATGCAAAATTTCATGTGTTTTAAAACAGTATTTGGCAGTTGTGGCTAAATATATGAAGTTTTAGGTTTATGGGGCTGGAACAGACTGAAGTTGTTTTTTTAAAAAATAGCATGAAAATACGTCGAAACACTCATGCACTGATTAGTTCCCAAATTCACTTATTCTCATGTCTAGAAAACAACTGCCTTTGTGTATGAGTCAATATATATACAGAAAATCGTATTTTTTGTACGTTTAAAAACTAATTCCTGGACTTAATTAATGCCTTGTGTTTAATTGTTTCGGTTGAAAAAATCTATTTTGATTACTCTGTGCACGTTCGAATATTTTTTTGTATGTAAATAATGTTTTTTATACAAATGCAACTAGACCGAAAACCAATAAGGTGATAAAAAAAGTCCCCGGATAGTTATCAACCTAAAAAGATTGGGAAATCAGTATTAGATACCGCTTAATTATATCATATTTGTATTCAATAGTAGGCTTTTGTGTTTAATATTTTTCTTGGTAGGGAGCCATTTAAAATTTTAAAACAGCATATGCTGAAAGATTACTATAGGTGAAGCACTAAAAACAAGCACAGAAACTTATTTTGTGAGCTTTATGTCTTTGTTAAAATATTAAACCTACTAAAAGAACAGTTTGGTTGAAACATACATTCTAAATTAGCACGCCGCATAGAAAAATAGAAATACGAGACTGATGCCATTTGATAGGACCCATTTTTGATCTCACTTGGCTGATAACTTTGCATGACTTTTTTTTACTGTCTTAGTGCTTTTTTTTATTATTTAAATCTCTATTAATATTGGAATTTTTTTTTTAATTTTTTGGTAAATATTTATTTAAAATTCATATATACGGAACCTTCCCAAAATTCTTTCAAAACACCAGAAAGATTGAATTGAATTTCTAGAGGAAATCAAACTCTAATATTCTCTCTCTGAAGTCTACTACTTTAACTTCTTGACAACAAGTTGATAAAACAGTTTTCGATACAATTATAAAAGCTTTGAAGTAGCTTCTAAAACAATCCATACTTTAAGAATTTGGTACAATTGTAGATACGCCAGCGTTTAGTTAGGTAGCATTTGCTGAAGCGGAATGCTTCAGTGTCCTTAGATAATCAATCTAAATTAAGGTATATTTTTGTTAGTTTAAATAAAATATTTAATAGTTGATATAAAAAAATTCAATTAACTTCATAAAAACTTAATTAACTTCATAAAAACTTAATTAACTTCATAAAAACTTAATAATTTTGTTGAAGTATCAAAATATTCTCTTCGTAGAATTCTACTATTATGTTGTCTAATAAATACATAACCAACACTAAAAAGTAGACACTATTAATAAATTATTTAGCATATAATTTTAAAATTAAAATAAATTACTGTAAGCAGTTGCATTTAGGATAAAACTTAGTTTTGTAACATTGAGTGAAACTATTATCTCTGAAAATTTTGAAATCAATAAATTTATCACTGAACTGTTACATTACTTAGTTATAAATTCTCTAAAAATACTCCAATTAAAATTTTAATTGAATGAATAAAGTTGAGTTCGAGACTGCTCTAGGGATTTCTTAATTTCTAGAGAACTCTCAAACTCAACATTAATTCTCTTTTAAATGTTTACATAAAATTTACTGAAATATATTGAGTGGTCTTTTGATAATTCGTTTTTTACCAACATGCCAATTAATATCATAGGATTTTAAGAGTTCCTTACTGAAATATCCTTATAACATTTTCCACTAAAATAATTATTTTTCTGTTTTCGATCGAATACATGCTACTAAAGTTGTCCATTTAGGATACCAAAAACACCCCGCCACATCACAGGTATAGAAAGCGAAGTCAAAACTTGCATTCAAAAGTCAAGCATAACACGCCCGTCATCAAAAGTTAATGACTTCATGCCTCCAGTCTGGCAATTCCGGAGAAAAACCGTGGTGAAAGAAACAAAGACTGGGAACAAAAGAAAACAACAGAGAAAAAGAGCAAGAAAGAAAAGAAAGACCACGCTAAAATGTGATCCGCCAGGCGAAGAACTCTCATTTTTCAACTCGCAGAGGTCGGGGAGTTGTTTATCTCAATACCATTTTGGTTGCAGACCTGTTGGAATACACCTTCACATAACTGAATAACAATCCGACAGACTCGACAAACTTATTGAATTCTGGTTCTACATCTGGTGCCAAACTATTTAATGTGTAGTCAATGGTTTTAACTATTCGTATTATTTTATATTTATTGTAAATATAAATTAATAACAGTAATAAACTCTCTTGGTGTGCGAATGAGTCTACATTAAAAGAACTAGCGAAACTATTGAAATAGTTTTCGTTTCAAACTTTTTATCGTGAAGCAATTATTTTAGAAGTAAATTAATAATAATTTATTTTTCGAATATTCATCTTAAGAATCCGCACTGCTGAATGTAATAATTGAATATTACGGACTAAGTATGGAGTCCTTTTATCCTTCAACGAATGTAATTAGTTCCAAACTGATTGGATGTTTGTGTTACTTGGTTTTGTGCTGGATGCTCAATATTCCATCAAGTACAGCTTTTCATTCCGGAGCACCGGTAGAGGCATGTGATTCGTTGCTCCCACGACATCTTCGAACTTCACCAAAGTCTGCAGCGGAATCTCCTTACTTGTTCACTGCTTCAGCGGGTAGATTTTATCCAGATTCAAAACGAAGGAAAATAAAAGGTGAGACATTTTTAAATGTAAGTATAGAAGTATTATTCTGTAAAAAGTGTATAAGGTTAAGTTTATTCCTAATAAAAAAAACTTACCTTAAGTTTTAAAAAAATAAGTCTTAGAGATTAAACTTTAAATTGATAATACTTAAACACTAGTATATACAATCTTTTTTACTTGCATATTTTATATATTTTGTTTCTTATTAATGCACTCTTATTACATTTACTAATGTTAAATTAGCATTTTTTGCACTAATCGAATTAAACTTTTCATCTCGAAAGGGTTATTTTACTAAAGTTCAAAAATTTTATTTTACTAAAGTTCCAAAGATTAATTTTGAATGTTATGCTATTTAATCATATTTTATCATTGCTCCTCTAAATAGTAAATTAAACTTTCATTTTTCACACTCAAATAAAATATTTTATTAAAGTATATTCAATAAAAAAAAAATCGACAATTTAGAAATCGATTTTTTAGTCGAATTTAGAAATCGAATTTTTATCGACATTTTTGGAGACAAAAGCAGAAATCAATTAAAAGTTTCGTATGGGAATTAAATTTCAGAAATCTGTAATATGTATCCATATTCCAACATTTCCTATTTTTCTGCTTCCAAAGGATATATTTCTTTTCTAAAGTTTTTTTAGGTATTTTGTGGGCAATCTATAATAAAGTAGTGAAACTCCAGCTATTATGGAATAGTGTTACAAGTTTTCTGTACCATTAAATAATAGTTGTATCAATCTTATAACATGAATTAACACTTCTATTTGAACTTTAAATCAAACACGCTTTGAAAAATAAACATGATTGGAGGCGAAATAATAATAATAATAAAAAATGGCTCTTTATGAAATATTTACATGATGTATAGTTATTTACAAAATATTGTTTATAGCAATATTATTTACATTTGTAAGTGTGACTTCAATATTGAAATTACTTAAAACCCCAAAATCAAAACGAATGTAAACTTTAACTATATTTGTGATGCATTATTTCTGCTATTAAATATTTTTTGAATTTTATTTTACTTTATTCCATTATTTACTTTTTTAGTAGTATTTTGTTTGCAATATGCAATACGTGGTTGAAAATAATAAGAATGAAATATGACAAGAAACAAACCAAAGTTTTAAAATACTTTGGTTTCCATTTATTTTGAGAAATATCAAAAATAATCTGCTTTATTTGGACTGGCCTTAATGTGTACTCAATTACCGGAAACCATACTGTATATTAGTATTTCTTATAACTCGACACTAAACCTTGGAAGAAATAATCTATACGCAGAGTCTGCATTTGAAAAGTGATCATCGCATGAAAACCTGTCTTTTCTTTAATAAAACCTTCAGTTGTTATGTATACAACCAATAGAATTAAAATGAAAGGAATAGTTTTAACTGGATAAAAATAGATTTCTTTAAGAACAACACCAACTATTTTCAAATTAAAATAGTGCAAATCATTAAAGATATCCAATCACAAAATTCATATTAAAAAAAAAAATTTAAAAAATCAAATTTGTTTATTGATCAAATGCGATTTCTTTTAGGGAATTGATCTCTCCACCAAGAAATGTCAATGTACCATTTACCTCAGGTACCATACCTAAGAATTCCATAAATCATTTCCCAGACTAAAGACATATGCCCTACTTGTCCATTTCGCAAACAAAACCTTCATTACATTAGCATGAAATGCAATAAACAATAAATGTCCTGAAAATTTGCTATACTTCGATAAATAAGTATTAAGTGAGTTGCTACGTTAAATTCTTATAATAATTGTTCTAAATTTAATGATGTATTATAAGTTTTGTTTCTGCTTTCTACTTATTATATGATTATATTGAGGTTTTCTGTCATCTAAGTTTGATTTCTATAATTTTATATACTTTCATTTTTTATAAATTTTGAAAACAAATTATAAAATCATATTAATATTTAAATTTGCTTGTTGGTTTGCAATTGATAGTAAGCCGCTCTAAAACGGCGTAACGGATTTCTAAGAAAATTTTAGCATTTTTTCAAAGCATCCCTAAGGTTACGCAAAAAACTACAATATATTTCAGTTGGAGTTGCTTAGAAAAATTGAAAATTCCGATCTTATTTATTGTTACATTTTCTATGTTGTTTGAATTCATTCATTGTTAAAATTAAAATTAGATTTCTCTCTTTTTCACACAGCATGATCAAGTCGTGTGATTTAAAAGAAGTTTTTCAAAACCATAATTTATACATTCAATTTCATGAGTCGATACAAAACTGATTTGAACAAATACTTTTAGACTAATAATTAGCATATAAAATTATATATTTTTATTTTGATTGTTATGTTTGCGTGTTATTTTATTAACTTAATTGAGTAAGGTAATATTTAATTCTACTATGTATTTTTCTCTCTTAAATCTAATTGTAAAAATTATGCTTCATTATAATAATTTTAAAGATTTCATTCTTTTAATAAAAATGTTTTGAATTCATGTGCTTAATGTGGTAAAAAGTTTTACGGAATGATACAAGAAAGTAGTTGTATATCTTATTTTATAAATTTTTATTTATTAATTTAAAAGGCATTTCTCTTTTTAATATTTGTTGATTTAACATAAAAAAATAAGTTTTAATTAATCATCTAACTACTAAAAGTTTTAGATAGTAAAGGTTGAATAAAATATGTAAAGTCTCTGAATTTCAAATATTCCAATTAAAATTAAATTGAATTTTTTTATAAATTTATTTCTCACGTATAATTCAACAAGAGCCATAAGTATAACCAAGTATTTTTTAATGTCTATTTTTAAAATTATATGCTATAACGAATCTATAAAGTAAAATTTGCTTCAATTAAATAACCACCAATTTAATTAAAATATTAAAGAATAAAATTAGATTTTCTAACTTTAAAACCTCCATGCATTAATTTTTATTTTAAAGTCAATTTTCGAACTCAGATTCATAAAAATTTATCACAATGATGTAATCTATCACTACATTTATAAATTAAGAATAATCACACAAAGCTGCCACCCCCTTCTTTTCATCAACGCCCACGCAATTGGCGGTTTCCATATGGAAAATAAACATAATTGCTCCATTATTTGCATTGAAAATAGCAATTTTTCTCCTATTTCACTTTCGGTAATAGATTATTACCTGAGAGAGAAAGAGGCACGTGACCTCGTAAGATAAGATGGATGGCGTTGGAATTACGCTCACTTATTCATGAGAGTCACGCAGAATTAACACATTTTAAGTTTAAAAAAAAAAAAACTTTATTAAATTTTTCATTTCTTACGAGAGAGGTGAAAGAGTAACAAGGATTAAGTAATTATTCAAAGAGCGTTGAAAGATTAATATTTAGCCACTTACAATCTACATGATGATGTTGTTTTTGGTTTGCTAAATGGTGAAATATAAATATTATAGATAGATACTCATGATTGGCTACGAAATTTTAACGATTCTCACTTTTACTATTTTTTTCCATGTAGGTATTTTTTATTAGCAGCATATATTATAAAACAGTTATTACTCGGCTTACTTAATGTAAATCTTTTTTGCATTTAAACTTATTAACCAAAATAAAAATTCTATAAATTTTCTGACCTCACACGTGAACCTCTATGAAGACCTTAGCAGAATTTTTCGAGTGGCTTTAGAGTGGTTAAAGGATGCAACAATTGATTATTGTTACGAATTTTCAAAGAGGAAATTTTACGACAAATCCATGCAGAATAACACAAACAAATTTATTTTTAGTTTCATAGGACAGCAAAACTCTGTTAAACAGGGAATCCACTAGCAAGCTTGAACAAAACCTTTACAGGTACGGCTGTAATTAGCTTCACCAAAATAAACAAAAACTTTTTTAAATGGATCCGAACCTATTCAAATTTCACGTCTCGGAGTTTTATATATATATTCTAGCTCGAGAACTTTCCCGCAAAATCGGAGCAATCGATTTAGTGATCAGCACGTGCTTAAATCTCGAAAATTCTTGATTCAATTTTAAGTTGTTAACTTTTTCAAGCCTGTATTATTATCACTTTTAAAAAATATATTTATGAAAATAAAACTTACAAAAAAATATGTACACTATTTACAATTATTTACAGAACAATTGCGTAACATTATTTACATCACTCATAACGCTGATGGGGAAAAGCAATTTTCAACTTAGTTTTCAAAAAATTGTCAGTGTTCCTCTTTTCTTATCTCTTAAGGGTGATTAGCAAACTATGTTACAGCATAGTTGTACTGTGTGGGTACAGTTTTCGAGGCATGCGTACTAATTTTCACCTTCCTGGCTTTAGAGTTCCTTTGAAGGATTAATTATCCAAATCATGATAGTTTAGTTTTACATGCATGCATCAAGTTTTAGCTGGAACATTAAACTCCTTTTAGACTCCTTAATTTTGGTTAATCGGTAACAGAATAACTTTCTTTTGAACTGATATTTGCTCCGAATTTCAAATTTATGGGTGAAAGGGAAGTGACAGAATTTCTTCACGGCAAATTGCAACAATTTAAAATTTCTGATTTTTTGATTTTTTTTTAATGTTTTTGAAGTCTTTCTTTGATTATATTTAAAAACTAATTTCGATATTCCTCACTTTGTAAAATTCTAAAAAATGGTAATATTTTGTCAAGCAATTCTGTCAAGATTTCATAATAGAGATTGCGAAATATCTTTTACAATGAATAATTTCGTATATTTGGCTACAGATTATATTAGATTACATCACAAATATTGGAATTCGAAACTATCCGTTTGAACTAGTTCGTTTTTTTATTAATTATAATGAAACAAATTTAAAGTTAAGTGAAGGTTATTTTTTATTCACAGCGACAGTTTACACTGCACACGTAGCAATTTCACTGATTTCGTCAAAATAATAAACAAATCACAGCAATTACACCCTAGGTGAAAAAAGAATAGCTTTCCTATTGAATAAGTAACACTGGACAGTTTTCAAAATGTTGTTTGCAGCCAAATAATTTGTTAATTACACTTCAAAATAAAATCTATTTTTTTGTTTCACTGTTTATAAATTATAATCCACTATAATAATTATTGTTTCCATAAAATCTTTAAAAGCTTCAAAATCCTATTTTTAAATATTTAGATTTTTGATTTTAATATATTCAGATCTATAATATTGCATTTGGACCTTCGAAGTTTACAAAATCGAATAATGTACTTTTTTCGAGTTTTTTTTTCTTTTTTTTTTTTTTTTCCGTCTCTATTATTTCACTTTAGGATAGCAAATAGGTAAATGAAATGAGTAGCTCAGTTCCAAAAAAAAGTACGGGCTATACTTCATATATTAATGTAAAAGCACGAATATTTGTTGGTTTCTTACTATCCCCTGTTAAAATGTTTTAATGTATTTTTATGAAATTTACGGAATGTATTTAAACCATGTCAAAACTGCTAATAGAAAAATTTTAATTGACAAAATGCTAAAGTACTATAAAGAATTTTTTGTAGAGATTTCTTGAAAATGCTGAAAGTTTTCTGATTTTGACTTATTTGTCTCCATTTATTAAATTCGTTGTTGATATTAAATTTAGTTGGAAATTGGTTTCTTTGCTTATCTTCTTGTTATAACCACGAGAGTTTACGTTTGAAAGTATTAAAAATTAGTGGTATGGAACATTTTACAACTTTCAATTAGACTATAACACTGACCACTGCTTTTATATTTGACAATGATTGGTGTAAATTACAGTTTTTTTTCATATTTTCCTTATTTTAAAAAATGCTCATTTTGGCAATATTTTTAGTGATAGTTAGTACATGGCAAAGGGAAGAAAAAAAAAACTCTTAATCGACGAATTTTTATAATTATTACATTATACTCTCGTCTAAGTGAAACATATGTATGTTCAAGAAAAAATAACTAAGATTTTCATTTTTTCAACTTTTGTTATGTCTTTATCGAATTTTTAGGGAATATTGGAGAAGGGAATTTTTAGAACACCTAAAAATACATTACTACAGGTAGTTAGATCAAAATCCTTAGAGTCATATTTGGGCAATTACTGAAACACATAAATTTTGCAACGGCAGCTCTCTCATGTATATGAGCAATTTTCACAAAAATATTAATGCAGCGTTTCTCAACCTTTCAGTATTCGCAGCCCAGTTTTCAACCATAATTTTCATCCCGCCCCTGCTTACAATAAAATATATACAATAATAATGTATATTGAGTATTTTGAATTCTGTTTTTAAATTGTTTTTAACTAACTGCCAAAACAAGAACAAAAGCTAGCCAGCGTTGGCGAGAAACCACATCTGGCATTTTGCTAAGCTGTTCCCCTGTTAGACTTTGGCGAGAAAATGATTCATTGGGCTCGAATTGAATGTAATGTCAAAAGATCTCAAACATCTTGGCTTGAAATGCATCTGCAGAAACCAGTTTTGTAAGTTTCTCGCAAATCGCGTCAACCTGTACGTGATATGGCAATGGCCTACAGGGTCTACCAAATCAACGCCAACTATTTGGCAGAATCCTCACGATAACCATAGAAACGGAAGGATCTCTTGACGTCACAAATTTTGTTGTGAGTTTTGATCGCACTGGTTTTGGCCCGGTTTAGGGGCATTTCTTTTCTTAATGTTTAAATAACTAATTTTTTTAAAGAACTTTTGTTTAAATATTTGGAATCAGAGATAAATTATTTATTATTATAAAAAAAATTCACTGGTTTTTAAAAAAAAAAATTTATGCAACTAGTTGGGAAAGTAATACTTTTTCAAACGACGTAAAATGTTAATAATTTACCGAGTTTGAAAAAGTATTTTCCCATTTGTAGCATACAATATTTTTTATAATCACGTAAAAATATTTTTTTTAATTCATTTATTTGTTAATGTTGGCAACTCCAGTCAATAAATTTCTTTTGAAAATGTATCATTTCAATACCAAGACTAAATAATATTTGAGCACGAAGCGTGCGAAAAAGTACTTTTTCACACTTGTGCGAGAAAGTTATTGTAGTGATTAAATAAAGTTTACATTTTTGCAAGTTATTATAACATTTTTTTAGTAATCTTCCAATTTAAAAGTCTTGAGTTATACTTCAGTTTTCACAATTAATTACTCCGAGTTTTTCTGTATCTTAAAGTTTCAAAATAACTTTAATGGAATTGTTTTACTATGAAAAATGCATGTATAATGCAAAACGAGATAACACAAAAAATAGCAAGTCAAAATTTTCAAAATTGCAATTTATCTCTGCTATTCTTTCTGAATTTCCTTTTTCTAATACAAAATATGAAACATTGTTTTAATTCAAATTGTTTAATTTTGTAGCCGGTAATGTTTATTTTTTAAACGGAATTGATGAGTGTCTCTTTATATGAGTATCTGGGTTTATATGAGTATCTGTATTAGTCTTTTTATATGTGAGGGGATGAAGAATCATTTGGCTGTCGTATTGTTTTAAAGTCTTATTTGTTTGAAAGGGGTTAGGGCATGTCTGAGTTTGTTACGAGTTTCAAATAAACTTACATTTTAAAATCAGTCAGAATTTACGAAGTGAAATTTATTTTGCAATTCATTTTGGAATTAAATCATTGATAGAAATATACAACTGTTTAAAGTTGATTAGCTATAATATTTCATCAAATTTCATTGTAAATTAAAATGATGTCTTAATACTTTATTAAAAATAAACAGCTTATAAACAGCAAAATTACCCCAAAAGTTTAAGTATTCACTCTTTCCTTGTTCGGAACTCTCGCCTTGTGACAATTCCTCTAAGACATGTTTTTTATTATTATTTCAGTGCGAATCAGGGGCGCCCCCTTTAAGGGCTTTTTTGTAGTAGCCTTGGATGCAGACACTCACGAACGTATTGGCGAATTTCTGGATGCCAGAGGAATGGAACCCGTACCGTGTTCTGCAGTCACGCACACCGATGGCAGACCCAAAGTGATGGCGACAATGCTATGGCAACCCCCACGGGACGTCAAAAAGGGAGAAGTGCTGTTTCTGTACGTATTTATTGAAACTTTTACAAATAAGTCAAAAAACTGATTATCAGTTTTTCTGTAATCCATGGTACATTATGCTGCATTCCATGTATTTTTTCTATCTTATTTACCGAATATTTTTTGAAACACATAATATTTTACCAAATATAACAGCAGTAAAATATTTATTACAATAAGACAATATAAAAATTAATTTAAAATAATGGACAGACATCTTCAGCAGAAAAGATAAAAATGGACAGACATCTTCAGCAGAAAAGATAAAAATTGACAGACATTTTCAGCAGAAAAGATAAAAATTGACAGAAAATAATAGCCCGACAACTTCCATCTACAGAAAAAGTACACAATGAAAAATTAATTCATTTCTAAATGCTGATAGTTAAAAGATTTTACTTTTCTATCAAATTTAGTGGAACTTGTATAATAACTGTTGTTATATTTCATACAAAATGTTATATATTTTTAAACAGTAGTTCGGCATATATATTGCATTTGACAAAAAGTTGAGTATACATAGAGATATGGCATAAGAAAAAAATAGTTCCAATGAGGTTTTTTTTCTTATGCCATTCCATTTCACCCTTCTCGTATATTCAGGTCAAATTTCAGATCATTTCAACCAAAGGTCCTTTTTTACACCTTTTAAGTAATTGAAATTTAATTACCAATAATGCAAATTTTGTCGTAGGGGAAACGCAAAGGTCAATGTAGCAGTAGAAGTTTAGGTCATTGAGCGATTAAAAACAATTTTTAAAAACTTTTATTTTAATTACAGAAACTTATTTATGGATGTAAGAATTTCACACGCTATTTTATTATTTTCTTAATTAATTTCTATTTGATTGCTATCAACCGTAGTTAATTTTAAAATTATAATTATTTCTTTCCTACCATTGTATATTGCAACAAGTAAAAAAATACTTTATGAAATATAGTAGTCAGTCGTTTTCACACTTTACGTTTTAAGTATTTCAGTGTTATGCAATTTGAATTTAACTGCTCACAAACGGTATAAATTAATTATTTTTATAGACAAAAAAAAAATCTTTAATTCAGTTGACCCAGTAATTTAGAAGTAATTAGAAATGGAACAATAAGAATATTTTTTTTTTCTTTTTTTAATTTGAAATACTTTTTTTTTATATAAAGATCGTATTTAAGTATATGCAATTAGATTACTTGTTTTATTGTAAACTTGAATTTCCAAAAAAATACACAGCTTCTTGATCTTTATTAAATAAGTATTAACGGAAAACTTCAATGAAACACATATTTTATTTATTATTTAGGGCAACAATACTGGAGTCTTTCTCATCGTATTATAGCGGATTGGTAGCTTCCATTCCGAGTGGAAAGCCGAAGATAAAGACTAAAGAAACAGACTCCAACTGTGCCGAGTATCCTTCTTGCCCCCACTTGAATCTACTAAGCAATGTGACATCATCAAAAATTATATTATGATGGATAAAAACAGCAACATTTTATAAAATAAAGTATTTTTATAAGAACTTCGTATTTATATTTAAACTGGTTTTTCATTCAACTTTCTTAAATCGAAAGTTTTCATAATGCTTCCTTATTTTGGAAATTCTTTTTATTTTAAAAGAAATCTTCAATAAAAAAAAAAAAAAAAAAAATCACGATTTTTTCCCCCTTTTCATTGTTAAAAAGGTAAGTAACGCTTATAAGTAATATTAACTTCAATATATACTGTTTTTAAAGCATGATTTTTCAATTGCAAACATATGAATTTGTTGGTTTCAGATATTTTTGCAATATCATCATAGAAAACTTTTAGTGACAAGGAAATAGGAGCCGATTGAAAACTCATAATATATAGATACAATGTGTTTGCTTTTTTTGAGGAACCTTAAAAATCACAAGTTGTTGAAAACCCAATGGAAATTAATAAGTTTTCTTCCTTTGGAGTTGGATACACTCT
Source organism: Linyphia triangularis (assembly GCA_963978545.1). NCBI lineage: Eukaryota > Metazoa > Arthropoda > Arachnida > Araneae > Linyphiidae > Linyphia > Linyphia triangularis. The sequence continues at coordinate 42,123,087 of OZ021724.1, read as the reverse complement.
GTACAACTAAACGGATTATTTTTATTTATTGAAATGTTTCTTCTGCTTATAATTCTTACAAATTTAAGTAGATGGTAGCATGTATATTACAAGCCATTTATATATGAAATATCTGTACATGAAATATCGTTTTTTCATATTATGAGTTCATTTATGGTACCAGCAGTAATTTTGCTTGTATAATTCTTACACATAAAGACACTGCATTTTTTTTTATGTAGACGAGCATCAAAACTAATATATTTTACTAAATTAGTAAACTATTTAAGGATTTTTTCAATATATGATGCAGACAACAAACGTCCATTTTTTATGTATGGTTAAAAATCACTTTATCAACATATCATATAATTTAAACGCGTTTTTCCTAATGTTTTCTGAAAATCATTGTGCAATTTCAAAAGAAGAACATAGAGCAAACGTTAATATTTTATACACTCCAATTAAATAAGGTGACTGTTAAATTTTGAAATGAATTACTACAATAATTTTCTCCTTGATAAATAGTAATACATTACAGAAATCTCAAAAACATCAAATACATGTATATTACTTTATTCACTTTACCACATAACAACCAGTCGAAGCCTTGACAAAGCAAAACTCGAATAAGAGTTTTAAGTTTATTTTTCATGAATGCACAAATTCTTGTTCATATTTCGTCACAGTATAGTTTGAAAACAAATCAAAAGTTAGTAGTAAATATGCAAGGATAGATGAGAAATGAGTTTTTATCCAAGTTTGAGACGCCGAAGAGCATTGCTCAAAGACAGTAATTCCGATTTCATACGTTCGACGGTTTGTTCCAACTGCTGAAAGGTGTTCACTTCTGTGACAGATCGTGAATACGGGTCGAAAGTAACTTCGTACTTGCGTTCCAGACATGTATTTACAAACGTTCTGTAAAAATATAAAAGACAGCTGTCATTTATTTAATTGTCAGTTGGTTAAAGTGAACACAAAATAAATTAAGAAATTGAAAAACTCTTTAAAAGAAAATATGTGCTTTTTGGAGTTATTCAAATTTTTTTCACAATAGTGAAGTATGAAGAACATTGAATAAATTTTTGCTTTAAAGTTTCCCAAAAAAATATTCTAAGTTTAAAATCATCAATCTTCTTATTCTAAAATAATTTAGCGAACCTAAAATATACCTTATTAATTACCTTACCTTATTCATTGGGATAAGATAATTTTCTTTTAACTTACGTAGTCGTCAATGGGTTTACCACACTATATATAATACTAGCTGAATACCCGTGCTGCGCTACGAAATTTTACCATTAGCATTTTAGCGATCAAAAGACATTCATGTATTCTACACAATTCAGACGTTTGCTCCCATTTCGATCCCGACAAATTGATTTATCAAAATAGGAACTTTCCTTTGTTGACATTTTAAACAAAATTTATAATTGTGAATAGTAAATTGGAATAGTTTATTGTGTTTATGTTTGCTCTTAGTTCTAAATTTCAAAGTAGTAGCTGTATTGGAATTGAGACATTAAGTTAATCCTCGTATAGCTTCAATATTGCGTCGACTTTTCATCCCTTAAAAATTCGTTAATCGATATTGGAATGACTTATTTTTTTAACATTTGCGAAAAAATATCAGAAAAATGACTACATTGGAAGAGGAACATTCGGATATCCCGCGTTTGGAACATTTAACCCCTTTTCGACCCCTTAAAGTTGGTTAATCGAGATCGGAATAGTTTACTTTTTCTATTTTTACTAGTGTTGATATTTGTGCCAATTTTTAGAGTTGTGACCATATGGGAAGTGGTACATTCGAATATTCCTCGTTTGGAACGTTTAACCCCTTTTCCACCCCTTGATAAACCCGAGATCGGAATAGTTTACTTTTTCTGCGGTTTTTTTTATTAATATTCACACCAGTTTTCAGAATTGTGAAAATATGAGAAGTAGGACATTCGAATATCCCTCATTTGGAACGTTTAACCCCTTTTCGACCCCTTAAAGTGGGTTAATCGAGATCGGAATAGTTTACTTTTTTTATTTTTACTAGTGTTGATATTTGTGCCGATTTTCAGAGTTGTGACGAAAAGGGAAGTAGGACATTCGAATATCCCTCGTTTGGAACGTTTAACCCCTTTTCGACACCTTAAAGTGGGTTAATCGAGATCGGAATAGTTTACTTTTTCTATTTTTACCATTGTTGATATTTATGCCCATTTTCAGAGTTGTGACTATGTGGGAAGTATTATTTTCGAATGTCCCCCGTTTGGAACGTTTAACCCCTTTTCGACCCCTTAATGTGGGTTAATCGAGATCGGAATAGTTTACTTTTTCTATTTTTACCATTGTTGATATTTGTGCCGATTTTCAGAGTTGTGAACATGTGGGAAGTGGGAGAATTAGTGATGAGTGAGTCAGTGAGTGAGTGAGTGAGGGCTTTGCCTTATATATATAGAGATATGTACCTTTCAACAATGAAAAAAGGTGATTTAAAGTAAAATAATATGTACTCTAAATTTATTTGAATTAGGTCCTAAGCATTTCAAGAACTATAGGGGAAAGTAGATCTAGGGCCACCCCACTTTTATTGAATAATGTTTAGTTCTAAGTTTTTTTTTACTCATTTGCGTAAGTGGTAACACCCAATTGCTCTTTTAGCAGCCATTTTAAAATCTTAGAGTTGAAAGCTGTGACAAGTTATAAGTGGAAAACGTTTTTATATGGTCTACAGTAACATTTGGCAACTCATGTCTATTATTGTTTTACATAGTTAAGTCAAATACTTTTCTTTGAATTCTAGTAAATAATTTTGTTTGGAACATTAAGTACTAAATGAGATATTTAAATAAGTCCTTTCTCCATGTGCATTTTTAGTAGAAGACATTTTATATGAAATTACCAAATCGTGTATCTATGGCCACAGAGTTGCAGTTGCTTATTGTGTTCAAATTGGAAAAACAAAAATCTGTTGGTGCTTCAAAGCGATAACGCATGAAGCTCATTTTTTAAAATCAGTTTGTCAAATTATGAAAATACATGTAATTCACGAATAATTTGACACATTGCAATTTATTATAGTTATTATATGACAAACCAATAACTGATAATTACTTGATATTATTTCTTTTATAAAAATCATCTGTGTATGTTTGTTTTCTATTCATTATGGACTTAAACCGAGAATGGCCCTAGATACATCAGCTACTGGTCCTAGGTACAAGGAGGTCTTGTACCTAGGACCATTTGCGAAATTTCTTTAAAAACCTTCTATTCGACGGAATCTATTATTTTAAGTACTTATATTAATCCCAATGGGAAGTAATTGCTATAGCGATGTATGCATATCAGTTTCATATTTTTAAACGGCTCAGTTCATTTTTTGTGCACTGAAAAAAGGCGGTCCTAGGTACACAGGTCTCCCCTACTTACAACTTAAATTTTATTATCTAAAATTTAATAATTTTTAATATTATAATGCAATATAGGAATATATTTTAGGGTTAAGTGCTGACAAGAAATCAACTATTATGTTATAATAGCTCTTCAAACATTAATATCCAAGTGTGATATTAATTTATTTTGCCCCAAAAATATGTCTTTACACTACAAAAATCAAAATAATTTACGAATAAATAATTTTGATTCACGTTAATAAAAATGTACCGTTCATTTTTAAAAAAGTTACAATTCATAAATATTTATACGAGCACTCTAAACAAATTTAATTAGTTATAAAATTTTTATTTTTATTCCGACAGCATTTGGACTATATACCAAAATATAAATATGTAACATATAAGAATACAAATGTATGATAATGTTTACATTAAAACTATTTTTTATGCTCAAGGTAGATTCGCGATATAGTAACGTATTCTTAAGAGTTTTTTTTTTTTTTTTTTTTTTTTTTTACTGAAGAAACTTTTTATTATTTTAATTCAACTTCATATAAAATTCTTAACTAAAAAGTTTGAACTTCTATTTTAAATTAAAAGTTCTAATGCTATAAATTTCTAAATTAAAGTTCTAAATGCATGTTCTGTATAATTGTCTGTAAAAAAATTTATTGTTTAAGCAATCGAGAATTCTTTCTGAAATACATATTTATATGCATATTTTTTTTTTAATTATGTGCTCCAAATGAGAGACCACATAAGATGAAATTGAAGTTCGCATGTGTTCCGGGACTCGCATCGAAGTACCGCTATTTTCTCTGTCTATTAGGACTTTATTTAAGAGCAATTAAGATTTTTGATTTTTTTTTTTTTTTTACAGAAATTTTATTTTACCTAAAATTTTGCAGTATTTGCAGATTCTCATTTTCACCGAAAAACAGCCTTTTAAAGAATACGGAGAAATGACTTAAGTCCTTTTTTTTTTTTTTTTTTTTTTCCTCTTTCTGTATCATTACGAAATTGGTTTTGAAGAAACAGTTGCACGTTTTTTTCTACTGGTCTTGTTGGAAGAAAATAAAAACTTTTCAATTGACTAAATTTTCATAGGTGGTCCGTATAAAAATTTAAAAAGTCAATTTTTTGAAAATTAACGGGACTGGCTTTCTAAAGTAGTCTTCCTTCCAACCTTAATTTGAACGTTTTTCAATTTACATTGCCCACCTATCTCTAAGGAATAAAGAATTAAAGAGCGTTTCAACCTTTTTGGGACACCTTGCAAAACCACCATTATTTTGCGCCTATTATGTAAGAAAGCATACTAATAATATTAGTAACTCAGTAAATTTTATTTATTTACCTAATTTTATTTGTGGCGTCGTTAAAGCTATCAGCAACAAAATATACGTTTTGGTATACTAGATCTTGGTATGATTGCACAGCTGTAACTTGAGGTTCAAATGCCAACAACTGTGGTTCGTCCGAAACAGCATGCTGTAAATTTTTAAATTATAGAGTATAAAATTTTATATATAATTCTTATTATATAAACTTTTAGATATAATTCATACAAAATGCTTTTTATACAGAATAATTACTGAACAAACCTCCTTAGAATATTTACAGTAGACATAATACTCATGAAGAATTTAATGGGAATAGAGATGAAAATAATCACCATCAAGACAAACATGTTCAATTATATGAATACATCATGGCATGTATATAAGTGAATACATTATTAAATAATATATATAAAAAGAGATTTAACAATATTTCTCAAGTAACACAGCAGTATTGGCCAATGTCGGAAAGAAGGGTTCTGGAAGTTTGACTAGCTCTGGCCAAAACTCGAGCATCGTTAAAAATATACGATTTTTTTTTAAAAAACATCACAAAACATGTTTTTTGCTCTCTGTCTTTTCTTGTAAATAAAATATTTCAGTTCTAAAATTGTGATTCAGCATTTACAAACTTTCTTTATTTTTTTTTATACAGCATTGGTTGGTATTGGCCAATATCTGTAACATTGTCCGGTTTACAACTTTCCACATCGGGATTGGCCAATGTCGAGATATATTGGTTAGCGTTGTTGTGCTACTGGAGTTGATAAAAATTATTAAAAAAAAAAAAAAATTAAATGTAAGAAAATGGAAATTTTCCTTCAAAAATTGCTTCTAACGACAGATTAAGATTGATATTTTAGAAACCAAATGTCAGCAATAAATAATCTGCTTCTATTTACGAAAAAAAGTAAGGTACTACGATTTACGTATTTAACCAAGTTTCTCAATTAAAAATACCTAAAGAAGCGAAAAATGAACATAGACACATTCTCCAAATGACTCCTGACGATTAAAATTCATATAACTTTTGAATGGGTGGGTGGCTTTGGGAGCAGGTAAGCGATAAAATGTTTGAAAATGAAATTTTGCTATCGTTGAATTAAGTTAGGGAATATATAACTATCTGTAGTGTTTTTAATTCAATAATTGAGTAATTCAGAAGATATTTACTAAACAGTTAAGATGACTTTTGATATAAGAGTACTTTCCGAAATACCTTTTGATGTATTTTTCTGAGAACCAGATGATCGTATAAGCACGAACCCTTCCAAATATAAAAAGAATCATAAGAAAAACTAGTCTGGAAATGTTTTATATTTATAGAGTCCTTCAACCCCCCCCCCGCCACCTTCGTAATAAATGTTTTAAAAGCTGAGTTTAAGAGTATTTTAACTATATTTTAGAAAATTAATTTATTGGTGATTATTTTTAAAATAACACAAAAGTTTTGTTGAACTAAATAAAAATTCAATAAAATTCAATAAAAATTCAATAAATAATAATGCAAAATTACAAATACAAAACTTCCCTCCGTATTGAAAATAAAGCCCAAAATAGGAGAGGAAAATTCAAATAATTTAGATTGAATCTGAAAATAAATAATTACTTGAAGCAATTTACAATTTTTTATGAGAGAAAAAAAATTAAATATTACCATAAGCTCTCCATAAGATGAAAGAAGTCCTGCTCCATAAGCTTTAATTTTATCATCTTCCTTACATAGACCAAATTCTACAGTGAACCAGTATATCTATTTAAAAAAATTGCACAGTTTTAAATTTTACAATTTCATTATTAAACTTAAATAATTGTATATATAGCATACATATACATTCGAATTGAAAGAAATCATGTCTTATTTCAAGTATTTGTATCTCGTTTTCAAATGTTAATTTTTATATATTTATTTAAAGCCGTTTAATAACGACTCCTCACTAATGGGTACATTTTAAAATACTGCACACTTACGCACAATAAAATATGTACACATAATAAAATACGTGTACCAAAATAAATGGCAATAATGTAATCAGTCTATTTCTAGCATCGTATATTTTACACAAGATTACAAATGAATCAGAAATAAAAATTATATGCTCTACAATAGCTGTCTTATATTCATAAAATATATTTTTTTGGAATGTTCTTATCATCATTTTTCAAACAAAGTTAAAATTAAAAACTCATACATGGTTTTCTTATAAAAATTAATTTAAAATTTTCGGTTGTTCACCTTAACATCCATTGGAAAATATACTCGAACTTGATTAATTAAAAAAATAGTTAGGTCCACCAACCGTTGATAACTTTTCGATGTCTTGATCTGATCCTCCTAAAGATGCAAGTCCAATCTCTTGAGAAAAAGCAGCAAATGAAGGATCTGCCAACATAGGCACATGTCCTAGAAGTTCATGAATGCAATCTCTGGTAGGAGAAATAGTTTCAAATCATACTCTTCAACTAGAGTGTCTCACAAGGCAAAATATTCAACACTTTAAACTAACAATTATATTTTCTATAAAGTCTAATACATCGTGAGACTTTTTAAACAGAAATATATCATATCTCTTCGTAACTTTAAAAAAATATTATTTATATCTGCTCAATTTTGATTGCGCTCAGTGTATGAGTTATTTTATCTATGTAATCAGAATTTGTACTCACTAGAATTAAAGAATTACTGTCATAGATATTAGAATGGGTTAGTTTAAAAGTACTCTTCAGTCTTAGGAAATTAATTAACAACTGAATCCAAATTAGACGACACATTTTTTACATATTACCTATTTTTAACATCTTCGTATGCAATAGTGTTAATATATTTTTTAAATTCCTGCTCAATATTATTTCATCGTGTTACCATCCTATCGTATCAAAACAAAACATTTCAAGATTTCTGATAGTTTTTCTATTCATATTTTCCAAAGAACCATAAATCCACAATTTTTTTTCTTATTTCATTTAATTGCACTATTTTATACACACTGAACTAAATTAGTGTAATAGTCCTAGAGGCGACTGCAATTTTTGGACCCCATCGAACATCATTCTGAATTTTTTATAGAAATTAGAGAAAAGTGAGTAGATTAGGAATACATTGGTCTGCCGTGGCAAAAATGGCCGAAACTGATCAATAATCGACTTGGAATGAGTTGAACTAAAATACGATTGCCAAATATGTCATAACTTGCCAAAAATAGTACAAATTTATTCGTCTGGCAACCCACTTCATTTTGATTTTCAGTGAGAAAAAGCGCAAACGATTTCTGATCTTTGGCTCGGAAAACTTATATCTTTTAAAAGTAAGCCAAATTGGCGACATCAGTTATGTCATAAGTGACGTAATATTTTTTGCCAACTTGGCTCCCTTTTAATAGATGCAAGTAGACCGTCGCCAGATATCTGAATCGTCTGAAACCTTCTTAATGAAAATTAAAGAGTGAGGGTTTCCAAATAAAAAAAAAAAAATGCTCATTATTTGGCAAGTTATGGCGCATTTGGCAATTGGATTTAGTTCAACTTATTAAAAGTCGATTTTTGACCAGTTTCGGCCATTTTTGCCACGGCAGACCAGTGAATTCGTAATCTACTCACTTTTCTCTAATTTCTATAAAAATTCAGAATAATGTTCGATGGGGTCCAAAAATTGCAGTCGCCTCTCAGTCTATAATACAAAAGAACTGAATCCCCCTCCTAGGACCGATAGTGAACTTTTTATGAATTACTATGGGTAATCACTTTTTAAGGGGAACTAATTTCATTTCGATTAGAATGAAACCTGAACCTACATATTTATGTTAAGCAGAACCGAGACTGACAACAGGTTCTATGTTATATCTTGAAGAGGGATTTATAGGGGCAAATCAAAAACACCTATGAACATGTCTCCTGATATTAATAAATACCCACTGGAGAATGACAGCAAATGTTCCACCCAACCGACGATAGGTGTCGATAATTTATTATCATAATAAGTAAAATTTAACAAAAATAGAAAAGAAAACCGATAAGAATGCAAGTTTCGAATTTATTTAGACTCCAACCACAGCTTAAACTTCCGTTGACATCTTACAAATTTTCTTAATTTATAATTCTTTCTAATTAATAATCAGATGAAATTTTTATTGGATACTTAATTTGCCAATTAAAAATATTTGCAAAATATCTTTATTGCATAATTGTTATTAATTGTTATTGTTATTAATGATATCAAATAATATCTTATGCATGACAAACCAGTGTTTATGTAAATTAAAAACATTTATTTAGTATATATTTTTAGTGAAAACCCATGTGGTATCAAATATTCGGATTCAGAAGGCATGTTCTAGCCAGGCGGAAATGTTTCACTCCCTTATTTTATTTTGCCGGTACCCTAGTAGCACAAATACCTTGACCAATATCGCTCAACACTGGCCAATCCCGAAGAGGACCGTTGTAGACTGGCCGTTACTATGAATTTTGCCTAATCTCGTTCAGAACTGGGTAAAATATGCTGGAGGTTTTGAAACATTGATACAGAGTTTTAAAACTGAAATATATTTTTATAAGAAAGAACAGAGGGTAAAAATAGGTTTTGTAATTGTTTTGATGTGTTTTTTAATCGTGTATTTTGGAACGATGCTAAAGCTTCGCAATGTATTATTACCCAATCTCCCCATAACCTCCGTTTCCAACATTGGCCAATACCGCTGTTCTACCTGAGTAGAAATGACTTCCAATAGCGATAGATGACCGAATCAACTGAATAGAAGCCTATGATCTAAATCCCAGTGAAGAAGGCGAGACTAGTGAAGACAGAACATATTTTTAATCAATAGCCATCTCATCTTCAAAGTATGAATTCGATTAACAGATGACTGGATCTTAGCTTGTGTTCTGTACGACTGAACATCGATTAGGATTTTTTTTTTTTTTAACAAGTTCAAAAAACAGGTTACAGATTTCCCTATTTATAAAAAACTATCATATGTGTGATTGTTAGTTTCTGCATACTTACGGTTCAGGGGAATGGTCCGGACTCGAGCTGTGACGTACATATTGAGTACACTGAAACACACGGAAGGCCAAACTCGCAAGGAAGTCTCGTGCGCTCACCAATCCAGCTGCTGGTCTCAATGTGAAGCCAGTTTTTCCTGAAAAGGAAATATTGCAGTTTACACAAATTAAGAGCAGCTACTCCATTTATTTTCACTTACAACTGAATATCTTTTAATAAATGTATAAATTTTTACTTTGTTAAAAAGAAATAAAACAGTACTGGATGATTTACTGTGTAAAATTAAACTTTATATTACTTTACCTAAAAGGTTATTTTTACTTTAAACATATATTTAGTTTAAACATTATATTGTTAACTCATTTATGTTACTAATGTAGAATTTGTAAGGATTTGTCATCAGTTTATAAATTCTACCCTTTTTAATAATTAGAAAGCGTCGTACCAACGAACGAAAATTTACACACACACACAAAACCAACTAAACATGTAATATGAAGTTTAAATTGGACTATTTGAAAAAATATCGCTTAGCAGTGGACAATTCAACGTTTTGTCATTTATTCTTTGTTTTTTAAAATGTTTTAATATTAGACACGAGCTGACTATGTATTATTACATGTTATAAAGCATTAGGTCGTCACAGTCATGTGGTAGGCAGTGCATAAGAAAATAAAAAACATTTTTATAATGCTCAAACAAGTACATTTAGTGTGCACTGCAAATTATAAATACAAAATTTCATGTACTTTACATAAATTCAATGTAAATTCATGTATTTCACATTTTCAAAAATAGAAAGGGAAAATCTGCGTATATTAGTACAAAGAATTATATTTACTTTTTAAGAACATAGATACATCTTGTAGTTGCGGTATAATATCTGGTCCATAACCGCATTCGTCTACAAGTAACCGAAAACTTTTGAGATAGGATGAGCACGCATATACTGGAAACAACTTGACTATTTTTTTGTATACTTCTCCCCTATTTGAAAAGCATTTTCTTTAAGAATGAAAAATATAACTTTCCACACTTTGTCTTAGAAATGTAAAAACTTAAACTTACCATGTTTTAGTCTCTTCTTCTGTATAATGAACTGCAGGAATTGACTCTCCTCTACAACCAAATATTATTTTAGTATTATATTGAACGCTTACATTTAAGAGAGCAGCAGTGATATACTTAACTTACTGTTTGTAATCAAATGCGATGTAAGCGATTTCTTTTCTCCTAGATCTGTATACAGGATCATTAAATCCCTAACACACAAAATAAAAATAATTAATAGCTAATATTCGTTTGCATATTAAAAAGTAATGTCTAAAATTATACTTAATTTTTATTTTAGATTCAAAACAAACACTTAAACGATAAAAGCATTTTAATTGAAGAAAAAATGCACTCTAAATACACATTCTAACATTGATTTTCTCGAAGGCATAAAATCTTATTTGTCCATCAACAGAAAAAATAACAATTGCTACTATTTTTAATTTTATAATGTATTACTTTTAAATTATTTAAAAAAAGATAAGCACAAATGAAAGGACTAGGCGATAAACAACTTCAGTTCACCTCTTCATGAAATTGTACTGTCAGTGTCATCTTGTCACCCATAAAGTAAAATTTTACGTATGCTATCATTTTCTGTGCAGAAACAACCCGACAGTTCCAATAAGATTAGCCTTGTATGAAATGATAATATTTTCTTCGCGTTTTTCACCAAATTAATTCTTATGAATTCAAGTTGTTATTCCCACCAACCAACCCTTCAACCCTTCAAAAAACTTCTGACACAGTCATTCTCTACATAGTTTAAGTATTGTTGTCATGTATAAATGACAACGATGTTAAATTTATACTCATAATATATTTTTCGAAAAGCATGAATAAAATAATAAATAGGAAAAATAGTCTAATTATTAACTATCATTCATTAGATAGAATTTCGAATAATTTCTTGACTTTTACCGGATGATTGCTGTCAAGGTCGGGTTCAAACTTCGAAAGGACGTGATTACATTTATCCAGGTCACTCACGTGCTTTGGGAACCAAATATCTAGAAGAAATAAAACATTTTATAAAAAGAATTTGCAAATAATTATCGAATATAGCTGTATAAATATACTTATTACTTATACATTTAAATAACAATTATAAACAGAGAAACTTGAAACACAGACATCCCTACTCACTTGGAAATTTAGATGCACGGAATTAGAACTTGAATATTTGATGATAAATTTGAGGTCAAAATTATTGCCAAGTTTTCTAAATTAGCAATAAGTATGTTAATAAAAACGCCAAATTTTCAAGACTAAGGTTACTAAATGTCACCGAAATTTTTTATACTTGGTATCTCGACTAAATAACTTTATCTGCATCTCAAGCATATGATCTGTATTCGAAAAATTCTCATGTATATAGTATTTCTGAGTAGAAATGTTACGAACTAATTTGCCACAATAGAAGAAACTTTTCTTAGTAAAGGCTAATGTTACTTGATTTTCTTTGAATAAAGTAGCAAGGTTTGGACCTATAATAGTATAGTAGCAAATGCAAGGAAAGTTTATCATTTAGATACTTTTACTTTTTTCTTTACTTTTGTAAAAGTATTGATTCGGAACTTTTTGAGGCTTTTAAAAACCTGAGGAAATTTTAAAAACTTATGTTTTGAAAATTAAAAACAAATTTGAAATGTCATAATTTAAAAAAACTAATAAAAATATTCAACACTTATTTAAACAATCCAAAAAGACTAATGTGTGGCTAATGATTCTTAAACGAAATATTGTCTTTAAATTAAATTAAACAATTAAAAGGCAATTGTATAAAATTCACATTACGTATGCTGCATATCTTTAGGTGGATGAAAAAGAAAGGACTTACAATAAAGTTAAGAAAAAGTTACAGATTTTAATTTCATCGGAAGATAGTGAAACAAGTTTTAGACTTAAAGATATCCTATAAAGGTTTGAACATCTGTCAAAAGATTGCAGTGAAGAATTACATATAAAAATTTTAATAGTTTTCAAGAAAAAAATTCTAAATTTCCTTATTGGCTCAGGTAGCATGTACAACACATTTTATGAGCATCTGTCAGTTACTTCAGGCTTAAAATTGCTCTAAACAGTTAAAGTTTAACTATAACCACTGTGAGTAAAGCATATTAACACTTTTATTTTTTATTTAATTTGTATCCTTATTGCATTCCTACCTTTTACATACATTGTATCATCAGCTACAATGGATACTGAGATGTCTCCACTCTGACGTACAGATTTAATTAACTTCAAAAGTCCACTTTTTTCAACAGTAAACTTGACTAAAATATCAAATGTGTCCAGATGATTTTTTGGCGGTCTTGTTTCAAGATGTTTAATACGACCGTGACAAATCTAGAATGAAATTTGTATACATATTCTTAATACTTTCAGGCACTTTCAATGGATTAAATTTTAAAAAAATTCAGAATCAATTTTTTTTTCTTAAAGTTGTAAATGTGGTATAAGTTAATAAGTTTTAATAAATGGTTTATTTGACTAGTCAATATTTTTAATCAATAGTTCGATTTTTAAACCCATCATTTTAATAACATTTTTAAAATTTGTTATGGATTTTAGTTTGTTAACGTAAGTATTTATTTGTATATAAAATATAAACATTTAACTTTTATTTGTATACACAATAATGATATGGAAAAATTTTAGTAAAACAAATATATTAGTTATTTGGGGAACATAAGCTAGCTTAGTTTACGATTCAAAGCGAAAACACATTTTTAAAATTCTGATATTACATAAATGTATAATAATATTTCAAATTATATTGTTTGCTTTTTAAAGAATTCCATGAAAAAAAATCAATATAACCTTTATAATAAAAATTTTGTAACCCTATTGAGGAAAACAACTTTGGATTTGAATTTAAGGGGGTCTGGGAAACAAAATTCTAAAATCTTTATTTTTAGAATTATTTTTCTGAAATTTTTTATGCAGTAATGTATAATGCTTTAAAACTTTAAAAACTATTTAAAATTTTAAAAATATTTTTTTTTAATTAAAAACTTCAAAATTTTGATGTTTTTTTCAAAAATCACTTCAATTTTGCATAAAACTACTTCTTATAATTCATTTCAAAAATTGTCTTCATAATTTTTCAATAAAGTAATTAGAAAAAATTTTAAAAAAAATATATATTTTATGCAAAAACTGTATAAAATCCATAGTATGCTAAGCTCCAAAAGCTTTTATTTAAAAAGTTAAATAAAAAACATAATTCATGAAGACAAATTAAAGAAATATATATGAAAAATAATTGTGGAAAGTTTCATAGATTTATATTAAGTAATTTTTAAGTTATATCCAGTGGTAGAAGTGGTGGGAAAAAAGTGGGGGGATGCCCAAAATTTGGTGACAAGTACCCTCCCCCCCCCCCCCCAACTTTAAATTTTATAATTTCGTAACTTATAATAAAAATATTAACTATTAAAAAAAAAAACAATTTATATACTTCCTAACATTAACATTAAACGAAGGCTCAAAATTCATTGTTATTTTAATAAATATTCGGCTACTTAGTTGTTTTACTTGGAAGAAATAAAGTTAAGTAATAATGCAATGTTATATACATAACTATTTATTTAGTTTTAAATAATATTTATAAATGGGCTTACTTTTATGAAATTAAATTAATAGAGAATTGTAAAAAAAAAAAAAAAAAAAAAAATTAAATAGCTTGTCTTTTTATGAAAAAAGAATGGAAATGTAACTTACAAGACCTCCAAAGTTAAAAGTTGATCAAATGTAACTGCATTCATTAGTAAAAATACTTATATCTTTATAGAAAGTAGTACAATACAATTTTATAATATGATATATACACCATAAACAGTTCTAAAGTTTTCAAATATAAAAATAAATCAATTTTTCTCAGTCTCACTACATTTAAATGTTATTGTCATTTTTCATTAGTAGTTTTTAGATGGATGGAGTGCTTTTAAAAGTGGGGGGGGGATGGATTTCAGTGGTTTTAAAAGTGGGGGGATGGATTTCAGTGGTTTTAGAAGTAGGGGGACACATGGGTATTTTCTTGAAAAGTAGGGGGACGCGTCACCCCGCGTCTACCCACACTTCTAGCACTGGTTATATCAATTTAAACTCCAAAAAGGGACAAAAATCCATCAGAGAGAAAAACAGTTTAGAAGTTTCAAGATAAGTCTTAGATACAGTTGTCATGTAAGAAAAACTTAAATATTTCAAGTTCTACTAAAGATAGAATTAAAATTGTTATACCATTTTGTTTTAAATATTTGCATTATTTTTTACAATAATAAAACTTTCTTTGAGAATTTTAAAATTTTTGAGTCCTGGTCCCCCAACCCCGGACTTAAACAAATTGGATAATATAATATCTAAGAGCTTTATTTTTATGCATCTGTACAAAATGTGAACACATTATTAAATTTAAGAATAAAATTAATATTAATAATAAAATAAATTTCTAGACTTAAGAAGAATTTAATTTCGTAAAAATGCCTTATGTATTTGAATCACAGTCAATACAAAGTCATATAGTCAATAAGAAATATAAATGGTGTCCAAAGAAAGTCCTTTGTCACACCTTTTAATTTAATACAAAAGCTGCTTTCATAAAAGTTGTGCCTAGGTATAATAAAAGGACCATGCCCTATCTGATAAGACTGCCTATCACACTACCAAGTAAAAAAATAAAGAGGTAGCATGTCTATTTCGTAAAATATAGGATACATGAAAATAATCAATTACTAAACAGAACGGATAACGTAGTTGGTTTAGTAAGTAAAACACCTTATACACTAGAATGCTTTAAATAAAACGCACACGGTGTTTGTTTGTGTTTACAAATACAAAATTACTTAGAAATAAGCTATTGGTCTTAAGTATACAGACACATCTCCAAAAAGATATAAAAGAGATTTCTGGAGTGGTGTAGATGACATGCATGTCTAAAAAAGACCTTGTATATATATATATCGCAAATACAGTCAAACTGCACTATTATTACTCTGTACTAAAACAATGAACTTTTCCAATCAACAAGGACACTGTAAGGCAATCTACCTCTATGCATTGGATTATTTTCGGCAAAGAAAAAAGTTCATCAATTCCTGAAAACATCAAGCTAGCCAATATAGTTCCAGTTGATCCCTCTTTCGGAAGTCGACTCAGAAGCAGAACCTATAAAAAAAAATGTAAAAAGCAATAAAGTTCCATAGGTACTCAAGTTACCATACATTTTATTTGAGGCGGTTATTTTCCTAAAATCATCCATCTCCATTTTCCATACTTCTGCATAAGTTTTAAAATTTGTGTTGCAAACAAAAATTGGCAGTGTAAAAAGGCAAGGTAACAAATTTTCAATTGATTGTCTACGTTTTCACGGTTTTAATGGATAGGAAAAACATTCTACTAACTGGAATTAACGTTTTCAGATATTTTTCTTTCTTTCAAGATAAATATTAGAGTTTTCTACGAGTGAATAAACAAACATTGTAAAAATCGTCACAAGTATTTTCGAGGTTGAAAAACGCATTCACCGTTTAATATCAAACTTATTTCAGTTCCAAATATTTAGTCATAATACTTATAGTAAAAGCCTAAGATTCAAATCTCCACATATATACCTAGAAAGTTTTTTTTTTTTTTTTTTTTTTTTTTTTTTTTTTTTTTTAAACGAAAAAAATGTGGTCATCGAGCTTGACTTCCTGTGACAAATTTTTACATTTCATGTAATGGTTGCTGCATTTCCTTTAAAATCTTTTTTTTTTTCAGTTTTTCGACTAAAAATTGCTACTTTGATTGGTAAACACTAAATATTTAAAAGTTAATATTCTTTCAAGTGATTGAATAAATATTAACAATGATGATTTAACCTAAAGTATATATTCACAATTTATTAAAAAATAAAAATTCCACCTGATTGGCTGTTTGGTTAGCATTCTGGCCTTGTATGTCAAACTTTCAAATCTTGAGTTAGGTTTAGATGTTTGTTGTGGTTCGGAATCCAAGTTAAGCTGTTGGTCCCTGCCTGATTTGTCGATATCGTGCGCAAAAATAGATCATTGAGTGTACAAATCAACCAACTAAGAAAAATGAAATAAGGAAGCTAGATAGTCCTTAACAAAGGATAAAAAGTAAAGGCTTCTAAAAACATTTTACTCCGGACAGTGTGTTGAGCCCATAATGCACACTACACTCGAAGTACTTACACCTTCAGAAAATTTAGCAGTTCAAAATTCTGTTTTAAACTAACTGACATGACGGTCTGAACCAGGTATGTAATTCACATTAATTACATATTTGGGGATGAATACATTACGATTAATTGAATTGAATCCAATAGAAAGAGAGATGGTCCCACGTGTTGGCATCTTCATGGCGAACACCGCATCACTCACTGCACTCGATGTTTACATGATAGAACACTATCGATTATTTTGCCAGCTGAAATTCAATCTTTTGTTTTGACAATCTTCACAAAATCACACGACTTTGACAGTCTACCGTAATACTTGAACTACAATACGTATAAAACAGTCAACAACGTTTAAACTAGGGGTGTGAAATATCGCATAACTTTCAAATACATAATAATACCGGTCACTGCATTTAAACGTGGATTGTTTTGTTTTTTTCACAATATTCATATTTTCATTCATTTAAAATGCAAGTTTGGCAATGATTTTGGCAAAAAATCTTTTAAATCCTACATTGGCAAAAAAAACCCGCCAAAATGTCAAATTTGGCGGAACACTTTTTGATAATATTTGCATTATCTTTTCTTGTATGGGAAACAGAGGAGAAGGAGCAATAGTCGTTGATGGGTAATGCTCAAGAGAAGAGAACTCTGTGTTAAATACATTTGTCATTCAACTTTTTATACTGTTATGAATTTTTCCACTGAGGCAATGATGGCACAGTTTTCACGGTTGAAAAATATTTATTCTCTCTTCAGAAAACTCACAAAATTTATTCATAGGCAACAGTTTAATTACTCTCAAGCTTCAACACAAGCTTCAACAAAAATAACTTCGAATTCAGCGATTATACAAGCTCACTCCAATAGGTAAACAAAGCGATCAGCTTTCAACGAAGTCCGAAGTCAATCTGAAAACTTTCCCGAACTACGGTCATTAAATACTTGGCGCGAGAGAATATTCCAGAAATTTCCAGCCAATTCGTCGGAAAAGAAACGTCTCGAATTTTCTCGATTGCTTTAGGTGTTGCCACCTTTTCCTAACCTGTATAATCGCTGTTAATAAAAAAATAAAATAAGATAAAAATAAATTACAATAGAATTTTAAAATAATACGTCACTATTTACACTATATACAGACAATCTGTGCAACAATACTTTGATCACATTTCTACCAAACTTTCGGAGGTGGAGTTGTTTAGAACATCTTAAGAAGCATTACCTTATGCACATGCGCATAAGGTAGCCTTTGAAAAAATCATGTTTTTCAGCAAATGTTAAAAAACGGCTGTAACGATTTTGTTCAAAAACGTTGTGGTAGGGCTTTTTAAGGTGTTCTAAACATCCCCAACTCTAAAATTCTGTTAGAAATAATAGCGAACACTTACTTCATCTTCAGTAAGATCATAATTGAATGCTCCATCATTTATGAGATCTTTTTTCCAGGATTCTTGGGCTGCTTTGTTCAGTGCACTTTCCAGTTTAGCATCGTTCACCAAGGACTGTCTTCTTGGTGCAACTTCTATTTTCTTATGGTGACCATTCTGGAAATACAATCAAGAAAAATATTATTGCGTGTATTTTTCAAACATGTTATGCTAATTCAGTGGCGTTTATGATACTTTGAATCTAACTTACTTTGCTTACTTTAAATTAAAGTAATTTTCAAACTGTTGAATAGGTTCAAAATAAAGTGGTAACTCAATATTAGATATTTATGACGTTATAAATAAATATTATACAGTGATATTTCAACATCTTGTGTAAAGTAACGTAACAATCTTTGAAACCTTATTTTTATCAATGTGTTATTTGTTTTGCAAATTCTCTTTTTCTCAGAAAGATTCCCATGATAAAAAAAAATTATAATTTGAAAGTAATTTTAATACAAATAAGTTTCTCCGCTAGAGATTGTGCTTCGTTTGAAATCTATAATTCTTTTCATGAGAAATTTACAACGAAATTAAGTATTTTTTTCATAAAATTCATCAAAGTAAATTTTTAGAAAATATGAGTTATGTACATCATTTTTAAATGGTATTAAATATACTGTCATTAAGTATTTAAATATCATTTATATTTTTCAAATAAGCCTAAAGCACATAAACCCATTCCGATTTCTTTTAGTTAGTTCACAACAATATCTTTTAATATCACTGTCCTAGGAAGAATTATTCTATTCCTTCCATTCTAACATAAGTTCAAATATGTACAGAAATTATCCTGTTTTTTGTAAATAAATTTTAATTCTGAGACGTTATTATGATTTAAACAGCAAAAGATAAAATTGATATTCCCAAAAAACATCATATTCATTATCAGTTTTGCCATAGCATTTGCATGAGTTCATTCCATTCATACACATCGTTTGCAGGATTACCTCTTATAGTCAGTCCATCACATTTACCCTTTGATGGCCATCAAAGACAGAAAGGAACTTCTATTAAAAACCTGCCCGCTGACTGAAAAATGGGCTCATAAAGCATGTTCAACCTACACAAAAAAAAATCCCAAAGCTGGTATGCTAACGACCGGATATAAAAAAGGACATCATTACCTTGCTTTATAGCATTGTTTAAGATGAAATAATGACACAGTTTCGAAGAGGGACGGGAGAACCAAACGATAAAAAGGGTATTGAAGAAAGGAAAATGCTTATAAATAATAAAAATAAAAAGTATTTCAGATATATAATATTCGATGCTTATATTTTTTGGTAGTTAAACGTATTTATTTTATATGGTTAGTGGATCCTATTTATCGCATAATTAAGTCAAGAGATGAAAAAAATATCGTATAGTACGCGAAAGATGTATTGAATGTTTTGCCAATTAACTGTTATTTTTGTTAGTTAGTTCAAGTTGCAATGATAAATTTTAATTGTTACAGAAACTCGTGCGATATACTTTTTATTAAATATTTTATTCTATGATTGAATATGAATGAATGTTAGGAATATTTTATTTTTAACAGTCGGATTTTTTTTTAAAATTTACATAAATATACTTTTTTAGAAAAAATATATTCTTTTAACGCTTTGACTTCTTTCTTAATTTCAAAATGTATTTTAAGTTTTGTAATAAAATTAGATATTTTTTTTTTTTTTTTTAATATCTTCTGAAGTGTGTTTCCCAAATGAAAATATAGAAAATATAGCACTGTGGTCGGTTTAAAATGCTACTTAATATACAATACAATTTACAATAATGGAACTTATATTTTAAGCCCAGCTGACTTTCATCTTTCAGTTAATCCTATTTATCAAATTGCAAAAACAGGTGGTAGAACAAATTAATGTAGTTTTCGAAAACAGTGACCATTGCTCTCACGTAAATTAACAACGATGCCATTTGCATCATTGTAAATACGATGGCTAAACTTCAACTTCTCTGTTTAGCAACATGTTAGGATAGAGTGAAATAATGTAAGCTTTGTATGAAAGATGTCCCATTGCTGCTCCCCCTCTCCCGCCTCCTCCAATTACGCCATACTTGGAGACTTCAAGTTTCACATTATAGTTAACCGTTAAAATGTTGGATTTTTTAATTTCCCAATGAAAGCATTGTTTTACATCATTTACCAGTTGATCATTGTATTTCTATAGTGCAAAAACACTAAGAATATGAATCCATTAATTTTCACCCATTGAAGGTGTTTAAAAAAAACAAAAAAAACGACAATATATATATTTTTTTCTAATTATTTTTTGATAAATGCACAATTCATTTCAATCAAAATTTCAACTTATAATGTAATTGTTTAGTTTAAATAAACTACTGAAAGTATTAATCTACCAATTAATAGCTTTTAATTTATTTG
This sequence comes from Linyphia triangularis, assembly GCA_963978545.1. Lineage (NCBI taxonomy): Eukaryota > Metazoa > Arthropoda > Arachnida > Araneae > Linyphiidae > Linyphia > Linyphia triangularis. Next base: position 42,102,312 of record OZ021724.1, on the reverse strand, counting down.
AATAAGATTAAATTCTTTAAATTTTAAACAAGATTTGACAATTATTTAAGTTTAAAAATTTTACCAAAGGAATTTGTTAAAATGTTCAAAATAGCGTTATTTTCTTAATTGCCAACCTTTACTACATCGAAATTTCTCCATAAACTACACCTTTATTTAATTTTTATTCTATAAAGCAAATACATAGCTTTATATACCACTGAATTTAATTTGGACAGTGCACTTAAAAATGCATGTGCACTTTATATACATTTCTAAATATTAAACAAAAAATTTCAATAAATTATATAGTTAATCTTAATAAACACTAATTTTGGGCAATTTTAATTCTTAATATATAAGTGTATTTGAAAAAAATTTCACCATATATTATCTTTAAATATACAGGCTAAATGCTAGCTACCATACAACATCAAGTTATAGAAGAAAAAAAAATTTAATGATAAAAGGTTTTACTTATGGTAATTTAGCCATAAAAAAAGTTCAATTTTTTTTTGTACAAATTACAATAAATATAACAAACATTCAACCGAAACATTAAAAATCCACGTTTGATCCTAGTTTTCCATCTTATCTTTAGCCTATATACAAAATGCAAAGACTTGAGCATTTATTCCATACAGTTGTCTGAAATAAGTGCTGGAACATGTACAATGAAATCGAACGCTACTCCAACATCCCTCTTTGGCACATTCATATTAAGGCAAATAAATCTTGCACTCTAAACTCCCCTTATTGGGATCGAGTAACAGTACACCGAATTTTAGAGCATACGTCTCTCATGGAACCCTACAATAGAGTTATTATCTGTATATTTTCCAAAGGGAACATATCGAGCATATAAGAGCATTTGTTGCTAGTTAAAGTGTTTAATGATGATGATTTTTATGAGATATAAGTTTCAATTTTATAATTGCGTAGACTATTATTTTGCAAGAAAATTTATTCATCTTTCTGATATCTTGAAAAAGTGAGTAAATGATTAAGAGTCTTTTTAACAATGTCTATATTCATTCGAAATTCGACCTTTAACAGCAGGTATTTTATAACTGAATCGTAATAGTTACTCAATTATTATCAATAGCAACTTAAAATCGATTAATATAATGGCGTTGTAAAATATAAAGTTTATGAACAGAGATGCAAGTCAAGTGGTTTTTTTTTTTTTTTTTTTTTAATTTTTTTTTTTTTATTATATATATATATATATATATATATATATATATATATATATATATATATATATATATATATATATATATATATATATATATATATATATATATATATATATATATATATATATATATATATATATATATATATATATATATATATATATGTTACTTTCTTAAATGTGTTGAATGATAAAATGATAAAATAAGATATTTGATATTAAAGTATAGGTTTGATATAGGTTAAAAAATCCGTATAGGTGAAAAATTCTCATGAGAAGGTATTTGCTACTAACAGTAATAAAGACTGGAAATTTTGCTTTTCTTAAAAAGTGAATTGATGATACACTTTGCAATTAAATTTGGTGTGACATCAAAATTTTGAAATGTAACTAAACTATTTGCTTTGTATTTCAACAAATGTCATTGGAAAAGAATGGAAATAACTTATTTTTTAAACGATTATTCAGCTGTATGATAAATATTGGATCAAGTCTGAATGATAAATATTTGGAAGACTTAATTTTATTTGCGATACTGCCAGATGAAAAAGTGGTTTATCGTACTATTGTTAGAATTTTTTTCTAATTAAAATTCGGCGAGAGAAGTGTACTGCTATGACCAGGTTCTTAAATGTTTAATTCTTTATTATATTGATAAATATATTAGTTGTTTAAATCAAAATTTCATTAGCGTTTCACTTTTTTATTCAAATATATGATATAAAATAAAGTTCAATAGATTAATTAAATTAATTTTAAAGAAACTAAATAAATTTTCGATCATACTTAAATTTTTAAGAATATTGTTGAATAATAAAATATCGGTCAAAAAGTAAAGATAATTATAATAATATTATAAAAGATTTTTATAATATCAACACTTTATTTTGAATTAATTCAAAATAAACTTCATTCATATTAAAAACACATTTCAATTTAATTTTAAAAACTACCTAATCTAATATTTGATTTTACTCTAAATCGCTTAATATCTCTGTCAGGTTATTATTAACTAAAAAGTATCTGCTTTAATAAATAGGCTCATTATGAATTCTAGCTGCGAATTAGTTATTTAAAAAAAATTTACATGCTTGAAATTGTCTATTTTCTTATCATAAGTAATGAGTTCTGTACGAAGTAATCAATAACATTTTCTTATAAGAAACACATCTTGTTCCTTAATGTCATTAAATCAAATAGTTCAAGCAATACATTCGTAAATAATAAAAGAAAAGGTCATTTTACTGAAAAATCGTTAAATTACAAACAAAAAATTCTCCTAACTTTACATTAAATATACGATTAACAAATGGTTGCAGTTATAGGTGTTCACATATCAAGAACGAGATAATTACTTTTATTTCTTATGTAATGGTATTTATAGTCAAAAATATATTTCGATTTAACTATTTTTTTCATCTCCTATCTCAATGCAGCATTCAAAAATTAAAAAGCGAAAGTAACAGTTAATTTAAAAATAAATCAAAACTGATTTTCTTTTAAAGGTAAAATTTTTTTCAAAAAATTAAAATAATAATTTATAATAAATATTAAATATCCGTTTTTTAGTATTGATCACAACAACCATTGTTTTCATACCTCAATGCTGCCATTTGCATTCGATAACTTTGTGCTTGTCCCGTTAAACATCCTGCTAACGTACTCCGAAACTTCAAATGTGCCCTGATTTCTTAAGTCATCCCTTAAATATCTATCACGGGCAAAAAGAATGAGCATGCGCTTTCTCTCAATTCTGAGTGGCAAGTTTCGTGTCATGCGTCTTCTTAACTTAAAAGGAAGGAAAGTAAATTCGCAATAAATTTCCATTATTCATATCATCTTTTACTAAGTATTTAACTAGTAAGCATCTAAATAAATTCATTAATTTTGCATTGTGTGGAAAATTATTTTCTAATTCAAGTGTTGCCATATTGGGTTACGTTGGATGTGTGTTTACTTGATTTCTAAGTAAAAATTTTTCTTCATAATATCGTAACTGATTGCTAGTAATAGTATATTTTGATATGCTTATGTGTTACAAGGCAGTTTTTAAAGAAGGTTATATAAAGCCTGTGGGATATCTTTATAAGGACATATATTTTTATAATATTCAAATATGGGTTTTTTTTTTTTTTTTTTTTTTTTTTTTTTTTTTTTTGGTTGATAGTTTCTTAAACATATTTTAATTTTGTTTCCTAGTTCTTGCAAATCTTAAATCACTCAGTAGTTGAAATTAATTGCATATATAAATATTTAAATTAACTAATAATTTTATCTTGAAAATTATCTAAAACAATTTTTTAATTGGTACTAGGATAGAGTCTATTTTCAGGTAAATGTAATATAAATTGCCATTAATGAAAATATTTCGATCATTACTAAAAATTAATATTATTTTATGACAACTGGTTTTATGTTTAGTCATAAGTGAAGCAACTTCAGCAAACTGTAATTTTATTGAATCATCTAACGACAGTGCATGAAACAATTGTTTTCCTTTCACTCAAGGATTCTTTTCACTCAAATGAACAAATATGACAGTTTATTTACGCATTCTTATTTTCCTGTACCTATGAATAGTGGCTTTCTTAATTTAAATATTTCAAATTTTTATGTTTAAGAGATTTCAAAAGTTGGTCTGCACTCACTCTAAAATTCTAAAGGATAATCTTTCTTGCATATCTATTAAAGTTGATGAATTCGCAAGGTTGCATATGTATAAATAACAATCTGTCTTACTTAAAATCATATTCAGAGCCTCAACCTTTATGAGAAAGAACGGTATTTCATGTAATTTCTGAAACAATGGTAATAATGTCAATTCAAGTAATTCAGTTCTTCAAAGTAATAAAATATAGTGTGCCCATAAAAGAATGACTCAGTTATAAATTTTAATACAATATTTAATTTGTGTAATTTATGTACATGATATTTAATTATGAATATAATGGTGTTATAAAACTTTGTTTAGTGGGAATTCAATTTGATTTATGATTTGTCGTAAATAGTCTTAATTAAACTGTTATAATGTACCATTCACTTGAATATTCTTTCAAGGGCACCCTATACATCGATAAGATTTACGTAGATTAGTAGAAGGATGTTAAAAGTTTTGTTCATATCCCGCATGGAGCCAACTGAATTCCACTATTTTTAACTCAACATCCTTCAAACAATTGTATAAGTCATCAATCTACACTTCCTACTAACACTTCCTGGCAAAACATCGTGTGATGTGTGATTCGTTTAAAAGGGATATGTAAAGTATCTTGTATTTGTGCCTAATTTGTAGAAACTAATTCAAGAACTAAAAAAGTACACGTCGAATGCTCTGGTATCGATAATTACTTATATGCGTCAGGACGTATATCGCAAAATGGACCACCAAATAGATGTTATCTGTGAAGGACACTTTTAAGGTGTGCAAATCAAACTTTATATTTCTACTACTTCTATATGTAAATCTTTTCGGTTCATCATTGTTAATTATTTCACAATGTAAAGAAAATTTGTTTATTGATTAACGATTAAATGGTTGTACGTTTAATGTTCATTGTGGCAGAGGCAATTTTTTTTTTAAATAATAAATTTACAAAATAATTTTAATTATGTCCCAATTTTGGCACTCCAGTACCACACTTTTCAGGTGAAGAATTACTCTTTGTTGACACTTAAAACAAAAACAATGATTATAGCAACAATGATGATTCCAACAATAATGATGATTATAATAATAATAATGATTATAAGAATAATGATAGTTTAAAAGACTAATGTGCTTATAACAACAATGTTGATTAGGATAACAACAATAATAAAATATCGTGAGTAGCTTGGATGTCAAGGTTATCAAAGTACACATATTTATATCACTTCTTATTAAATCATTACAAAATATTATTGCTTTAGTAATAGTAAAAACGTTTGATGAATATTGATTAATTTTTTTCCCTGACATTATTTTCATGTCCCTTATTCCGAGCGGAGTTCTTTTTTTTTTTCAATGTTAAAACATTTAAAAAGAAATTGTATCTATATCGTAAGTATATTTTACATTTTTCTGTCAGTTACGAGAGTATTTAGTTGCAAAATAATAATTTCCTAACACTCATGTAATATAAATAATTATTTCGCCAATAAAAATAATTGCATATAAATAATATTTTAAAATGTATCATTAACCATGTGGATGTGATGTTGATTTTAAAAGCTGATAATTTTGAGATTATGACATGCAGATGCTTGCAAATGGGTTTTAGTATCTTGGAAAAATAAGGCTTTGTCGAGTGACAAATATTTCAAACAATAATTTTTATAGATAAAGGTCAAAGATCTAACATTCGTACAGTGACTCATCAATAATTCTCAAAACTCCATTTATAGCGAAAACTATGAAAATTCGGTACAAATGCCAAGAACATGCTGAACAAGAGAGGCAAACGTTACAAATTTGGAATATTCCACAATTTTACTTCTCAAAAATATAGATAAAAATATACTGCTTATATTTCATTATTTATGTTTCACCTTTTGTTTCCGAGATAAATGTAAATAGTACTTTAAGTACAAAGTATATGTTATAGACTTAGATTTAAGGGTTTTCGAAAAGTAAAACTAATCTAATCCAGGAAACAACAAAAAGTTACAGATAATTTCGCGTTAATAACAAAATAAGGTAAAAGTCGACAGATTTTTCAAAAACATTGCGCAAAAATAATAATGTTGGAAAGTTACTGAAATTTTTAAAAAGTTATTTCCTGGACTTAAAACCAAAAGCTCATCTAGATACTACCATCACAATAACTGACAAGGTTTTTTTTTTTTAGTCATATAAAAAATTAATTATATAGGAGTTAGTAAATGCCATTAAAAATATATATATATTGTTTCTTTTTTTACCCAATAGTTGTTTAGACGAACGAAAAAAATTGATTTGTAGTATCATCTATGTTCCATTTGTAAATTAATTTGCCTGCCACCTGACTTATTGAGATTTTTGAATTTTCTCAGGTTTTCTCTTCAATCAAGCTTTAAAAATGCATTTGATTTAAGCAACAACAAAAAATAAGCAATTAAAAAATTCAATAATTCTATAAAATTGTAAATTACATTTATTTCTTAATCATATTAATAGTCAGTGGATGAGCTGACAATGATGCGACAACAAAAATACCACGACTACTATAATAACATTGCACGATTTGATTAATAAATATTACCAATTGTACAGAAATATTAAAAAAATTTGAATGGCTCTTTGTTTTGTAACAGCATAATAATTTGTAAGTCATTCATTTATTGCACATGGAAATAAAGTTATTACTCAATTAGTTTTTAAATCTCAATATTAGTCTACAAGCACTTCACTTGGACATAAATCATATTGAGTACAGTGCGATTTGGTTGATTAGTTAGTTGATTTGTACGCTCAACGAAAGATTTTTATGCACAATGACAGCTAATCAGGCCGGGACCTACAGCTTAACATGGATTCTGAACCACAACGAACATCCGTGCCTAATCCAGGATTCGAACCAGACACCTTTGGCATGCGTGGCCAGATCGTTAACCACACTGCCATCAGATGGGCACAGTGCGATTTGGAACATTTAAAAAAAATCATTTTTATTTTATATAAGAAATATTAAAATTATTAAATTAATTAAATAATATTGTTTATCAACAAAAAAAAAGTATGATTGGTTTGTAAAATAATTTAACATTACTTTTGTTGCCTTGGCGATAATTACCATATTTCTAAATCACATGCAAATTTACCATAGCATTGGCATTTTGGTGGATTACCACCATCACGGTGCTCTCCAATTACAATTTAGAAAAAGATGACACAAGAAGTTAGAAACTGAAAGAACAAAAAAAAGTAGATTTTGTTTATTAAAAATGTTACCTAAATTGATGAAGACTTCTGTGTTTTTGATTAATAAGCTTATGAGTATAGTATATCTAAAGTTCTGCCTTAATTTAATTCCTCTAAATATTAAATTGAACATTGGGTACATAATATTCCATTTTTACGAAATGGAAAGTATTAAATTGAAATAAACAACTTAAAATGTTCAATATTATTTAAAATTATATTCACATACTATTCTTGAAACGCTTAACTATAATTAGAAAAAATATCATGAGCTTTTTCTTCTTGAATATTTGTACAATAAAGTACAATTTGTACTGATAAAGGAAACTTTTGTCCGTGGGCTGTATCCATAAACAAAAAGTATTTTATACTCCGAAATTTTCCATCAGATCACACATAATTTGTATAAATTCATCAATATAAAAAACAAATTCTTCATATAAGATAACATATCAATCAAGCATTATAAAATAATGTTAGCATTTTCAAAATTATATAATCAGAGTATTTTATTTATCGATTAATTAATTTCATCATTTTTAACTTAAATGTTATTTTTGCGATATATCGAAAGATGGCAGCACTAAAAGATCTACAACCAAAAACGTTTGTTTTTAATGCACGCGAAAACATAACCACATGCTGTTGGAAAATGAATGCAAAAAGTCATTGACCCTTTAAATTGATATTGATATCAAACTTTTAGCTTTCCATGTTCGATTTTTTTTTATCATCCACAAAAAATACTGCTTTTTTTTTTTTTTTTTTTTTTTTTTTTAAATTATCGAAATGATGACATGTACTTTTTTTTTTATCATTGTTTGGATTTTCATTTTCCAAAAAATAACTTGTTACTCAGGAGCAAAGATATTTATCGTGGGTGAAAAAAACTAGGGAAATTATTTTAATTTTACTCTCAAACATTTTTTATGTATTTTGTTAAAACATAAAAATTATCCATATTATTTAAGCAACCAATCAAATTTAAACATTATACAAACCAGGAGCAAAGTCTGGAATATATTTAGGTACTGAGTATTAAATTTATTTTATTTTACTTGACTTGGACTTGTCTCGAACTTAACTTAATAAGAAATATGACAAAATATGAAACTTAACTTTTAAATTTATTTTCGATCTATTTTTAAACAATGAAAATCTCTCTATATAAAACTAAGTTGTCTGAACATCTGAACCTTAAACAAATCCACAATTTTGCCCTTAGAGGTACCAAATTTGGTACATAGAAGCTTTAGTACATGGAGATTGTAGAGAACAACTTTTAAATTCGATTAAGAGTTGCTTTCAATAAAATTTAATGACATGAGAAAAAAAGTCTTGGAATGCCAACGATATTTTTTTATTACATCAGAATAAAACCAAAAGTTACTTTAAAGTATCCCCCTCATTTTTCTGATTGTTTTTATGTATTACAATCGTTTGTCCGATAAACAGTTCCGATTTTATAGTAATATTTCAATATATTTACTGTCAGTCGATACCTTTAACAACTTCTGCGCATGTGAAGTTTTAAAGCATTATTTTTTGTATGTATCGTTTTGTTTTTCTTGGTATTAAAATTCATCCTGCTTTTGTTTAGGTTCTGTGTTGTCGTCAAAGATGTATTGCGCTCAGCGGATATTAACATTTTGATTTTATTTAATGAGTATTAATAACATTTAAACAAAATAAATTCGTTAAATTCCTTTGCATTTCATTAGCAAATATCTTCTGTATTACAGTTGTCATAAATATCTAACATCTAAAATTTTGTTTACCAACATAATTTACCACTAATACGTTGGGGCCGTTATGGGATGTTTTCAGTCGGATTTTGGTCAACTTAATAAATCTATTATATCTTTTTTCCAGGATATGTATCCATTACAAAATAAATTTAAGAAGTCCATCTAATGTGAAACATCTACGTACATCATTAGGTGTGTTGTGTGGTACCGCGTTGACCAATATTGGTACTATTACGTTATATCCATGCCAATTTTTCAGTTGACGAACAATTTAGTAGATAACACTATAGTTTCAATCCCTGTTAACTTTGCTCTTAATTCAGATTTTGTTTTATTTAAAACAAAAACTAAGTACTTGGTACAATATATTTTCATGATAATTTTTAAACAGAGGCTAGAGCTGCATTGTAGCCACCAGGCATATTTTGGAATTATTTCTGTGTTTAAAAAATGTTAAATGGTTAAATTTTTCTAGCTGGATAAACTGAAATTATAAATCTAACTTCATTTAATGAGAGTGAGTAAAAATACACATAGAATCTAGCATAACAATGGATTATTTAGACTCAATTTAACTTCATCACTTGCAACCTCAATTGTAGATTCGCTGAAGATTATTGAAATTCAATGGAAACTTTCAAATCATTTCGACATTTTCTAATATGCCTCCAAAGAGAAGAACGAATATAGATAATAAGTATAGAGCATCAGCCGCCAAGAGAGCTAGGGCATCACCGCTGCAAAAATAGAATCGACTGGAGTATGACCGAGCGCGCGATTACAAAATGAAAGAAAATATGGATCTGTTACGGTGCATTGGAAGCTGATCACAAACAACAATTAATACAAAGAAATTCCGCTTCTATGTAACATGGATTTGATAGATGTCCTACAACGGGTCCCCAGCAGCGCGGGGCCACACAGCTAGTAACTCATAATTATGTACGTAGGAATTTTTCTTAACTCCCTTTAACGCGAGTAGAAAATTATCAGTTTGTAAATGATTGTTTGAAGTCTTCATTAAAAAAGTAATGCCCCCCCCCCCCCCCCCTATTACTCTTAACTGATGATAATTTGAAATAATAAAAAAATAGAAGGGGTTGCATTAGAGATCAATGGGGAACATTTTCAGATATATCTTTTACAGGACACCTCTATTGAATATGAAAAATCCCGTTTCTCTAAAAATCCTGATAATCAAGCCAAGATCATTTAATTTAATTGTTATCGTACTTGATCATTTTCAAAAATAAGAGAAGGACGGAAGTTTTTTTGGAATCAAATTGGTTAAAATTTTTTGATCGCCCACTTGACGGCTATGGGGTTATTGCTTTGATCCCGCTTGCCAAAGGTGCAGGATTCGAATCCCGGGTTAGGCATGGATGTTCGTTGTCGTTCGGAATCCAAGTTAAGCTGTAGGCCCCGGTCCAATTAGCCGTCATTGTGCATAAAAATAGGTCGTTGAGAGTACAAATCAACTAACCAAAACACAGATCAGTACGTTGTTGTTTTCAAGTACAGCAGATAGGACCTTTCAATGAGGGAATAAAGTGACCTCAATATGAAATTCATAGAATTGAAGAATTTTTTTTTTTATAAACATATTTTATAAATGTACCTATGTTTGTATGCAATAAATGTTTTTCTTTCGTTAAATTTCTATTTTTTTCAAGCAGCAACGGATGTTGAAAAGGAGTAGTAATCAGGTAATCTAATCTAGTCAGCAAACTGTCATCGTTTTACATACCACTTGTAGCAAAAATCCATGAAAGAACCTAGTAATGCAATAAAAAACTGATGTGTGAAATCTATATTGAGGTGGTTTTTTTTTTTTTTTTTTTTTTTTTAATACAATAAACTTAAAATTTAGGGAGGATATAAATCCCCTAATCCACCCCTTAATAGTTATACTCCTGATACAGGAACGTGCAATAATAAAAAGAAAATACCTCAAGTTAAGATTTTCACCTTCCACCTGAAATTCTTACTGAAATTGTAATTGTAAATTCATGGAAAATATGAAGTATTTTCGGGACAATTTTTGCAACCAACATTTTTTTTCAACCTCATAACTAGTTAAATATTTTAAAAGAATATTGTCAAGTGACCGATATTTTTTTACTAATTTTATAAAACCATAGTTAAATATTTTCATGTAAATGAAATATTTAGATGCTAAAATGATCAACGGGTTTTAGGCAGTTTTGTGCAAAAAGCAGGTACGGGACAAAGTGTTCAAAATTTTTTCAGTATCGTTAGATGTCATTCATCATCTACAATAATTTTAGCCGACCAAACGGTATAGTGGTTAGCGTGCTGGCTTCTAGACCGCGAGGTTGCGGGTTCGAGTCCCGTGTTAGGCATGGGTGTTTGTAAATGTATGTTAGTTTGTTAAATGACGAAATGTTTCGGCGCATTATAGCCCTCGTGTTGCTGACTGCTCCAGATAATCTAAATACATCCAATCTACAATAATTTTACAAAATTTTTGTAATCATCTACAATAATTTTAGTTCAATATAATAATTATTTCATAAGTTGTCTACATAACATTGTAACTATTCCTTCTATAGGAGTACACACCCCGAAATACTTGCCGTCGAATTTTTCTGAAAATCAGATGACAGTGGCTTTTCTGTTTCACTTGATATGATTAAAAAAGTCCAAAATTATTCTGGAAAGCTAAATAAGAAGTTAGTACCCCCAATTTTTGTAATTTTTCGTTTGAATTTTCCTATAGCTTCCTTATACCATTATTTACCAACCAAGATAGAAAGCCGTAAAAGTATGTGTTCAAGTAACCCTGGAATCCTTTTCTTACTACGACAATCTACTCCACTCAACAGATTTCTGTTAGCAAACACCTAAGTTATATCGAAACTCATTGTTATGGAGATATTGACACTTTAGCATGGATGCCATTATTGCTATGCCGACTAAACAGTATAGTGGTTAGCGTGCTAACTTCTAGACCGTGAGGTTGCGGGTTCGAGTCCCGCGTTAGGCATGGGTGTTTGTAAATGTATGTTGGCTTGTCTAATGACGAATGTTTCGGCGCATTATAGCCCTCGTGTTGCTGACGGCGCCAGATAATCTGAAAACAACCAACCAACCATTATTGCTATATACTAATTATTAGAATTCCTGCATCAAATACTTAACTGTGTTGAAAAACCTTGCATATAGAGTAATTATAAGAATATCCAACTTGTTTTAATCGAAATTTGGCAACAGTTAGAGTTTCTCAAAATTTACCTTTCGGAAGTTTTCTCATAAGTTCTCCGTATGTGACTTTGTGGAGGATATTGAGAATTTTGAAGAATTTCATAACTTAGTAGAGTGCGACCTAAGTGGTATAAACTTTTAAAAAAAATTGTGACTATATTAATTAGTATTTAGTATCTAAAGACAATAATAAACACGTAAGGATTTGTGCTGTTGTTGAAAACGTCTGATGCAAAATCTTCGTTTCGAAAAAAAGTTAGTAAACATTAGGTGAAAGCAACCGTTATATACTTAAAATAGGGGCTCCGCTACCCTGATGATCAGTGATCGTAGGGTTGTGGGTTCGATCCTGTAACGACCTCCGAAGATCGGTGTGTACCTAAATGGGGCTGGTGCACATTAAATCTGTCGTGACCTTAATGTCCTCTCTTTGGTGTGGTGGGGTTGGTGAGAGGGTTTTACACTAGAATATTTCGATTTCGTATTCTTCTAGATGCTCAAAATTGCGAGACGTATTTGGATGTGTTAAACACTTAAATGTGGCATAAATAGACCGTCGGAAGTATCAAACAAACTAACATTTAAAATAAAAGTTGTAGATTCACATTATCAAGATATACTAAATGCGCGTTGTTTTTAACGGAGTTATTTTGCTGATGAGCTTTTAGGATAGCTGTGTATTTCTGGTGATATAGATTAGCAATTGTATCGTATTAAATTAATATCATGATTTATTTAATTTAAAAATGCTTTGATCTGATTTATTACTATATTTTTTTCAAGTCTGCTCTTTAAAGTATTTTAAACTGATTCTTGTATTGCAAACGAAAGTTGCAAGTTGATGTAACAAATTGTAACCTGTTGTTTAAATTTTGATTCAGTGATCATTGATATTACTGTATAGTTTGTATTCTAATTTCTGTTGCAGACAAAATCCAAATATTTTGTCTAGTTCTTTTGATGTCCGCCGAAAGGCATTGTTTCATATGAAATGGACGTTTTGGGTTTTACTTCTAAAGTCATTCGAATATTTATTTGGCAAATTGTAAAGCTTGGTTTCCTGTTATTCTCCAAGGTCAGTATTATATAACTAGATAATTTTATAAGACAGAAAATATTTGTTTCAACAGTTTATTCCTAAAAGATATATTTAAAGCAAAGTGAGGTTTGAAATCTACATTTAGTTGTTATTCCTAGCCTTGTAAACAATTATTAAACATATTCTTAGTGTTGCTATAAGTACAACAAACTAGTACTATCGCATCGATAGTTCGGATTACCTGGTGAGTTGGTTGGTTTATACTCTCAACGACCTATATTTATGCACAATGACGGCTAATCAGGCCGGGACCTACAGCTTTACTTGGATTCCGAACCCCAACGAACATCCATGCACAATCCGGGATTCAAACCCTGCACCTCTGGCATGCGTGGCCAGAGCGCTAACCACACTGCCATCAGATGCGCACAGTACGATTTGGAACATTTAAATATCTGTAATTGTTATTTAATACAAAAAAAATACAATTATTTAAATTAATAAATTAAGATTGTCTATAAAAACAAAGTATGATTGGTTAATTAAATCACTTAACATTACTTTCGTTGCCTTGGTTGATAATAACCATATTTCTAAATTACATACAAATTTACCATAGCATTGGCATTTTGGTGGATCACCACCATCAGAGTGCACTTTAATTACAGTTTAGATAAAGATGATACAAGAAGTTAGAAAACTGAAGAAAAAAAGAAGTAAAAAAGTAGAGTTTATTTATTTAAAATGTTACCTAAATTGATGAAGACTTCTGTGTTTTTGATTAATAAGTTTATGAATATAGTATATTTAATGTTGTGTCTTAATTTAATTCATCTAAATATTAAATTGATCTCTGGGTACATAATATTCCACTTTTATGGAAAAAAATTTAAATTGAAGTAAACAACTTACAATTTTAAATATTATTTAATATTATATTCTCATACTATTCTTGAAAAGCTTAACTATAATCAGAAAAAAATATTAGCTTTTCCTTCTTAAATATTAGTACCAACGTACGTTCATTACTGATAAAGGAAACTTTTTGTTTATGGCTACAGCCCACGGACAAAAGTATTTTATATTCCGAAATTTTCCTTCAGATCACACATGTGTATAAATTCATCAATTTAAAAAACAAATTCTTCATACAAGATAACATATCAATCAAACATTATAAAATAATGTTAGCATTTGCAAAATTATATAATCAAATTGTCTTAAAAACAATTTCAGTGAAGAGTATTTTGTTTATCGATTTCCTTATTTTTAACTTAAATATACCACACAACCATCAGATGGGCGATTACCTGGTTGAAGTTTTCAGGTTTACTCCCAGTCGTAACGATAATGTGGGTAGTTTCGATTAGGTCTTGCACAAGAAAATCTTTAATCTTATCCAACACCTGAGTTAAAGACCTCCATGGTTACAAACTTCTAAGGAATTTGGGGGATTAGAGTGCATAAAGAAGACTTGAAATAGGATAGGAATTCATGATAGATTGTGATAAATTATAAATTTTTTCCTGACGCCCAAAAATAGATCGTTGAGCGTACAAACCAACTAACCAAAACCATTAACCCATTTGCTGATCGATCAGAAAACGGAATATTTTACAACAATGGTGTTTGAAATAAAAATAACTCATACATACCATATTGCATACTTTTTTATCAGTTACAAGCTTATTAAAATACAAATTTCATTTACACTCTCAGTTGATCTTCCATTGCTTATGAGTATTAGATAACTTATTTCTACGTTTAATTTACATGCAATTACTATTTTCAAGGTGAGTAAATACGGTGGTGATTGTGTCACACAGTCTCGAATCGAACTGCCTGGTTTCCTGAGTTTTCTTATTCGAGGTTCAAATGCGATGTTTAAAAGATCTCATGGAAAGCACTTACCCTTGACACTTGGACTACTCAATGTTGTCCAGATTCAGCACCAATGATGTTTCGGCGCAGTTTATATCTTTTGTAGCTCTTGCGACAAAAAATATTCTAATTGACTACTTCTAATTTCAAAATTTAAATTTAAAAAAAAAAAAATTATAAAATAAAAATTCCATTTTCATTCATTAAATTTTTAATATATATATATATATATATATATATATATATATATATATATATATATATATATATATATATATAAAGTAGTCAAGGAAGTCTGTTTCTATGAAATGTCTTTTTTCCCAAGATTTTTTTTTTAGGAAGTATCCACGTGCGTTGCTTGCAATAGCATTTTAAGAGTTACGTCTATGTAAACCCTGTAGTGGACAATACAGGTCCAACTCGTTCTTTTCTGTCAAATCAAGGACGCGTCCTTTGCTGGGTTTATTACTTCTACGCTTTTTAGACTCGGTCACTCTGGCAAGTTGATTCCCCATTTCAACTCATTTTAAGCAACCCATCACACAATTTATTTCCACTTCTCAAACAAATTGAAATTCATTTACCCCTTTTAATATGTTCCATCACTTTATTAAATTTAAAATTATTTAACTATTTTAAAAGTTGAATATATCACAAAATATTTAATCCTCTGCTTCGTCGCAAATTGGCCTCATTTGCAACTTTCAGATCCTAATAAATCAATAAACGAACGTAAAGTCTTAGAATCTAGAGCAAACTTTTAATTGACCATTACTAAACAATACGATTTTATATAAAAATAGAATATTACTGAGAATATTTCAAGACATTTTGAAGAAAGAATTCAATTGGATCAACCATTATCTTTTCAGGTACTGTCACTCATAAGACACTGTGCAAATCTCATTGTCGAATGGTATATACAATGGGTAATAGGACAATACCAATCTGAGATTCAACTCCTTACTAGTTTAAAAGAGGAGTTTCAATCAACTGTGATAAAACTACAATGGACTCATGCGAATCTGCAATGGCAAGACTTTGATATGCTGGATACAGTACATTTTCTGAAGAATGCTTTGCGAGTATTGTTCATCGCTATTTTAATTCAAAAAGTAAAATTATGGATGGCAATGTGGAGGTGGTATTATGGATACTTGGAAAATATATATTTTAAATTGAACTTCACTACTCCTATATTGCCACCGATGCCCCCTCCACGAGATTTCCGCCTACACACTTTGTGGATGCAGCTAACTGAAAATGAAATCGAACTTTAAATTGCATAATAAATATGAAGATTACAACTTGGTTAATTATATTGTGTAAAAATGCATTTCTAGAAATTAAAACCTTAAAAATGCACTCGCAAATTATTTAAATTACATAAACAGATTTTTGATAATTTTGTATGTGTTTATAGTCTACCAAAAAATTATACATTTATTATTTTTCCATAATATTTTTAATATGAGATCAATATTATACAAAGTCCCATGCACAACAATTCTATCGAAAGTTGGAGACAACATGGTACCTTAACCAAATATGTTTCTCTGACAAGACCGTAACTAGACGTTTAGTTGGGTGATGGGATATAAGGGGGGTATTTTTATTCATCCATATAAAAATAGAAGAAATTGTGGAAAACGACCATTTAATTTCCATCATTTTTATTAAGAAGTTTTAAAGTTTATGCCCTAGTAATTTAACATATCACAAATATCTTAATGGAATGGAAAACATTTCGAATGGAATTGAAAACATTCTTAATGTATCATGGAAAACATTTCGAGATGGTTTTGAACGCTAACTCTCCCCATCTTGAACACAACCCTTATTTCTGATTTTAGTCTAGTTTTTTCCATGTTAAATTTAAACTCTTACCACTCATGAACTAGATGCCGTTAACCGTCTGGAAACGGGAGCCCTTTCATGTTCTTTCCACTTTCATACACGCATATTTGAAAAGTTATCCTTAAAAAAGCCTTCCTGGATAGGCGTTTCATATTTAATACAAACATATAAAGCTCGCTTCGCTATCTAAAAGCTTCAATGCTTCGTAAATACTCATTATTAGAACTTCAACCGCCCACACACACACCTGTCGATAAACTAAAAAAAATTCCAATTAATGCACTTTCTAAAAAAAAATATAAAATTTAATTATTTTTTAATATTCTATAATTTTTATCAAAAGTTAATTGGTATTTAAAAACTATTTATACTTAAAATTGTGTGTTTCTATGCGTATTGAAAGTCTCTTTACGAAAAAAAAAAAAAAAAAAAAAAAAAAAAACCTAATTAAAATGTTAACCTTATGTTTGTCAATAGCAAAATTAGACAGCCAAAACTAATTATGTTGAAAATTTCAGAGCTTTATACTTATTGGAAATCACTTTCTATAACGGCTCAGTTTGGTCCTTGCGTTGCCCTTGCGCGATGAAAATTCTAAATAACCAACCAACTACTTTCTATAAAGTCTCACGCACGCAGAGGCACAATTTTATTATTATTATTATAAATAAGACTGTAGCACCCCCTTTCTCGTTTCTAACCCCCTATTAACGATGCTATTGGCGAATACTTCGATTCAGTTTTGGTCTGGTCCAAGATTTCTAAAAGTATGGTTGAGTTACACAGTTTTATGAATGTGTGGTATTTGTGTATAACTAGTACCTATTAAAATTATGTTACACTAAAAGCTTTTAGTCATATACACACTTGCCCGGATCACAGGTGGCCCAAATATTGTCCATGCGCTTTGGAAAAGTGGTATCTTTGAATTTGTCTTGTACAATAAATATTCAGTTCACCCAATACTAAAAATAATAATCTAACACATAAAACCAAAGTTTTTAATTTAAATCGTTTATATGCATTGCCAATTCTTATGTGCAGAGGTAACTTATTGAGCTCAGATCGAGTTTTCATAGTGTTTTGAACACTAAGAACAAAAGATATAATCCGAACTATTTACAAACTGCTTTTTTGCCCCCAAAACTGGATGGAATACATTTAATAATAAAACATGAGTACAAGCTGATAAGTTTTAACGTAAGGCAACAGGAATGTGCTTTAAAGCGTCCTTTGCGTGACAGTCACAAAACTTGATAGAAAGCATTGTCATCGACAACAAGTGTACTAGCCAAGTTTCAATTCGATCGAAAGACGGGAAGTATGTGTAAAAGCGGCTTTTTAGTGGCAGTGACAACCCTCAAAGCTTGATAGAATGCAATTTTTTTTACAACGAATCTGTTTGTCAAATTTCAGCCCAACTGGAGACGGCAAGTTGTTTCATTAGTATTTTGAAGATAGAAGCGTGTGTAAAAGTGACCTTTTAGTGACAGTGACAACTCCCAGAATTTGATAGAATGTATTCCCATCGACTTGGAATGTGCCAAGTTTTCAACCCAATTGAATGAAGACAGAAAATTGGCTAATAATTAAGCCTCCACAGATTTGCTCAGCAGGCGCAAACACACACACATAAAATCGAAATTAATATAAAGAATTTAATAGAAATGGTTTAAATCTCAATTTAATTTTGCACGATATCTATCTGCTCTTGAAGAATTCAACGGCTTAATCAGGAAAATTAGTTCATAAAATTTTAATTTTGTCTATTTGTGTTTGACTACAAATACAGATATAACACGAAAGAGAACGGAAGTAAGAACAAATTTCTTATTTCAATAGACCGAAGTTGAATCGGAAATCTTGTTTCTTCCTAATCATAAGTAAGATTTAATGCTCAAAGCTTGGGTGCATGAGCTTGACTCCTTGTCAAATATAACGTTTCAATGTAGAGAACAATTTTTCAAGTGAACCTTAAAATCGAGTGAATAAAATAAGTTTAAAATTTCATAATATAGATATGTCGACCAAACGGTATAGTGGTTAGCGTGCTGGCTTCTAGACCACGAGGTTGCGGGTTCGAGTCCCGTGTTAGGCATGGGTGTTTGTAAATGTATGTTGGCTTGTCTAATGACGAAAGTTTCGGCGCATTATAGCCCTCGTGTTGCTGACGGCACCAGATAATCTGAAAACAACCAACCAACCATAATATAGATATATATTTCATGTACAGTACCCAAAAAAAAAATCAGAACCATGGCTATATCTTGTGCTCTAATTGTTGAAATAACCAAAAGGTACCGTTGTAAATCGTGGAAGGTTTTTATAATTGCATGTAGTTTTTTTTGTCATGAGGGGTCATCTACGTATTAAAACAGAACCAAACTTTAAAAAGTTCAATAGCAACCTCATAATATTATCCCATTTTTGGATTCAGCATCCAAAAAAATGTAGAAATACAAAAATTCGTAATTTTCTAATGAATGGTTTGTAATTTAAACGATAAAAATAAAATGATAAATTAATGTTAAATAAAAAAGTTGTATTTCGGCCATAAATACTTAAATAATTAATATATTTCAGTATTTTTTTTTTTTTTCGAAAGATAGTTTGTAAATTGCCAAACATAAATAGCAATCAACTTTTGCATCCATTTATTTTTTAATAATTATTAATTAATAAAACAATTAAAACAAATTTGAATAGAAACATTTTTTTCTCTCTTTTTGCTTTCATTAGATTTATCATGGTCTAAAACCCCCACACAATTTTTTTCTTTCCATTTTGACTTTTAGTTCTCGATTTTTTAGCGAAAATGTAAAAACGCTCACTTTTAGGGACCGTATAGTAGATGACTTTTGAAAACTATCAAAGATTAATTCAAGGTAAACTAGAGGTGTGGAAAATCGCACAAAGTTCAATAATCGAAAAATGGGGAGAATAGGAACAGCGGGGTGAATCGGAAGATAATTTCTTGAAATTACAAAAATAAATATTATTTTATACAAACAAAGCAGTTTTATTTTTTATATATATTTTTTTAATCTTTCTAACGTGTTTGGAATCGTGGAACATATGTTTTGTGTGATTTTCAACAGTGTTCTTCTTCTTCTTTTTTTTTATTTTTTTATTACTTTCTTAAATTACATTTATTTAAAACAACATTTTTTAAGCAATTTCAATAAGTTATCCTTTAAAAATTTTACTGAATCATGTGATTTTTTTATTTTATAAATAATTTCAACAAACAAGTTACATTTGTGTTTACAGTGACATGTTTCTGTAAAATAATCACGCTTTGCTTAATACTGTTTACTAATGCCTACATTTTATATTTATTAATTTTCTAATTATCAGTAGTATACGTTATACTTCTGCAATTACAGTTTTCGATATTTTATTTATTTCGTGTGAAAAATGCACATCTTTAATGTTGTAAATAAGTTATGTTACTTTTGCGTTTACTTGCTATTTTTGTATTAATCTTAAACATGATACTATAAATCCAAATAGTTTCTATGCAGTTTTAGACTAATATTGGTATTTTTTAACGTCGGTGAAACGCCGCACTGAACGTTCGATTTCTCCCGCTGTGAAGTAGAACCTTAAAAATACCTTTCGTTTTATCGAAATTCTTCCTGAAGATCGGTCAAAAAATGGTCGGAACATTTTCGCTCATAAGTGACGTGTTTTTCAACATATTGCATTGAAATTTCGTATATATAGTAAATGATGTATTCTAAATCGAATGAAATGATAAAAAATAGGCGTTCGTATTGAAATTTTCGAAGATAGCGTTACTTTTACTTAGTAAACGGTCCCTTAAGAAATAAAAATTGCATCAGATATATAGAAAATCGTAAGCAAAACATCTTGGTGCAAACTGTAAGATTATACGATAATTAGAACCGAAGATATAGCCATCGTTCTGATTTTTTTTGGGGGGGGGGTACTATACATTTAGAATCTTGGTTAACATTCTAAAATTTCAGTAGCGGTCTTTCCTTCAGGGCCTCAAAGTTGAAAATTTTAATATTATGGCTAAAAACAATAAATATTAAGAGGCAAAGTTGCCCATTCAGTATAGTGGTTCACGCATCAGACTAGCACGCTGGTGGTTCTCGGTTTGGAACCGGGGTAAGACGTGGATGTCCTAAGTTAGGGACATCAATGGCCCTCCCACTGGGTGTCCCTTCACAAGTGGCCATTGCTACCGGCCTTGTAATGACTGCGAGCACTAACAAGAAACTGTAAGTACTTGGGCTCGCCATTAGAAAAAATATCATATGTATATATTAAGAGGCAAGTGGTATTACTTCCCACTTCTGATTACTACCATTTCGACAGTAATAAAAGTCGTCCCATGTTTTTATCTCTTTTTTTTTTTTTTTTTTTTTTTTTTTTTTTTCCCCTTCTGGTATTTTGTTAGATGATAAAAGAACTTCTTAAATACGTTTTTAAAGTTTCCAAAAACAAAACGATTAAAACTCTAAAAATAAAAATATACGAAGAAAATGAGGAATATAAGCAACAACCAAATTGCTTGCTTTTTTATGTTTATTTAAACCTTACAAACAATTACAGTCGTAAATATTGACCTACATTTTAAATGGTTAACTATAAATTAGTAACAAAATAAATCAATTTAATGAATTCATGAAAAATAATAATTGGCTTGTTCAAATCACTGAAATTAAATAACTAGACATTTTTGAAGGCAAGATTTCACTTAAAAAGAACGAAGAAGAGTAAAGGACTTTACATAGTTTTGGTTTTTATGGAAAAATTTCTGCCCATGACGAAATTCTATTGATGCTTAGAGCTTCGTTAATGTTATTCCCCAGTGGCCATATAAATATTAAGGACTTTAAGACAATCGAAAGTAAACCCCTTATATTCCCGCATTGTATTTTATGTTACTGCGAAATCGAGGAGTAAAGCAATGCTTCTATTTATCGAAAATATGACATTTAATAAATTTAAATTAAAAAAAATTAGTAAAAAAAAAAAATCCTTACAGATTATCACAGATAATGAATTAAAAACACCTGTCACGTACGGTACGACCACGTTGTTGCAATGGGAGGTCATCTTATCCGTGAAGCCGAAGAAACTATAAGCAATACATAAAAAGTATATAAACTATCTCGTACGTCACAAAACTTTCAGTCCAATGGTGAATGATTTTGATCTTCATATAAAAAAGACTAAATAATATATTTCAACTATAGATCATAAAGAGTTTAAATACTAGTCAAATTTTCATTTCTAGCCGAAAATATTGCATGACTATTTTCTTGCAACCTATGAACAATATTTTTAACTTGAACTCCGATAACTAGTATCTCTCTTGCACCAATCTATACAAACAGATTCCAACTTATGAATTTATTTAGTTAAATTGATGGCAGTTTATAAAAGAATATATTTGTGAGTTTAGAAGATACAGCGGTTCGAATTCTCGTTGAAAAAGATGGAGCGTGGTTTGTACCGTAGAAGCACTTGCATAATGCACATCGTTTGTCATGAACAAAAGTCAACTCTTCCAGAAGGCTCTTATACTTTACACAATCACATTAGATGTAACAATAGATTTTAAATTATGTAAACTAAATATAATTAAATGTAAAGTTTTCTTAACAAAATAACGCTTTTTTCGTCACTGGCTCTCAAGTTATTGTAAAAAACATAGGCCTAAATTTGTAAAGTACATATTTTTTCTAAAGCCACAGTTGCAGTATACTAATTGCACTAATGATATCCATTTCATTAAATTTTAAATAGGAAATAATCCGTCAAATGCAATCATTTACAGAAATAAGAAAATTATAAAAAATTTAAGTAAAATACTTTAATTAAAATAAATAATATCAATTTGAACTTATTTGAATTCTTTTATCTTTTTAGGTCCTATTATTCACAAGATGGTTAAAAAATGCTTGATTGAACATATCCAATATTGTACAGCTAATCAATATAATTTTGGTAGCCAAATCTTGATGAAACTGAATAACAGATTCCAATCAGCAGTACTACATCTTCAATGGACTCGCGCCAATCTTCAATGGGAAGGCTTTTATACTTCCAATCTGCCATACCTTTTATGATTATCCTTCCAAGTATTTAGCGTAATGGTTTGATTACAAACTGCCAAAATATGGTTATCGATATTAAGGTGGTATTTTGAATGTGTGAAAAAAACAAGTTTTAGATTAGATTTCAAAACTCTCCCTCCAGTATAAACTCAAATGCCGGAATGTCATGAACATACATTTCATGATATTAAATACTAATTTAACCATTAATCAACAATAATATGATGAATTCATATGGATATTCAAACCTGCATGTTAATACACTGGATTTTTTGAAAAAATTATTTACTTTTTAATGTTTCATAGATCTTTTATAGGAAAACATTATTTGTATGATCTATATATTTTTATTTGATTATTTTGTGATGTTAGTTTACTAAATGTGATATGCACTGCCTTCACACAAACTATTAGTATTTTATGAAGTTGTGATGTGTTAGATTGTATTTTAATAGATTTGAAGATTTTAATAAATGATTAGTTTGAATTTACTCCTGAAAGAACATCATTAGGTTGGTTGTTTTCAGATTATCTGGCACCGTCAGCAACACGAGGGCTATAATGCGCCGAAACATTCGTCATTAGACAAGCCAACATACATTTAAAAACACCCATGCCTAACACGGGACTCGAACCCGCAACCTCGCGGTCTAGAAGCTAGCACGCTAACCACTATACCGTTTGGTCGGCGAACATCATTAGGAACATAGCGCACCTACATAATCAATAGCAGGTTAAAAATAAAATATTTTACGAGATACACATTATTTATGGACAATAGGCAAGTTTTTAGAAATAGTGAATAGACATTTTGTTTGTGTTACAACATATTGTGTACAGCAATCAAAACAAATTTCTTGCGACAGAAAACTATTCCGAGAATGAAAGACTGCAGAATAAATACAAAGGGGAAATTCTCTATATCAATTTCTGTGACAGTTCCGCTGGACAGTTCTCGAGAATGTTTTGTTGAAAGCGAGTTATTTTGAGGAAGTTAAGCACAAGTCAATTTCCGGAAGATACTACAGCATAACAGGAGGAAAAAAAATCGCTCTAGATAAGTGGTTGTTGAAGGTAAGCTATAATTTAAATGCAAAAATGAGCATATATATGTTTTAAATTATGGTTTCAATCTTTGAAGTTATAAGATTTAATTTCCAGAATTTTACTGGGTTGATTAGTATACCAAAGTATTTTTTACAATCAATATTCAGAGCAAGTCTACTTACGTACTTAAAATTTAAAACCAAACAATTTACTAAATTACTGTGTCTGTTTTAAAGTTGTCGATCAAACGGTATAGTGGTTAGCGTGCTAGCTTCTATACCGCGAGGTTGCGGGTTCGAGTCCCGTGTTAGGCATGGGTATTTGTAAATGTATGTTGGCTTGTCAAATGAAGAATGTTTCGGCGCATTATAGCCCTCGTGTTGCTGACGGTGCCAGATAATCTGAAAACAACCAACCGTTTTAATGTCTTGGCTTATTCACCCAAAAAACATACTCAGAAACTAGTTAACAGGTCAATCGTATTTAATGTAGATTTCTCACTTCACATATTTATTCCTACATAATACGCAAACTAATCTCCACGTACATAAAACCAGATTACTATAACATAGATATACTATAACCTTTACATAGTTTAAAACTCCTCGAAAGGTCAAAAGTTGGATCGATATAAACTAGGTTAAAAAAAAAAGTTCAATTGTCTGTTTACTATTGTATTCAAATACTTCCAGTTTCCTATGTCCGACCTTAATATTAAGAGCATAAAAAGTGGAAACAGACCATGCATAACACAACCTTCAACAAATCAAAAACTTAATTTACTCTTTGACTTAATCAATGTCAAAGCAATCTAATTGCTTAACAAGATATGTAAGAATGATGATGCAGCAAATTAGCCAAACTTACAACTCATAAGTAGAATGCTCATCTAGCATTATAAAAAATTTCTTGTTTGATTTATGTAAGGTTTTCTGAAATCTCTTATTTAAAAAAGGAGTAGACATGACGATGATTGTGAATGCCTTCTGTAGATTATTGGAGTGTCTACTGTCTGATGGGAGTCTCCTATTCGATGATTAACTTGTATTTTTTTTCCCCTCTCGGAATATCTCTTATATTTAGACTTTATTTTCACTAACGATGTTTCGGCGCATATAAATTACTGTTTTGCCAAAAAATATCCTATAAAATCTTTCAAAAAATTTCTCTGTCGCAATCCCTCTTATTATTTTTTTACCCGTCATAAAATATGATTCAGTAGCAAATTAACGCTTTATTTTAAGAATCAGTTAAGGGTTTAAAATTAACATTTTAAAATAAATTCCTTAATATTCTGCTATTTGTAAAAATGAATTCAAAACTGCTTTACGATTATTTCGCCTTTTTTTTTTTCTACCAATACAGAAAGGCCACGCAGAAAAGTGTAGAAACAGGCAATATCCGGAAAAAAAATTATTTTTCAGTAAAATATTATTGATGATGTTGGTTTAAATCGTACATTTTACGAACACTTAAATGGTCTTCAACCAGCATTGTACCATCGTATTATATGTAGATGGATTTCCAATATAGTTACAAAAAAAAAAAAAAAAAAAAACTCTACTATGAAGCACTTATTATACAGGAAATGTGACCATATTTGTCGGATAAACCTTATTTTCGCAAATACGTATTGACTATATGAACAACACTCCTCTTTCAATGAAAATGTTTTGAAAAATTCAGCATTAGTTCAAGTATTCAACCAAAAGCTTGTTACAAAATGCTTAATTAAACTTCATGTACACAACATGACAGAAAGTAAAAATAATGACAAATAAGGACCAGAACATAGTTACTCTGAATACGATAGTGGGTTCTAAAGTAGAACGTTAAAGTCACAGAAAACTTTCAATCATAAAGTAATGGATATTGTAATTTATAATTGAATGAGCCGTAATACCTATCATTTAGATGACGTTGACCAAATTTCAAGGAGCAGGATTGACTTAGCAATTGCTCGGAAGAATATTTTTGTGCTGATGAACCAAAAAAATTTCTTACCCTTTATTTCAAAACAGTTTTTACTTTCAATTACCCATATGTATGTATGCATAGGGTAATGAATGTATAGCAGTCGGTCAAAAGAAGGAAAAAAAATCGTTTTTTTTTTTTTTTTTTTTTTTTTTTTTTTTGCATTTTCCACGTTTTGGAATATATATATATATTCCAAACAGATATATATATACAGATATATATATATATATATATATATATATATATATATATATATATATATATATATATATATATATATATATATATATATATATATATATATATATATATATATATATATATATATATATATATATATATATATATATATATATATATATATATATATATATATATATAATATATATATATATAATATATATATATATATATATATATATATATATATATATATATATATATATATATATATATATATATATATATATATATATATATATATATATCTGTCTGTGTGTCTATGGTCAGCATAACTCCCGAAACAATTGACCTACAATGTTCAAATTTGATGTGTGAGTTGGTGGTGGCCATGGGACCTACTATTAAAATTTTCATCAAAAATCACGCATGCGCATAACGTAGGTGACATTAAAAAAATCATGTTTTTCAATAATTGCTAAAACGGCTCTAATGATTTTGATCAAAATGTTCTAAGTAAGGTAATGCTTCTTAAGT
Source organism: Linyphia triangularis (assembly GCA_963978545.1). Lineage (NCBI taxonomy): Eukaryota > Metazoa > Arthropoda > Arachnida > Araneae > Linyphiidae > Linyphia > Linyphia triangularis. The sequence goes on along the minus strand of OZ021724.1, from coordinate 42,075,671 downwards.
TATTCTAAACATCCCTTTAAAATTCCCGTAAAAATGCTTTAATGGCGTAAAAAGTTGAAAAACGAATGCCTTCAACACAGAGTTCTCTTTCCTTGAACACCGCCCATCAATGATTGATATATTTCTGTTTACACGCTCAAGAAAGAGCAATGTAATGTCTATCGAATAACATCACCACCTAATTTCACCACCTTAGCATGTTTTTAATTTTTTATGCCCATGTAAAAAAATTACTGCCAAAAATATCACCAAATTGCCTATTATTATTTAAAAGAGTGAATATATGAAAACTGTAAATAACACCATAAATTTTAATGCAATGGTCAGTATTATAATGTAATTGAAAGTTGTGCGATGTTCCACACCCCTTGTTTTTATAAAAATGAGGTCATATTTGCTATACAATTAAGTACTCAGATCCATTAAATAGGTTTTTGGCTACCATGGTAGAAAATATGGTTGATGAATTATAAACACATCTTTTACGTTATGTAATACAGCATAAAATAAAAAAATAAAAATAGTTTTAAATGCTGTTTCCTTATTGAACGTAAACTACAAATGAAGAAATACTAAACACGAAGGAAACCATGATAAGGAGACATAAGACTGGTCACATATTTTCAAAACAATAGGCCAAGTATAATCAAAATTTCTGCAACGCATCCGAAATACCTGAATGGGCTCGTAAAGAGTAATTATTGGACTTGTAAGCTGACAAGCACTTTGCGATTACTTCTCTTTTTAGAGATTCAACTTTGAAGGTTAAGGTAAAAATATAAATTCAATTTCGACACCCCGAGAGTAAACAAAGCACCCTGTCCGTGTTCCAGAATGAGTTTAGAGATTTCAGACTTAAGAACACAATCGTTTGTCATTTCATTATGAATGGAACGGAAGCAAGATCATCGAGCATGAAGAGGCGCAATTTGTCACGCCAAATCGCTCTGCAACAAGTAGGCTTCTTTATTTTTTAACTCTTCTGCCGTTTTATGAGAGTTTTGTTTAAAAACAAATCCACCCCCGTCGTTTGACTGAATAGAACCCGCCAACCGTGGTAGGCCTCCAGTCATCGCCCACAAGTGTACAAAAGGGAAATTCCTCACAAAGGAGAAAGCGGGTCCTGAGTAAATAATTGTACTGGGCGTAAAATGGGATTTTGTTTCACTCTTTAATCAACTTGGTAAAGAAAGATGAATAAATTTTCATTTCCCATCTGGTTTTTGTTGAGTTTTTGCGTGAAAAGGAACGATAACAATGCCGTCTGTGGGATATCGTCTGGAGATGATGAGGATTGCATACTTTAACCATGAAAAGGTCACATAATATTAAAATAACTCTGAACGTTAGTGTAGAGTTTATTTTATTTTCTAAAATATGATTTCTGATGCAATACCGTCTTATTGTATGATTCTTATCAATTGATTTCTATCTGCGCAACAAAATAAAGACATAATAGAAATTTCATCCATAGTATCTTCGCAATCATGATTTCAATGGATATGGATCCAAGTCTATTAATAATTGTTCTCAAATTCAAGCCTGGGAAATTCCCATATATGAGATTTTTTCTTGTGCTCAACGATATTTCACTTTCCCCGTAGGTGAGATTTTCTCTCATTTTTTCAGAAATAATAGTATTTCAGGCAAATGGCAGAAAATCTATCAGGGTTGTTTTAATGTTTCAGTTACTTAAGCGATTTCTCCCAAATTAATAAATATTTTCGAAGATACATTAAAAAATACAATGTTATCCAACATGTCATATATATATGTCATCAAATATGTCATATATAAAATCACCATCGCCATTTGTTTGCTCTTGATTCCTAACTATTTAAAACCGCACTTTAAATTTTTTATTGCGTATCCTTACACCTGCAAGACTATCAGATTAGCAGGTGCCACCGTTTAGTCTATTAGACTGCAGGTTGGTAATCTAGTGTTAAATCTGCTACCGTCTACTTTCAATAAACGACTACATCTTAAACTGAAGTATTTTTCAGAAGTTAAGTCCTGATTACTTATCTTAAGTACCCTTGCTATCAACATTTTAAAAGGAACTATTATTTTCAAACAAAAAACATACTCTTCAATCGTATCTCAGTGTTTCTAGATAATAACATGTGTTTTCATTAATTTTAAAAGTTGAGACGCAAGAAGCTAAACATTTTCCTAAATATCCTACACTTTCGAAAGGGCTGTTTTTGTCCATTCACATAAATGCGCAGAAATCTTAACCAAGTTTTCTTTGGGATCATTTTAACTGATTCTTCTCATCAAAGTGAGTAATAAACTTTTAATTTATTAAGTTCATGCCTTAAAAAATAGATTGTTCGCATTCTGTGTTTTTTTTTTTCTTTTTTTTTTTTTTTTTAGTATTAACAACTTTATGATTTTATTCTGTCGTAATTATGTAAATAATTATAAATGAGTACATTAAATTCAAATTATGAAACACTATAATTAATTATATGTTTTAAATAAATAGTAAGACCACTTTTTTGCAATTTATTTAAATAGTACTGATAAACAGGATGACTTAGCAACAATTTGTTTGAGACATAACCTGGTCTTTAGGATAGTAAAAAATCACTAACTAGTAGGTTGGTAAATAGTAATTAACTGTCTGAGATTTAAACGATTTTTTTTTCAACAACCTCTAAAGTCAAATGGAATGATTTTGCGTCACTTTTGATATTTTTTTGGTAATATCTACTTTAATGTTTGATGGATGTTACTAAACAAGTTACAAAATTAAATATTAATATCCACTTCATTTGTATGTTAAAAAATGTCATATGTTTGGTAATGAAGGGTTTAGTTACACCAAAGACAGCCCGCGGGGTGGAGTGACAGTGCTTTTCTATCTTAAAATACTATTGTTGAAAATGTTAACTCTTTGGTATGGAATTCTACACGTTTCGTTTATCAGAAACTGCGAAAAGAAATTGGTTGCAAACAAAACTTAAGTTCTATAGTAGATCCTTACCTGCAAGTAAGAACTTCAATATAGCCAACTCCTGACATAAATATAATTTTTCAACTTGCGCAAATGTGTTTTTTTTTGTTTTTTTTTTTTTGTTACAAATAAAAGAAAGGGTTTGACTTACATCATCTTAGGTGTAATTATATAAAATATAAAAACAAAATAGATAAATAGGATAAAATTCAAAGGAAAAAAAGCATTCCAAATAATTGATTTGATCAAAAGAATAATCAATAATTTTTTACTGGAACTTCATCATAAGCAACTCCAATTAAAAAAATCGTCAGTGTTTCAACAGAAACAGCTGCCTTGTAATCTCACCTACTAGGTGTGATATACCCCCCCCCCCACCTATCTCTCCTTTGAACTAATACTGTAAGAATACATATTTTAAAGGATTTCATTCGTACAATTGTGGTTGGGACAGCCCCTAAATTCTAAAAAATATTATAATAATGATATTTTCGAGTTATAATCTCCTATCATTTATTTTGAAAAAAAAATCACCGAGAAAACAGTTATATCGATATTCTTGTATTTTCAGCAAGATTCTAAAATAAGATACAATTATTCCAAACACAATCTGTTTAATACAGTTCTACGGTTCATTTTTATTTTATTAAAAAATTGAATTAATTTGTAAGACCTAAAATACAATAAACAAAATGTACAACATTCGAAAGAATGTCATTACTTGAAACAACTAATCACTTAATTTTAGTTGTACGTTTTATAAAACCCTTTACCTCCCAAAACAATTTTCCAAAATTATCATCTATTGTAAATTAAATTCCTTAAAACTATCCATCTTAAAAATTCTGTAAACCTCCCAAATTTACCTCTTAAATCATAATCTGTATTTTTAAATAATTGCTAACAAATCTTTGGATCACAAGCAAAAAAGGATGAGGATTGATTATGTTGTCACTTTGCCCGATGAAGAAATTAATAAGAATTACATTCCAGTAAATTAAATAAAGTCCTACTTCTCCATTTAGTGAGTTTCCAAAGTTCAAAGTTTAAATATTGAACAAGTTTGGTTAAATGAATGCAAAAATATATGTGATTATTCCAGTTATATTTTGCAGTAATTGGGAAATAAACGAATTGGTTGAGACATTCCAATACGATGTTGGTCATGATTTCTCAATTAATTTTCACTCATAATAAAAGGAAGATGGAGAGTGCAACTGCAAATCCCCCCCCCCCCCCTCGTTTTTGAAAATTAAAATTAAAGTGGGAAAATAGGCAAAATTCAAAAGAAGTCATATGGATTTAAAATTATTCATATGAATCGAAAATTAATACAAAGCTATTAATTATGATTCAGTAGAATATCCAATTATCATTTTTAAAAAAGCGAGGTATGAACCCAAACTTTTACGGCTTTGCATTCCCCTGTATGCGATCTGCATCCACCTGAAAATAATCTTGCCGGGACCCATGCTAAGAAGAATCTACAATAAATAACTGATTGGTTTTCAGGAAAGGGTGAACAATTTTCAAAGAGTTTCTATTAACAACATATCTGTAATGGATTTCAAACAGATTCTACCAGATAATCAGTTACTTTTCCTTCCTGCTAGAAAGATATTTTAAGCTTTGTCTCTATATTAGGAACTAATCACTCTGACTAGAATTTTCAAGGTAACAAAATACTTTCAAAGTATAATACCAAGCATGTTTTTCCCCAAACTTCGGATGTGGAGTTAAAGAGAGATTGCTAGCTCAAGTGCCAGTGCCGTGAGAAGTATTTGTGAATATGGTTGTGGCGACAAACTCCATAAACAACGAAACCAACCTACAAGACTTCCATACGCATAGTAAAAGTAAAGATTCAGAGGTTTCCTAAGATTTTATTCTCAAGAAACATTTTTTTTTCTTTCTTTTTTATTCTAACCAATTCGAAAAATGATTGACGGTACTTACATTCTTTTCTTAGTGTTTTGACTAAACATTTGTAAATATGCTTGATAAACACTAAAACTTTAGAAGATAGTAAACTTTGAAGTTGATGGATAAAGTTTAACCACAATGATAGCAAAGAAAAGTTTAGTCCTATTTAGTTAGAAAAGTAAAGTAAAAGAGCTTGGTGCTCTTTACGGTGACGGTCTTAAAATAAAAAAAAAAAAAATACTACTAAGCAAAGCAATTTTACTCCAGATACCAATTTGAAGACACAGATAATTTAATAGTTCATACAGGTTAAATTGATTTTTTTTTTTTAACTAACTGAAGTGATGGTCATCACAAAGAATATTCTGACTTTTAAACCTCAGGGGGAAAAAAACTAAAAGTTAATTGATTTGCACCTAGCAGAAAAGTCGACTTCTCCTCGTATTGATATGATATGAGGACTGCTTGTGTACATTTTCTAAGCTGTATTACACTTTTTTAAAAGCCGGACAGCAATAAAAATGCAAAAAAAGAAAAAAATTAAATAGGGGAAAAGGTAATAAAATTTATTATCATCGAGTGAGAGAATAATAATATACCGGAATGCAGCGAAACCAGGATCAAAGATTTGGAAATTTGTGCTGGTGAATATGTTAATTATTATTCTGAATGTATTGTTTTCATAGATTAGTCAATATTTTGTATAAAAATCTTGTATTTTCTAACATTTTAACATCATTTTTGGTTTGTACCATAACAGTTTTCTTTAAATGTTTACTTCAGATTATGACGTTTTCTTTAATCAGCGTTTTAAATATGTATACTAAACACGAAAACTATTAACAGTCCAATTATAACTTTATGCATGCAGGTTTCTTCAGCGTTTATATCAAAATTTCTTTCAGAGTTTTTTAAAAAATGTATTTTTATTTATTTTTTTATTTCATGTTGCAGTAGGGGGTAGCTTATGTGTAATATCATTGATTGCAATGATCATTGATAAACTGATCTCTATGATCAAGGTTCATTTTGTACGTGTTCTTTTTATTTATCGTACTCGTTTATTTGATGTACTCATTGTAAGTCAACATGTGTACTATATCTCAAAGCATCCTGAATTTTGACTTCCCAAAAATTAGGCTCACCCCCAAAAGTCTATTCTGCGAACACTACCGATTATTGGTTGTTATCAAATTAACAAATATAAGTCCAAAAATTAAAATAACCATTGTTTTCAAAATAAATGTACGAAGGAAATGTGTTTTAACTCATTTGAGAATGAAATCGATATATTTTATAAGAATAGAAATAGTTATATTCTATTTTATTCTAAATATATTATGTATAAATTTATTCTTATAATTTTTTCTGCTTTATTCCAGTATGAAAATCAGGAACATAGTTTTTTGTAACTTTGATATGTAAAATTACAAGACTTCAAAAAATTTACTTTTTACAGGGATTGTCTTAAGGTGTGCATACAGTGGAACACACTTGAATTTATTTTTTATTTTTATTTTTTTTATTATTATTTATCATTTTAAGATTCTAATGTTTTCTTATGCTTAAAAATACTGCATTAGTAATGAAGTTTATATTAAAAATTCACAATTTTACTCAAAAATGTATTAGCTAATTAACATTTAACTCGTTAGTTAACATATTTTAGAATAGTGATTGCTCAAATTTCATTTGAACTAGAAAAAAATTTATGGTTGGAAATCGTTTGTAATACATTTTTAATGTTTTAACAGTCCATCATATTACTAGAATTGATGTTTTTTTAATATAATTTTTTTTAACTTTGACAGTAGAAAAAACCAAAAATTTTATAAATATGTTATGTATATATTTATTTTTAGAAAATTTATTTTCTTTACTACTCAATTTTTAACTTATGGTCAAAATATCCAATAGTCAATTTAGATTTTAATGCTCAAATAGTTTTTCAAAAAGATTATGTCGAACTATAGTTGCCACAGTTTAAATGTAGTGCCACGTGCCAAAATCACGATTCTTCAGAAAGTGAGTTTAAAGTTTTCAAATGCATTTTCATAACAATATCCTACTTCAAATCACATTCAAACTTATAAAATAACTCACTGGATTTCAAATAATGCTGTTATCTTTCAAAAATTTCATTTAGATATTATTTTAAAAAAATCACTTTTAGGTTATTTTTGACACATTTGGTGGTTGTACTTTAAAAATGACAAAAGAGTAAATGCCCAAAATATTAATTAATTGATGCTAGTGCAATTTAAATATTTCTTCCTTTTTTTAAATGTAATTATCAAAAGTTAACACGTGCCTCTTGCGTTTTAAAAAACACAGCCTATGAGAGCCATTTTAAAAGTACGAGTTCTTTAAAAAATTATTATATTGTAAAAAAAAAAGTCAGAAGAAAATTCCCGCAAAAAAAATTAAATATTCATACGAATTCATTTTAGTTGAATTTAGAAGCCTAATTTATAGATATATATTAAAACTTTATTGAACATAAAATAAAAATTAATCAATAATTATATTTTTAATAAACATTATTTAAAACCTATGTAAACAATTAAAATATAATTTGATATTAGTTGACACACAATAATGGTTAATTATAAAATTATTAAATATGAACTAATGGTTGAACCTTAACTTTAAACGGGCATTTGTAGAAACTTTTCACTATATTGGTAATGTATACAGTGATTAGGCTTAGGCTGGGGTACAAATTGTTTTTAACGAAAAAAGCTAAATTAACGATTTTATTTTTAGCAAAATGCTAAAAATGATTCAGGCCTTGATTTTTAATCGATATTAATTAAGAAACTTTTTAGAATAAATTCATTATGAACTTGAAATATGAAACTATTTCATTCAAAATATCAACTGGAAAAATACTTTTCAACCTTCAACTTGCTTGTGCTTTTGAGTCGATGACTGATTTTCGGATAGCAAAAGTGATGATTCAGCAAATTTTGTAGTTTTAATGCTTTAGCAAAAAAACTATATTGCACTTTCTAATTTTGGCATTTAAAAAAATTATTTTGCATTTTTCTAATAAAAAAGCACCCATAGCTTAATGCCTAGTGTAGTAGCTCAAAATATTGTCTAATAATCGTAAACTTCCAGCAGGGTCATGTAATTTGTGAAGTAAGAATTTTGTGTTAGGATTTAATTAGGATATTGACTAAAAAGTAAAAGTTCTTGATCAAAAGTTAAAAGTTATGTACACTTTATCAAAGTTAATCTTAGTAAAATTTTATTAAAATCAAATCCATTTCTGCCTTTTCCCTTTGATAAAATAAAAGCAATTCGTTTCATAATATTCGAATAATAATATAATTTGTAATTAAAATTTATTAAAAAAAAACTTAAGAGAACAGCAATATTTCAATTGTAATGTAAAATTTAGAGATTTTATTATTACTTTTACTCTTAAAATCAAAATCAAACTTAAGGTAGAAAGTAATTTGCCAAGAGCATTAAATATTGAAATGAAATTGACAAAATTTACTTTGACAGTTTTAAATTAAAGTTATTTAAAACAGTCAATTAAATTTTGCCCGTTTCATTTCAATATTTATTGCTCTGGCAACTTACCACATTCTCGAAATTCTTCTTAAAGTATTCAACTATATAAATCGTATTCAGTATGAAAATGAAAATCACAACAATAAATAACGTGCATTTACATTTTCTTCTATTAATCCATTCCAAACGAAACAATTATGACTTATAAACATCTTGATGCTTTTATTAAATTAATATTATCTTTAAAATTTAAGCTAAACTAAACCAATTTTACAATACATATCAATAGATATATGACACTGACTATAAGAAAGTGACCAAACTGAAATAACTTTTCTTCCCGTAGAATGCGACACTATCTTATCTAAAATTTATTTAATCATTTTCTTTCAAACCTTGCAATAACTGTTTTTTTTTTTTTTTTTTTTTTTTTTTTTTTTTTTTTTTTAAACATTATTAAAATTTTTAAATGCACTGGTGTTAGCCAAAATTTAAATTGTACTTAAAAAAAAAAAAAAAAAAAAAAAAAAAAAAAAAAAAAAAAAAAAAAAGGGAAACAGATCAAAATATTGGATTTTGGTCATTATAATTCAAATAAAAAATAAAAAATGCCACCCTCAGAGAAAGTACAAAAAAAATTTAATTGATCCCCAAACGAGAATCCGAAAACGCTTTGAATTTTACTTGTAAAAATAATTACAATTATTAATTAAATAAAACAAACAAACTTAATTCAACTTATTTTTTGTACTCATCAATGATCAGAAATAACTCATTAATAAACGCATTCATCTAAAATGCAATGATGCAAAGAGTAAATAAAACTAAACAGAACCTTATAGAACATGTTCGCGGTTCAGTTGCTATACACACAAACGTGCATTTCAACCCAATTATTATCATTCATTCAAATAACCTGCTACCTCTCTCCCCCCCCCCCCTTTTACAACTTTTTTTTCCTCTTTCTTTTCTTCTCGTTTTTTTTTTTTTTCCTTCTCTAACTTGAGAAGAATACCGGATGCAGTTAGCGGTCGGTAGGGCATACACAGAATTCCGTTCTTGTTTAAACGCGCTTCTGAAACGAAGACCGCTTTTGAAAATCCTCCGGTTACAGAAGCGTATGTCAACGATCTTTCCAAGTAAGATTTTCTCTTTTTGACGTCCCCTTTTACCTCTTTTATCACTTGATACAACAGAATATCTCCAAGAAAAATTCGGAAGTGTAACATTTTATTTCGTAATTATTTTCCTTTCGGATCTATACGTTTTGAAAAAAATTTGGGAGACTTTAGAACTGCATTTATGAAGTTGACATTATCATGTAATGACAGTTCATTGGGATGCTATGTTTCTTTTGTTGAATCGCATTATAAAATAAATTCTCAAAAGGATTGTCAGTTGTAATGAAAATACTTAAATTTTACTCTTTCTCTATGATACTAAAAACTACAATTTTATCCCCTTTCTCAAATTTAAAATCAAATTAAAGTAATCAGAAAAGAAAAGAAAGTAATGAAAGTTCAATAATTTTTTTTATGTGTGAATTCTCTAAACCTATTCTATATATAATTTTATTCAAAACTTGTTTCATTCAATACTTTAAAGACAAGTCTAAAATAGTTTTGTTTAGTTTAAATGTCTTAATTGAGATTGCTCAATGTTATATAATTGTGGATAATCTTACCCCCACAAATTAGTTGCCCATATTGCTTTCTTGACGCAAAGGTCAATATTGTCCATACTATGCAAATAGGAAATCCACATATAATTCTATTCAAGCAATTTGATAAAAAAAATAGCGAAAATTTATTTTTATATACAAAATTGAAAAAGAAAAAAAAAAAAAAAAAAGCTTCTGAACATATTTTAGTGACGTTTATCAGAACAATTTTAAATTATGTAATTGCCTAATATACAGTTAAAGTTTGGAAATGAGACCAAATTATTTATATTTATTTTCTAATGATCATAAATTGTAATCTTGTTTTCTTTCCAAAATGTGTATCAGAAATGGTAAGAAATGAAACAGTACAAATTATTCCAAATATTATAAATCATTTTTTTTCAAGCCTTTGGATGGCCACATTTTAAAATGTATGTCCCATTGAAATCATATTCTCAACAACATACAACGCTCTCTTTTAAACTTTCTCTTATGAAACAAAATCGTCTAATTAGCGTTTACTAAATTTTTATCAGATGGATGAAATATAATCCAGTCAAGAACTGTCTGTTGTCGAAGTGAAAATTGAATAAAAGAATTCAATTCCCGAAAGAGGAACTGACTAACCGACTCAAAACAGATAAGGAAGCTATTGTTTATACTTCGCTTGATGTGGTCTGGTTCTGTGATTCACGATGAAACACACCCTTTTAAGTAAACCAGTTTCCCTTTTTCCACACTCTAAAAATCACACATCCTTGGTCTTTGTGTCACGCCTTTTCATGTACTTAAGGTTATTTCTCTCATTTTCTTTTTTTATCTTTTTTTTTCTTATCTCTCGTCATTCTTTGAAATCCTCAAATAAAAGTCATATGCCCTTATTTCCTATACAAAATTATCTAGCAGTTTCAAGTTTTTATCAAAAGTCAAATGGAAATTTGAAGTTTAAATAACGGCATTAAATTTGAATCCGAAAGACAATTTAGTTGAACAACTGAAATTCCACAATCACACAAGCGACAAATTCAAATAATAAACAAGTTTGATTGGACGGTCACTATCGCTAGAAAGCCGCTTATTTCGTTCACCGTATGGAATTTCATTAAAAGAAAAGTATGAATATTGAGTTAAATTTCAATTAAATTAGCACAATTCTTCAATACTAAAGACATTTTGTAAAAAAAAAAAATCGATTTCACTGTAATTTAGTTAATTTTTCCTGATTGGTTTATTTATTTATATATATATATATATATATATATATATATATATATATATATATATATATCCGAAAAAAATTGTGATAAAAGTCACAGAATATCGATGTTCTAACACGATATACATTTAAACTTCACATAAAGTTACTATAGAAGCACTATTGCCAAACTTTAAAGCACTTCCCGTTAAATTTAAATTTTTCCTACTAAATTTATCAAGACTTTTAACTGATATATGATTTATATAAGTAGCATTTAGACTTAATGAAATAGATATTGATTTCCGAGGGAATTTTGGCACGATAACTTGTTTCTACGAAACCTTTCATTTGACATATTACGCGTGCTTCTTGCATTTGTATTTTTTTCTGAAATTGTTGACCACAAACGGACGAACAGAGATTTTGCATTAGCTTCCCATTACATTAGGATTGCGGAAAAAAAGGGGGAAAAAAAATTGGAGAAAATAAAAAAAATTATATACGGGAGAAATCAATACGTCAATTGAAAATCTAAAGAAAATCATTCTGAGAAAGACGACATAAAATCTTGGAACTTAAGCAACAATTATTAAAACAAGTATTCTAGTCTGTTTTAATACAACTGTGTGAATGGGAAACGTATAACCTGAAAATTGTCACTATAACTTTTTAAAAAATGTTAAGTATTAACTTCCTGTCACATGCCCGTGGTCAGGTGGCGATACATTGGTACATATCACGCTCATTCGGGAAATAACACATACTTTGTGTATGTGTATACCTTATAATTCTAAGATATTATCATATACATATTCAAACTTATGAATTCAGAATTCTAAACATCATTTTATCATTAAACTATAATACCCTGGCAGATAATCTAACTAAAGAACTCAGACACGTTTATTATATTTATAATTAGCAATATAAAAATAATAATTCCCAAGTTTTTTTTTATCTCCTCCTCAGTCCTGACATTTTCTATTTCAACGTTGACCCAATATCTGGAAATATGCTTGGCTTTTCAATTGCTTCTTCTTACAAAATTTTCCCAACAAATTTTACTGTATCAAATTATTTACTTAACAACAGTTTTTGTTATATTTGAAAATAAAGTTGAGGTTTTATAAGAAGCCCGGAATTTTCAAGTACATGTGTTTTTTTATTCTAAAATAACATATTTTATCACATTGAGCTGAAAAGTGTTTTTATCACTTCATTTGCTTTATTCGGTTTATAAAATTGTTTGCCTATTTTTTTCATATTGCCATCAAATTATTGAAGAATGCAGCTTCTTAAACGTAGTTCAATTATATTCCTATGAATTTTCATCCCATATTTCAGTGATTCAGTAAATTGTCTGTAATAAAGTACTTTTAATTTGCTAATTTTACACATATTATTATATTTTTAATTTACTAAGAGTAAAGTTTTGAAGATGAAGATCAATACTATGAATGAGCTTCTTAGTTTTAAGCAAGAGGATTGTAATATAAATGACTCATTAATGTGCAGGTAACAAATATAAGTTTATCTTAATCCGTACAAAATCTTGGCATTTGATTTAATCTTTACAAATAACTTAAAATTGGTTCTTTCCTTTTGTATTGTTCACACTATTTTTCCATTCATGCTGTTTAACTGGTATTTCTTATTCACGGATTTAGTCACCAATAAAAAAAATACTCGTATCAGTAGTCTATGTTTAGAGATTCATGCTTTTTACATAGTTTTAGCTGTTATAAAATTTAACACTTTAAATAAAAATACCGAGTGTCAATAACTGAAGATTCGCTGCTTTTCATCAGATTTTCATAAAATTTTGTATTTTTAGAGCTTACACAGTGGGGAAATTTAAGAAAAAAAACTGAAAATTAAAAAGTTATGAAATAATTAAAATTTTATAAAATAGAACTTTTGAAAACGTCGCTTCAAATACAAGAATTGCAGGGTATATATTAAAAGCTATTTTTTTCTCTCTAGTCTAAAGCTTAATTTACAAATTTCTCGATGAGGTTTAGAATTTTGTGAACTTCAGTCCTTAAAGTGAAACTTTTTCAATCTATGGCTATCATTTACACTATTATTTTTTTTCTGCGAATATATATCTCCCATGTCTACAATGGCACGAATGATATAGTAATGAAGAGTCGTTGATTACTATAGGATTTCAGATTTCTCTAAATAGGAGAATTTTAACGATGATCTCTCGATATACTAAGTTAGAACATTACGCTTTAAATGATTACAGGCAACTCATTAAACTGCACTGTTTAAAGCTATCTATAACCTGTTCCATTCGGCCTAATCAAACTTATGTCTCAGAGGTAAATTGAACGAGGTATCAGTATGAAGCCTCGCTTGCAAACTCTAATTTTAAAATTGAGCAGATGTACTGGATGCTATTGCAGATAGTCTCATATCTATTTTCAAGATTCCTTATGGAAGTATCCAATAATAATGATTTATCGATTTTTCTTTGCGTCTTCGTCTTCGTGAAGCTCTAGCGGTAAGAAAAATACAATGCAACAAATCAACATGTACACAAAATTTGCTACAAATTCTATTAAGACCAAAAAAGAGTGATATTTGAAGGATAAAAAACATCAATTCAAATTGTCACCACTAGATGGTTATGTAGAGCTTTGAAAACATAGTCTAAATTTTATTAAAAGTTTGGTATTGAAGTTTTAGACTACAAAAAAAATTGTTCAAAAAAAGTTTTGCAAATATTTGTTCTTGAAAGGAACTTGGCAAAAAATTAAACTATATTGTTTTTTAAAGATTATTTGAGAGACTGAGAAGCAAAAAAATTCTACCTAGCCAAATGAGAAAAGAGCCTCGCATGCCACGAAAGTGAAATATTTTAGAGTGTAGGAGAAATTACCTCGGGTTAAACGAATAGGTTTCCTTGCATGTTCACAAACAAAGTAAAATTCAATGTAACTGATCATGTGAAAAATCTCACCTGTAAAACTTAATCAAATAAAAGAAAATAAATCGTTCTGATCCACTCGCCTCCTTTAGATCCTAGATTACAGTAGTCATGTAAACCGGTTGAAAGTTATAACATATTTAAATTCCATTGTCTATGAAATCACATAATTACAGAGTTTCCTTATCCATACAAGCACATGAAAATTACACCCAAAAAGAAAAGAAAAAAAACATGGATGGTACTTCCCTCCCTAATTTGTGCTCTTATCCTTCTGAAAGAATTGTTTTGCAGTTGGATAACAATCAGTTGTGCATGCAGATCTACAAGCAGTTTGACTTACAAAAGGAAAAGTTATGCTGACTGTTTTAAAACAATAACGTTTTTGAAAGGTAGACTGATGGATTGGTGCATGTTTTTTACCAATAATGATAGTATTATAAGATTAAGATTTTCACAATATATGTTCAAGAAGAATTCTCCTGCGTGAATTTAAATAAAACAATCTTCAGTTATACTATGCTAAGAACCGTTGGAACAATAAAATACAAGATTTTTTGAAACTTTGTATAGTCAATTCCGGGTAATTTTTATTTTTATTTTGAAATATATTGTGAAACCTCTCTTTTCAATAAACTTTTATTTTTCTCATGTACATTATTAAAAGTAGCTGTTTTCACCTTTTTTTTTTAAGAATCTAGAAAAATAACATTTTACTTTATTTAGAGGTCAATATTCATAGAAACGATAAAAAGTGTATTTAAAAATGTATTATATTATATTATATTATATTATATTATATTATATTATATTATATTATATTATATTATATTATATTATATTATATTATATTATATTATATTATATTATATTATATTATATTATATTATATTATATTATATTATATTATATTATATTATATTATATTATATTATATTATATTATATTATATTATATTATATTATATTATATTATATTATATTATATTATATTATATTACAAATCATGTAATAAATCTCTACAGTAATTTATTTTATTTTTTTCTTTAAATTACAATATTTCTGTACTAGTTTACTTTTTCCATCTTTAGTCGGTTACAAAATTGAGGTCATAGAATTGAGCATTTCATTTTATAAAAATGTAATTAGGCTGCTATTAAATTTAAAAAATATTTAAAATTGATTTGATTGCTAATACGAAACTTCGATTTCTTCTTTAAACTGTAGAATTTACAATTATAAAAAATTTCAACGGCTATTTAAGCAGCTAAGTACTGTTAAAATGCGAGATTATTTTTTTTTCTTTGCAACAGCCCACCTGATGGCTGTGGGGTTAGCGCTGTTGTAGTTCAGAACCCACGTTAAGCTGTAGGTCGCCTCCTGATTAACCGTTATTGTGCACAAGTATAGTTCTTTGAACGCACAAACCAAACCCTTTGCAAAAATCACAGATAACCCAAAGAAATGAAATGAGGCCGCGTGGTGACTAAATTTGTGATTTCATAACTTTTTATTTACCCATTGCCTTTTTTAATCCATTATCCTTTACGATATTTTCCCAACACTCAGTTTGATTCCAGAATGGAATTCTTTTATTCAGTTTCCTAATAAAAAAAAATTATCGATCTATACAGTACGATTACTACTACCTATTCCGAGTTGTCTAGAGTCCTTTTTCAGTTTTTCTTTTTCAATTTCCAGGACAGGAGAATGACAAATTTGCAAAACAAATCTCTTGCATTATGCGAATTTTCTGCCTCCCGAACGCGAGGTCGCCTCTAAGTAAATGGATAAAAATGGAAAAGGAAATAAGATTTTCAGCACAATCTTAATGATTTGTACTAATGACAGTCAATTTTTTTCAAAGTAGAATGTTTTCTAGATTTAAGGTATACCAACACGTTCGGACTGTTTTATTTATTTTTTTAAATGTCCTTAAGAAACAATTTAATTGTATTTTTAAAAGTAGTACTTCTAAACATTAGTAAGTCATGCATGAAATTTTAATTACATTCTGATAATTTAATAAAAATGGTAATTTTATATGAAATTCTGAAGAAATTTCCCAAAATCTTCAAAAATGCTGGATGAAAAATTATCAAACTTATTCAAGAAATAAATGCTACCAAATTAAACTACATACTTATATCTAGAGGATATATAAATAAAATAAAGAAAACTTTAATAAATAAATTTTTTAACTATCATCGAAACATGACTACTTCGTTTTCAACATTTGTAACGTGTTATTTTTTAAATAATGCTTCGTAATTATATGTCAACAAATATGTTTTTTTTTTTTTTTTTTTTTTTTTTTTTTTTTTAAATTTTACCTCTAGATTACAGTTCACAAAATAAATAAATGAAAAACAGCCGAAGAATTTATTGATAACAATTTTTAGCTCTCACTTTTCAAATATAGGAATTTATGCATAAAATTGAACTACGAGAAAAAAGCGTTTTAAGTTTCAAATATCATAATTTTACATGTATCTGTCCTTATAATATTTACCCTTACTTTTGTCCTAATTGACCAACACTAAAAGTGAAGACTGTTTTGGAAACTAGGTAATGTAGACAATAACATTATACAGTAAAAATAATTTTAGTAAATTTCTTCGAAAATTGAGTTTTTAATGTAGTCGGATACCTTAAACTAATAAACTATACTACTGACTTCGTTTGACTGGCTAGATTCTCATATTGCTCGTTTACATGAAGACTCATGATACAAAAATCCTCATATTGTCCGAAACGTGCTTTAATATTGCAATCTCTAAAAATAAAACGCCGAATTTTAAGTATAATCATAAAAATTTTCATCGAAAATGTCGTATTGTTACAGTCTTTTAACAAGAGAGGTTTCAAAATAATTGTGAAATTATTTAAGAAATATCTTTGAAATGTTCGGCAGTAAAATGCGTTCTCATCGAAGTAACCTCAGCTGCAGATAAGCATTTATGGTTGAGAACTTACGCAATTTGGTAGTTATTTTTCTAAGTGAAGTAATTGAGTAATCCGTTGCATTTCGTTCATGATTCAGTCGCAGAATGCTCATCTACAGTGTGAGGGGTGTCGGGATAAAGTGTTACTTGAAACTCTGCAGTTTCTGCTTTCAAAATGAATTGATGTGGCGACAGTTGTGACATATAGTTCGTTGAGGGTTTCCTGGTGAGAGTTTTTCTTAGATTTGAAACACAAAAAACTAGGGGTGTGGAACATCGTACAACTTTCGATTACACTATAATATTAGTCATTGCATTAAAATTTGCTATGGTGTTATTTACCGTTTTCATATTACCAATCATTTAAATAAAAATGACTAGTTTGGTGATAGTTTTACATGGGCATAAAAAAACGCCAAAATGGAGAAATTGGCGATGTTACTCATTAGAGATTACATTGTCTTTTCTTAAGAGTGAAACAGAAAAAAAATCAATAGTTGATGGGCGATACTCAAGGGCAGAGAGCTATGTGTTAAAGGTAGTCGTTTTTCAATTTATTATGCTTTTATCGCATTTTTATCGGAATTTTGGAGATGGGGACGACTAACCCGTACACAAAATTTGAATATCGTAGGTCAATTTGTTCGAGAGTTATGCTGACACAGAAAGACATTTTCTCTATACCACTTATTTGAAATCAGGGTGTACCAAAACGTGAAGAAATGTAAAAAAAAATCTAAATAAAAAAAAAATTACCGAATACTCTACTTTCATTACCCTAAGTAAACATAAGAGTAATTGAAAGAAAAAAGACTATCCGTAAGACGTTTTCTTTTTGGTCATGAACTTATCTCCTAATGAGGTTATGACACTGTAGATCCAAAACCCAGTATAGATCTAATGTTAGAAAATATCTCATGCAACCAATCAATTACTCAATGTTTCATATAAAAAAAGATCAGTGATCAAATTCAATGAACACCTCAAGAGCTTTATCTCGAATTTTTTTTTTATCTTTGACAAATATTGCTCGTTAGCATTTGACAAGCTCTTAAGATAATCATTCAACCTTTTCGTCTTACTAATAAAAGAACAGAAATGAAAACCAATACTGCAAATTAAATGTTGTGTAAATTTGTAATGGTAAAAATATCCCGTAAAAATATAGGATCTAAAAAATCAGCAAGTTAAGATCGATCGGGAATTTGAATTAAAAACAAAAAATAATTGTTTACCAATTTTTATTGTCCTTAGTGAAATACTTTTCTAAAAAACCAATACTTTCGATAAAATTCCTAATTCTGCTTCGTTAACGAGCTCTATATCGTTTGCTTGAAGCTAGGCACAGATATTCAATATTAATTTGGGAGATTAAGTTCTGATTTGAAGCGAAAAGAGTCAATTGGTTTGAAACTTGCGCCACAAGTTCCCTTTTCACTTTTTCATTCTTATAATAAAAAAGGTCAAAATCCATACTTTATCCAGACCAAATTAAACTTTTACCCAAACATCTTATATAAAACAGATCAACTTTCAATTAAAATCAAACAATAAAAAAAAAATAAAAAAAACGTATTTTCCCCCGAACATAATATTCCATTTTCCGGGATCAAACTGAAACCAATTTATCCCTCTCCAATTAGTAACGCCAAGCTTTACATTCAGATTTTCCCTCCTCCTGTGACGTCACCATTCTTGAATCCACACCTGCCCCTTCCCTACCAAACTGCGGTCTGTCGTTCCCACAGCTGTTTGCTTCGTTTTTGTTTCTCCCGCTTCTTTTCACGCCGCTCATCCGAAGGCTATGAACTACTCCTGTCATCTGCTCCTCGTCCTGCAATTTCTCACTGACCAACAGGTAAAGCGTTTATTGTGATCATTGATTCCCTTTTTGTAAGAGTTCTTGGTTGATATTCGTTTTGCATTTGACACCTGTTCTTGTTTACATTGCTGATCTAAAACTTTATTCTTGACACCATTTCACTGTACACAAACAATGCTAAGTTTCATAATATTTTATGTAAAATGTTTGCTGCCAAATTATTAAATGTAAACCCGTGTTAAATCTTCTCATATATAGTATACGAAATATATCTTAACACCCAGCCTCTACCGTATAACTAAGTTTACAAGTGAAGTAGTCAACGGGCAAATTATTTGTTGTAATCGTTGGTAAAATTTTTGGTGCTGTTGCGCTATTAGGACCTGACGATTTTGGAAAAATCTCTATGGAACTAAAATAAAAAAGCTCAATCAAAATTGTAGTTGCTATAAAATAGTGAGGACCCTCTACTGCCTCTGCTCAAAAGACACAAACAATGCTAAGTTTCATAATATTTTATGTAAAATGTTTGCTGCCAAATTATTAAATGTAAACCCGTGTTAAATCTTCTCATATATAGTATACGAAATATATCTTAACACCCAGCCTCTACCGTATAACTAAGTTTACAAGTGAAGTAGTCAACGGGCAAATTATTTGTTGTAATCGTTGGTAAAATTTTTGGTGCTGTTGCGCTATTAGGACCTGACGATTTTGGAAAAATCTCTATGGAACTAAAATAAAAAAGCTCAATCAAAATTGTAGTTGCTATAAAATAGTGAGGACCCTCTACTGCCTCTGCTCAAAAGACACCAGATGAGAAATTTGTAATTTTTAAGTAGATTATCAAATAAGTGATCGATGAGACACTTCCTGATGTTTCTGTTGTATATTTCGAAAATTTAGTAAGTATATCTTTAGTATAAGAAGAAATATCAAATATTTCTGATTGAAGTGTAGGATTTTTGAAGCGATGAACATCGGAGACTAAAACAAGAAACAACAAATTTCATTTGGAATTTTACGATACTGTGACAGAAACAGATTATTAAAATTCTGCAAAAAATAAACTTCGAATTAGTGACATTTTTTTTAGTTGAATCATTTTGTTTAATCAGGCACTTTGTAATTTTCAGTCCCAAATATTTTCAGACTCAAATTTGGTGGCAATACTATACATTTGCTTAAAATAGCAACATAAATAAGTAAAGACTTATATGTATATTATTATAAACTTTAATAAATGAATTTATTAAAGCATGGTAAAAGATATTATAAAAAGAGTTCATAAAAATGTCGTACTTTCAAATCAAAAGCTGTCTTAGCTTTTCTTATAATTTAAATTGTGTTAAACTTGTTATTAAAAATCAGTGGAAATAATTTGTTCAATAATTTTTTTGATATTATCTTGACAATAAAATCGTCTTAATTTTGGAAGTTTTCCTACTTTGTGCGATTTTGGATAACAGTCATCGCCACTAATCAAAATCCTTTAAAAAATACTGTATAGATGAGTAGCATCATCTTTTTGTGTATAAGAATAAATTTCACTTCTAATAAATTGATAATTGCATCCCTTGTAATAGCAACTGTAGGTACTTCTTAACTAAACTTGAAGAAGCTAGGACTGCCGTGAATTCTTTTTTTCAATTATGTTGCATATATTCTATACACTTTTTATGCCCGAAAAGAGAATTATTTGATCAGTTTTAAGTTTTTTTTATATCAATATGTATTTATTTTTTTTAAAGTAAAACTTTTTTATGTAATTGTTGTACTTAATAATTTTGGAGAAAATTAGTAAATTTGTAATGCTCTCTATACATTGCAATAAAGTTCGGATCATCTCCACTAATAAAATCGAGTGAAAGTATAGCAATGTATTTCTCATTCAAAAACGGCCCTAGAAACTCCTGGTATTAATTTCTGGTGCAAGTGCTCAGTAAGGCCATACTGGCCACAATAGAAACTCCTGTGATCCCAGTTAAGTATAAAATAAGATATCTGTAAATAATTATTCTTTTGAGCGACAAATAATAAAATGGTGACAAACAAATCTACAAAAATTCGCATATATCGCCCTTATCCCAGCACATATAGCATAAAAATAAGGACGCGCGCTCAAATAATGGATTTCCTTACCAAAAGGTTTACTTGGCGCAGTATGGCCAACGTGTTGCCCTTGCGCCGTTAAACTCTAACCAACCACAAGCTTTACATTGACATATTTTGACTTGTAGAATGAAAAGTTGTTCATAATATTTTAAAAGTGCCAATTCACGTAAAACAATGATTTATTCAAGATGAAACACATGAATTTAAACCTTTCAGAATAAATAGTATTTGAACGTTCATTTAAGTGATATATTGTGCAATTTATGTCGTTATATTGTAGATGTACTGGTGCAACACCTACGTGAGGACTTCTGTACCAGAACATCGTTAGATTAAGAAGTGTGAAAGAGGTATCGCCTTCCAGACCGTATTTTATGGGGAAACTGCATTGCATTTTCAGTTCGATTGTGAGAAAATCCAAAAAGCTCTCACCAGGCCCCGACAATAGATTGGAGACTAGTTGCCATAATCACCGCCATCATTTTGGCAACTAATTTTGAAAATAAACGGCAAAGCACCAGCACTACTCATGTAGTAAAAAATTGCAAATTCTAAATCCAGCATTAGCATTCCTCTGAAACATGTTCTCTTTTTTATGTAATGTGTAATCAAGAGCATTTAATTTTCTTTTAACTTAGCTGTCCAAAAGTTTGATTCGATTCATTTTAATATAATCGAATTCGAATTAAATGTCCACCGACTTTTGTAGCCGCAAAATTTCCCGCCTTCTAAAAAGATTACAGCGCATAATCTGCAGTTAGATTTCAATCTCCGTATACTTCGAATCATTCAGTTCTACATTTTTCAAAAAGTAGGTTATTAGTAATAAAATCCTTTTACCTTTTTTATTGAGTTTCGATCCTTCTTTGGTGGTCTTCCGGTAACTTTGAACGTGTTTTCTGTCTTCATACGATTTTGTCCTTGTCAAAAAAAAAACAAGCA
Source organism: Linyphia triangularis (assembly GCA_963978545.1). Lineage (NCBI taxonomy): Eukaryota > Metazoa > Arthropoda > Arachnida > Araneae > Linyphiidae > Linyphia > Linyphia triangularis. Next base: position 42,053,642 of record OZ021724.1, on the reverse strand, counting down.
TATAGGATGAATTTGAAGGTTAGAGATAACGGTATTAGATGAATACTTATTCTAAAATTATTCTTATTACTTCTTTTTTATTAAATCAAGACTGAACAAAAAGCAAGTTTGTAAAGTTAGCTTCTGTTATAAATGTTGAATTATATTTTTCTTTATGATTTACGTTGCATTTAAATATTTAAATTTGCTATATTGAGGTATCAATAGTTTAAAATGTTGATGTGCCGTATTATGTATACATAATTTTACGTTTAAAACTGTGGAGTATTTTATTTATTTTTTAATTTTAAAAAGTGAAAGTGTATTAACGGGGGCTGATAACCCAACTATCTATATTTTTTTGTTGCAAACGGTATTTTTTGGTTTTTCGAAAGGAGGGATATTGTATTAAATGAGAAACTTTTTAAACCAATCAGGCGCAGTTTGGCCCTTGAGTTGCCCTTGCGCCATGAAAATCAAAATCAACAAAATTTGAAATCAATCAACCTTCTAGAGACGAAGTGGCCGACCAAACGGTATAGTGGTTACCGTGCTAGCTTCTAGACCGCGAGGTTGAGGGTTCGAGTCCCGTGTTGGCATGGGTGTTTGTAAATGTATGCTGGCTTGTCTAATGACGAATGTTTCGGCGCATTATAGCCCTCGTGTTGCTGACGGCGCCAGATAATCTGAAAAAAACAATCTAGAGACGAAGCGAGCCTACGCTTACGTAGAAATGAACATTTTAACGAGCGAAGCCCCAAAATCTAAGATATGTGCACTTTGACAGGTCTCCTCAAAGCAAAGCGGTACCAAACATCTATTATTTCATTTAAAAAAATGAAGTTGGGACTTGTAAGCATTACTCAAATATATGATCATAAGAAAATTTAAATTCTTTCAACATAATTTCTGAAATTTTTTATAACGAGTGACTAGTGGGGCAGAGGGAACCCAAACTGTACTGAATTGCATTTAGAAAGACAGTTTAAAAATTGACACTTAACTGCGAACCAAGGTACAGTACCCCCCAAAAAAAAATCAGAACAATGGCTATATCTTGTGCTCTAATTATTGAAATAACAAACAAAAGGTACCGTTGTAAATCGTGGAAGGTTTTTAATAATTGCATGTAGATTTTTTTTATCATGAGGGGTTATCTACTTATTAAAACAGAACCGAACTTTAAAAAGTTCAATAGCAACCTCATGATATTATCCCATATTTGGATTCAGCATTAAAAAAAATGCGAAATACAAAAATTCTGAAATTTCTAATGAATGGTTTGTAATTTAAATGATAAAAAGAAAATGATAAACTAATATTAAATAAAAAAGTTGATTTTTTTTGTCCATAAATACTTAAATAATTAATATATTTCGGTAATTTTTTTTTTTTTTAAAGATAGTTTGTAAATGGCCAAACATAAATAGCAATCAACTTTTGCATCAATTTCTTTTTTAATAATTAATTATTAATTAATAAAAACAATTTTAAAAATTTTTTGAATAGAAACATATATTTTTTTTTTTTTTTTTTGCTTTCATTAGATTTACCATGGTCTAACCCCCCCCCCCCTTCCCCCCATAATTTTTTCCTTTCCATTTTGACTTTTAGTTTTCGATTTTTTAGCGAAAATATAAATAACATCACTTTAAGGGACCGTATAGTAGACGACTTTTGAAAACAATCGAAGATTAATTCAAGGTAAATTAGAGGTGTGGAAAATCGCACAACGTTCAATTACACTATAATATTGGTCATTGCATTAAAATTTGGTATGGTGTTATCTATCGTGTTTGGTAACAATTTTTACAAAGGCAAAAAAAGAAAGAAAAAAAAGAAAAAATGGTGATGGTATTTACTCATTACTACAATGTCCTTTCTTGGGCATGAAACAAGAAAAAAAATTAAATAGTTGTTGGGTGATGCTCGAGGACAGAGAGCTCTGTGTTAAACGCGCTCGTTTTTCAACTTCATACGCTTGTAGCGCATTTCTACGAGAATTCCAGAGGTGGGAATGACCTTAGAGGCTAGGACTGAAATTTTAATCAAAATCGTTAAAGCCGTTTTTTAGCAATAGTTGAAAAACATGATTTTTTCATGATTTCAACCTTAGGCGCATTCCCGATTTTAACGAAAACCAGTTCCCATAGCCACCACCACCCCGTACATCAAATTTGAACATCGCAAGTCATTTATTCGGGAATTACGCTCATGAAAAATGTGTGGGCATTATGGAAAGCCAGGATTGATTTTTCCGGTGTGCAATCAACTGCAGAAGTATGGAGAACTGCTAAATACTCTTGGAAATCCTTACGGGCTGATCTGGACATCAAATTCAATTTGATCTATTCATTACCCCGATGGATGCAACAAGTTATAGATCACGATGGGGCTCTATAAAGCCTACTGATATTTTTTTTTTATTTTTTAATTACTTTCATTAAATTCCATTTATTTAAAACAAAATTTTTTAAGCAATTTCAATAAGTTATCCTTTAAAAATTTTACTGAACTACGTGAATTTACGTGATTTTTTCATTTCATAAATAATTTCAACGATCATGTTACATTTGTGTTTACAGTGAAATGTTTCCGTAAAATAAATAATCACGCTTTGTTTAATACTGTTTACTAATGCCTACATTTTATATTTATTAATTTTCTAACTATCAGTAGTATACGTTACACTTCTGCAGTTACAGTTTTCAATATTTTATTTATTTCGTGTGAAGAATGCACATCTTTAATGTTGTAAATAAATTATGTTACTTTTGCGTTTGCTTGTTATTTTTGTATTAATCTTAAACATGACACTATAAATCCAAGTAGTTTCTATGCAATTTTAGACTAATATTTGTATTTTTTAACGACGTGAAACGCCGCACTGACCGTTCGATTTCTCCCGCTGTGAAGTAGAACCTTAAAAATATATTTCGTTTTATGGAAATTCTCCCTGAAGATCGGTCCAAAAATGGTCGAAACATTTTCGCTCATAAGCGACATGTTTTTCAACATAATGCACTGAAATTTGGTGTATAGAGTAAATTATGTATTCTAAATCGAATGAAAAGATAAAAAATAAGGGTACATATTGAAATTTTTGAAGATAGCGTTACGTTTACTTAGTAAATGATCCCTCAAGAAAAAAAATTGCATCAGATATATAGAAAATCATAAGCAAAACATTTTGGTGCAAACCGTAAGATTCTATGATAATTAGAACCGAAAATATAGCCATCGTTCTGATTTTTTTTTAGGGGGGGGGGAGTACTGTACAACAGCCTTAACACTTGTGTTCCGTTATGTTTTGATAGTAACTTAATTAGTATTTTTCTTTCAATTATCCATATGTTAACATAGGGTAATAAGAGTATTGTTTCGGTCAAACAAAAAAAATCTCTTATTTTTTTGTTGCTTTTTTTCCAGGCTTTGGAATAACTTTATTTCAAACTAGGGGTGTGAAACATCTCACAACTTTCAATTACAGTACATTACTGATGTGGATTTGTGCCATTTTCGTTTATATATTTCCATTATTCGTTTAGTAAAAATGGCCAGTTTTGCTAAATTTTTTGCGATAATTCTTATATAAATATTTTTTATTTAAAAAAAAGGGGGGATTTTGGCGATATACTTATTGATAATTCTTATGTTATCCTTTCTTGTAAGTGAAACTGAGAAGAGATGAAAAAGCGATCATTGATGAGATATGCTCAAGGAAAGAGAACTCTGTGTTAAAGTCATTCGTGTTTCAACTTTTTACGCCGTTAAAGCATTTTTACGGGAATTTCGGTGGTGGGGATGTTTAGAACAACTTAAGAGGCATTACCACAGAGATTTTGAACAAAATCGTTAGAGCCGTTTTTAGCAATTACTGAAAAACGTGAATTTTTCAATGGCAGTTACGTTATGCGCATGCGCGATTTTGACGAAAACCTTAATGATTGGTCCTTGGGCCATCATCAACCTGCACACCAAATTTGAACATCGTAGGTAAATTTGTTCGGGAGTTATGCTGACCACGTACACACAGACAGAAATTTTTTCTAGATTACTTTTTTGAGATCAGGATGTTCCAAAACGTGGAGGAAAAAAAAAGTTGAAAAACGTATGCCTTCAACACAGGGTCCTCTTTGCTTGAAAATAGCTCATCAACTTTTTTTTCTCTTTGAAAATAGCTCATTTTTTTTTTTTTTTTTTTTTTTTTTTTTCTTCTCTCCTTCAGTTTCACTTATAACAAAGATAAAATAGGAATTTTCGAAAAGTGTATTTTTTTTTAAGATTTATATAAGAATTATCGCCAAACTGGCCATTTTTTCTAAGCAAAAGATGAAAATATAAAAAAGATAAATGACGCAAATCCACATCAGTAATATAGTGTAATTGAAAGTTGTGCGATGTTCCACTCCCCTAGTTCTTTGAGCATCGCCCATCAGTGGCCAAGGACTGTTTCTCTCCTGTTTCGCTTACAAGAAAGGGTAATGTAAGAATTATCCTAAAATATACCGCCAAAATATTGCCAAACTGTCCATTTTCATTTTAATGGAAGAAATATGAAAACGGCAAATAACACCGTTCCACGTCAAATTTAAATGCAGTGACCAGTTTTATAGTGTGAGTAAAAGTAAAGTTATGTGATGTTCCACACTCCTAACTTTTATTGGTATTTGCGGATGTGAGGCTACAAGAAACTTTAAATTAACAATGTTTAAAAGGCTGCTGTACCAAAATAGAATAGTAACAGTTTCGTAAAACTTTTCGATAAATATCTTCATGATTCAACCATTTATTTCTGAAGAACATGGATACATCCAAATATGAATTTCGTAATAATTTTCTCTTTTAAACATTACAAAATTTAAATTCTTGTTAATTTAAAGTTAATTAAAACATCGAATTTTATTTTTTTATAAATTGTTTTTTGCCCTTATGTTACAGCCGGTTAATCCTCATAACTTCATTTTAGTTCCACACTAAATAATTTCATTAATAGTTTCAATGGATATGAGAAATCAATTCGGTTCTATCTTAAGAATAAATTTTGTGCCTCCGGCTTAACTGAAAAATGTGGTTAAGATTGAAAAACAAAATTTCAACGGCAGCATTTGAAGAAGCTATTGAATTCGACATCTAACTATACAAAAAACTAACTTTCATAACTTGTGACAAATTCTTATGCGCATTCTTAACAGCAGGTTTTCATCAATAAATGCTTAAAAAGTGACATGCTGAGATCATTATTAAGTCTAATATATTGGCAAACCTGATCTTCTGTTTTAATTGGGAATGATTTCTGAGATTGAAAAATCTAGGTCAGACCCCCAACAAATATTCCGACACGGTACAGTAATTCCTTCTTAATGCTTCCTTACAACGGTGATAACAAGTTTGATCAGAAGATAAGTCACAGAATGAAGAATAAAAGTTGATCTACATATCCTTTTCATTTTACCCTTGAGAAAGAATCAAAGGATAGTCTGAGGGATTGGACATCTTAACACTAGAAAGACGGGAGCTTAGTATATACCTATATTGCCTGAAAGCAGTCAAAATGAGTGAAGAAGCATTGTGAAAAAATAACTAATGCGCAAAGAAATTTGTTTAACAGTAATTTTTAATATATTTTATATCACTTACAGTCATATAACAAGTTATTAATAAGTATTAACAATAAAAAAAATGTATTTCAGTTCAAAAAAATATAATTTATACATTATCTGGACATTTTAGCCTTATCGATTACAGTATGAGATCATACACTCAGTGATCCTCCTTCCCATCTGAATTACGATACATCGCGTTCAAAGGGAACAAAGCGCGTGGCCAGGCCTGGCATAAAGATTCGAATAACAAGTACGAATAACAATAACTTTAGTTATTGAACAACTGCAACTTATCAAGTATATGTCGAAATCAACAATTTATCATGAACTTGTATGTTATCATGTTATTCCAATCCAGAGCCGAACTGGTCTTTTCCAAGCAGTCAAAATGACTGCTTTTCGGCAATATAGGTATAACACACATATATATACCGGAAGTGAAGGAGGGGGGGGCAACAACAATGATTAATTAACCCATTTATATGTTGTAGAAAAAGTCACAAAATTATAAGAAGCTGTGTCATTATTTAAATAATTATTTTTTTAATTGAAATTCAAAAGCAGTCAAAATGACTTGCTTAGGCAATCTAGTGTTAACTCAGAATTGTATGCTAAAATCTTCATTCTAGGATTTGGTTTCCTACTTATTTATGTATTGCGTTTCAATACGTTTGCTTTTTATATATATATAAAATATTCAATTTACAAAAAGTGAGAACAAACTAAAGACGCTGATATTGTTTGAAATATGCAATTATTGAAATTAATATTTCGCATCTATATACTTTAGTTAATGGAATATATCTAAGTAAAGGGTAGATATAAAAATGAAAAATAAAATATATATTAAGGGAGAACGTGAAACCGGAAAAAAGCGCAAGGTAATTAGTCGAAGAAACATTTGGTAATTTTTTTAAAGAAAAAGATGTTTGCAATTTTAATTGGTGAGTTTACAAATTAAATTAAAAAGTTAAATGTCTCCTTTTAAGTTAAAATATAAAATAAATAATAAAAAATAAACTATTTCGTGTACTGGCATAATTACATAATCAATTGAATTCTGAATCGTAACTTTATGCAGGAAGGCCAATTGAGGACATTTCCAAAGAACAATAACGCTACGGGTTTTTTTTTTCTTATATTTATATACGCTGAAGTAGAACTTTCTTTGCAGACTTAACTTTAAGATAGTAGAAAATGGGTCAAATATTGTGTCTCAGAAGATTAATTGCGGTAAATTCAATGAATACATCGATTCTTTATATTCGTTGGATAAAATCTTTCGCAGACATAACATTTTCTCCATATTCATTAAATAGGAATTGTACTTCGACAGACTTGTCTCCGTTGTTGTTAGCTCGTATGACGCTATCTAACATTTTATTATTTGTACGGTGAGATTGCACTAATCAGGATTATCCGAAATTCTATTGTCATCGACACTTTGTCTAAGACTTGTTTGACTTTTCAATAGGCAAGTTTTTAAACAATGTAACAACCACAATGGTTAAATCACGTCTAACATCCTACCAGACCGTTATGCGCCATCAATTTTATACGTTCAGATTAGTTCGTTTTATTAAATATAAATGTCATCCGTAGTCAAGATTTGTGAAATATTGTCCCTCTACTTTCCAACGCTATAAAATTAAAAAAAAAGTATAACTCTACTGTACCAAATTAATTGCAAATTCTCCTGTATAGTTTCAAATTTACATTATACTGTCCGGAAGCCGTCTCAGTGTTTCACCTAAGTTAGTAGTCTGGTAACTTGCACATTTTTTTACGTCTTTATCGGGAACTTTTTTATGGGAAATTAAAATTCAATGGTTTTGATATTTTAGTATGTTATTATTGACATCTGAAGGATACAAAAAAAATTGACTTAATTTTACAACGTTTTATTATTAGTAATATCGGTCAAAGTAGACTCCTTAAAAAAAAAGTACGTGGCTGGCCCCGGTGATTTCGACTTCTTAAAGATATCTGAAATAAAAAAAAAAGTCGAATTGTAGATTTGGAATTGTAGAATCTATAAAATTGTCGTTCTCGTCAGGGGTAAAATATTTTTTTCCATCCCTAACTTTCCAGTTTACAGCCCGATCTGTGCATGAAAAAAATCCCTTTTATTTTTCGAAGTCCACCATTTCGTTATATTCTGATAAAATTTAATAATTCTAGTTCCAACGATAACGATAATTCTATAGATTAATAATCCTATTTTTTTATTTATTTTTTTAGATGTCTTTATGAGCCGAAATCACCAGTGCCAGCCACGTACTTTTCTTTGAGGCGTCTACTTTGAACAATAATAATAAAACTGTGAAAAATTAAGTCAAAATTTTTTTTATCCATTAGATGTCAATAATAACATAATAAAAAACAAACCATTGAATTTTATTTTCCCATAAAAAATATTCCAGATAAAGACGTAAAAAAATTTACAAGTTATCAGACTACTACAGTAACTAAGGCTTCAGTCTTATATCAAAAGGTTGTGATAACAAGCCAGCGTGCTGTAATATATTTGCGTGTAGAAATAATAGTGGCAGCTACTGCTAAATCTTTCAAGGTTTCAATAACCTATCATTAGTGGGGCATGTATATGTAAGAGAAGTGCCAATTCTGGTTTCAGAGCTTTATCATCAAAACTAGTTCAAAATTATGAGGAAGGTGTTATTTTTAGTAATACCACGGCTTTGTACGGCATCGGCCCTAGTGTATCCTCATGATAGAAAGCAAACAACAAACAAATACTACCCATGATTTTTGATTTTTTTTTAATTTTTTTTTAAATCTTTAAATTTTGATAAAGGTCCTGATAAAAATTGAATGAACTCGTCAAGATTTTTATGAACTAAACACTACAATTTCAATACCTCTATACCTCTATAAGACACCATAACCAATTATAAAATACCATGCTTAAATGGGTTTTCAGTCATACCTCTCAACCGCTTGACAATTAATTAAGCTAATATTAAAAAAAAAAAGTGAAAAGTATTTGAATAGCTGTATCGTTGAGAAGTAGTAGTGAAAGCCTGTAAGATCATTTGTTAAAACTTCTGAAAACTAATTACTGTTTCTTTATAAAATACATGCTATGTATGCTCGAATTAAGCAGAATTTCTAGAAAAGTACGTACTGGCATCAACAATACTACCTTATACAAAACAAATACGATGAACTTTATCCCGAACACAATATGCTTTTAATACGAATAGGAATTCTTTTCATGACCTCGATGCCTAACCCTCCAATTAGATTAGTCACAATTGTAAAAAATACTAAAGAAAGACGTTTACCTTTATCTTTAGGAGCGAACTTCAAAGGGACAAAAGAAGAGCAATGGCTGACACTTTTTTTTTATTTGGCTGATTTTTTTGATTTTTTTTTACCAAGGCGCCTTTTATAAGGTTGGTAACAAATAATAGTTTCTAGAATTACTAATTGAGATTTTTTTGAAATATTCCATCCTAATAATAAGGCCTAAAAGCCCTGTTCAGATCAAAATCTATGTATTTTGTATTTCAAAATCATGGATAATAATTCAAATAATTTTCCATGGGGGCTTAGTTAGCTTATTATATCCCCTTGCAAAATCATAAAATTACTTGCTTGGTAGTATTTATTCAACCGAAGTATAACAATTCCATTTTCTGTGAATCGCCACCTCTTTCAATTTCGCTCAGTTCCCTTCAAAAACTCATTTTTCTCAATCAGAGTTGAAAGTTTTATTGTAACAGCGTTTTCGTATTCAAAAATATGTTCCGCTAAGTGCTGTATCACACAATTTTACAATATTCTGATATATTTAAGGGCATGCAATACTCAATATGGTGTTGAGTTTTTCTTTTCTGTGCACTTTTTTCATTCACAAAAGTATTGTTGAGAGAGATTGCATTAGTCGACCAACACAAAACACTTTCACACGCAATGTCATTTTTAAATCAAACAAATGTTATTTATGTACGAAAACCTTCAATTATATATTTCATAAACTGATTGCAATTATGTCTTTTACAGAAAATATATGAAGGTGCACATTTTCCTTTGTAGTCAAACAAACCTTCCACCGCTTGTCAACCGCGTACTTGTGCCACGCAAGTCTTTTTATGCGTCGACACATGTCGTTTGACAACTCAACACTTCTTTTGTCGTAGTGGATATGTCAGTTTCACATGCATTGTACACGCCCACCCCATTTTTGAATTCCCATACTAAAGTGGATGCACTGTCATTGCAGTGAAGGTTATTTCTAGCGAAAAAAACAGCAGCTCGGATTAAGCATTATAGATTCGGTTATTTGTTCAGCTTCAATTATGCAAGTATAGCCGCTCAATTGTAAGTACCCCTGTAAAGTACCTTCAAAGATAATGCTTTTAAAACCAGAACATATTAAATTGATGAATCAGTTGAATTAAGTTGGATTTATTGTGTTAATATGGTAAGTTCTTTTCAGATAATGTGAAATATATTAATTCTTCAATCGTTAAAATCTTTTTCTTTAATGGTGTAGCAAAAATATATAAACTTTGATTTTGATGACAATGAAATAATTACTTCCAAGCATTAGCTTAATTATCTTTTATAAGTTACGTATTTGTATTTAATTATATTCGTAATTTAATATGTAGCCTTGAAATATAAAGTTTTTAATCAACTCAAATTTATGCATAGGGAAAATATTTGACTATTTCAAATGAGGAACTTTTTACTGGCATAGATGTTCAAAGAATGCAACTCGCTTGACCAGAACAAATTACAAGAATAGAGCTCTCAATATTTCTGTCATTTTCGTGTTTACTAAACAAAAAAAATGCGATTATGAATACATTCTACATGTACACATACATCCCAATAAAAATTCGCAAATCATACTTTTAAAGAGAAATTTAAAGTGCGATAGTTATTAATTGTAATATATATAATTATTTTTAAAAAATAAGTACAGAAGGTTTAATTAAGCTCCCATTTTGCTGTTCATGCTTTATATTTATACTACAACACATTTTGTCAATAATTTAATATTTTCATAGACAACATTTGTTCCATTGACAGTCATTCAATTAATTTTGTATTCTTGGGATGGAGTTTTGTCGTCTTCCAAAACTTACAACCAATTACAATAATTGCTCTTTTTTTTCTTAATTTTTTCTTATTTTAAAAAAATCGAATTTTCAAATTCCATTAACCAATAACAAACGTTTACTTCTTTTTGTCTCATCATTCATTGCATAGAGTAGTTTTCTGAGACGTCACCATGCGTAAGGTCATTTACTATCACACACGACATAAAGCTACTCGCAGAAGTCAAATTCATAGGTATCCGCAATGTGATGGCGTTTGACAAATTAAAATTTGTAAAAGAGAAATGGAAAAAAGTAACAATTTTAAATAGAAATAGATTGAAAAACGGGAAAATATGGATCAGGCTGCACATTTGATGCTAATGTGTATTTAGCGGATGCCCTTTTGTTACTTGTCTGGTATTTTTGTCAGGATGTTCCTTAATGGGAGAGTCAGCTGTTACACAACAGAGAGTTGAGACTAATGGATGTCATGACCGATTTGGGAATGTTTTCAAACCGATTTTCTTCTGATTTACTCTCCTCGGTTTGTTTAGAGAACTTTCAGAAACATACGACCACTGCTGGATGAGTCTTTGATGTTCAAATCGAAGAGTATCCCTTATCATGGTTTTAAGGTAAAGTATCTAATTCAGTTTTAAGTTCCAAAGCATGGAGACTTAGGCAGTTTATTACAGAGACGTACTCGGACATAAAATCTCCAGGCGATTTTAAATTGATGCCAGCCAAAATTTTCAATTATAATCATTAAATAAGTTTTAATTGTAGGTAAGAATAAAATAATTCCAATTATTTATTTAATAATTTATTCATTATTAATTTTAATAATTTATTCATTATTAATTTTAATAATTTATTCATTATTAATTTTAATAATTTATTCATTATTAATTTTAATAATTTATTCATTATTAATTTTAATAATTTATTCATTATTAATTTTAATAATTTATTCATTATTAATTTTAATAATTTATTCATTATTAATTTTAATAATTTATTCATTATTAATTTCAATAATTTATTCATTATTAATTTTAATAATTTATTCATTATTAATTTTAATAATTTATTCATTATTAATTTTAATAATTTATTCATTATTAATTTTAATAATTTATTCATTATTAATTTAATAATTTATTCATTATTAATTTAATAATTTATTCATTATTAATTTTAATAATTTATTCATTATTAATTTTAATAATTTATTCATTATTAATTTTAATAATTTATTATTATTAATTTTAATAATTTATTCATTATTAATTTTAATAATTTATTTGTTTTTGTAATACATAAATTTTATTATTTAAATATTTATATTTAATCTATAATTTTAATAATTAAATGGTCTTATTTATTAATTATTTTCAATAACTGAATAGTTTTAATAATTAGTTTAATTAAATCAAATTGTTTTTGTATCTACTACTTATAGCTCCTTTGAGTGAACTATGTTTCAAATAACCATTCATAGTTGTTGCAAAAACTGTAACAAAATTGGGGGGAATGTAAAATAATGCCCAGGTATATAATTAGTGTGTTTATTAGTTTATTATCTAACTTCACAACGGACCGGCACATTTTTTATACACTCATCGACCTTGTGATTGCACCGGACAATTCTATGACCAGTACGCCTCTGATTTATTATATCTTTAACTTGAAAAGTTCTCTTGATTTACAGAAAATGGATTTTAATGAGAATTTTAGTTAATATAAAGAATTTGAAAATGTAATTGATGCATTAAAAGTGGCATAATGTATTAGTTTGGTGTTGAATTTAGTTCTTGTTTTTCAAGTAGTAGAAACAGGGTAACTTTCATGGTTGAAATATTTTTAAGCCGAATGTGAGCTCATGATAATTTAAGCATTCTTATTATGAAAAATGAAGTTTTTACCAAAATATCAGAAATCGAGGCTTTTGATGAAAACCTATTCTGAATGTTCTGTAAATACTTTATGAACCTAGGGTTATTTACTTTGTTTTTAATAACTCGAAAAGATGACACTTCGATTCTAATTGGTCAGTTGAAAAAATTGAATTCCTCTTCAAGTGAAAAATTGTAAAAGTGGTTACATAGTTTAACGTTTCACCTCCTTAATAATTGTGAACAGTTTGTCTTTATTACCTTGCATTAATACACCTGCATAAAGTTCTAAATTTCCTATTCTAATTTACTTATGATTTTATTTTCTGACAGCCTATTTCAAAAGAATTCTACTCGTTCTTGAAATCGTTATCAGTTCTATGTTGTAACGAAAACGCAAAAACGCAATCAACAAGAAATTAAATAAGTTTGATGTTTCTATCAGAATTTTTCAGACGCGATCAAGTTGCGTGCAATAATTTAAAACCAAATATAATTTTGAAAAGTAGAAAAGCCGCCAACCTCAAAAAGACAAACTTTCTTGCAATAGAAGCACATAAACATGATGAAAAGTTGTAGCTACATAGACAGAAGTTGTACCTAGATAGACCAGTAATATCGAAAGAGGTCAACCTCTGATTATAGCTCTCTGCTGTGTATCGCTTAACCCTTGATTAGTCGCGCGGTTGACAAATGTCACCCACAATCAATTTCTCAATAGATGGCAGTCCATGATCAAAGTCATCTTACAGGGTTTCTTTTTCCAAGTTATTTTTTAATTTTTATATTCTGTTCAATAATGTGGTGTTTTTAATTTAAATACTCTCTTACTTTGATATTTGATCACGAATTTAATGGTATGCACGAAAATTTGAATTTGGGGGTCAATAGACAATTCCCGCATTTTTTAAAAACAAGTGAAATTAGTACATATTTATGAAGAATTTCTTTCCGATTCCAAATATTTAAACAAAAGTTCTTTAAAAAAAATAGTTATTTAAATATTAAAAAAAGAAAATGCCCCAAAACCGAGCCAAAACCAGTCCAGTCAAAACAGTCAGCAAAATTCGTGACGTAAAGAAACCCTAGCGTTTCATTAGTTATCGTGAGGTTTCTGCCAAATAGTTAGCATTAAAACAGTTGGTGTTGGTAGACCATTGCCACATTCCGTACAGGTTGGCATGATTTGCGAGAAACTTGCAAATCTGGTTTCCGCTGCTGCATTTCAAATCAAGATGTTTGGTATCTCTTTACGTCACGTTCAATGCTAACGAAATGAGTCGTTTTCTCGCCAACCACTAACAAGGTAATTTTGATCGCAAATTTAAAAAAAAAAAAAAAAAAAACGCGTTAAGCAGACATTTTTATGTTTATGGCCTTTTCGAAGCATTTAGAATTGAATATATATATATATAAAAAAAAAAAAAAAAAAAAAACTTTTTAAAAATGCGGGAATTGTCCATTCTCCCCCAAGCGACTAACCGTGAGACAAAAAGTCACGCACCTAACCAAGGGTTAAGAATGTATGCTAATTTAATTTACTTTTAAATTTAAGTTCCGCTCTCATAAAAATTAATACTGTTTGAGTTTGGCACCCGTCATAAGAATTTTAACAATGTTTACGTTTAAACTAATTTATGACTGTTTTCACGAATTATGGAGGCAATACGATAGGTGAAAAATCCAAAAGTTACGTACAGTTTCATGTTTGTGTAGATTTAATTTTCCAAATATTTTTAATATTGAGAAACTGTATTTGAATCCTAGTTAAGGATTTTTAAAATGTAGAAAACTGAAGCTTTTATGGTAAGCTTTTGTTTGGTTAATATGTATGTTTTGGAAAGTTTTTCTTATGTGAGGGATTTTAAAAGTTAGGAATTAAGACTGATGCCAACTTCAAGCAGCGTAAATTTTAATGGGAGCGAACCATAAATTTGAAAAATAAACTAAATTAGCATACATTCTTAAGTGAGATACTGCAGAGAGCTATAATCAGAAGTTGACCTTTTTTACATCACTGTCTTTGTAGCTACAATTTTTCTTCATGTTTAGAATTTTTTTTTTATTGCAAGAAAGTTTTTGTTTTTTTGAGGTTGACGACTTTTTCCACTTTTCAAAAGTATTTTCAGGGGATATCGGAACTTTTTTTAAAGCACTTCTTGTGTAATAGGAATTCATTACGAGTATAACAGTCAATATTTCTCAAAAATCAGTTTCATGAATTTCGTCCGTGTGTGAATCCAAAGCAAGAATAATAATATTGTACAGTTGCAGCAAAAACTCGAGAGTTACACACGCACAAAATTGTTTACTTATAAAGCAAAATTACTATTAAATAAAAATACATATGTCATCAATTACTAGTCGAACAAATATTATTGTAATTTATAATAAAGTTTCAATAGTTGTCAAACTTAGAAAATTATCCCAAGTAATTGCTTTTAATATACAACTTTTATATTCATTACCAACTTTTATGTGCAATTTTCACACGTTTAAGCCACTTTTAGCTCAGTTTGACTTATAGAGTTTATCAATTAAGAATGAAACCACATGAATCGGTGGTTAGTGCCATGGACTAATACCTCCCCCTAAAAATAGGTCGTTGAGCGTACAAACCAACCAATCAACTCCCTTCCCTCCCTTTCCCCTTACCAAAAAAAATTTATGATAGAATGCATTGCTATCGACAAAGAGCATACCTTCCAAATTTCAAATCGATTGAATGAAAGCAAGTTGATTAAAGGGACAAGGGGCACTGAAACTACAAAAATATCACCAAAATTGACGTGTTTTGTTTTCGTCCTATGAAAATTGAATTTTTAAAATTCGATAATTTTAAGCAGTAAAATATTTATTTTAACTAATTACACACTTGTTGGCAAAAGTAAAAAATGCATTTTTGTCAACATCGCTTTTTTCCCATTTTGTATATGTTCGAAAATCCCGAATTTATCAATACACCTAATTTCTTTTAGGTAATACTTAATTTTTTTAATGTTCTATAAAGAGATGCACACACTTTTTTATGTGATATAATTATGTGTGTGTGTGGGGGGGGGAATTAAAATATGAATATATTTGAATAATATTGAAATATTTTTTAATTGAAAATCCCTAGCTCCAAGTTTGAAATTTTATTTCTGTTCAACTATAACACCTAAAGATAAAAACATGTGCGAAAATGTTTATAACATATTGATGAACAACTTCAAATTTTTCTTTCATGTTTCTTAAAATATTGTGTCGCGAGGAGCATTTTGAAAAAAAGAAGTTAAAATTTCGTATTATTTTAATGCATATTTCTCAATAATGTACTATCTATTTTATATCACCTGCTCACATTTTGTTGCGTTATAAGTTATATCTTCTGTGTTTGTGCCAAATTTTATTTAATTCTAAGCAAAACTAAAGAATTTTGGAAAAAGTGTCTCGTGTCCCCATATTAATCCTCCGAACGGGCAACAGAGGCGTGTGTAAAATCTGTCTTTTAGGGATAGCCCTATTAACTTTATAGAATGCATTGTCATACACAGCTAGTCTATCTGCCAAGTTTCAGATCGATTGGATGGCTACAAGTCGGTTGCTTGAATTTCGGAATATTTGTCCACCACAAACAAACATAAAATATAACTTCATACTCAGTATTTAAAAAAATATAATATCGATTATATAATCCATAAGTATATAATCCATCGATTTTGTCGGACTTTTAAAATAATCTTAATATGATTCCTAAACAAGGCTCTATAACTTAGTTGATTGAACGTTGGCCACTAAGTCAATGGTTCACAGCTCAAAACCCGTCTGGATCAATTTTCCAAACAAAATTAAAACTGGATCAATTTTTTAACAAAATTAATTTAAACAAAAATTACGCAAAATTTAAATATTTTTTTAATAGTTAAGCTCTAAATTGCAGTATAGTTTAAATAACATATTGAATTTATTGAACTAATATTCCTCTTTAATTCTGTCGCTTCAAAAAATTCATTTCAATTTTAAAGATATTATGAGCCATTGGACTAATTTCCAAATCATTTTTCAAAAATCTTACCCACTTGAGTTGACTTAGGTGGACGCAATATAAACACCGAAATGATGGCCAACCTGTTCTGTCGACTTCACTGATATACCGTAGTAAGTAATTTATCGCATTTATCTAACGTCGTACTATGGAATAAAAAAATGGTTTTAAATTAATTAAAAATGGAAAGAATTACTTAATGAAGTTTAAACCAACGCAGGATTTTAAGTCAAAACATTCCGAATCTTACAATTTAATCCGTTGGAAGATCCATAGCTGAGTTAGGACGTTTGTCTAAACTTTAACATCAAAAAATGGACTAGAACTCGACTTTTTATTTGGAAATTTCAATATTTTTTCTCAGTTGTATTTTATCCAAAACAATCCATTTTTTTTTTTTTATTTATTTATTTTTTTTTCATTTTTTTTTTTTTTTCTGTTTAGAAATACCGCCGAGACATATCTATGGTATATTTTGTATAATTATGGGAAATTACGTAAGCACGGTAGAAAATAGCCAGTTTTTTTGGCTTTTCCATAGGAAGTTTTTCAAAGAAGTGATAATGTCATTTCTGCCTTTTTAAGATAGGCGGCGAAACGACCATTTCGTCTGATGTCGTGGTTTTAGGCATATTTTCATCTCTCCTAAGAAAGTATGTTTTTTCCATTTCCTTATTTTATCATAGAAGTTAAATTTTCGTGTAATATTTTTTAAATAATTAAAATAAAATTCAAGCTTTTTCAATCGTACGGCTTTACTATACTGCATAGTTGTTTGCCTTAATACAACATTACGTTTACGGACAAATTAATTGATCTAATAAAATGTTAAGTCCGTAATGAGAATGAGTGATGTAGTTTTCATGTATGCATGTAAGTTAAATGCCAAATCAAGCACAAGGGAATAAAGTACTCTGTAATTTTTCATATTTTGAAGTTCTGCTACTGAGTACGCAATAAGTAAACTTATGAAGTGCGTTGTCATTCCAAAAGCAATTTTAGAAAGTATTTGTTTATTGTAGAGATTTCAAAAGAAAAACAATGACAATTTTTTAACTCGGTCATTTTAACTAATTATTTCCATGATTCCCTTGATGTTTTTTACTCTTGCTACTACTCTCTACTTTCGCTAATCTACTTTATATTTACTCTTCCTTTTCAATACCAAGTAAATAATTTTAAGTTTTAATTATTTATGTAAACTCTTTGAAATGATAAAGTGTACAGAAAATGTTTGTAAAAAAGATTTTTTTATGTCAGTGAGGTAGTTGAATATAATTCTCCTCAGGCAATAACACATGAATCGCACTGTGGCAAAACATCCTCATCAATAATATCATCAATGTCAATTATACCTCATACTATTAAGCTCGGTCAGATGGGCGGTTGACCTATGAGATAGCAACTCACTCTCAACGCATACACCATGAGCAAGTAATTCAGCCATAACAGATTTAACACATTTGCGATATGTTCAGATAAATCTCAGATTTATGAGGTTGACATGGGAAGTGAACAGACCATAGATTTCTCATTATAAACGGTCAGCAAGGGAAATGACAAGCCTAATCACCCAGTCATCAATGTGATATGGTGATGAAGACCTTTATTATTCTGAGGAAGAATCATAGGCTTAAATCCATGGTCCTCAAGCCGAATGTTTGTCTGAGATTTTTCTAAACCAATTATTGTCCTCGGGTTATTTAGCTAAATTACTCCAAGAGCTACAATTTAATAATTCAAGCTATAAATTAGTTGTATAGATGGTGATAAATAACTTTTAATTGAAGATAACAGCAGTTCCCTTCATCGTAAGAAACATTTAATCACAAATGGCAATATTCGGCAGTCAAGTATAAAAAAAGTTAAGTATTTATTTTTCATTATAACTAAGTGTAACTTCATGTGATTGAATATCAACGTCTCTCTATCCTTAAACCTTATATTACTTGGGTTTTATCATATCAGTTTAGAAGGTTCAGCTACCTACTTTATTAAACTAAAACGATTTTCTAGGAAATTCTTACCACGAAAATCTTACCACACTAATTATATAGCATACAAAGTATGTACTTAAGTAGACACTTGTAGATTTCAAAATACATGTTGGCTTCTCTATTACAATAACGGAAAATAGTGCGAGAATCCATACAAAGGGACGAGGCATCCGTTTGTTAGAGATCAATATTCCCAAACAAAACCACAAATGCATAGACACGACAATTTGCCAAATGAAAGGAGTTTCCATTCTATACTTCAACTGTAACTACTGGAAATCCGTCTCCAATTCAACAACTATAAAAGACTTAACAACTAAACTATAAAAGTTTAAGACATGCGTCATGCATTACTTTACAGGCCTGAATAAGATTAGTACGATTGCATAAAATTCGCCAGAATTCTTTCAAAGTTCTTCCAGAACAGTGCTTCCAAAGTAACTCTATGGGAATTTCAAATCTTGGCTGAAATAGGAAAATCTGATTAAAAGAATACTCAGTGGCAATTTGTTTCACCAAAGTCACTAAACATAAAATCCAAATTGACAGGTTGTATGTTATGCTGTCAATCTGAACAAAGAAGGATTTCAGTCATCAAATTGTACGTTATTAGTATCTGGACCTAATGTATCGCAATAAAATGTCTAGAATCAGTCTTTTAATGATATTTAACTGTGATAATTCAACTTGTTTAAATATGTGACTAAAATAAAAAATTAGGCTAAAATTTGTGAAATCGTATACTACGTTTCAGTGGCCTAGGTTTAATTTTCAGACCATTACTGCAACAAATATTCAAATACCAATACGAATAGTAGCTTCAGGAAGGGTCTAAAATTGCTAAATAATGGAATGAAATATATGTTGACGAACGCTGCGCGTATGATACGCCACTAATCGGTAATAATTTAAGACTTATTTTAAAACTAATTATTTTTATTATTTATTCAAGGTTATCATTCAATTATACTTAACAAGCCGTTAATGTGTTTTATTGTTTAATAAAAAATCTGTTGTCAACTTTTAAAATCAGTCTGTCGGCACTGTCTCCGTAAATACTCGGACGAATGCCAATAATTAATGTAAACACACTATAATAGCTTTTTATTCTTTTAAATACTAGATTTCTTACATTTACATTTTTGATTATCATATAACATCCTCAACATCCTCTTTTGTCAGATATGATACTTAAGTGTGTGTGTGTGTGTGTGTGTGTGTGTGTGTGTGTGTGTGTGTGTGTGTGTGTGTGTGTGTGTGTGTGTGTGTGTGTGTGTGTGTGTGTGTGTGTGTGTGTGTGTGTGTGTGTGTGTGTGTGTGTGTGTGTGTGTGTGTGTGTGTGTGTGTGTGTGTGTGTGTGTGTGTGTGTGTGTGTGTGTGTGTGTGTGTCCACCTCCCCCCCCCCCCTTTTTTTTTTGCAATATTGAAAATTGATTGATAGTTGATTCAGGGTTTAATATAATATTGAAAATTGATCAATATTGCAGAGATTAACAATTAAAAATACCCAGTTTTCTACGAAAGGTCATTTATTTTTAAGAAACTTTTTCCATAACAGTTCAACATAATCAGTATCATATTGCCGATAAAAATTCGGACAACTTTCATTAAATAAATGAGTAAATGAATATTTAAAGATGCGTGCTTAACAGTATATAAAAACGGCGTGTTTAATCTTTCTTCTATTTTAAGAAACTTGCACAACGTTGCAATATCAGAAAAAGAAAACTCAGTTTGGAAAGTTGTTGTCTAATGACACCATTGCAGGCCAAAAGCTCTTAACGGATCTTTATTATCTTTAAGCAAAATTAGCACTTGTCTAATGAATCACTCTTCATCGATGCTTTAACGAGAGACAGTAGAAGTTTCTTTAGGACACTGCAAATGTTCGTCTTTATTGGATGAGAATACTTTCCCTGTGCATTTGATCCATAGCGCTGAGAGTCTCAGTTTTAAACAATTTCTTTTCACGCTTTGTTAGCTGTTTGACTTCAGTTTTCACGGATACTCTCTAAAGATCAAAATTTCAGTTGCTTTTGATGATTGGTAAGTTTTTAAAATATTCTTTGTTTTAAACTTGAACTATCAAATAGTTGGTTGTTTTAGATTATATTTTAAAATAACATTTATAGTCTTATATTTAGTGTTTTTCAATGTTTAAATTGCAGATTTTAAATTCAAGCGGCCTGGCTTTTTTACACCAATTTAGAGACTTTTAAATTTAGAGAGGACAAATGTTATTTATTCCTTTATTACAACAATCCAGATGGATACTAAATGAAAAATATTTCATTGCTTATTAGACTGAATGTGTATGTAATTATATTCAAGTGGGCTTTATAATGCAGGATGGGTGGATTATTTAGAAAATGGAGTCCCAATAGAACTTTATAACAGCATATAACTGTACGCATAATAAATCATTCTTTTTGCCTAACTAATTCATATCCACCATGATATTGAATGAGAAAAAAATTATTTATTATGCTTAATTAAATGGCGTTATACAGGTCTATTCAGACTTCTATAGCAAAATCAATTTATTTTAAGCTGGAGTACTTTTTCATTGTTTCATGGTTGTAATGTTCTATAAATATAATTGAGTCAACCCGAAAATGAATTACGAAGTTCATGCAATAAATAAAACTTGGGAATGATTATTTTTTGCGATTTATTTGTATTTTGCATTATTTAAAGAACCATGAGGTGTTTTTTTTTTTTACTAAAGCATATCTTTTTTCTATTGTTTTATGAAAAAAATTATATAGTAATTAGAAACACTATTTTTATTTGAATCACTCAATACTATAAATCCAGAAAATAACGTAAGAAACTTTATAACATATAATTTGAAAATAAATGCAATAAAAAACACTTTAGTCAAATAAAAAAAAAAAAAAATGATGTTCCCATTTAATCAGCAAACAAAATGTCTAAAATAAAATTTGGAACAGCTATAAGTTTTGTAACTCAGATTGCTTTTTTGAAAAGTTAAGAAATTTCGAATGTTCACCTATTTTAATTATAAAAAGTAAAATTTTAATACCCTCTTTATCCAAGTAGATTTCTCCAAATTAGGAAACCTAGGAAAATATACCACATTTATTTACAACTTCATTTATAAAGCGAATCAATTACAAATTCTTTTTCAGTAATAATATGAATCCTAAAATATTTTATTCAGTCCTTCTTGCGTGGGGACGACTGTTCACGTCAAATAAAGAATCAGAAACATAAAGCGACCGACTCTGCCGAAATATAGATTTAAGCAGTGATAAATTGGCGCAAAATATTAAAATAAATAAAATGGTATTGTAATTGTATATTTCACGTTTTACACGTCTTCCGAAATATATCTTTTAAGGTACAGCCGAAGTATTATTTCCGAGAAGTTTTAAAATATTGCGTATAATTTTTCGCTTGTCAGGCAAATATTTCTCTGACCATAGTAAAATGTTAATTTTTCGAAATATTAAACGAACAATTCCAATAGTATTGAAATGTATTGAACTAACTTCAAAGCTTTCTTCCTGATTTTTAAAACTTTTAAAATGTATGTTTTTGACCAACTTAAACATTTAGCGAAGAATAATTTTGCATCTGCCTTTGAACCTGACGGTAAGTCATAGAAAATTAGGAGCATTATGTTTCCCTATTGCCACTGTGTTAAAAATTCCCGTTCGTTACAATCCATTGCGTTTGATCCTTTGCGTTCAGGTCATTGATCGAGAACTAACCAAGCTTAGTTGCGAGTATTTTAATTTACGAAAGAGAAGGGTAGCGAAGAAGCAGTTATTCATAGTCCAGCTAATATAGCTTCAGTGATTCAAAAATAACAGATCTGTAAAGCGCAAAACATTTTATACAAATTGTTTATCTAAACTTAACAAACATGAGCTTAATCTAATGTATTCAAATCAAGTTTCTAAAAACTTGAAGTTATGAATCAAAAATTTCAATTTAATACAGGAATTCAATTTTTAATGTTGGTTTCTCACGCGAAAGTAGTAACGGAAAAATATGTTAGCAATACGATTGACCTTTTCCTCCTGCGCTTAGAAATGTGTTGTCTTGCTTAGCGTGCATTTGAATAGAATAAAAAAAAATAGCATCCTACTAAGGAAGAATGCATGGAAAAAAACTATAGCTATAATGATATATATAAGACACTGGAATAGTTATACTTCCAACAATATTTCTGCATTTCAAATATTTGAAAACATCGTCATATACCCTTGAACTATTTAATTGCATTTCCTATAACCCAAAAAATTTATTCAAAAAATAATTGATTCCTGCTTTAAGATGAGTGTTTAAGCCTGAATACTGACAAGATGCAGCTTAGAAATAATAATTAAAAATTTTATTGCACAATATTTTTTGGTTTCTGATGTCAGAATACTGGCTACGTATTGTTTTTTCAATCCCAATGCTTTATATTATTCATTGTACTATTTAAACAGTTGTTCTATTTCATTCATACAAGGAAAAACATTGTGTGTGATTAAGCTGTACATGCCATCGTGAGTTATGATGAATCTGTGATCTATACACTTCTTCTGCTCTTTGTCCTGAATTATATGTTGTGATATCACCTGGGGAATTGGCACAAAAACTGTCACTGCTCTATCTGTAATGCATTTCAAATTGTTTTAAACAAATTGAAGAGGTAAGATTTTTTGGTATTTGAGCAATTTGCCTAAGACTACCTCTTAAAATCCTCCCGAAATATAAAAGAATTTGCTAATTGTGTAAATGTTTAATATGGCGTGTAACAGTGCTGAATACTCGCGCTTCACTACGCAACTGCATTTTCAGCGTTCTGGCTTTTATGGAAAGTTAGACATAACAATATTTAATAATTAAAACGGTGTAATACTTTTCGACTCCCAAAGAATAATTAGTTAACATCATCAAAGCTTAGTTATTTAACCTACGAGTTTAGGAGGACGTGTATCACTTTTCAACATCCTGGATGTGTATCAAATAGGACGTTAGAATATTTCATATTTAGTACGTGTTGCAAATGTTGATCAGTTAGGGTGGTAATTCCAAATCATAACTTTGTTTTACTATGTATAGCTATGAAAATATGAGCAACAATTTTTCCAGTCTTCATTAGTAGCGGCCCGTGATCGAAAATGTTGGTGCCTGAAGCAACATGCGTCTCTCCCCCCCCCCCCCCAACCACGCCACACTTTTCACAATCATGTGTGCAATCACACTTGAACCTTTTTTTTCTCTTTTTTTTAAATTTATCATACTAAAATTGGATTTTTTGCAATACAAAGTACATAATTAGTAATGATTCTTACATAAAAAAAGTTTAAGATTTATTCAAAAGTTAATTAACTAATTAACATTTAACTCGTTATAATTAGCGTATTTTTGAACAATTACTCGAGTTTTATGGGGCCAAGAAAAGAAATTATGGATGAAAATTATTCGTAATATCATTCTTAATGTTATGAACCTCCATCTAGTTTCTAGAATATATAGTTTTTTTTAGAATTTTTTTAACAATAAAAGTAGGAAAAATCGCAATTTTTCTAAAAACTTATACATTTAAAAATCTGGAAAAATTCATTTTCTTTTCCAATCAATTTTACTGAGGTTCAAAACATCTAATAGTTAATGCAAATTTGAATTCTCAACTCATTTCTCAAAAGATTATATCAAACTGCAGTTATCACTGTTTAAATGAAGTTTCATGTGTCAAAAACAAGATTTTTTTAAATAATGTGTTTAAAATATTCAAATTTATTTCCAGAACAAAATAGTACTTCAAACAAATAAAATAGCTCTCTAGTCATTTAGATGATACCATTATCTTCAAAATATTCCATCTAGAGATTAGTTTAAAGCAGAAAAATTATTAACATATTTGACTTTTGCGATATATCAAGTGTGTACATCACAAAAAATTCACGCAAATTCTTTAATACTCAAATCGAAGTTTTGTTTCACTTTGTACAAAATAATAACATTTTTAACATAACATTATTAAATAAAAACAATTAATCAAATCATTCTGTATAGTTTTGATTAAAAAAACATAAAACATATCCCTCGTTTTGGCCCCTCTCTCTTAAAAACAACTCTGCTTTGATGAGTAATAACATGAAGCGTCTATTCAGAGAGCTAGCTTTTTGTTTAATCCACTATTTCCAGAAACTATTTCATGGCTTAACCTTTGGCTATTGAAACATGTGGAAATCGCATATATTGGGATTCATAACTTGTATATGAGCCCACATTTTCAATCTTTTAAACGTCATATCCTTAACTAGCAATTTTACTTGATTTGATGTTAGTTAAGTGCATGCACTTGAATTCATATGGGTTTCATGTAAGACTTGGTCAGCTGAAAGATTTTGATAGATAGCCCAGGTAAATCCATATGAGAGAAGCAGAATGGCTGTGTGAAATTTTTTCTACCTTATAAGTTGCCTGCAATCTTAACAGCAGTCATGTGTAATTGCGGTAGAATTTTTTAACGTGTCAATCAATATTCGAAATAATATTTAAACAGGGTTCACACAAAATCCTTAAGGACAGCATTTTTTCGATAAGTCCTTATATAAGCTCCTTTAAAGTTTATATTTTTCTTCTTGGGTCCTTAATTTTCGATCGCGATTTTTTTGTCCTTATAATTTTTTACCTATCCAAAATTTAATTTTCTTATTTCAACCTTCAACCAAGTTCAGGCCTATATTTTATTGATGGAACAGATTTATCTTCCAAGTTGCTTGGAATCGCTGATTTCCTGGGATACTGCACTGCCTTTTAATTCAAGTGTGGGTAGAGTTTCGTTAGATACAGAAAAAAAGTTGCCGTAGTTAAGAATAAAATTTTATTTTAATGTTATTTAAATTGTTTATTTGTCAAATTTGATTCTTATAATGTAATCTTTTGTATTTACGTGAAGGAAAACAATGAGTATTTGTCTCTACAAACTTATAAGGAGGTCATTAAAAAATCCTTAACCCCTTTTTAGGCGCACGACCTTTTGTCTCGCGGTTAATCGCGTGGGGGACAAATGTCCTCCAAACTAAAATTTTCGAGCATACCGTTCAATTCGTTACCAAATATCAAAGTAAGTGGGTATTTTAATTAAAAATAAAAAATTATTGAACAGAATAAAGTAAAAATTGACAAATATTTTAAAATAACTTGAAAAAAACTGTAATATATTTGATCATGGGCTGACATCTGTTAAGAAATTAACAAAACAATTTTTGTGGGGATATTTGTCAACCACGCGACTAATCCAAGGTTAATTTATACTTTTTTACTTTTTAAAAGCTGTATGAACACTGTTAAGGACTTCCCCTCAAGAAAATATTTAAGACATCCCCTGTAGAACTACATTTTTTAATTTAGACCTTTTCAAATATCAATTTATTTCTAACACTCCACTGTTCTAAAATTCCAAATAGCAGTTTCCCTATTCAATAGCAATTAAGATTCTAGTTGCTTCTCTATCACACAGGATTTAATGTGTATTTTTATCAGAATAACAGATCTTCATGTTTAGTAGCCATGATCAGACAAACCAAACAACTACGCTCTTAAGCTTTGTACGTGATGAGCTGAAGATACCGCGTGTTCAAGAATTTTCCCGAGTCGAAGAACTCCCTGTGTCAACATGAAAGAATGATTATTCCAAGGAAGAAAATCTCATCGCATTGTTTAGCTTATGTGTCGTAAAATTTTCTCCGGGGAAGAGTACTGTTTATAGGCTGGTGAATTGTTCGGATTTGTTCAGATTGTCATTGTCTCTTTTCTCAACCGATATTTTCTTTTATGGGCATTCTCACTCTCTCTGTGAACCTGGTAGTAGAATTTGATATGCTTATTGAATATTTTCATCGTTTCCGATTGCTTAGTGCTCAAATTTCTATGAGTAAGTTCAATCTATATTTCATTCCAAAAGTGCTTTTTTCTGTTTCTGTAGAATTTCTTTAACGTATATTTCACACATTTGATTCTCTAATTGAATCACACTGTTGTTTTCTATTTGTTCAATTTTCTTTAATAATTTAAACTCATTAATTAGAGTTAAAAATACAAGTTAGTTTAGTATTGAATTTATTTTATAATCGAAATCCTGATTAAATATTAAATTCTAAAGTCTTTAAATGGGGTCCTTCACCAAAAGTTATAAAACTGATGGCTTGAACGAATACTATTCAGAACTGGATTGGATATCTAGTCTACTGATTTTACATTAAAGATGAAGCTTTTAAAACTCTTAAGAAGTATTGTCTGAACTCACTTGTTGGGTTTAGTGTTCTTATATCAAGAGATATCTGGATATATAAACGCTAGTTGGGCTGCCTAGTAGGAGTTTTCTGAATTTTCTTACATTCGAGATGCAACCTAAAAGATATCCTGGAAGGCATCCCTTTCTTGACATTTAGTTTCAGGCAGGTTTTAATTAGAGCGTTTTATGTTAAATATTTAGTTTTAAAATGTTTCATCTTTTGAAATAAACGTGTACTCGTGATCTATGATTGTTTCTTTAACATATCTATCCACAACAGCGGAAAAAGAAAACAAATCTAGTTTCTATAATTACGGAGTAAGTATAATTCTTTACGATCGTTTGTTTTGGAATCCATGGCACAAGATCTACTTAAAGGCTATATCGGGCTCAAACATCCTGACA
The DNA here is from genome assembly GCA_963978545.1 of Linyphia triangularis. Classification (NCBI taxonomy): domain Eukaryota; kingdom Metazoa; phylum Arthropoda; class Arachnida; order Araneae; family Linyphiidae; genus Linyphia; species Linyphia triangularis. The sequence continues at coordinate 42,026,395 of OZ021724.1, read as the reverse complement.
ACGTGATTCCAAATTTCAACGGTAAAATATCTGTCAAGAGGTAGGACAAAATTTGCATCTCGCATGAACTAATGCTAAAATATTCAAACAAGACAGCTCGACAATTATGACACGACAATTTGTCATAACACTCATTATGAAAGCAGATTAATGAGTGGCGACGGAGAGGGATTTATCCAAATATACCTCTCACACTTGATGCACTTTTCCTGCTTGTGAGCCAAGTAATTGTATAGTAGGTACTTACTGCTTATGAGATACCAGTCTGACATAATTTTATTTGTGAACCATCAGCTTTATGGTAATTGATACTCGTTAAATTTGCACGCAAAAAATGCAATAAAATAATGAACAACTGAATTTAAGTTTACTCAATTTATGTAACATAATAATAAATAGTCTTAAAAAGTATATTTTATAACGTAATAACAAAGGGGCTCCCTGTGACAAAAGTTTATAGCCTAAATCAAGTCACTTGGCCACAAAGAGCTTGATTTTTAGAAAAAGTATTTCCAAGAACATAGATAACAAATAAGTATTGTGTGGGACTGCAGTCGCTATAGTAAAAGTCGTTTGACAATATCTTTTATGAACTCTTCCTTTTTTGTTTGCAAATCAAATCTTAATTCGGGTGTTTCTCTTGAATAAGTTCTCCAGGAAGACGTTTTCCTATGAATTTCGAACTGCTCTCTACAATCTAATTTAATAGGGTGACATAAAAAATAACGTAATTCTTATTCCAAAGAATATTTACCAGAATGCTCGATTTCTCTCGGAAGGAAAGCGGAACACAAAAATTGTTGCAGTTTCCGTAAAGGGCATCGCTCATGTAAAAAGTCTCTAAAGACTTTTTCGTAACCCATTGAAAAAAAAAAAAAAAAAAAAAAAAAACTTTAAAATATGGCTATACAAATTAATGCACACGCATTGATAAGTTGTCTCTTTATACTAAAAAAAGTAATGATTAAAAAAAACGCTCAGCTGTATCAGAATTTTTCCGCCGAACGTACTTTTCTATCTAACAGCGCAAAAACTGTTGGAGTCAAAAGTAAGAAATTTTTGCATATTTGTATAGAAATGTTTGGTATTTCTGCTTTCTGCTAATAAGAAAAATTTAGAAATGCAAACTTTAGTTATTGTTCTTTCAGTTATTGTATGTCTGTCGCAGGGAGATGACAAAAACGGAGATTTGATCAAATACCTAAGGTAGATAGGTAGATAATCAATTCACAAAAGATGTTGAAATTACAACTCTGTGGAGTGATTTCCCTAAATAAAGTAAGTGATCAAATCTCTTAACGGTTTTAGTGAAAAGATGAAATAAACAAGTTAGGACTTCTACAGATCAATGTTTCGCTTGTTGTGTCCGGCGTTCGTGCGTTTCCGACGCGACACACACAGTAGCGCAGAAACAAAGGTTGGCTACCTAGAAACACTTTTCAAATAGCTACTACAACATTTATGGTACCAGTATACTCTCGCCAAGACAAGACGGCAGGGTGGAAAAAGCCGTGCGCACCAAGTACACTCTCCTACTTGCACCGGCTCGTCCTGTCTCGGCGAGAGTATACTGGTACCATTACCATTTACTGAAACAGTTCCACAAACTAACTTAAGCCTGCGGTACTTTGTAACTCGAGATGCCACAAATCAACGACGTGTTTTAGTAAAAATGAATGAACATTATTATTTATTAATTGCATTCACTAAAAATGTTTGAAATTTCACGAAAAATTATTTTTTGTTTCTAAAAATTTCAGCTTAAGTACCTATTTCTTTTGTTAATTAGTTTCGAATAAATTTGTGTTTCAACGACTTTTGTTGTATTTTCTACTCTACATTTAATAATGCATGGTTTGCTAAATAAATTATTTTAATATCTAAACAATATTATTTAAGCTTTCACTAAAAAAGTTAAGGGAACAAATCACTTACTTTCTTTATGGAAATCACCCCACAGAGTTGTAATTTTAACATCTTCCGTGAATTTATCATCTACCTTAGGTATTTGATCAAATCTCCGTTTTTATCATTTCTCTGCGACATGTCAAAGTGAAAAAAAATTTGCATGGGCCGTCCTCTCAAAGGAAAACCAACCATTGTAGAAATTTAATCTCGTATCAATATCTTTTTTTAAATTTTTCGATGCAGTTTTCGGGTTATTAAAAATCTTAAATTTCTAAAAATTCAATTTTAAGCTTGCGAGATAAACGTTTTTTTTTTTTTTTTTTTTTTTTTTTTTTAACAAACATCAGAAAAGTTTTTTAAAAAGTTTAATTTCTTTCATTAAAATATACCCCGACATAGACCAGATTATCAGGATTCAATTGAAAAAAAATAATTATATTATAAAAATAGCGACGCAAATGTGACTAATGTAATTAAAACAGTGTTTTGCTTGATTTCGCCTTTTTACTCTCCTATCTTTAAAAGAGAAAATGTGAAGTGGTTTCCAGTTATAGCATTTAAAACTATGGCTCAGTCAATTCGCGATGGCTAGAGAAGTTTAAATCAAGACACAGTATTGTCTTCCGGATTCCACATGAACAAGCAAAAGATGTCTTTCGATGAAATATACCTTGAATAGAAAATAACTACCGAACGACTTCCGATAACTCGAACTTCGGATAACTCGAAAAATTTGGCCAGTCCCTTGAACTTCCGAGTTATCGCTAGTTGACTGTAGTATGAATATTATAGAAATATGGCAACTCATGAGGACTTGTGACTGATCACAAAGTTACTGGATGTTTTTAAAGGTGTGCTTTGATGCTCGAAATTCCTCTAGAGTTGCAGTAACATGGCCGTTTAAAATATTCATGTTCAAATACATTTTTGGACACAATATTTTAAGTAGTAATTTTCAAAAATGTGGAAAATTCTGTGGAAATTGTGTGGTTTTTATCATTTAAAAATTTCAAACGTATTTTATAGGCCTTATGTAGAGTGGAATTTTCAAAATTTATTGATTTCTAAGATCACGTCACAAAGCTTTCACTGATAGGTGATTTCCAGATATGTATTTTATTAACAACCCGCCAGCGTAATTAAGTTGGGGTAGGAGAAGCATTAATAAGCATTTGATTGCGAAGCAATCCCCAGTGGGCTGTCAAGCAGGGGGCAGATCCCACAAGTTTTTTAAAATATATTTTTTTCCTTGATTAAGAAAACAAGTCTCAGAAATTAAACAATGAATGTAATAGAAAAAGTTAGGTTACTTATATTCAACGTATAATCTACAGAAAAGAAAAATTTCATTTACAGAAACACATAACGTATAAATTGCTCATAATACTTTTATTTTGATATGATGAAAGGATACCAAAACATCAATAGCATTACATTTTGAATTATACGCATACAAATGCAATGCTTTCAGAGTAATCAAAATACTTCAATAACTTACAAAAGAAAGGAATGTTATGATTTTTTCATCGTCCTTCCTGATTTATTTCCTTCCTTTCATAAACATATCCTTCCTAACTTCAGATTCGACTAATTTTTAAAGAATGAAAGGCAGATATATAAATACCGGCTCATTTTAAGCTTGAATTTGATGATAAAACTTTGCTCTTTAGGTAAATATTTTGAAATTCTGAAAATAGGCAATGTGTTCAAATAATTTTTTACTTATTTTGTTCTATTTAATATAAGTACTATGGGATGTTACTAAAAATGTGTGCAAATATTCTATCAAATTATCTCTGTTTCTAAGTATCGGAACATATGAACAAGTATTCGTAAGTTCCGTTATGAAATTTTGCTATGAAACTATTTTTAATTGATCTTATACGTATAGTTATTAAGAGTGGAATTGCATCGAATGGCAACACTTGAGATGTGCTTGGAATCAATCCCATCACAACTTTATATACAAATTCGAATTTTTACATTCTATTTGCCTATATAATACGTGTTTCACTTATACCTGTTCAAAGGAATTGTTTTTGATGTCCTCATGTATAACCTTTATTGATTACTGTGCTTTAGATTTCACATGATATTCATAAGTATTCAGAAAACCTAACTGTAAGAAACCAGAATTAATGCAAACAGGATTTCTACAATTGAATCATTCAATTTAAAAATGTAGTTTTTTAAGTGTATATTTTCGTTTTCGCTCCTAAAAATAAATTTTTTAAAAAATAACGTTTACTCCTTCCAAATTGTGTTCATTAATTTAAAAAATGCATTAATTGAGAAATTGTATTAACATCCGTTGTATAAATAAATCTTGTATAGTTGCAATGAATTTTAAATTTGTATGTTTTGTGCTAAGTGGACTCGCGCTGCTGGGGACCCGTTAAAGGATATCAATCAGTTCTGTATTCCACAGACTCGAAATTTCTCCTGATTAATGGACAATTCTCGCATTTTTTAAAAACGAGTGAAATTCGTACATATTTATGAAGAATTTCTTTCTTATTCCAAATATTTAAACGAAACTTCTTTAAAAAAAATAGTTATTTAAATATTAAGAAAAGAAAAAGGCCTAAAACACAGCCAAAACCAGTCCGATCAAAACAGTCAACAAAATTCGTGACGTAAAGAGATCCCTGCGTTTCTATAGTTATCGTGAGGTTCCTGCCAAATAGCTATCGTCAAAAAAGTTGACGATGGTAGACCATTGCCACATTCCGTACAGGTTGGCATGATTTGCGAGAAACTTGCAAATCTGGTTTCAGCTGCTGCATTTCAAGCCCAGATGTTTGAGATCTCTTTACGTCACGTTCAATGCCAACGAAATGAGCCATTTTCTTGCCAACCTCTAACAAGGTAATTTTGATCGCAAATTTAAAAAAAAAGAAAAAGCGCAATGAGCAGAAATTTTTATGTTTATGGCCTTTTCGAAACATTTAGAATTGAATGAAAAAGAAAAAAATGCTAGAATTGTCCATTGTCGTTAGCTATCAGCTTCCTATTTACTGACAGATGATTCCGTTCATGAAATGGCACTCTCGATCACTTTCCAGTAATGCTGTCTTTGTAGTGTTACTTTCCTTGGGCTTTTAATGGCAGATGCGCTATACTTAGCATTTATGTGCAAATTTTTCTTTGATATCATATTAAAAAATGTCGAAATGATTTGAAAGTTATCGACGAATTTCAATGATCTTAACTGAATCTACGATTGTCTGTTAGTTAGCATTCAGCTTCCAATCCGAGCACTTCATGTATTACGCTTTAAACCCGATTATACGCAGAATTGTGTACAGTATCAATTGACAGTAAATATACGGTAATACAATAACATTCGAAATTCTTATTGAACTGACGTTTATAATACACAAAAATAATCAGAAAAATAAAAGAGATTTGGTTTGGTGTCTACTTCTACCACTTATAAAATACTTAACACAGCCATATACGTCTCGTAATTTTGAGCATTTAGAAGAATACGAGATCGAAATATTCTAAAAATCCCTCTCTCCGATCCCACCACACTAACAAAGGACATTGAGACCACGGCAGATTTAATGTGCACCAGCCCCCAATAGGTACACATCGATCTTTAGCGGCCGTCGAGGACCGAACCCATGATCTTCCGATCATGAGCTTGATACTCTAGCCACCAGGCTAGAGGGGTCCATAAGAGGGATATATTAAAAGAATTTTTATTTTTATTCAGATGTAATAAAGAAATTTCGTTGCCATTCCAGGAATCTTTTAATGTCATTACATTTTATTTATTTTTAAGCAACTTTTAATCGAATTTAAAAATTGTTCTCAGACATCTCGATTTACTAAAACTTCCATGTACCATTTTTCTTACCTCTACATGGCCGACCAAACGGTATAATGGTTAGCGTGCTAGCTTTTAGACCGTGAAGTTGCTGGTTCGAGTCTCGTGTAAGGCATAGGTGTTTGTAAATGTATGTTGGCTTGTCAAATGACGAATGTTTCGGCGCATTATAGCCCTCGTGTTGCTGACGGCGCCAGATAATCTGAAAACAACCAACTTACCTCTATATGCAGAAGTGTTGATTTATATTAGGTTCAGTCGGACAGAAACTCAGTTTTATATATTTAGATTGTCATAGCAAGAAAAACATTACGTTTATATGTACTGATTATCTTTTTATTACAATATTGTTAACTGTTTATTAATTACAATAATAAGGATTATGCATGGGACGTCTCATTTCACTTTTATTCAACGTCAACACGACCATGCTGGTTAGCTGCCATATACCATGAGCCAATAAAGATCTTTCAAGCAATCTTGTTTGGAGATTTTTTTATTTATTTTTTTAATTATGTCTCCTCATTATACCATGCAATAGCAATTCTCCAAATATGCTCAATTTGGTTGCAACATTTTCTTTGGTAAATTCCCGATCGAGAAAACAACTTTCTTGCTTTCTTCATAAATGAATGAATAATTCAAAATTTATAGCGGAATTTCTTTTTGAAGAGCACAAGCCACAAAACTTTGTGTAGCACATTTTGAAGACAACTTGTCTACTTTTTTTTATAAAAATGCAGGCATACATAAAATGTTACTTTGCCTGTGAAAATTTCTTAATTTTTTTTATAAAAAGTGATTAAATGGAGAAATTATCATGTATGATTTGATTACATTATTATGTTACACACCGTTTGGCAACCTCGATAGATTCTTTTATTAAAGTCATTCTTTCTATATCGTTGATTTACAGTGTTTTTGTTTCTTTTAGATTTAAAAAAAAAAAATCCTGACATTTTTCAGATATTTTTCTTTATTATCATGTTGCAATTTCTTACAATCTAGATAGGTGTGTATTTAATATTTGTAAAATATCACTCTTCTATTTCGACAGTTAAAAGTTAAGTTCAAACAAGCGAGAGTTAGAAAAAGAACAAACGAAAGTTACAAGAAGTAAAAGATCAGACCTCATTTTTATCACCTCTCAAAACCAAAGTGTAGTTTCTTTCGAAATATAACTTGTTTTATTATGTAAAGATACAAATTCCATTGGGACAGTAATCTAGATTTTAAAAACTACGTACCTCGGAATTTGGATCATTCCATTATTCGCTATGATTTAAAGTAACACAAAACACATGCGCAACTGTGTTATTGTGATCATTCGGTATTAATCAAAAAATGTCTTATGCCACATCAACACTACTAATTATTTTGTGCTTAAGGTCCATATTTTAAATAAACTTAATGGTACACAAAAACTCTAACATCTTTAGAACATAAATTTCATTTTACTAATATTTAAACTTAATCTCTATCTTATGAACTGAATTACTTTTTAATTACAGATGTGGAACATTGCATAGCTTTCAATAACACTAAAATACTGGTCACTACATTTAAATTTGACATGGGTTGGAGTAACTTGCCATTTTGGTTTTCCTATTTTCATAATTTAATTTTTTTTTTAAAGCTTACTCTGAATAGATTTTTGGCAATAATTATTACATTGGCCAAAAAAACATGTCCAAATTGGTGATATGTTTAGTAATAATTATTACAATATTTCTTTTGCGTAAGTGAAACAGAGGAGGAACAGTCTTTTATGGATAATACGTAAATGTTTAAAGGAAGAGAAGTTTGCTTCTAACAACCTTTTAAACCCTTATCGAATTTTTACAGGAATTTTGGAGGTGATATGGTAAAATGCATTGCCACAAATTTTGAGCGAAATTATTCTAAGCATTTTTTGGCAATTGCTGAAAAACATAAATTTTTCAGTGGCAGCTGAAAATATTAATGTCAGTGACGGGTCCAATAGCCACCACAAACCCGTGTACAAGAGTTAAACATTGGAAGTCAATCCTTTGGGAAATTATGCTGACCATAGACGGCCACACTGAATTTTTTCTCGTTCACTTTTTTGAGCTCGTGACGACCCAAAACTTGTAAAAATGCCACATAAAAAAAAAAAAATTTAAAAATCGAACACTTTTTTTTTTTACTGTATGCAAAACTTTCACTACCTTATATTACAAGTAGGGTAATGAAAGTAAAAAGTAATTTATTTCCTTATAAAAGGGATGCAGATATTTTATTATATTTATTAGTAAAAAATACAAAGCTGAAAGAGTTGTACTTGGAAACATTTAAATGCCTGATGTGTTACAAATTTAAAATTTCGGACATGTCTTTTGCTTCATTTTGCAATTTCCTTCGCATTATTTATAACTTCCTGAGTAATGTGCGTAAAGCGAGGACAAATAATTTTTATATAGTTAAATCACACATTTTATATCTTTTCAAACACACATTTAAACACATTTTAAATCTTTTCTTGCACTCAAAGCAGCACAAATTATTTTGAAATGGTTAATAATGTGCTTTTGTGATGAATATAAAAATATTCAAATGTTCGCGCATAACGTGAAAACAGCCACGAAATATAATTGTAAAATTAATGTTTTGTCGTAGTTATATTTCTTTCACATTTACTAAATTTACTTTATAGCATTGATTTGGTAAATAAGATTCAATCTACCTCAACACGGTAAATATATCCATTCTAAATTTAAGTATAGTGTAGTATGCTCATGCAAAATTCAGCTGAACTTGAGCGTAATTTCTGTGGCATGTAGAAAGAAGTATGGAAAAAAGCTACTTACTTTAATTTAAGCATTTTTTTTTTTTTTTTTTTTAATTTTTCTTTTCTTTTGGTTATCTTTAACACACGATAAACTTGGTACTAATATACTTCATAAAAATATATTCTTTTAATGCATTTGAGTACCATTAATGAATTTCATTTGTTTCTAAAATTAATAATAAAAGTGGGAAATTCTGTAAAAATGTTTGTCTTCAACTATTACTATGAAGGAACATTTTCAGGTACTGAATATTTATTACAATTTTCTGAAATATAGAAGTCTATTTACAAATAGCATTCTTTAACTCCATACTTAAAAAATTGTATTACAAGAAGCTTAATGTGTTAAATATGTGAGCGTATTTTTAAGAAATTTTATAGAATTTTAGTAACATTTTTCAAGATTATCATAATCCAATACATAGAGTACGTTAAAAAACTATAAATACGTTAGCTTTTGATCCATCAAAAGAAAATTTGAGAATAAATACTTTTTACGATTGTACGATAATTGTACGATAATAATAGTATTTTACGATAATTCATGAAAATTCAATTCTTTTTTTCATAACTTCAGAAAAACAAATTTTAAATTAAAGTAGAATCCTGTTATCACATTTTAATTTAAAACATTAATTTCCTGTTTTCATAAAGAAGTTGCCGACTATTATGTAGACAAATGGTATTTCTTCACTTCGATATCTTTGCGCTATTGTGCGGAAGTATCAATATGCTCTGATTAAATTGCAATTACAACTATTTAATTCAGACAAACCTAATGTATTCAATAGCTTCTTGTATAATGAAAATTTCATCACATTTTGTCATTGTATGACAGTAAGCAAAGGCGTTTTAACTTTTAAAAAAAAAATGTAATTTTATCTCTTCAAAAAACCTTTTAGCCAGTCTAGTCTTCTCAGATCATTACTTCTGTTGAAGAAATAGGTAATTTTATTTCATTTTTAGTTACTTTGTCAGCAAATTTCCTTGATTTGTTAGTCAGACCTAAAATTTCAGCCTCCATTAATTCGTTATCTGGCTGTGGATGAAATTACATGGTGCAATGGCCCAACTTCTTTTCAAACGCACTTTTGACAAGATTGTACCTATACTTGGACACACATTATCCGAGGGTAATTTTTTAAATATTGTGAAACTGTTGGCTTTCTGGAGGAACTGAGTCGTTTTCGTATTCTAGGAAAGGGGAAGAAAATTTAAAGAAGACATCTCGACTGCTTTATAAAAACTGTAATGCTATATTTATATGCTTCTACTAGATCGCTGCGTTCGACGGTTCCTTTACTTTTATGCCTGAGTTAGGATAGGAAATAAATCTTAAATATGATGAAGAAAGTTCCTTTCATTAAAAACTCTACAACAGGGTTATGAGCCTTGCCCAACCTGAAGGAGGCATAAAATTTTAAAGTAAAATCTTGCTGACTTTAATATTGAAAAAGATGGAACTTTCCACAGAAACGTTCGCATTCCCCAAAACTGAATGACTTGAACTGAATGACTTCGTGGAAATGAGATATGAAATTTATCCATATAGATAGAGATTGCTGTGAATTTATTACTGGACTGCTGTACCGTAACCATCAAGTGCGTCTGAAAAAGACAATCCAGATTCTTTACCATGTTACCGAGACAGGCAGTTCACGATCAAGAAAAATACAGAACATGTCTTCCCCGAAGCTGGCAGAATCAAGTTAAAGCTCAAAGAAGGGGAAATTTTCAACCTTGTTTGAAATGTATATTACAAAAGGTAAAGCATTGAAACCTTCAAAAAAGCAGTGTGTTAAGAAGACGGAACACAACAGAAACATGTTGGATCCTAAGAAAGCCTTGGACAGGAACTTGGCGTTATTTTCTGACGCAAGTATTTCTTGTGTTAGTACTTCAAGTGAACTACCTTTAGACGAACTCCTTATTAACACGGTACAGGATCTGGACTAAATTATCATAGTCTGGAGGCAATTGACGAATGATCTACAAGCACACTAATAGTTCTACAGCACACATAGAAGTCAAATTATAGCAATTTACCAAGAGGTCGTTTTTCAATATCAAGTAACCATTTCTTAGCGATGGAGAAGCTCCATTCGGCTATCTCCTCTTTTCTTATGCCTTTTTTGCAATGAAATTGTATCATTATATAGTTATTTTAAGTTTTGAACTTTATAGTTCAAAGTTTAATACAAAAGTAAATTCAATAAAAAATTATTTTGAGTAAAATTTTAAGGAATTTAGTTTGGACATAAAAGCGTTTTAAATTTGGTTTTCTCTCCAGGTAGTTGCCGTGAGAGGGTAGATGGCGCGTCTGCTCGGTATCCGGCGCCTTGAGCCAGTAGTGGACCTCAACCCTTCGGACTCTACAGCTAACCTTACCACTATCCATGTGGAACGAGAATGCTTCCAGAATCCCACCTTTGAGGATGACTACGAAACAAGTAAGAGACACTACTACTGTTACAAGTATTCACGGAACAATGTCCATTCCGTGAGATTTTTTTTTAATTTGAATTGTGACTATCACTATTACGAAAAACCATTTCTTCATACTTCAAATACTTTTTTAAATCCTTTATATTTACTACAATTTTGTGGGTTTGAGGCGGGAAAATCTTCAGAGGGATAACTAACCCTCTTGCCTTCATCCAATCGAGCTGAAACAAGGAAGATATTACTATCGATGACAATGCATTCTATCAAGTATTGGGAGCTGTCACTAAAAGACCAGTTTTACACACGTTTCTATTGCCACTTCGGGGGACTAATTCATCTATCTACTCGTTGTTAAGCAATCATGATGAAACTTGGCAGATAGACGCCGACCAAACGGTATAGTGGTTAGCGTGCTAACTTCTAGACCGCGAGGTTGCGGGTTCGAGTCGCGTGTAAGGCATGGGTGTTTGTAAATGTATGTTGGCTTGTCTAATCACGAATGTTTCGGCACATTATAGCCCTAGTGTTGCTGACGGCGCCAGATAATCTGAAAACAACCAACCAACTTGGCAGATAAACGCTGTCGATGGCAATGCATTCTGTCAAGTTTTGGGGTCTTGGGGGCAAAAAAAAGTTGGTTTTTGACAAAGTAATGGATGTTTCCCTATTAGGGTTCAAACACAATAAAAACTTGATATGAACTTAAACTTGCTTTAATAAGGTACAATTGCAACTTGAAGTTGGCAATGCATGTATAGGATTAATAGTAAAAGCTTTGTTTTTATTGGTTAATATTTTTTGTAATAATACATCAAATACCAAGATTATACAATTTTAGTAACATTTTAAAGGCTGAAACCTCCCTCTGTTAATATCGAGTGCATATAACCAACTGCTAACATAGAATTTTTAATAAACAAAAATGCTGCAAAATATGGTGAAAAAATTAGAAAGAAAATTGGAATATCAAAGTTCTAATCTGACATCTCTACTTCATATTCCATTATAATTATTATGCACTCTTCTGGTGGTCTGGTTAATACTTTCAATCAATAATTTAATGTTACTAATGTTATAAATACCTTCAAGTATGACATGTCTATGGCAACTTTGGCTTCAACTTTGGCTTAACTAATTACAAATCGCCTTCCAGTCGACATAGGTTTTTTCAATTCGTCTGGTTCATTCCAATACATTTGTAATTTCGGTCTGAATATTGATACGTAAAATATACTCTATGAAAAATTTGTCAGATCACACGTGTATTGTAGTTTTATCTGATGACCTCAGACGGAGAAAGAGATAAATACAGCCTTTGTATAGACTTCCAATATATTAGTGTAGTTTAAAAGCTAATACTACGAGTCCATGTTTGGTTTATTCATGTTTATTACTATAGGAGTTACCTTGATCTCAGACTCATTCACTCATTGCCTCATTCTCTAACGTTGTAAGTTAAATTTTGACTGATCATAGTTGAAACTCTTTGCTTTTACCAAGTTGTTTTAATCAGAATTAGTAAAAGTAAAAAATACTTTACAACTTTCTGTCTGCCTTTAAGAGCGATCCTCAAACTTTATTTTTGCTGTGGGACGCTGCATTCGGAATGCCAGCTTAATATAGACAGTGGCGTCGATTGGATGATAAGATGTGGTGAAAATGTAGGGTGGAAGCATTAACTAGTGTTTTTAAACAAACTCACATTTCGAGATTCACCAACTAATAGTCCAAATATATCCAATCGTTCCCATCGCTACAACCTTCATTTTTAATTTTAGTAACAACACTTTGAGAGTACAACTGTTATGCAATATAGCAGTATTTATAATAGAGAAATTTTTTGAAGTGACGTAAAAGCATAGTCTCAAAATATTGTGTTTTCCTCATATAAGACATTATAAATGAACCACAATTCAATCCTTTTGCGACTAGTAATGCCTTACGGCATCAATTAAATTTCAAAATGTTCCCTATCTAAATATTTAAAAACTTCCTGTATGTTTTGAAAACTATGTATTGACTTCTTTGACATATTTGACTTCTTAGTTAACAAATAAATTATAAGTTCCTATCATCAGAAGCGTTATTTGGTAATTTCTTTGTAAAATAATCACTGAAACACGAACCTGAATACAATTAGCCTCGGGGCTGTAAGTGTTCAAAACTGACTCTTACGATAAACGTTTCGTTTATAGAGGAATTTTTAGACTGAATCTAATGAATGAAACAATGTGTTCAAGGGGTTATTAACTATATAAAATATATGGCAAGAAGCAGAAATCGCATTTAAAGTTACATGTCGGTTGCACTCCGATCAGAAGCCAAGGTTTCTAAATTAATACCCTATTAAAGATACTTAGGATATCTATTACAGTTCGGAAACCACGTTAATATGTAGTTCTCGGCGGTTATTTTGAGTACAAATTTACCCATGAGCAAAAAAACCAACCCTTCAGTGATATTTAGAAACATTATTCCTGGCAATTGTTCGATAGAGCATCTATAAGCGATCCTAGTTAATTGTCCGTCCAGATAATTAAAAAAAATGCCTTTATGTCTAGAGATAGTACTGTAAAACAATACATTAAAATTTACTTAATGATATCAAAACACCACACGAACTTCATTATTTAATTTTGCAGTGGAAAAGATTAAAAAAAAATTTAGGTACGATATTGTGAGTTATTGTATTTTTGCGATTATTTTCAATTGCCAAAAGTATTTATTTTCATGAAAATATTATGAAGTTCTATAAAGGATTTATTTCTCATCTATTCGACTTTAGTTTTTTAAGAAATGAAGTGATAAAATGTTGATGGTTCTGGAATACTTTTATCAAAGGAATTCGTGCACACATGATGATAAAATTGTTTTCCTCTTTCTACTTGCGTCAATTGCTACGTAAATTGCTTATTAACTGATAGTAATATTTCCCACGCAATTAATATTTTATTATATTTATTTAAAAATAGCAAAAATGAAAGGGTATCGATTATCGTTCATTTGAATTTATCCATTTCATAAAAGTAAATATAATGTTTATTGAATGGTTATTTTCTTTCTGATAATATGGAATGGAGTTGTGATCATTTAAAAATTAGCTACTCTGAGTATTTTTTAACTGAATTATGAACTTTTTAAGCAGGCATCAATTAAGTTTTGTTATCTTGTTCATTATTTCTCCACCCACAAGTCTTCATTGATTGATGTTAAAAGTATCACTTAACTTTGCCTGTTCTCTTATTTTGATTATCGAAACCATTTGAACGTATTCTCAGATATTAAATTTCATTAATACACTTACTTTAATTCCTTTTAATAACTATCAAGGTCTCCACATAACTTTCGATACGTAACCTGTCTAAAAAAACGAAACTGTGACCATTTCTCTTTAATATACAATGATCATTAAATTTGCTAAAAACAGCTTTGTTCCTAGGATGTTAGTTATCAAGCTGGTCTATAAATTGAAGCATATTAATAAGAAAATCATCTAATATATTTGTGTGCTCCTTGACATGTCCATTTAGAAATACGAAGGTATCTATTAAAGATTTCTCAAATTTTGTAATAATTTCTTGAAACGTTTAACTGTTTACCAAAATGATAAAAAGACTTATTCAATTAAAAAGTTGTTCAATGAGTGTGCATTGATTGGAGAAGTAAGTTAAAAGAGCTACTTTACATACTAACCAAGTCAACTCATAAAAGAATTGTGTTTTGTATTACTAATGTCTTTTTTTACAATAGTTTTCTAAACTTAACCTATAACAAAGGCACCACAAACTTTAAATCCATTCTAAATCAAATGTATATTCAGTTTTGATACGATAGTTATAATATTCAAAATAATTATTTTATTGCATTATATACGTACGTTACTAAAAAAATTAAAAGTTCTATAAAATATTTTGCAATTCGAGAAGTAAGTAAAGTTGTTCAAGAATCATTCAAGCACTTCCCAATGAACGCAAACTATGATCTTCGATGGTTACATATATTTATTTCCTTTCGAAACCAACCTAAAATTACTTGATTTGGTTGTTCCAGGTGTCAAATACTCCAAATACCCCACAGTGGCAATCTCTCTCTCCAGCGATGAGTTTCCACAATCCACTAACAACAACGACCAAGCCATCAGCAACCAAAACACCACGAGATTAGGACTCGCATCCACAGATTCCGGAATCCTCATCTGTGTCCCACAAAATGCATCCACTTCGGACGATTCCTCCTCGGTTGGGGGGAAGAGCTTGGACTCTGGCGTGGGAGAAGTTGTGACGTGTGTATCTAGCAATGGTGCCCCTGTTGGTGCACCAAATGGGTGGTCATCGTCTGAACAGCTGCCTAGGAAGAGCCTTAAAGACGTTGAGGGCCACAAAAGCCCCCATAAGCAAGAAACTCTTCTAGCGATATGCGTGCAAGTTTTCATTCCATTCCTCATAGCCGGGACGGGAACCTGTGGGGCGGGTATTGTACTGGACGAGGTTGAGGTACATGAATGGTTTCATTTCTTGGATTTGGAGAAATTTGCATTATTTGCACATCAAAGTTACCGAAGCTATATACAGGGTGCTCGATAAATAAATGACTGACTCATGTTGAGCACAAATAATAAAAATACGGTTTTTGACTAAAAAAATTAATTGGTAAATCTCTGTATTTTTCAAAACTTACTGTTTTTCTAATACCAATGTGGCAAACGGTACATTCCCATCTCCAATCGTATTTTAATTATTTACGTTTAAAAATTTAATAGGGGTCAGTCATTTATTGAACACCTTGTACATAACCTTTAAGTAGTAACTTAGTCAATTCTAGCTCAAGAGATAATAAAAAAAATAACGTCATATGAGCCTAAATGATAAAAAGCAACATTTCCCCAAACTATGAATTGGAACTCACTGTATGAGTCACTATGGTAATTATTGCATTTGTGTAATTATTAAATGTGTGAGGTTTTCCATACTGGAATTAGTAAGAAAGGTCAACAAATGGAGAATAACTAAGAGTGTGGAACATCGCACAACTTTGAATTACAACTAATTCTTGTCGCGGCATTTTTGGCGATAATTATTACATTGGGGAAAAAAACTTCAAGAAATGTTTTTCAATGAATATTACATTACCCTTTCTTGCAAGTGTAACAGAGAAACAATCGTTGGTGACGACGGTCAAGGGACAACTGTGGTCTCTTGATCGTCATCCAACGTAGGTCAAGGGACATCTGTGGTCTCTTTACCGTCGTCGAACGTAGGTCAACGACGGTCTGTGTTAAAGACGTTCGCCATTAAAAAAAAAATTCACTTTTTTATGCTTTTATCGTATTTCTACGAGAATTTCGCAAGTTGTGTTAAAGCCATTTTTTTGCTATTCCAGAAAGCATTTTTTAAATATCAGCTACCTTATGCGCATGCGCTGTTTTAACCAAAACCTTAGTGTGTGCTGTAGCCACTACTTCCCCCGTGCACAAATTTTTAACGTAGGTCAATCCGTTTGGGAGTTATGCTGACCACACAATTTTTCTGTACCATTTTTCTGATTTACTCAAGATGTTTCAAAGCAATTGAAATACAAAAAAAAAATCGTTTTTTTTTTTATTATTATTTTTTTTTTTTTTTTTATTGAATCCAATACTTTTATTACCTTATGTTAGCATACGGATGTTAAAAGTAATAAAAAAAGCACTAGGTTGGATGGCCATTGTAATACTTCAATTTTTTAAACAATGTATTTTTCTTATTATAGTACAGAACTTTTTAAATCGTACATTTCATCTAAAAACAAACTATTTCGTTTTCAAAACGTAATGTTAGAAAAAGTTGTTAAAAATAGACCAAGGTATGATCATGACCAACGTATCATAGCATTGTATAGTTACTACTTGTAATATTTCCAAAGAATGAATAAAATCAAAACGGAGGTTGACGTATTTTCGAATAACTGTGAACAAACTTTGCGACGGAAAGGCGCAGAAACGCTCTCTGTAGTAACTTCTTCGCAGAAGAGAAGCAGCATATTAAACAAATAAACATGTCATTTACATAAATTGTGATTAATTTGTAACTTCCTTGTTCAATTCTAATTTCCTGCAGTACATTATCAATAATTCTTAACATAATAAAAGAAAATATTAAAGGGAGACCGCCATTTACTAAGCATTAGAATTAATAGATTAAAATCTGCTGAAAAATATGTGAATTTTTAATTAAATATATGGGGTTTTTCCATAGATAAAATATTCAATTTAGATGCTCTTAGATGAACAATCATCGATATTAATCAAAAATAAAAATTACAATACACATCAAAAATAATTTTCCGTTCTTGTCAAAAAAAATTTAATTCAGTATAAACTTTTTTATTAAACTTTCTGAACTTATCGATGACACTAAAAAATGTAATTTTACGATTTTCTGACGTATATCTTCAAATATTAGCATAATTTTAATTAATATTTCCAACAATTTTTGACATTTTATCCAAATAAATATTTTTGATTTAATTTTTTTAATCATTAGACTTTAATTATAAATTGAAAAAGTAATTAGTAAAATAATTTAAGAATAAAATTAACTGAAATACTAATGAATTCGAAGCTTTTCATTTTATTTCGAAGCTCGAAAATTAACTGAATATTAGAAGCTTTTGGTTTGATTAACAGGTGAACAAACTTGTGATTGTGAACTTAAGTTGATTTTATAACAAGTTATCACAAGTAATATTCGCTTTAAATTTAATAAATTATAATCTGCTGTGTAAAATATCCTGTTTCTGTTGACATTTACTTTCATATATTCTTACACTGAAATAACTGATAAGAATTTATATTTTAAAGGACTGGTCGGTGTTTAAGGAAGTAACCGAAATATTTATTCTTGTTCCTACTCTTCTGGGTTTAAAAGGTAACCTTGAAATGACTTTAGCTTCAAGAGTTTCAACACAGGTGAGAAGCTTTTTTTAAATCCTTCATAATAACTTCGATTTTGTGTGTATGTTGATCGCGGGCAAATCTGTGGGCACCTAATTAACCCCCTTGCCGTCATCCAATCGGTCTGACATTTGGCAGTTAGATTCGGTGTCGATGGCAATGCATTCAATCAAATTTTGGGGCTGCCACTATCACTAAAAGGTCCCTTTCACGGAATACTAATAAACCAACTTGCCTTCATCAGTCGCACTTCTGCACCGAAACTTAACTGTAGACTACCAGCAAAGCAGATAGATTATCACTTTATTCCTGTATTACTGTTTTAAAGATATATTTCTCCACTTTAAGCCATTTCATTATTTGTTGTAAAACAAATTTGAATGTTAAAAAAAGTTCCTTGGGATAATCCATGATAGATGGAAAAGATACGTTTGATTACCAGACGGACCAGCTATACTAGCCATGCCGTGACATGCCAAGTTCTTCTTCTCAAATATCTATGTATAATAAAATAGATTCAAATATTCGATTCTTTTTTTCCTTTTTGGTAGTATGTTTCTAAACTTAAGTGGGGAAATTGCGATATCTTTGGTAAGAATAAGGGAATACAAACTTTTTAAGAATAGTTTTCTATAGTGCTTGTCTTCATTTAGAAATTGTTGTTCTAGGCCAACCTCGGAAAGCTGGATTCTTTGCGAGAAAAATGGCAGATGTCTTGGGGGAACATGGCACTTGTACTGGTAAATGCATTATCACTCTTTGGGTATTTATTAAAGTATAAAACAAACCTTAAATAAACACTTGATAAACAAGTGGTCTTATCTGCATTTACTTTTCTAGAAGCATCTGCAAAAATTCCTTCGTGCGTGTGTCAATAAACTTTTATTTGTTATCTCATATTCACATGCGTACTTGTTTAATACTGTTAATTCTACTTTTACATAATGCAACAAAATCTAAAAGTTCAATCAAAATGTCCTAC
Organism: Linyphia triangularis; assembly: GCA_963978545.1. NCBI lineage: Eukaryota > Metazoa > Arthropoda > Arachnida > Araneae > Linyphiidae > Linyphia > Linyphia triangularis. The sequence goes on along the minus strand of OZ021724.1, from coordinate 42,007,485 downwards.
AAGAATGTATAATGCAACTTCTTGTTCAATGACTTTTAATGCATTTAAAAAAAATATGTTGCAACAAAATTAATGAATCTGCAAATAAACTTATACGTGGAGTTCTCAAAGTTTTTAAATATTTCCTAGAATTATAGAAACCTCTGTACAAAAAGGAACAAAACTCAATATATGTGTGTTTTTATCATCCCTACTCCATTTGAGAAATAATCAAGTTATTCAAGAATAGTTAATGTTGAAAAATGAAGATTTTCTACCGCCTTTTTTCAAAAAGTTGACATTGAATGTTATCTAGTCAGATTTATTAAACAGAGAAAACACAACATTAATGTAATTCCTAATTTATCATTTATAGTAATGTAAAGAAAACTCAGTAAACATTTATAAAACAAGTGGTAAGTTTAAGTATTCTCACTTGATTTTTTCTTCGATTCATTTTTAGGAACATAGTTAATAATATAACCTAAGTCGATCGCAATAAAGTGTGCATCCTCGTTGTCACAGGAGCTCGAATATATTCAGCAAAAAAATTGTTTTAATAAGCCGAAATAAACGATAGATTAACTAAATTTTTAAGTTCTATAACAATATAAACTAATTCAATTTCAAGCTTTCAAAAAAGAAAATGACTAAAACAGTTTAAGTTCTAATTATTCGTTTCAAGTCATATTCTAAGAGAAGTTCGATTGAAAACAAAGGTTTTTTTACTTTCTTTTCTTTTCTTCACTTCCTTTTACATTACTAGATCCTTTTTCTATAGTATATAAATCATGCAAAAGGATTATGAAACTTCCAATTAAACAGCTAATGCTAATTTATTTCAGTGATTACAGAACACAACAATAAGAGACAATTCACATAAGGAGACGGCAGATGCTCGACCTTGGGAACTTCTTTCATTAAATTTACAAGTTCTATGAACGGATTTAATAATTGATTATATTTTAATCAATTATTCAAATGAACAATGCGCAAATGAAAAAGTTCGATACACGTTAAAGTCATAACCTCAACGCCTTTACATTGGCTTGGCGTGAATGTTCAAATAAAGGGCTTGTTCGGGTCGGGTGTCTTCTTGGCCATCTGAGAGAGCTATGTATTGTTATGGTTTATTGGAAAAAATTGGCATCGTGTTTCAATGTATTAGATGAAATTTGACCAAAGAAAATTCGATACACCTTACCACACTTATGATAAAGAATGACGCAAATGACCTCTCCATCCTGGCCACTTCTGCAATTACCTTCTTTAAACACCAATCGCTGGTACTGCCAAAAAAGACACCATAGATTAAACAAGGAGTGAGTCTCTAGATGGGTATGAGTCTCAAGTCAAAACAAGGGATATGAGTCTCTAGATGAAAAAAGATACGTCTTTAGATGAAGCACACTCACGACGTCGGTCACTAGCTGAATTCCTGTACTGTGTTACGAAATTTTGCCAAGTCTATTTAAACAATTAACACTTCTGACACAGTTATTTAGGTTTAGCTTTCTTCCCTAAATACTAATCCATCAAATACTAATCAGCTTACTTTATCCAAATAATCCAAACAAAAGCTACTAAGTGTTTGAACTGTATGGCACTAAGGGCAAATTACGCTATAGAGAAAACCATGTACAGTGGGAGGTTCCATGGGTAAACATAACTTTGAACGTTGAAAAAACATATTTATTAATATAATTTATGAATGTAACGTTAACTGTACTTATTTTAAAACTTTTATTTTAGTTAATGGCCACATTAAATACACATTTATTTACGCCTTGTTTGTCAATATTTATTTTTTCAATCGTTATTTGCTATAAATCTGCTCACAGCTTGGGATATGAACATGTGTACCAATTTGTACTTTGAACATGTGCACTTTTTGTCTTTTGTGCTAAATATCTGAATTGTGAGTGTAAGAAAAGAGGCAGTGAGTGAGGACGTAGCCGTTTTGTATTACGATATGTAGTGGCCATATTTATTTTTGGACATGCCATCCATATCTGTATTACAAGAGGAGGCGATTTTAAATTGGTGCAATAACAGAATTACTTCAAATATGAAGGCTTCAATTGAATCTCACCAGTCTGTCAATTTTTAGTCTCCACAGGAAGCATATCTGGTGTAGCTATTGTATTTTTAATAAAATACTGAGCAATAAAACAAGCTTGAGTTCAATACAAATAAGTACTATCTATAAAGTCGTAATAGCTCATGAGACGACGATAGGTTTTCATATGAAATATGAGAGGTTAAATTCTTTTTCTTCAACGTAAGCAGTATTAATTTACCATCAAACCGGAATAGAAAAATTATCTAGTCTTTGACGTCGTAACCTCTACAAGTTGAAGAATGAATGAATAGCTAGGACAAGTTTACAGATTAAACTTATTTATTTCTCGCTAAACAATGATGTACTGGGATTTTCCAAAAGAATCGCTAGTTTGACAATTAATGCAAGATTTTTTTTAAGGATTTTAAATTAATCTGCCAAATCTTTTCTGTCAAAAAAATGTATCAGGCTAACATATTTTTGAACTTTGAAAATTTTCAACGTACCATTGTGATATGGTAACGTAGTTTATTGAAGTGCCCAAATCTAAAGTCATCTCTCAAACTATATTTTTTTTTTTTTTTCTAAAAGCAAAAGTTTTTTGTGTAAGCTAATTTTAACTAATACTGTTTAGTGCCAAGCAACAGTTATGGGATTCCTCGCTGCTGCCTTTGCCACTGTGATGAGCATCTCCAAAAGTGGATTCAATCTCAACAATGCGCTGCTACTCTGTGCAAGCTCTCTATTCACTGCAGTCATTGCTAGCCTTGTCCTGGGTAAGTTTTTTGAAGTAAAAGAAAAAATAAAGATGCCGTCTTTTTTTATGTGTTGTGTAAAAAAAGGTATATTTTTTTTTTATGTATTCCCGAACTTTTCCACTCAAAAACCGTTGCCCATAACCCATTTGTGTCTTCGTCAGCCACATTTACAAGATTTTACTGTTATTATGAGAACTTAACCTTAATTTTATTATTATCAATTCCCTAAAAAAAAGTTAGTGATTCAAGTATAATTAGTAAATAGATCTATCCATTTTGACAAATGAGATGTTCAATAGCCATAGCATTCTTCTTTATCATGCATTGTTTCTTAAGCCCAGCACTGTGGGTTTAACGATGACATGACAGTTCGTGCGAACAGTGTCATTTTTCATCTGTGCAGTTAGACGAGTTAATTGCTTATGCTAAATCACGTGCCAACTTCATGCTCACTGTTACAGATGAATGACTGATGTGATGCCTTTTCTATTGTCCTGAATAGTTCTTCCTAAAAGCTCGTCGTAAGATACATTTTCGGAAAATTGTGAAAGGGTCATGGAAACATTTAGATTTATAAACGTGCCATAGTATTATATCAAATACAAAAGGTAAGGAGTTCTAGATTTGTCCAATGTTGATTTGAATTTTGACTCGTGAATTTTCCACTGTCTGAGAAGTTAATAATTTGTAAGCGTTATTGTAAAAATTGTATCATCACGCGTATAAAACAACAGTTTTTATTAATAAATATGCTCAATCAATGATAATATTTACTATATTTGATTTCACAATCTCCATTTTAATTTGGTAATTTAATTTTCAAGGCCTATCTAAGGAAAATTTACGACTGTCCAAAAGTCCAATCTCTCCCCCACATACACCACTTACAACCCATACAGCAAATTAACTTCAAACAATAAAATTCTTTAATTTATCTTTAAATATAACAGTAACACTCAAATTTAAAAATCAGGTTTCTGTTACCCTACGTCATGAGGTTAATGGGTTAATATTTATACATCTATATATTTCTATAATATTTTTCTTATGAAAGAATTTGTAATACGTTTCATTACGAAGTCGCAAAATACAACAAAACAATCGTGAATACAAATTCAATGTTTTTGATACCAAACGTTAAAAGATTATTTACACTTACTAGGCAAACATTCAATAGCTGTCATCCACCTTCTTCGGCAAGAAAAGATACTGTAAAGTCTTAAGTCAGCATTCAGCATCCCTCTTGTCAACTATTCATTGCTGTTTTTATTTCACAACTGTTCTCACTCCCCCCTCCCCCCCAGCCGACCAAACGGTATAGTGGTTAGCGTGCTAGCTTCTAGTCCACGAGGTTGCGGGTTCGAGTCCTGTGTTAGGCATGGGTGTTTGTAAATGTATGTTGGCTTGTCTAATGACGAATGTTTCGGCGCATTATAGCTCTTGTGTTGCTGACGGTGCCAGATAATCTGAAAACAACCAACCCCCTCCCCCGTTAAAAATACAGGGGTCATCTCCCAAGAAGGACAGGACACACAGTGGGAGTGTTGACCGCATACAGCCGAACTGAAGATTTATTGACAAAAGGGAAAAAAGGGTTTTCGTGCGCGTTTGTTGAAATGGAAGAGACAAGATATCCCAAGGTTTCTGCTTGTAAGGGTAACTGATCAACTGACACTGGACACTTAACTCCGCTAACAATCCGTATTCACTCCCTATCGCAAGGTCAGGAAAAAAGAAAACATCCGGTGCTTTCTAAAAATCTTTCTAGTCAATAATGTTCTAAGCTTGGACAGGACCGACTTGTCCAGACTTGGAGTTTAGATTTCAACATATCTCAGCTTTGATTTTAGGCACATGCCTTGGTATTGGTCTTCCTAAAATACGATTTCGTTGTAAAATATTTGAAAGTACCACGAGCGTGTGCAATTATTTTTCTTTATTTGGTTTTATATGGTTTTGTGTTTTTTAGGACTACCCAATTTTGAATTTAAGACTGCGCATTTTGAATTTACTGCTGCCCAAATGATTCACGACTACCCGTTAGAATAGTCCCTGATTTTTTTCATAGATAAAATATTTGAGGAACTGTGCTCTTCTTGTATTACGTGTTTGCTTCTCTAGATAATGTAATATATTTATTAAATATCTGCACTTCGCGGTATAAAAAAAAGTCGTTTATCTTAATGTTTGGTTGAATCACATTTGGCTCAGATTGCAGCATTCGGCATGGCAGTATTTGAATACGATTGGTATGTATGTATGGTTCCAGCGTTTATTATCGTCCAGATTTGTAGAACTTTTTTTACTGAGACATTGAACTGACAACGGAAGAGACCAACCACTCCGTAACCATTGTTACAGCATATTCCCAAGATTTTCGATTGGGTTAAGATCCGGGATTTGTGGTTTTCAACTCATGTGGGGAAAATGTGTCCTCCATGCTCCCAAAAACAATGCTCAATCATTCGTATTTGGCTGAACTTAGCATTGTCGTCCTAGAATATGCCAGTTCCTTCGAGGAAGAAAAAAATCTATTGGTGGGGTGACCTGGTCATTAGTCAAGTTTAAGTTATCCTACGATTTCCTTTAATTGTCTCATAATGTTTCTGATACCTGCAACCCAGATCTCAGATCCTGCGAAGCCCAATGCAACAACAGCAGATGATAATGCTGCCACCATTGAACCGTTCAGTGGACACTATCGCTTCATGAGACTTCCTTCCTACCCTGATGGGTCAATCATTCTGGAATAGGCGGACTCTGGACAACAGTCCAACTTTTATGCTTTTTAGCAAATTAAAGTCTCTTTTTTTTTTTTTTTTTTGGTTAATCGCCGAAGCAAGTGGTTTCATTGTGGCTCGTAGCTCTACAACTATTAAGTTTCATTCTTTTAAGTTTTCGTCACTTTGTGCGTGTTGATCATTGCATGTGTTCTTTGTTAAACATTGCCCTGTGTTTAATAGTTGACTTTTGGTAATTCATCTTCACCAATCGTTTTAAATATCTTCAGTTTCTAGAATTTAATTTTTTTTCAACCACATTTCTTCCGAGATGTTGACGGTTCAATATTTTCGAGCCTGATTTTAATAATGCGCTGGGCACTTCTTTATCCAACTCCAATAATTTCAGCGATCTTTAATCGTTTTCTTTGATGCAGACCATCAATTCGACCCTGTTAAAACACAAAAGCAACTTTTCCGCAACAGCTTAGCGTGCTAGCATCTAGACCGCGAGGTTGCGGGTTCGAGTCCCGTGTTAGGCATGGGTGTTTGTAAATGTATGTTGGCTTGTCTAATGACGAATGTTTCGGCGCATTATAGCCCTCATTTTGCTGACGGCGCTAGATAATCTGAAAACAACCAACCAACCAACCGCAACAGCTTAAAAGTTGGTTGGTTGGTTGGTTGGTTGGTTGGTTGGTTGGTTGGTTGGTTGGTTGGTTGGTTGGTTGGTTGGTTGGTTGGTTGGTTGGTTGGTTGGTTGTATTCAGATTATCTGGCGCCGTCAGCAACACGAGGGCTATAATGCGCCGAAACATTTCGTCATTTAACAAACCAACATACATTTACAAACACCCATGCCTACACGGGACTCGAACCCGCAACCTCGCGGTCTAGAAGCCAGCACGCTAACCACTATACCGTTTGGTCGGCCAGCTTAAAAGTACCTCACACATACTTGTTACAGAAACAATATATTTCACAGTGCTTCAACACTCAAGGTTAAATTAGTAGCGGGAACATATAAATCGTTGTGTCGATGTGTGGGGGCTACTATAGGGGTAGCGCTCTGGTTTCGCATGCCAAATGAGCCGGGTTCGATTCCCAGGTTAGGCAAGGCTATAGGCCTGATTAGCGTTATTGTTCACAAGAATAAGTCGTTGAGCGCCCAAACCAATATAAATCCTTGTACTACTGAGTGAATCGGGGCTCTTATGTATTTGCGTATTTATTTCACAGGGCGACTTTTTTTGGTTGACCACCTAGTGTATGTTGATATGAGTGGGTTCAAGCTTGATAAGCTTGAGGTGGAAATATCAATAAAAAATCATTATAGATACAACCGATTTGATAAGAAGGAACAAGGAAAGAAAGGAGGGGTAAACTTCTAGTTTTCCTTTCCTTTTGTAACTTCTTTAATATTAAATTAAAACTTGTCTATGCATTAACTAATTATATATTAAATCATCTATATTTTTTGCTGTCGTTCTTGAACTACCTTAGTATAGAAACCACCAAATTTGGTAGTCACACTACAAATATTTACACTAAAGGCAATATTAATTTGGTCAGTTCATCTAGTGTGATTAGCATCTTTAATTTATCAATTTTGCCTGATTTTGGCATCTATACTACATAATGTAAGAAGAAACAAAAGACCTGTCCATTCATTTGTTCGAAATCAATATTCCCATGCAAACCTACAAATGCTACATACATGTACGATAAATCAAATCAAAGTTCTTGTCAAGTTGGCATAGTAAAATTCAAACTGAAGTAATCAAAATTGCAACCAGAATTAAATTGGAAATTTCTAAAGCCTAAATTCTAAATGCTACAGAATGTTGTGGCTTAGGTCAAAATGTGTTGATGAAACAGTATTTATCAGTTTATTTGAGTTTTGCTCTCGTAGCGATATAATGTAAAATATTTTGACCAAGTTAAATTACTTGATTGTATTTTCCTTTACCAAACATGTAATGTAGAGAAGATTGTCAAAATGAAACTGCATCAATTTTATCTTTTTTAAACAAAGAGTGTTGGGATTACAAGTTATTTTTATTTCACCCGATCGTTTGAAAAATCAAGTTAAACCTGAGAACAAGCACTTCTATAGCACAATTGTTTAAATAATTCCTTGTGACACAACCTAATAATAATAGGCCAGATACAACGTCCCTGTTGCTCAATATCTAGTCGCGGCCCACTTACGTTCAAAATGTGCATAAATGTCACAAAATCGTAACATATTAGACGTCTCCAGATTACCTTATAAATTAGAAAGGTGAAAAAATACTTAATTTTTAAGAAATTTGAAAATGGTCAATGAAGTATTGAGTTTAATTAGTCAACTTTTTCACGCTATACCAAGATCGAATTTAAAAAAAAAAAAAAAAAAAAAAAAAAAACACGTTTTTGACCCACCTTACTAAACAGTAGCCTTTTCTAGGGTATTGGGTAAAGCACGGTGACAGATCTCAGATATTCAGAAATGCTATATTATTAGAGTTCTTTGTTCTTTGCATGGATAATATTTCATGGCAGTAGCTATATTTTTAGAAGCTTTCCTAACTACAGTACTGAAAGTTATGACTTTATCTCAAATTAACGAGGGAAAAAATCATCTACGATGCAAAACAAAATAGTAATCGAAAAAACGCAATTTGAAGCAAAATGCAACCAACAGACAACATCAAAAGTTACAGAAAAGTTAAATTTTCATCTGCAGACTTCAATATCAAACATCATAAATATTTTCTTCAGAGTAACAATTTGCAAGTCCCTTTTAATAGAACGTAATGGACAAAAGTTTGCCTAATGTAGTTCAAGACCAAATCTTATCTAGTTGTCTCACATTTCCGGCTGCCTCTTTCTGCTACTATGGTACTTATCACAGCCAAATACATCTCGTAATTTTGAACTACAATAAGATTACGGGGTAAAAAATTTATCAAGTACACCTATCTCTCCAACCCCACCACATCAACAAGAGGACGTTGAGGCCACGACCTATTTAGCGTACACCAACTCCCATTATTGTACACACTAGCGTTCGGCAGGATCGAACCCACGAACTTCCACTCATGAGGTCGGCGCTTTTACTCCCCACGCCACAAGGATTTTTGATCAGAACAATTGAGGACTAAAAGTGGAAAACGACCAAAAAACGAAAAGTACCAAAAAAAATCGAAAATCTTTTTTTTTTACGGAAAAATGTCCTAAATAGCAAGCTAAATGAAGTGAAGAACCCCCAAATTGCGAACTCCAGTAGCAATAGTTCAAATTCAATCTGAAGTATGTACTTAAGCATTGCCTTAAGTATACGATGCGATCATTTTTCGGCTCTCTTGAAAAAGTTTTTTTTTTTTTTTTTTTTTTTTTTTTGACTTGGATCGCTTTCTATTTCTAGTCCTCAATTCTCTTTTAATTTGTTTAACCCTTTGAAGCATAATGGTTCCACATGGAAACCACTCAAATTTTGATTTCTATATGCAGACTTGTTTTACAGCGCAACCACATAACATATCATAAATAATCTATGAAATTTTTAGATTTTTTTCTGACCTAAAACAAAGTGCAATTTTTTATGCAGAAAAAATTTGATTAGGTATGTCATTTGTGTTTACTGTTACTTGCATTGTGGTTTCATAATATAACCACTAACAAAAGTTAAAATAAATACTCCATCATTTTTTTACATTATACATATAGGAGGTCCATGCCAAATTCCATTAAAATCGGAAATACAATCCAATTTCGTGCTTCAAAGGGTTAAGAGAACAAAATATTCGGGTGTTTTCTAAATGGGACTTTGGAGAACACCCAAACAAGCGTATATATCCGACTGTCCCTTAATATCAATCAAGCTTGGAAGCCAATATGTCTTTGTCTGAGCAGTTGAGATAAGCTTTGGTTTTGGAAGCTTTTTCTAGCTACTGTTTTGAAAGTTACAGCTGCATATCAAATTAACGATAAAAAAAATCATCTACGATACAAAAGAAAATAGTGCAATTATTTCTCACAGAAAATGACGTTTTTCAAGATGTTAATGCTACTTTTTAAGTAGCTCGACCTGTCACATTTGTTTTGAGAACATGACAATGAACTCAACCATATCTCGGCTACCCAAGCTCTCAACTTCAAATATTATTATTAAACTGCTATGGTCTAAGTTGGAGAATAGTCAGAAGTTAGTTCACGCCTATAATATCCCTTTAATAACTTTCAAAATTCCATTTCCTCCCTCCCCCCCAAAAAAGGCATAATATTCCTTTTATACTATTCATGATTGATGCCATTCTATTTCTCAGTTAATTCAGGTAGAAGTACTTATCAAAGGCATTCCTATCCTACTTTAATAATAGATTTCATGTTATTTTTCAGTGCTTTCTTTATTTTTATAACCCTAAGTGTATTAATGCCACAAATGGACCTTGCTATAAAATGTTATGCTACTGTATTTGATGGTCTATTAGTATAAAAAAACCACAATCACGTTCTATTACAAAGATTTAGCTAGAATAACTAATAACTCAAATTCAATACATATTTCTCAGGATCCATCACGCTGGCCGTCGTCATCATATCACATAAATGTAACATCAATCCAGACAACGTCGCCACTCCTATTGCAGCTTCATTGGGAGATGTTACTACTCTTGGCATACTTGCAGCCATCAGCAGCTATTTATACAAAATGAAAGGTAATCAAATAATGCACAACACTTGTTTTATATCTGCCTGCATAAAGATGTTTTATTTTTCACTTAAAGATATTTGATTAAGTATTTTAAATTCTGAATTTCAGAAAACTTTGTTCCTGCTTCAATAGTTATTGCGATATTTATCTTCCTGATACCAGTGTGGGTGTATATGTCTTATAAGAATCCCTTTGTAAAGCAAGTTTTGTATTCTGGATGGGTACCTGTTATTGTGGCGTTGATTATCACAAGGTATGGATGATATTTATTTGATTGATGTCGAAATCTTATGGATTCATTTTCTAAGTAATCATCATTTTGTCTCTTATGGTGATAATTTTTTTCACTTTAGTGCTGGGGGATATATATTGGAAAAATCAGTATCTCAATTTAAAGGATTTGCTATATTTCAACCAGTTATAAACGGTAGGTTCATATAATTCAGTTATAGAAAATAAATTTTATATTGCAATAGAATTTTTAAATAAAGGAAATTATGCGTTTTTTCATTATTCGGAATATAGCAAAAGATATCAATTTCTTATCAGGAAATTATTGACTTTAAATTATGTCCATCGAAACCGGCCAATTCTCATTAAAAAAATATCCCTTGTTTGGAGTAAGACTGTCAAATACGAAATATTTTTTTTTTCACATTTTTTAAATTGAAATGCTCGTTATCATACATATTTTATGGAATACATTGGTTTAATTCTACTTCTAACGTTCGACTCAAAATTAGAGTATTTTTTAAGCTAAAGTAATCCAATCCAATACGGTCTGCTTGCAATCGTAATCAAGTTTACTTCAAATTAAAGGTCCACCTGATGGAAGTATGGTTAGCACTCTAGTCTCGCTTACCAAAGGTGCCGGGTGTTTGTAAATTTTTGTTGGCTTGTCAAATGACGAATGTTTCGGCGCATAATAGCCCTCGTGTTGCTAACGGCGCCAGATAATCTGAAAACAACCAACAACAAACCAAAGGTGCCGGGATCGAATGCAGTGTTTTGCGTGGATGTTCTTTGTTTTTCAAAATCTAGGTTAAGCTGTAGGTCCCGCCTGAGTAGACGTTATTATTCACAAAAATATCATAGAGAATACAACAACCAACCTGGAATTGAATGTTGCCTCATTACGACAGTCTTCTTCAAAATGAAGATATAGGACCTAAAGGAATGGCAGTTAGGTTGCTGCTGACTCCTAGTTAGTAAGGCCAATAAACTTACAAAATAGTTGCTTAAGATTAAAAAATTAAAATGAGGATTTTTAGCTTTTAATGGAAAATTAACACAACTTTTTTTATTATTAAACTGTTACATTTAGAGCTAAAACTATGGCATTCAGTGCTGCACTTATATTCTTGACCTATTACTATCAAAATTAACACAAGTATTAAATATATTTCAACTTATGTATGTTTCTTCGTGTCAGGTGTTGCTGGCAACTTAGTAGCCGTCCAAGCTAGTCGGATATCGACCTACTTCCACCAAAACAGTGAGAAACCGGGATCACGACCGCCTGATGGATCGGCTCTGTGTGTGTCACCTTTTGCGGCATTCTTTGGGAAAGGTAAGCAGATTTCATTTTAATAGTACACTAAAAAATAATCACCATTCAATGGGGTTTGTTTTTATATATTAAATTCTATGTACACTATAAAACGTAGAAAGAATTATGTTACGATGTAGCAGCATAAGCAAAGAGTCTTTCCGTGCAAAATTATAATTCGGTTCATAGCTACATATTCTAGACACTTGTGGTGTGCCAAATTAAATATCCTAAATGAAGAGTTAAATGAAAAATTTAAGACTATGACTACATCAAGACAATTCAAGTTTATGATCAGGAATACTGGATATTGCGATGGGAAGCCAATTTTCAACTCGGACATTCTAAACTACAAAGGTTAGATAGGTGTCAAATATGTTTCAAGGACTAGCCAATTAAAGTTGGTTTTCATAAATTTCTTCCGGAATTACTTTGAAATTTGACCGCTTCAACAGACAACATCTTGGCTTCTTATTCTGATAATGGAGTTAAAACTTGAATATTTGATGACGTATTTTGGCATAATCATGGAAATTGTCAAATTAGTGACATTTTGGGTTTTAAAAAGTTTTTGATAGTTCAAATAAATAGCTTTAAAACTAATTGCAGTCTCACTTATATCTTTGAATAAATGATTACTATTATTAATTTTAAACCAATAACTATTTACTTTTAATAAATAATTAATTCCTACTAAATAGAGTTAACGATTGCAGCTAAAGCAACGAACAAGTTTTTGCAAAATCCTTATACGTATTCCTGTTTCAAGTTATTCAGAAGTAATGTCATGTTGTACCTTAACGAAAAAGTTTGTAAGGGCGACCGACCTAAAAGTAATAGTAACTCTCGCTGTCACAATTGAATCTCGAATCAAATTTTAATCTAGTCATGTGATAGATAGAAGTACACCTATGTTACAAGTATCTAATCAAAAATTTATATTTTCACTTTATATTTATTGTAATTTAAGTGCATTTGTTTCACATTTTAAACTTTCAGGTCCTCATGCTCGTACTGCGCGCATTTTAATGGCCATGGTTATTCCTGGTCATCTATTGTTTGGATACGGTATCACTTTAATTAAAGGGGGAGATACTGTCCTGACACCTAAGTTTCTACCCATCTACCTTATATCTGCTTTTCTACAGGTATGTTGATCATCTAAGATACACTTATTCTAAAACATTCTCGAAATGCAGACTGATCTGAAATACGAATTATATCCATTAATTTCCTTATTTAATTTTTTTTTTTTTTAATTTTACAATTAAAATGAAACATAAAGGCAAAATTTTATCGTTTCATTAAATAATGAATGATCAAAAAGTTTGCAAAAAATATTTGAGTTTCAAAATATTTAAAGGTTTAATATTGGTTTAATGAAGGTAATAAGGAATGATATTTCCATAAAAAAAATTTATTTATATTCGGTAATCGACAATATTTTACATACACTATTTTAATACATTGTTATTTTAAACAATGTAACTTAAGCAACAAACAATATATATATATATATATATAATATTTTTTATTTTTTTGTAAAATTATGTATTCCTTAATAACCCTTAGGTTATGAAAGTAACGTTTATATAACTTCATATGCCAAAATGCTTTAAATGAAAATAAAGTATCGCTTCTCCAAGTACATTTACGCCAATAAACTCTAGATTCATCCAAAGTATAACAGTATAAATCTAAGATAATACATTTTCAAACACTTTTTAAGGACCATTGCCATTATCCGAATATTAGACAATATGCGCATGTAGAAGTAACACATTTCTATAAGCACATATTGACTGATGGTTTGATAGTGGGACTTAATACGCTGTCATCCATTACTTCCATCCGTATCACTCTTTGTGCAAAACAAGTATGAGTTTGACCATAATAAAATTTAACTAATATCCGAGTTTAATTTCTAGGATGGCAATAATGAAACTGACGCTGTATTTTGAATAGCTTTAAGCATGTCGAAATCAACTGTTCTTATAAATTTATAGACGCACAGCTAAACCTAAGTGACAAAATAAAAATGTAAAAAAAAAATTTAAAATAGTTGTGATTTTTGTAAATGAAGCTTCGAGACCACTTATAGACTTTTAAGTATCATTATTACTTATAAAGTATACAAAACTTTACTGTATTGTTTTATCTTTGATTTAAACTTTACCGATAAGGTCTGTAAAGTTCCATAAGTCCTTAAAAAGCTATTTTTCGATGTAGTGATGAAATTTTGAAAAAATGATTCATATATCATTTTCCATTGCTTTTAATAGTATATATATTAAATTCTATGATACTTTTATTAGAAGTACGGGTACAGTTTAATTATGACAGTTGACTTCTATAGAGAAACAAGAAAGTATACTAGTAACATTTTACGGCTTGATTCCCAAACACCAATTACTTATGCTACGTTTCTTTTCAGATCGCTTTACTCTTGTACATAGCCCAATGTATGATCCAAATACTGTGGAGGTTTAAGGTTGACCCAGACAACTCAGCCATTCCTCTACTTACAGCCTTGGGTGACTTGAGTGGCATGTCCTGCTTAACTATCGCCTTCTACATATACTATAACCTCGTAGCTTAGTCCTTAAGTTTTCACCAATTCCTCTTGGATTCTGGTACAAGCTGTTTTATCGCACTTAGTAATACGCAGCTTCTTCTAAAAACAATTATGGTCTAGTATCTATCCATTGACACAGATAAACCCTTATGAACATCTTCCACCACAAGACTGGATATCATTAAAAAAAAAACTTCTCAGAAACTATAAAAGGCCTTCTTTTAGTGCTTTATCCTTATTAAAGATTCCCATTCAATTGTTATCTCACATAAATGACAAATTGCTACAGCATAGTTAAGAATACTGAAATTTCTCATCCTGTGAATTTAAATTGATCCATTGCGAATTCTTCTTATAGATTTTAAAGTTTTAAGTTAAATTTTTTTATTTTTAAAACACTTCTTAAAATTTTTAAAAAGCTACAGATAAATGCTGGTTAAATTTTATTCATTTTATTCATAAACATTTTATGCGGAGCATGAAAATGATACTTAGAAAACTTAAATTTATAAGTATAAAGTTAAAATCGCATTTATTTATAATTCTGATCATTTCAATCACCTTAAATCAAGCAATGCATTCTGACGTTGCTTCAACACATGCGGGTTGTATCATCAATATTATAAGTGGTTTACTATACTTAGTGCATAGCCAGTGCTATTCTGTGATAGTTAGAATTGTATAATTTTTATATGTATTTTATGTATATTTTGTTCAACTTAGTTACCTGCCGTAGGACTTATTGAGACATTTTTCAAAATGCATAATTTTATATAAGTTTTGAAGGAATGTAACTACATTCACATCGTAAGACTTTAAAAAAGTTTGTATAAAGTTAAAACTTATAAAAGTTTAAAGGAAAAAGTTTCATATTATTATCATAAAAGAAACAATAGTGTTCCAAATGAAGAAGCAAAATATAATGAAAATATTTTCAAAGAAAATGTTTTAATTGTAAAATTTGACTGTTACAATTTATACTAATTTCAAAACCCAGAGCTTAGTAACTTTCATGTAGTCTCATGTGTACAGTCATTGTATATTTTGTTTAAATAAATCTGTAAATCTGATTGAAGTTATTTTTTTAAACTTAACAAAAGATACATTTTTCAATGGCATCCACCTTATACGCGTGAAAAATTTTAAAGTTATTTATTTAAGCTTAAGAATTCATAAAATAAAATTGTGAAATTCAACGCGGTTTATCAAAGTTCGGAAACAAGTTTCAATCAAAACCTACCCATCAAATCTTATTTTTATACTATCCAAAGCATTATTTCTTAATATTATCAAATTAAATACATGAACGAAAATTAGAAACATGATCAGACATTGTCAATTGAAAAGACATTGCAATTGTAGGCAAACCTTTCGAGTATAATTCGTCTGTTGCCCAGGAAAAACCTTGAAGTCTGAATAGTTACGCATCATACCTTTATCCAAGCACAATCAGATAAGAGGATCAGACCTTGCGATTTTTACGGGGCTTTCAACCAAAAAAGGTTGGTTAGTTGAGTTTAACGGCGCAAGAGCAACTCGTGGACCATACTGGGCCAATTCAACCAAAAAAGACGTTTGTTTTAGTGGAAAAAGGTTTGAAGCTTTGGGCTTAATTCTTTTATTTATTAAAAAAAATTACAAAACATGAATAAGATTCTGCAATACATCAAGAGAAGATAGTGTTAAAAACAAGCCCATGCACTTTTAATCCCTAATTACTTAAAACTGACGAGACATAAATCCCGTAAATTTTCTCATGGTACAGTATTAATTTCAGAGCTTTGAGACCCATTGGTACTTTGAAATCCGCTTCTATGAAGTCCATTCTTCAATTGTTTGATGGCAGCACAAGTTTATTTATCTTTATATAAATACACATGGACGATTTTCAACTATGGTTACATATCCATCTTGGCCGTACATCGTATTGTATTCTTGTCCATAGAAAGCTTCCAAAGAGAGATAATCTTGTGCTGCCATCCAACAATTGATGAACGAACTTCATAAAAGTTCATTTTTGATTTGATGATAGAAATTCATTTTGGGGACCCATTGGATTTTAAAGTCGTAATGGCGCTCAAAGCGTTTAAATTAATACAGCACCATGAGAAGAAAGTTCATTATTATTCAGGAAACTTCCCATTCAAGATTTAAATTTACTAAATTAACAGGGGCAGTAGAAATAATGCCATTATTGTTTAACCCTTTAGTATACCCATTTGGACATACAATGCTTAACTAAAAATTTACCTTTAGGTAAAAGAATGCTCAATAAATTTAAGAATACTTTTTTATTACAACTAAAAAATAAAGCAAATAATTAATAATTATTATAAATTAATAATTAGAAAATCGCCCAAGTTTAAATTACACTATAATACTGGTCCTTGCATTTATATTTCACATAGATTGAAGTAATTCATCGTGGTCACTTTCAAAATTTTATTAATTTAAAAAACTATTGCCACGTTAGTGATAGTTTTGGTAATAACTATTACATTGGCAAAAAGAAATAACCGCCTAAATGGCGAAAATAGCTATATGTTTTTCGATAATTATTACATTATCCTAAAAAAGTTAAATTTTTCAATGGCATCCACCTTATGCGCATGCGCAATTTTGACGGAAAACTTAATGACCAAATCCATAGCCACAACAACCCATGTACAAAAGTTGTACATTTGCTAAAAAATACTCGACAAAAAAATTATTTTTAATAAAGAACCAATTAAAAACTACATTGCGAATGAATTCAACATTGAAATTAATTTCATCCTTTGAAAGTTCTTGGACAACAGAATTGGTGATATAATAGATTTGAGAGTTACCACAAATCATATCGATTATCTTCCAATCCATTGACATAGCGTTGATTCTGCTGTCAGCATGTGCTTGAGTTTTGCATCTAATTTTAAATTATAAAAACATCCCTAACACCAAAATGTGTCACAAAATACATTTTAAATTTTATTTACTAAAAATGAACGTTAATTTATACAATCACGTTCAATTACCATTCATTTATTCTGATAAAAACAAATTTTGCAACAGGAAATAGTTTCAACAACAATCAGTTAAAATTTAACTTGCAGCATTACAGAGTGAGTGAGTCAGTCAATCTGTGGTCAGGGTAACTCTCCTAGTAATTGAAAATGATGTCTCTCAAACTATTAATTACTAATTTACCGTCATTGCCTACTATCTGAAAATCGGCGCTTCTACACGAATTTTTACTAAGTATATATATTTAGCAATTTATTGCTCAAGCTATATTTACAACATTTTAAACCATTAATATGGTGGAAGAGTTTTACAAAATCATCCTTAGTCAACTGCCCGCTTGTTGCGTATATGGTTGGCGTTCCATACTTCGCATGCCGAAAGTGCCGTGTTCAAATCCTGGATTAGATATGGATATTCGTTGTGGTAAGGAATCCACGTTAAGCTGTAGTTCTCATCCTGATTAGTTATTGTGCACAAAAATTGATCATTGAGCGTACAAACCAATCAACCTTGAAAAGCTAACTAAATTTATTAATAATCGACAAAATCTTCTTAATTATGACCGCTTCTAGCCTTCATGCTTCGTCGAAAGTGATGCCGAATTATAAATGGATCTAAAAGATGACAATATTCTTGAGACTAAATTGATTTATCATGTATTATGCTTCGAATCTCGTAGTTAGATACGAAACCCAGGAAAAGAATTTAGAATGTTATTTGTCTTTCTATTCTAAAATTGTTACAGTATAAAAAATTTTTAATCAACTTCAAATTGTACTAAAAATGCGAAGTTTTCCAGAAATTTTATCTTAGTGAAGTAGTGAAAGTAAATTAATTAAAAAAAAATTATAAACTGCCCATTGTCACTAATACTACAACATAATGTTAACACCATGTAAAGTTAAAAGGGAAAAAACAATGCCTATAAAAATTAAAATTTGCTCATATTTACTTTACTTCATAGATAATTTTGAAAAATTATTAATTTCACACATATTTTCTAATTTTATATGTTTGTAAGAAGTATGTTTTAGATAAGGTTAGTAAATAAAGATAATGTTCATTATCATTACATGGGTTGAATGTGGACCATTCATAAATTAAATTTTTAGATGGGATAATATTTCTATAATGATCTGAAAATTTTATACATACATGAATGATTACAAAATCAAAGTTTCAAGGGATTTTAAACAGCAGTATAATTCTAGTAAATTGTTTACAATATTCTGATAATTTGTTTTCATGTTTTTGTGCAAAAGTATGAAAAAACGTTTAAGTACAAACAAGTTTTTAATTACAGCATTTAGTTATTATGTCAAAATCAAACTAATTATATTTAAAAGGTTTTCTTCGGTAAATTTCTTTCTCATCCATATTCCTTATACCTGTGAAGAAAAAAACAAATCAGCAATTGTCTACAAAGAGTATATAAAATACATGGTTTTAGAAACAAGCTCTATTTTACATGAACTTGATTACTTCACGTTACTTAACATAAACTTACCCTAGAAAATGTTGAAACTATTGGCATCTTGAAATAACCTAAAAGAAGATTAAGTTTATTCAATGCTTGAACATAAATCAATTTAATTTTAGAATATACATTTATATTTTCAAGACAATCCATATTTTAATAATATAACTACATTTTTGGTAGTTATTATATTAAATAACTACCTTTTGAGTAGTTATATTACTTTAATTTGCTTTTTGGATGGTATATAGTAATGTGTCCAAATTTTTAAGTACATTGTTAAAATACAATGCATTTTCAAATGAACATTACAGATCCGAGAATATAAAAAAATATATCACACGAAAGGCTTGTTAAAAACCGTATTAAAAAACATTTAAATGAACATTGCAAAACCCTGCTCCCCATCTTAGTTCCAAAAATTACAGGTAGAAAAATTTCTAAACTTTCTAGAAGACTGTGAATACTTTTTTAAAAATTGTTGTTGATGACAATATTTCAGATTAAAAGAAATTAATTGCTTACTATTAAATACCAAAACCTTTCATAAATTACTACTATATAAAAATAAGAATACATTTAATTCTGAATAGTGGTTGCAGATATTCAAAGTACTGGCTAACTAACTATACAAGATCACTCTCTTCTATTTATGACTTTACGATTCTGTAATAAAAACAAACATTAATGGAGCTTTTAGTCTTATCCTTATGAATGTAAAATCTCAGCGTCTGAATACTCGTATTTGACCTGTACAAATGATCAAATTTAAAACTTTTTAGATCAATAGACCATTGTGATCTCTTATAGTTAGCAAAGAATATGTGAAAATGGTTAATGGAGCTTATGCATGATTACATAGCAACTGTTATTTCCCTTGACAAACATAGGCGCTAATTTCTCCCTTTTACCACGAACTTGAATAAACTTGAACTTGATGGGTTGGGAAGTAGGGGAGAGATTGGCCCAAGATTTTCAGACACCATTTTTTGATGATCTACCTACTGAATGTATTGAACATACCTCCATTACACGAAATAAATTTTTCTTAAACAGTGTAGGTTTTATGTAGGAAAATTATTTGCAGAAAATAAGTTCAGAAACATTTTATAGAAAAAATAAGAGCACTAACTATTTAATTCATCATTATAAAATAAATCATTTCAATATAATTCATTACTTTAAAAGATATACTTTTATGATATAGTACTAAAAAAAAATAGCAAATTTGAACACTTCTGGATAATAATTAATGAAAAAAGAGCATATATCAGTAATCTCATCACTGCAAAATTACTTATTCCAATATCATACAATACTTTAAAATATATATTTTTAATAAATTGCACAAAAATGTTGAAAGCATATTTTAATTAATCTGTGATTTTTCGATATTTCTAAAAATTTGTATTTTATATAAAATAGACAAGAAAAAATAAGCAAAAATTCAAATATAAAAAACATTTTAAAACATATTTACTTGAATTTATAAGTATATTATAAAAACACATTTTACAGATTTTTGGAGTGAGGGCGAAATGATACCATTCCCCCCGTGTAATTGGCATCTATGCTGGCAATTAAAATTTGCATTATGATAAGCTAGTGGAATGTGAAAATTAGAATTTGTTTTTGAAGTTGTATTGTAATTGGTCACACTTAAGCCACAAGTATTGCCACACGATGGGTATCTACTCATAATGACTCCTAATATAATTATTATTTAACTGCAAATTAATTTTTACAAGTTACCAAGTTTCCATATTTCAATTATTACATGTTTCATTATTTCATTACGAGAATCTTAATTTAGCGATAAGGTTTATCTTTTTGCAATTTATAAATAAGGTCAAATCTTTGCCTAAGTAATTAAAAGAGAATTGTACTTACGCTGCAAGTCAAGCCTTCTTTACATGGGCAGGCAACAGTATAATAATCCGCTGAGTTTGGGCGTTCACAAGGTTCACCTAAAAAAAGGGAAGTATTTTTGTTTTATGAAAGTGTTTTTACACTCATTTACAATGTAAGTGGAAACATACTTTTATATTTGTTGTTCTATTTTCAATAACATCTCTTTCCATAACTCTGTATTAAGTGCTAATTTAACTATCAAATTACTGTAAAACAGTGTGAATAGAGGCAGCAGCGTGAATAAAGGCAGTTTTAAGGAAAATTTACTTTGGGTTACAGCTTTACCCTGTCGTTAATGTAAAAATTACACCGGTAAATATTACATAGTCATTGCATTAATATCTTAACTTATAAATGGGTAGCAAATGGACACTAACATTGGAAAAATAAAAAATAAAAATCTGAAAAACAAACTTATAAGAATAGAACAACAACATTTTGCAAGGATTGTTTTACTTACAAATAACCTTCTTTTAAATAAGCAAACTTTACATCCTTTAGTAGCATTATAAAGACTACGTCTCTATTAAAAAAAAATTTAATTTTTCCAATACCTATGAGCTAATTATTAAAATTGACGATAATTTTTTCAAAATATTGTTAACTAAGTAAAGTAATATTAAATATATAAAATTTGTACACTTTAATATCTTATTTGCAAATCTGAATTGTATTTGCTCTATGAAGTACGCACTATTTCTCTTGTTACCCACATGGAATGTTTCATTCTAAAGCAAGTATCTATATATTGCGAAAAAATTCCAATGGCGTATATTGTTTCTAAGTCGATAACTTAAAAAATAAAAGCAACATCCCGACATTAGAGAATTATCTAGTAAAATACTCTCATTGACGTAAAAACTTAACTATAAATGTTATCTCTACGCATGTATTTTTTAAACATTTAAATTTCAAACAAACCGTTATCTGAATTTAATCTGAACATAATATCCCATTGTATACTTTAAATAGAGAATCAGAACTCTGTAGGTTAGGATCATTCAATTGGTTTCGATGTTTTGCAAGGTGATGTATACATTTTATGCACTTCTTAAATTTTCCTTATCATTCTTCAAATCGAATATTTGCTGAATGAAAGATACAATAATATCATATTAATTCTAAAATAAAAAAGGTCTGAAATAGTTGTATTAAATTATTATACTAAGACTTTTTATTGTCTGAATCGTTTAAATTGTTTACAGATGTGTCATTGAAATAATAAAAAGAGTACAAAAATTTTCTCGAAATCGTCAGTCAAAATATTACTGCTCTATTTATTTTAATGTTTTACTCTACTTACCTTTTGTAATTAAATGTCATAGTATAGAATGCTGGTTATTTGTGAATATTGGCTTAAAAAAATTAATTATGAAATAAAAAGTTGTTTTTAACAGTACAGCCTAGTAAAACGTCGTGGTAAAATGTATAAAATGAAAACATGATAGTTTATACATATGCTCATTTCAAATTTACCCAAAAAAATAATGATACATAGTTTTTAATTAAAATATACTGTTAGATAAAACAATCTTAATACTAAATAAAACATGACAAATTATGCTGCGGGTACTTAAATTTTAGCTTCCACTTAACCTCCCTCATGTAGTGAGACACTTGTACAATGACTTTATTTCATCTGAAGTCAACATTAACAAACACAATGACGTATTTACAAACACCAATGAAACTACAAAATTACATTATATACTCTTTTGTAAGTAGCACTTATGTTTTAAATGTGCAATTTTAGAAAAAGTTACCTCTATTAATGATTGCTCAAATATGTCATTACCATATCCTCATACCGAAATTCGATATCCTTAAATTATTTATTTTTTCATATTTTCTTGATAGACTATTAAGGGATCGTTCAAATATTACGTAAGCATGTTTTTGGTAATTTTTGACCCCCTCCCCCCCCCTTGTCATCAAAAATAAGCAAATCGCATACCCCCCTCTATAATTACGTAAGCATACGGTACCCCCCCCCCCCCCCCATCCACCTGCTCCTGATTTTTTTTTTTTTTTTTTTATTTTTTTTTGTAACGTTAATAATTTAAAAAAAAGTTAGGATTCAATGCAAATAATGAACTTTAACTCGCCTTAAAAGGGAAAAAAAAAATATATTTTTAAGTTTTTTTAAATCTTAAGTTTATCACAATTTTAATGGCACATAAATGTAATTTTCATAATCAATTAAGTCTATCTAGTCAGATGTTATCTAGGGTTGCTCTAGCCAGTTTTTAATGTCTGAAATTATAGGGTTTCTGACATCTGATGTTATTGCTTCATTACTTGTTTCGCACAAGGAATCTGGGCAAACTTCCTCTTCGCTTATCCACTCGGTATCTTCCATGCCTTCTACATAATTGATGACGCACATCAGTTCATTTGCTCGACGAGCAGCAATTCTCATAGGCCGAACTAGGCAGGCTCTCTGGCTATTTTCGCCATGAACAATTTTCTTATGACAAATTGTCGATTTTAGTGAAGCGTGGTACAAACCACATTTCCCACAAGTCCTTGCAGACAATTGTGATTTGATGGACGGACAAAAATAGTCATATGGCATTTTTAAAAATCCCCCCAGGGTTACATGCAGGTTCAAGTTTAGCCGGAGACTTAATTCCAGGAATTCCCCTTCCTCACTTGTTATTAAATTGTGTGGTGTTTGGGCCATTTTGATAGGTGGAGGTATAAAGCGTTCTTTTAAAATGCGAAATAATCCACTACGAGCAGGAGAGCAACACTGTTTTTCTTCGCATTTTACAATTTGTAGAATGTATTGACTCTCTTGCAAGTGCTTCGAGTACCAGTTCATATCACAGGTTTTTTTTAGAAATAAAGGGATTATTAAATGCTTACGTAAGCATCACTCATACCCCCTCCCCCCCCCCCCTAGGTGCTTACGTAATACTTGAACGGCCCCTAAATACTTTTTTTAATAATTAAATACTTTTTTTAATAACTGTATTGCTACGTTTATTCTTAATACGGCCCTGTAAACATGTTACTTTGAAATAGAAATATTCTCCTCAGCTAATAATTATTTTAATACACTTCAAAAAGCTTTTAACTTTGACATCGTTTAGAAGGAATTCATATATTACCATTCTGAATGTAGAAATTTTTAGGAAACTTACCTGCTTCAGCAAATCGTCGACAGTAACGGTGATAGAATCCTCCACTACAACATTGTTCTTCTCCACAAGACGGTAAGGAACCACAGTACTCTACAGCGTTTGCTCCCATTAACAGCTAATAAGATTGAAAGTATTTTTCAAATAATTTACTAAATAGAATATTTCGAGCTGATGTTATCTATTTCCATTTACTGATTTCAAATTAAAAACGCAATATTCATTTGCCTATTAAAAAATTTCTTACAACGTTAATCTATATTATAGTGAAAGTACACTGGAAATAACAGCAAAACTAACACAGACGAGTTGATGTAAATAAACTCACTATTCCATATTGGTACGTCATTTGTATCACACACCCCATACCAAAAGCGGTGAACTTCTGTGGAGACTTCTTACACGTTTTTCTCAGTTAGAATGATCAGGTGGAAAGGCTTACGTGACTGTCAACGTGGTGTAATTATTAGAACTCGTTAGATTGAATATAGTATTGTGGAAATACTGTCTGTCTATCAGAAAATACCTCCCATCTAGTCTGAATAGTGGTGGATAGTAGTCGCTATAAAAATAACACTCGTCGTTGATTTAGAATAAGGGAGATGCATGCAAAAAATTGGCATCTAAAAAGATTTTAATGTAGTAACAGTAAACATAGATATCTTTCTCCTGAAATCTTACATTAATATTGGAACTATCCTTGCTTACTCGCAACGGACAACGCTATACAACATGACGGAAGCTATTCTTGTGAAAGACAGACAGTATGGATTTTTGGGGTACATTTTAAGAGTACACCGTATTACAAGAATTCGAGTAAAAAATTTTACTTGCGATGACAGTGTAACCTGAAAATAACTATGAGAATTCATGTCAAGCTTAAATTGGCAAAAATCATTTGCATTTGTGTTCCTGTATATCTTCTTAATTGGATAACCAGCATTTTTACTATACGCTTTTATTAAAGTCACTGTTGCAATATCAAATCTTGTAATTACATTTCTACCCACTTCCTTACACCCAGTTGACTTGAAACTTGAGTAATCTTAATTTCAATACTATATTCAATCATTGTTTGAAATAAGTTTATAATTCTCTGAAAAATATATTAATAGCAACAGTTCATGTCATTGAAAATTACATGTAATTATTAAAACACATCAAAACATAATTTAAATATCCACAGGAATAGTTTTCAAAAAAATATTTTACTCACAACGCAAGCAAAAAGGAATAAAGCCAAAACGCTCTTCATTTTAAAGTTGCTTTCTGCAATTGGTTTTTAGAAGATGAATCCTGATTTTTTTTTGTAATTCAATGTCTTTATACTTTTCAAAATGAATTTTTAGAAGATATGACTGAGAAATAAAACAGCTGTTGGGCTCGTTGTCAGCAAAGTCTTGATTGATAACTTAAAAAAGGAGCACGATGTATGTAAATGCACATATTACGTGTTAATTTGAATATTGAAATACAAGTTAGTTATACCTTTAAGTATTTCATTTAAAATGTAGCTTAGTTTACAATAATTTAAATTATTTGCATTTTATAATAAATATTTTTATGAATCCTATTTTTCAGATATATTTAGAAAGTTTTTATATTTTTGTGTAATACCTATGTGGGTCACTTTGTTAGATATTTAAGATGTAATCCTTAAAATAACTATACAGTATTCCTTTTTTTACTATAAATATGGAAAAAGCCCGATTATTCCTGACAGCTTTTTTTTAATTTACCACCAGAGTATTATGGATATACCAAAGTAGAATATGGACAAAATGTATTGTCATTGTACAAATTATAGAATTATTGAGAATTAAGTTTATGGACTATTTTTAAAATCTAAATATTTAGATATAATCATTACACATTCAAAATAAGATGACAGATTTAAATTGAAAGTGGAAAAAGTGAACTTGACCTCTGTAAACGAATAAAAGTAAAAACCAACTAACGCTTTTAATGTATTCAAAATAACGCTTTTAATGTAAGAGAGCCCATAATTTTAGAAAACAGCAATTTAGTTAATGAATTTAATTTTCTAATTTGTTTTATTTCCTTTTAAGTAATAGTATGTAATAATTGAGGAATATTTTCAATAATTATATTAGGATTTAAATAATAAATACAGTAAAAAAATTACAATAATACAATGAAAAATAGTTTATGCATGTTCCTAATCGAGGAAACTGGCATTTTATGTTCTAGCATCGCACGTTAAGATAATTATATTTTATAAAATTTAAAATAACATAAAATGTTAAACTAGCACTATGCCATTAGTAACAAGAGAAATTAACACATTATTATTGAAAATATTTAAAACTTTATCATACAAGTAATCGTCGATGCCATATTTATTACTTAATGATCTCCCTTTGCAACACAATGTTCAATTCTACTAGAAATGGCTTTGCCGCACAAGTTTTAAACTGATTCATCATCAAGTTTCAAACATATTTTTGCTGTCACTTTATTTGCGTTTAATTAATTTTATCTTAGTTTTAAAAATGTACAGAACTTCACGGTTTGTAGCTGGTTGAGTTTATCTATCATCCCATTGAAAATTTCTCTAGACAAACACTTAACTGTCAATGCAAGCTTGATACCAAAGTCAACATCAAACATGAGTTTAGCAGTCAATATCATGATAAAAACCTTCTCATTACTTTCTATTTTCATCCAAGTCATTGATTTAAGCAAGAATAGAATGACGTAAAAAGAAGCTATGACGTAAAACTACATACGACGGATGCATGTGATATAGATTGAACCCCATAGGTTATAGGTATTAAATACAATAACAGATCAGTTATAGAACAATTGCTTTTGAAAATTTTCAGACAGAATATTAGTTTGGAAGCGAATCAGTTATTTAAAATGTTGGCAATGTTTAACAAATTGACAATGACTGCTCGGCAAAAAATCATGTCTGCAACAACTTAGGAATACGTTGTAACAGCTCAATAATAGTGGTAGGTTTTTATTTTGTTATTCTTCTATATATTCTATATATATGTAAATAGAATTCCTGTTAACTTTCACTGTAAATTATTTCAATCCAAACATTGTAAATCTGAAAACAACTAGGTTTCATCAGTGGAATACTTACATAAATACTTACATATAACAAATGTAAAATGGAAGTTGTTTCAATACTAAGTTGAATTACATAGTTTGATCTCAACATGATTGAGATCAAACTATGTTCAGTTCATTCAACAAGAGTTTGATTGAAAGGCAATTTAAACTAATGATTTTCTGTCCCATAAATCAGTGTTAAATTAAATTAAAATAAACTTCCTAATATATGTGATATCATTTCGAAAGTTCACAAGACTATGCGTATTGGATTTAGTTAATGCTCATGAATGCTTGAGAATACTTCCTGCTTTTTAAATTTTATTAATTAATTCGCATTTCAGAAACCACTTTTTCTTAATAAATGCTTCAAAATGTCTTCCCTTTCAAGACTATGCTCAGTACAAAAGCTGTTTTGATATTTTCAGAAGAAAACAAGAAAACGAAATGAAGAATCAAAGATGAATTTATCGGCATTTCAAAACAATCTCTTCTGAAAGATTAGTTTTTTATTTGGGTTTTAAGCACTTCGGGAATATTTAAAGCAAAATGTACGAAAATAATTTCCCATAAACGGTATTAAATTCTATTTATGTATTAAATTTATCGATCATATTAACTAAATAGAACTATGATGTCCTAAGCAAGAAAACAGCATATCCAAATTTCATCGCTTTCAAATTAGCTTTTTCTATAGGTTTCTTATATCGTTATTCAGCGTACCTCGAAAGCCTTAAGAGCACCAATTTGACAATGTTATTCTATTTTTATTCCAAAAAAATTTTACTCTATAGTTCTCTATTTAAAAAAAAAAAAAAAAAAATCTAAATAAAAGTCACTAAATGTGAAGATACTGCCATTTTAGATTGAACGGCAGTATACAAAGGCTTCTCAAGGTAATTTATTTTAAAATAATTATTTACAGTTTGTGGAATTTATTTTGAAAAAAAAGAAAACGAAACTAATATTTATATTTTTTTTATTCATATCATATTACTTTATTAGTTGAAGCATTAAAATTTCTATTTTCTAAGGGTAAAAATTTATTGGTTAATTTATCTGATATTTTATATACTAGTGTAAATGTGTTAATTTTATGCATTTTAAACTTCATATTAATCACACTGTTAAGTTCGTTCACTTTGCAAAGGCTTTAAGTTTGTCAAGAAGTCACCATTCGTTATGTAGGACTATTTTTTAAAGTATTAACAGAAATCTAATAATTATATAATAATACCATATGTATATGAGTCAGCTGTGTGTAAATAAATTGGACGAAGTGTGATATAAATAAGCTATAAAGGAATTTCAATTCAATAAAAATCGTTATTATTAGAATTATTATCACTTAAAAATATTAAAGAATTATGTAGTGCAATAATAATTACATTAAAGTATATAGTTTTAAAATGAGAAAATTAAAAGACATATACATTAAAAATGATTGGATAGTTAAAAATAATATTAAAGATTTGAATCATACAGGGTTACAAATTTTCAAATACATGGAAGAATATTTACTTTTTTATTATTATTGAGTAAAATTAACTTCTGAATTTGTTTAACTGTTACATAGTAAAATGGTATTTCTATTACAATATACAGTTTTATATGTAATAAAATATTTATACATGAATATTTTGTTTGAAAATTTACAAATTAAGTAGTTTCGAGACGTAAGCGTATTCGCAAATTGCTGTTAGCGTAGAATGATAAAGTATATAGAAGTCATTTTTTAATTTATTTTCCTACTGAATTAAATTATCTAAGAAGATATTGATATCAAAACACTGTTAATTAAAAAACTATTTATAGCAATAGGAAAATTAACGTCGTAATGTAACTATGTAATGTATAATATCCTAATGTATTATATTGTTTTTAATTGATTACAAATTATTTCCCTTGTCCAAAATGAATGGACATTTGATTGGAATCAAAACATTGTAATTGTAGAAATATGGTTACATAACGAAGTTACGTTCGTAAATCATAAGGAAATTATATTACTTTCTTATTGTTTATGAATCCATTCCTATTAAAATACAAAAAGTTAATTTTTCATTTCTTATAAAATAAAATTATTATAAATCTTCCTCAGCGATTTCTGAATTTCTTAAACTTGTTTGATAATTTCGGAAATGAATAGCTATTATAAAATATCGTAATTTCAAAGTTATATTTATAGAAAAACATACAAAAAAGTATTAAGAAGATTTACTGAAACAAATACAATAAGTTTTTTAACAAACTAGTTCACGAGTTCGCACAAGTTAGTTGCACAAAAGAAGTGAGTCACTCTTTTCAAAGAGTTGAGAATAAAATATATGTATGTAAAAAAAATTAACATAAATAATTAGCTTTTCCAATTTTTAAAAATGTATTCATAAAATAAACCTGCCCGTATTTTGTGGGATGAATTAAAATGTTTACCTGGATGGTCCTGGTAAACTAATCACCTAATATTGGCACAATGTTTGGCGGAAAGAGGGGTGCATTTCAAAGCGCCTACTTAGTGGAGGCATCAGTGTTATGACGTGGGGAATGTTACTCTTCGGTGGAATTACTTTCGTAGCTTTTATCGACTCAACAATGCACTAGTTCATTGCGAAAATACCCTAGCAAAACATTTACAACGAGAAGCATGGCCTTGAGCAAATAGTGATTATTAATTTCAAAAAGACAATAACTCTGTCTACTACTTTTAACCCCCAAAATCATAACTAGAGGGAAACGAAGTCCACGTTCTTGAGTGATCGTTGCTGAGTCCCGATACCAACTCAATAGAAAACTAATAGAGCATTCTCTTAAGTGAAGTTTCCGATATAGCAAGTGCAAGAAAATAGCAAGACAGCAAGAGTAATGAAATGAAAAAACATAGTAAAAAGGAATGGAACTACCTGTTATATCCAATTTTCAAAATTATCAGACTTGATGTCCGTACTGATAAAAGTAACTGAAGAACGTTGCAAATCCATTCATTTTTAAAATATTATGTGTCAAGTCTGCCTTTTCATTTTGCCCATATCTTGTTATTAGTAAGAAAATTTTAATTTTTATAAATATAAACAATTGTATTCTATAATTAAAATGTTGGTATTGGTTTAGTAATTGTTATGGACTGGTTCATATTAGGTACTTATACTATTTTATATTACGATACCAGGATTGTTAATGTGTGTATTACTGTAAGTATTGAAGAATAAATATTATTTACTATAAGTTTTAGCAACATTAATTGACATTATAACGCAAAGAATATTATATATAAGACAAGAAATTAGTTTCGATAGTGAGTAAAAACAATCAATAATCATCCAACAAGAAACGATTAGTTGCCGATAATAAAACCAATTTAATAAAATTGCCCTTATACCTTTTTATGGTTTTTACAGTGATTAATAGTCTAAATTGTCTTATATTTTTTCTACAAATAGGAACAATCCCCCCCCCCCTTCCCCCAGATAGCAGCATTAATTACTGAGATATTGTAGTATAATGTATCAGCCATTTGGTTAATTCTGTGTGCGTGCGTGTGTGTGTAATCCAATTTTGACAATAGTTTTATGTTTATATTAAAAGATTTCAATAATCTGTATTTTCTATAAAATAACCTGTGAATTTTGTTTTAAGATTTCAGCGCATTATTGTAATATTCTTTAACAATTATACATCTTTCATAATATTTTTAGTGCTAAAAAATTCTAAAAATCATTTAATTGTTGTTTTTCAGTTAGAAATGTAGGAATACAGTTAAAAGACGTAGCGTCAGTACAAGAATATATTCTTCAATGAGGTATCCTTTTATAAGGATTTGTCAGAAGATCTTACTTTTGTAAGTATTTTATATAAACACATATACCTTTACCTATGGTTAATAAAATCCCATTAATCCTTTTTAAATTATAAGAATTTTTTTGCTTAACTCCCGAACGGATTAACCTACGATATTCAACATTTGTATACAGAGTAATAGTAGCCATGGATTTAAGTCAAAATGTGCATGCGTATATGGTAACTGCCATTAAAGAAATTATGTTTTTCAGCAATTGCAATAAAACGGCTCAAACAATTTTCATTAAAATCACTGTGATAATGCCATTCAAGTTGCTTTAAAACTTGCCACATCCGAAATTTCTTTATAAATTCGATAAAGGAGTAAAGAGATAATGCAGAGTACTCTCCTTGAACATTGTCCATCGGCAGATGTACATCCTGCGGCTCATTTGCATAAAAATAATCTAATAATAATAGAAAAATATATCGCCAATTTCTCCATTATTGTAATTTTTTTCTCTGGCTGTAATAACTATTGCCTAAAATATCACCAAACGGAAATTTTTCAATTAATGAGAATATGAAAACGGTAAATTGCACCAATTCATGTAAAATTTAAATGAAGTGATCAATATTATAGTGTAGTTGAAATGTGTGCTATGTTTAACATCCCTAGTTTAGTTTGTTCATCCCTTGTTTAGTTAACATCCCTAGTTAATTTGATGAAACTTTATTACAAATATGTCCTCGCACTGTGAGGTAAATTTTCTACAAAAACTTCATTCAAACAACAAACTGAAAAACCATCTTTTTATTATTCATTACCCATTTAAATATTAGCCTTTCTATGAGTCTCTATTAGTTAATAATATGATTAAAAACAAATTTAAAATTAAAACGCTGAACATAGTTAAATATTTGTTTTACAAAATAAGTAAAAAGAAGAACATTTCTTTAAATAAATTTCAATTGAATTTAAAAGAAAAATTAAAGTTGTATTTTAAAGTCTTTATTAAAATTTATATATTTATAGTATATATTTCTTTAAAACAGATTTTTCTATTTTAAAGAGAGTATAAAACTTTATAAATTGTCAATATACAGACTAAGTAATCGGTGGGAAAATATTGAAACTATCATTTTATTACCCGCCAAAAGATCAAAGTTATCATAGAGGTATGTTGTTTTTCCAAATAATTTTACACATAAGCATATTTTGATTTACGGTTTTTTTTTTGTTTTTTTTTAGAATGTTTATTAAATTTGTGGCGACATCAAATAACAGATAAAATTTCTGTGCACTGGAGTACTCTTTTGCACAGCGGTAAAGTATCTGCCTCGAAATCCCATCGCCCGCAACGAAAGCTGCATACGCTTTAAATTTATTGTAAGTTCTTTCAAAGAACAAAAAAATCAAACAATAAAAAAATATTTTACTGCTTTAAAAATCTTTTTAAAGTTTATTTTAATTTATTGGAGAAAGATGGCATAACTGAATAATGTTGGCTAAATTTTTTTCAAAAACGACTAATTTTATATTGGATCAGCTTAAAAAATTAATCTATCAGCTGTATTTTACATATTGATAATTAATATTAATAAACTTTTAAAAATATATTTTCTAAATTGCTGAAATATATATGCACTTTACCTAAATTCACTATTTCAAGTAATATGAAGATAATAAATAGTATTATTATAAAGAAATATATATTAAATAGATTAGTGGAATACTTTCAAACTTAACTTGTATACAATATGTAAATAATTGTGAACGCAAATAAGGTTAACCAAGTTATTAAGACTAATACAGTTGCAGAAAAATATTTATTATGCAACAGATTGTTTTTAAAACAAAAGAAAAGTTTTGTATCGATTTTACTTTGTTAAGATATTAAAAGTGTATTTTAAATGAGTAAATTGGTCTGTTTCTTAACGCATTCTCTAAACGTTTTCTCCATTATTACTCAATCAACCACCCACTTTAAAAAATTTTAGTCCTTTTTAAAATTTTATAAACATAAATTATTTATAAATAAATCTAAAAATCTTTAACAGAAATATTAAGTGGTATTTAATATGATTTGTTCAGTTAGATTAATTCGTAACAGTATCGAAAACCAATGCAATGAAGTAAAGAAAATATTTTTAATATTTTTTATTATCTTGAAAGATTTTTTTTTTTTTTTTTTTTTTTTTACTTCATGAGGGGGAGGGGAGACATTAAAGTTTGGTTTGCATAGTTTGAACGTCAAATAATAATTAAATTAACATCGAACAATAACTTATTTGTAAAAATAAGATGGGTATGTTCAATTTTTAATATTTAGTTATTTTGCTTAACTTTAAAATGAAAAACATATGATCTCTATAAACACTCTTTCAAAAACATATTTCCCTTTTATTATATTTCTCTCTTTAATACTGTCCAGTAACTTCCTTTGCATGATGTAAACTTTGTTCACCTCTCTTCTTTAAAATACAACATAAAAAAATGTTAGATACATAAGCCCTTAGTAACATTTGCAGAAACAATGAAAAATTTGATTATCACCAATATAAGCACATAAGCCTTGAGTGGATCGAACAAACTTAAGATTATTTCATCACTTCTTGAAAGATTTCTGAAGACGAAGCAAGGTTCAAAAATCAATATCAGTATTTGGAAAAAAGATATAAGTTTTATGTCTTTGCTTAAAGATCTTATTTGCCTTTTGCAAATTCAAGATATAATGCATATGTGAAGTAACTCTCCAAAAGTTGATGCGTAATCGATAGGTGTTACATAAGAAAGTTCCCAATGAACCTTTGAAGAACATGTTCCGATTAGGCTAAAAGTCTTTCTCAAGGAAGAGACACTCAATGTGTAAATATCATTTAAGTTACAGAAACTGTTCTTAATAAAAGTTTTACTTTATAATTTCTTTTGAATATCCCATTGTTTGGTTATACTTCGTTATGATTAAAGAATTATTATTATTATTATTATTATTTTGGAATTGTAGATAAAAACTAAGGGTGTGAAGCATCGCACAACTTTCAATTACACTTACTGATCGGTCACTGCATTTAAATTTGTCCTGAAATGGTGTAATTTACCTTTTTCGTTTTCATATTTTCATTATTTAAAAAAAAAAAAAATGTGCCTGCTTTGCGATATTAAAGGCATCAATTATTACATTGACAAAAAAAGCGCCAAAATTGTGACATTGGCAATATGCTTTACAAAAAATATTACATTACCCTTCCCTAAGTAAAGAGAGGAGAAACAGTCGTTGCCAAGTGAGGGAAGAGAACTCTGTTTAAAGACATTTGTTTTGTTTTTTAAATTTATTGTGCCTTTATCACATTTCTACGGAATTTTCAGAGGTTGGGATGTTAAAGCACCTTAAAAAGCATTTCCACAACAAAAAAAACATTAATTTTTCAATGGCAACTACCATATACTCATGCACGATTTTCAAGAGAACCACTAACCCGAACGCACAAAATTTGAACATCGAAGGTCGACAAGTTCGGGAATTATGCTGACCACAGGCAGACACGCAAACATTTGTTCTAGACCACTTTTTTGAACTCGACACGTTCTTAAACGTGAAAAAAAGCAGAAAAATCGAAAATTATGCAATGCACAATATATATGTTGGTAATTGAAAGTAAAAAAGCATGCTTGTAACCAAAATCATTTATTTTTAGCACTTCATAGAAGAAAAAAATGAAAAATAACACTGTTTCACTTTACACCCTCACTTATTTCCGTACACATACTCACATACATTATAATTCTTAAACTAAGAAATCATAATTGTTTTTATTTTTCATTCTAAATTCCTAAACCTAATCTTCTGTGGTAAAGTAACCGAATATGAAACACTTCTTGTCGAAGCTCAAATGTAACTTTCTAATCATCATATTCAGTTTTCTTTTTTTAATGGTACACAGAACAATTTAGTTTCAAAATACAGAACAGTTTGAGATGACTTCAATATAGTAAAGTAGAAACAGAATAACGCTTTAAATAAAAAGTTATCTAATTTTGAAAGAGGGTTTTTCGGTTTGAAATTGTGTGTTATTTGAAAAGAAGGCAGTGTATAACATTGTGAAAGTGATTAAAAATATAAAACCTACTAAGAAAATAAACCTATTTTGATAATACTTAACGTTCTGCATTTTCTAATTAAATACACTTGATTACTATGTGATTTTTATATAATTATGCAATAAGGTAGTAAAATTTTGAAAAAAAAGAAAGAAAAAAAAATAGAACGAAATCCAGTCACTGAAGCGTCAACTGTAATTTACTTCATACCGAAATACAGAATAAACGAATATATAAATCCCTGACTCCTATGGCATATATCAGTTGTCATAATGATCATTATTACAATACGGATCCTCTATCCTCAGAATTTAATTTCATATAGTTTTTCACTACAAGGTATCCTCAAGAGCTTAGAAATTGTAAATTGCAAAAATTCTAAAAATTAAGTAAAAAATCTTAAAACGATCAAGTGATTTGCTTGAACAATTTATATTAATATTTACAGAATTTAAATTTTCATTCAGCCCCTGGTAAGTAAAAAGATCAATTTCAAATGTGTTCTTGAGGATAAACCATGTCAATTACAAAATAACACTATCTTAAAAGAACAACCGTGATACAAGGATTTTAGAAGTGTAAGAATGAAATGTATTAAGAAAGATAAAATCAGAAATATAAATTATTTGGTGTTAATTGTATAGTCATAACATTTTTACAATTCATATTTTTCTTTTGCAACTGCTATGTTGAAATTAAAATTCTGTAATTTTTTTAATGTTTCTTAAGAAAATCACATTACCTATTAATGATTCCTTACCTTATTTTGAGAATTTTTGCAATTTAAAAGAAGTAATTTCCGTAACAATCCTTTATCCACCCTTTATACTGAATGTCTTCAGACTGAGTAATACCTCAAAGTGTTGAGATATCAAACAGTACTATTTTCAACAAACTTTGGCGCAAATGTGTCCTGTTTCGACCATATTACATGAGAACTTGGCAAATTAATTTGAAATTGAAAATATTCATTTTCTTCTTTTTATTTTTTACCCCAAATGAATAAAACTAATCTCCATTTTTATATTTCTAAGAAAAATTGAAACGAATTTAACGGAAATACAGAATTAAGACCACCAGGTATCAGAACATTGGAGTTATCATATAGCTCACCTGTTAAGTATTTAAACTAATGCAATTTTTCCTAACCAGAAATTTCCAAACCTAAGATACTAATGATATAAATATTAGGTCATTCACTGAAACTAAAACAATCAGATGATTAAATTAACTTCTATTACCAAACGGATTCTACAATATTCCCATCAATGCGACCCATCAAGTTCCAAAGTGTATTCAGGTGGCGTCATCAATCACAAACAGTCCGTTTCAGATCACCCGAGCAACGAGATTAAACAAACTTATCACCTGGTTATATTCATCTCCTTTTCCATCGAATTCGATCTCCCGATTTCAGTCAAATTCTAGTATTCTCAGAAACAAGTCCATTTTACTGTAGCCTTCTTACTTCTTTCCGATGGTCCAAAAGCGTTCTCGCCCGTTAACACTTTTCTTCACTTGCATTGAAAAAGCAAGGGAGCAGGAAACACTTGAACCTGTACTAAACTGCTGCCGCTGTGCTCGATAGACTAGTACAGTGGATATTCTACTAATTCAAGTAGTGTAGTAGAGCGCTTTAAATTTGAATTTAGGTCTTTCATTAGTCTGGCTGTCCGTTCTTCTAAGAACACAAAAAGTATGTATATTCTTCTTTGAGATAATTATTTATAAGTCATTGGACTCTTTAATGTTGTTAATATTGAAGTTCAAAAGCTAACTGCCTAACTATTTATCTTCATAATGAATCACTGCATGTAATATTATAAGTGTGCTATATAGAACACTGTTAATCTTAATTAACATAATTTATTAAATAATTTCTATCTACAAACAATATAAGGTCCTGGTAATCAGTTGTAAATTTTAAAATACTAATTTAGGATTAATGATTTGTTCAATGCATAGTTAGTTGTAAAAAAAAAAAAGTTGGATAAAATATTTATAATGTAATATTTTAGGTATTAACTCATTTATTTTATTAAAATCTCAAGTAATGATATATGTTGAATATTAAAAATATATAATGGATACAAGTTTGATTTCTTACAAATATTTTCATTATTAAATAAGAAGGCGTTTTATATTTAGATGCAAGTTTTCAAAGATATTTTATTAATACTCGCTGAACCTAACACTTCTGCTTTATAAATTAATTTTAATGTTTGGCTAATAATATCCGTACGCTGATCATAATTAATTAAAGATATTTAAGTATCTTCAACTATATTACTATCCTGTAAAAATATTTTCAAATATAATACTAATATATACCTATCCTAAAATATTAAAACATTTTCCTAATGAATTCTTATTATTTCTATTGCTTTCTGTATATTTCAAATTTTCGTTAGTTTATTATAACTTCCCTTTAATTTGCAGTTACTACTAAACTGGCACTCCAAGGTGAATTCAGCGACGTTCTTGGGAAGGAACGCGAAAAAGGTTAAAATCAACTCCCAAACTGACATTCGTGTCTAACTCAACTTATTATTTAAAAAACAAAATGGCCGGTGAAATTGTTGATACCCTCCACAACGAGGGCACCGAGAAGAGGTGCACTTTGGTTAGGCAATTCAGTGCACCAGGTGCACCCGTGCCGTTGCCTATCACCTCTCCAGGCAACTTGCAGTGTCCTCTGGAGTTCTGGATTCAATCCGAGACAACTCCTCTCTTGCCGAAAGGTTGGTCTATGGATGCATACAATTATTTTTCAAATTCAGTACTAATTTTAGTAAATAAAAAGAAAATAGGGTTCAACCCTTTAGTGCATATTGCAGCGTGTATGCTACGCAAATTATCGGGAAGAAATTTTAGAACAGGAAAAGCTTCGTTAGCACATGATATTGCAAATATGCTACACAAGGGTTTGAATTAATTATTTTACTAAATAGTACCTTGGGGGGAAAAAAAGGGGGGGGGATTTTATTTTTTAATGCTTTTTCAGCAGTTCAGAGCAAAAAGAAAAAAATTATTTCATTACAAAAGAAAAAATCGCGCTTTAGTGGGTTAGAAAATGTCTGATATGTACTTAAATACCTTATCGGTGTTATATAAATCGCAAGCATCATAAGCAATTTATTAAATATTCCCAAAACAATAATCCCATGACATTGTCACAGCAAATAAAAGAGATCTCACTGTAAAAAAATCTGTTTGATCGGCCCTTTTTTCGGAAGCAAAAGGAAATATCTGTAAAGAAAAGAGAAAGAAGATTTTCCAAATTAAAACATCAAGTGGAGTAAAAATAATTTGCTGTCGATTTCAGTGGATTAAATTTTTTAATTTTATCAAATCGTTTTTCAAGCCCAAAGGGCAAAAACCTTAAATTCATCAAGAATAAAACAAATATATTTTATTAATTAAAATGTATCTTTACTAAAATATATTTTTAGAAACAATAGTTAAGTTTCACTCAAGTAAAGAAAGGGCTTATACGTCCAGGATATGGATTCGCTATACTTGGATCCGTTTTATTGGTTTTGTAATTATTCTCTCAGAAAGGTTATTAAAAGCACCAATTATTATTTTTTCACTAAGTTACATCTGAATTAATTATGCCTTAAAGTACATAATTTTTTTTTTTTTTTTCAATTATGATTTCTCTAAGCAGTATTATTCGATAACCTTACATCGTTCTATTCAAGAAAAAATTTGAAACTTTCAAATCAAAATTTTACACAAATTATCTTTGAGGCACACTGAATTATTTCTAAAATTGTGTCAATTTGATGTAGTTATTTTTCTTCTCATAAAATTAACTTTAACTTTATCTTAAATTACTGCGACTGCGTTCTTCAATATCAGCACTATCAGCTCCAAAGAGGCGGGGTAGTACAAATCAGAAATTTCTCTTCTTATAACGATACTTTCATTGTAAAAGCAGGGATGTCTAATAAAGGTGGCAGTACTCTTAATTTTCTTATTTGAGAAAGCTAGTTAAAATTGTTAATGGGAAAAAAAAACTTTCTACAACTGACAAAAAAATCTTAATCTGATATCAAAGATTATTCTATTGTTTATAATAATGACTATTCGTTTATATATTAAAATATAATCATGTTTTCTTTATTTAAATATAATAATATTATTTGTTTATTGAAATATAATTATATTATTTATTGATTTAAATATAAAAATATTGTTTAATTAAAGAATCAAATGAAAATCACGAGTAAAAACTGCAGTAAGATTTTAATGTCTAATAGCTTGTCGCAGCAGACTCCAAAATAATCTGTTACAGTGGTTGCGTGAAGACATTTCATAAATCAAATACTTTGTATCCGTATCAAAAGCTAATTGTAAATAACATATTATCCTCCTTATAGAAATCTTAAAACATTTTCTGCACTGGGCTAATATATCCATTATTTATCAAACTTATTACTTAATCGAAGTAACTTGATAAAAAATACCTCTTAAAATTTCTATATATGAGTTTACAGCTTTAAATAGTGTTTCTCAATCTTACTGGAGAATAACGTTATAAAAAGAACTAAAATTCTAACCCTCCCAATGTTTCGCATAGCAACTAAAGCACATATAATAATAATAATAATAATAGGACAATAGTAATAATTATAATATATTTATATAAATCATGCGCTAATTTTTCTATTGAATTTTACAAAATATACATTTTAAAGCAGCTTAACTATCTTAACAGATTTTAAAAACGTTTTTGAACGCACTGTTTTACAATAGGGCTAACTTAATACGAGAGAAAAGTTAATAAATGAATGGTTTCGTTTCTGAAACAGTTCATTAAGATTTACAAAAAAAAATCTCTGAATGCTTTTAACAGGACCACTCCCACCAAAAGGAGATTGTATCATTCCTGCAAGCTGCCTCCTTCCAAACGAAGATGCTCTCAAGATCAAAGATGTTGAGGAAAATTGCGGAAAGGATGAAAGCGCATGTACCATCGCGTGTCAGGTCTTCATTCCGTTTATGATTGCTGGTTTCGGTACAGTTGCCGCAGGTCTTCTCCTAGACATTGTTCAAGTAAGCCTCAGAGTGTATAATTAAAACATTCTAATAATAATACATGATTCGTCGATATCGAAATATCTTCCTCAAGCACTGTTTTAAAGAGAATAAATAAAAGTAGTAGAATTCTATCAAAGAATATTAAAATTCAACAGGAAATTTTTGAAAAATTACTGAATATTTAATCTTATATGAAACTGAAAAACTATAGTAGAACGCCGTTTCAATACCACTTGAAATCCTCTAAACCCTGTCTTTAATAGCAGACCGACTAGTATTTTTGATTCTGGCGGTGGTATAATTTCAAAAATACACAATAAGAGAAAGTCATTAAAAAAAGCGATCTCATAAGTTTACCTTACTTTTCTTGTATTGTATTGTGAACTGTTAAAGACTAATGGTGACAAGTCATTAATATTTATTGGCAAGAGTCTTTTTCTCTTTAAAGTTATAAAAATTCAATAGTTCGCCAGAGATCAAATCTAATACGAGTCCATTTTTTTTTTTTTTTTATTTATTTTTTTTTTAATCTTTAAATATATAATTATCCTCAATACCTCTAGGTGCGGTCATTAAAAAAGACAGTTCTTTTTGAACTTAGAAGCAGTGGTGGCGCTAGGAATTGCCCGACGAGGGGCTATCCATCCCCGACGGGGGGGCTAAGGAAATTTTTTTGAAACTAACATATTTTAAAGCTAACTAAAATTAGAAAATCATAGATCGAAGCCAATTTTGCAGCATAATTAGAACGTAAAAATTGTTCCATAATTTTTCATACTAAAATAAACACAGTAATTTTTCCAAAATGGAAAAATAATTTTCTTTTACCCAAAAAAAAATATATATATATATATAATAATAATAATAAATAAAAAAAAAAGGCTGCAGTTCTCATTTTACCCTTGGTTAGCCAAGCGACCTTTTGTCACGCGGTTAGTCAATTGGGGGACAAATATCCATCAAATTCACATTTTCGTGCATACTATTAAGTCAGTGACCAAATATCAAAGAAAATGGGTGTTTTAACTAAATACACAACATTGTTGAGCAGAATAAAGTAAAAATTAAAAAATATTTTTAAAATAACTTATAAAAAAAAAAAACTGTAAAAAGGCGTTGATCATGGGCTGGCATCTATTGAGAAATTGTTTGTGGGGGACATTTTTCAACCGAGCCACTAACCAAAGATTAATAACTCTGTTATGTAAATTTGTTTGAATATTTGTATAATGTTATATGTAATTGATTATAACACAAAATCCGCTAGGAAATATCAATCAGACACACAATTAAATCTAAAACCAAAAAAAAAAAAAAAAAAAGCTCAATTTATGTTATTATAAAACTTATAATTATCTTTTATATGATTTCTAGATTATTTTTTTTTCCACAATTCCTTTTCTTTCTTTTATACCAGACGCGTAGCAAGGGGAGAGATATCGGGATATATCCCCTCCAGAAATTTGTCAGTTTGTTATTAGAACGCAAAAACCAAAGGATTTTTTTTGTTGTTGTTGTTGTTCAAAATGGTAAATTTATTTAAAATGTTTTTAATTTCTTGAACATACATAGAAAAAATACCTGTAATTAAATATATTTGGCATTAATAACAAAATTATTGATATGTCTTGATGAGTTATAAAATTTCATATCCCCTAACGAAAAAAAATTCTGGCAACGCCCCTGTTTTATACAACACAAAAATTGATAAATGATACACCGATTTAAAGGCTACGACCTCTGCTTCTGACGAATAGTTTATTTGCCATTGCGCATGGTTTGAAAATCGAAGTTAAAAAAATCACAAAAAGTCCAGACATTTTGGGCTGCTGCGATACTTATATTATCTTATCAATAGAATAAAATATCTTACTCTGATAAACTACTAAAAAATTAATTCTATGCAATGATTTTGATTATTGGTTTCGGACAGTTCCAAAAACCGTAAAACAATTGAAAGTTCTAAGCAAAGTGTGTTTTTTTTTCAAAAATAACATTGAAATCATTGCATCTATATTCATAATAAGTATGAAATAAAAATATCTAAGATTTGAAATTTTTAACTAATTATTAAGAATAAGTAATAGTACAAGTTGAAAGCGACTTTTTTTTTAAATGAGAAATACATCCTCAGTTGTAAAGAGATATGATTAGTTCTTCAATCATCAAACATATTTTTATGTTTTATATTACAAGTAATAATAATAGGCGATATAATGACCCTTGAAAATAGCACCGATTTATTTTTGTTCCGATAGAGCTTATTATTAATTTATGATTGCAATGAAAATATCGAGTTAGGACAGAAACTTTATTTTCAGCAATTTTTGTTTTAAACCTAATATTATGCTGATTAGAAATTCTCAATTTAATTCTAAATAAAAAAATATCGTTTAAAAATTCGTTCGTAAAAAAAAAAAACACTTTTCGTTTTGTGACTTAATAATTTTTCAAGGAATATTTTGATATTAAAAGAATTTATTGCTAGGCAAAAACCTTACGAATCATTCCAGATAAAAAAAAAAAAAATCACCTACCTTTGCTGCAGGATGATTCTGGACATATTTTTTAAGTAATCAAAGTGCTTCAAATCTGTGTTTTTGTTTTTTAACTTAATCGGCTGTCAAAATGTTCAAAATAAGAACAACTATCAACTTTGTAACGAAAGCATTTTGCCCACTTATTATAAATGTAAAGTAGCAAAAAAAGTAGTACTTATAATAAGTAAACTTTTCAACTACAAAAACTGTGTTACTGGTTCAATTCAAAAAGACACACGTGCCCAGTATCGATGAGAAAACAAAATAATTCTGTTGATAATTCCAGGGAAAAACCTGAACAAAACGACTGTACCATCCCCTGCTCAGTCTACGTATATCATTTGTTCCTTCAAGCTCTTTTCTTGGAATGTTGGAATCGCTTGCATCGCAGTTACTCCTTCCAGAACGAAAAAGCGCCTTAACTTAATCCAGACCCCTTGCCATTTGTCTCCGGACACACAAGTAAGAAAGAAAAAAAGGGGGGGAAAAAACCTTATCAGTATATAGCGTCAATTCTCATCGGCATCTCTACGTCCTTACGAGTTTAAATGGTCAGCTTCTCGTTAAATAGCCAAAGGGCACATTCCTCATTCTGTGTCCCTCACCCTCACTTTCCAAGAGAAGGAAGTGATGTATAACACCCAGCAATTGCTTGCTGCAAAATGTCTGAAGTGTCATTTCATGGCGGTCTGAAAAAGTCAGCGGTCTGAAAGCCGCTTTCCACAACCACTCACACCCAATCATTGAATACAACATTTAGCTCATAAAGTTGTGAATTTTTTTAATTGATTATAAACTACAGAAACAATTAGGAAATGCACCACTCATATACAGGACATATGAGTACCAAATGATGGGGAGGCATAAAACCATATGGAATAAGCATTTGCAGTTTGTTTATTTATGAGAATTGTAATGCGAATTTTACAAACCTTGCTTAATCGTGTTTCTAACTACTTATGTCCAAGAATATAACATGTCCAAGTTCAAAAATTCTGACGGCCATATGGCGCAGCGTTTTTAGTAAACATATTTTTTTTAAATATTTTATCGTTTTTTGTTTTGTTTTTTCATTGTCCATGTGACATTTTTAAAAATTATTTATAGCTGGCTTTGATCATGTCTTAGTGTTGGCATGTAGAGGAGTTAATATACCTAAGGAAGGATAACTGAATAAACCATCATTTTTAATAAAGGAACAATTGGATACTATTCACATAAGTTATGTTCCGAAACCACAACTCTTTTTCCGACGAAATTTTTCAATTAACCTGCTGGATAAACTGCGTTAACACAGAGTACTATATAAGATGTATAAAGCTTACTAGGTTCAAATAATTATCTCGTCGGGGAAGTTAAGAATTTCGTTGGAAATAAGTTGCTTTTTTAATTCAGGAACGAGATTTTAAAATTGGGTCGAAATTTCTCCTTAAAATGTACACAGTAATGCTATGTAAAACGTACAGAGCATACTGTATTCAGACAAGTTACACCGTAGGTGGGAAATAATTTCATTAGGAAATGAGTTGAGGTTACAGCATCTCGTTCAGATTTTACGAAATACGTTTTACTATTTTTTGTACTTCCGGTTATAACTTGTCGTTGTCTTGTGATAAGTCAATTTACCAGACGGGACCTTTTATTTGACAAATCACACGTGTTTGACACTTATAATTTTGTCTGGGAATATTGTGACCTTGTACAGACGAATGGACCGTTGGATTCTTAATATACGCTTCTCATAACATTATAGTATAGAGCAGAAACTAATTATGATTTGTTCAGTTTTCCGACGAAATTTTTTATTTCCCCGAAGGGATGACAGTTATAAGACAGTATACTATGTAAGGTTAATATATCACGTGTTGAAACAG
Organism: Linyphia triangularis; assembly: GCA_963978545.1. NCBI lineage: Eukaryota > Metazoa > Arthropoda > Arachnida > Araneae > Linyphiidae > Linyphia > Linyphia triangularis. Next base: position 41,963,189 of record OZ021724.1, on the reverse strand, counting down.
TTTATACTGTCAGTGAAATTAAAAATTCCATCGAGATACAAGTTGTGTTTTCAATTTGAAAATAATTTTTGTGAAATTTTTTCGAATATTTTCCCGACACATATTGATGGTTTATTTTGTTTTCCTACATAGTTCTCGATTTTTCCGACGGGATAAACTGTTTTAACAGAGTAATTATAGAAAATAACATATCATGCGTTGAAACCTATCGGGGTGAAAAAAATTTCGTCTGGATACAAGTTGTGTTTTCAATTTGAAAGTAATTTGTGAAATTTTATTGAATTGTTTCCTGGCACACAATGATGATTTTAGTTTTTCGACGTAGTTCTCAATTTTCCTGATGGAATAAACTGTTTTAACAGAGTAACTATGGAAGATAACATACCATGTGTTGAAAAAGTTTACCCTGTCGGGGAAATAAAAATTTCATCAGGGTATAAGTTGTATTTTCAATTTAAAAGTAATTTTTGTGAAACTTTATCGAATTGTTTCCTGGCACACAATGATGATTTTAGTTTTTCGACGTAGTTCTCAATTTTTCCGACGGAATAAACTGTTTTAACAGAGTAACTATTGAAAATAACATATCATGTGTTGAAACCTATCGGGGTGAAAAAAAATTTCGTCGGGATACAGAGTAACTATGGAAGATAACATACCATGAGTTGATACAGTTCACAATGTCGGGGAAATTACGAATTTAGTCAAAAAATGAATTGTGGTTTTAAGTGCGTAATTTTTGTGAAATCGTATTGAATTGTTTCCTTAACAAAATTATTTATTCAGTTTCCCGACGAATTTCTTAATTTCCACGATAACTGTGTGAAAAATAATTTATCCCGTCGCTAAAACTTTTGAAATCAGACCTTCTAAATTTTGTATGTGATTCCTGAGTTCAGACTTGTGATCCGAGCAGTTAAAGAGCATCCAAATTTAAGCAAATACCAAACTAGTAAGTAAATGAGAGAAACTGTTTTAGAGTAACTTTCGTCAAAAGAGCAAAAAAAAAATTTCGTTGTCGTCGTCCCCCGACGAACAACAAGATTGTGCCCGACGGGGGGGCTAGTTTTCCCCGACAGGGGGGCTTCAGCCCCCTAGCCCCCCTGCTGGCGCCACCTCTGCTTAGAAGTTAGTTATTTCTTAAAATCTAATTGAAATAGCTTTACGAAAAAATTTTAAGAGTCGTTCACTTTCTTTAGTTAAAATAAAAATACAAAAGAAGTTGATCTTCTGAATAAACTGCGATTTAAACAAGCATGATGCCCAAGAAGGTTGGTCCAGCTAAAAATAATCAATGACCTTTAACTCTTTCCCAATGAATATCCAATTTTCTCTTAACACCTACCCCATTTGAATTCACTGTAGCCACAGGCAAACAATTATATTCATCAATCCCCCTATTGTTGAAACAATGTTTTCTCTTTCCTGAATTAAGCTGCGATTTAATCAATTTACAACGAGGACCCCTAGTCGGTATTACCTGTAATACCACTGATCACCAAACCACTGACCTTTCAATGCCTCAGTCATTCTGTTTAAAAAATTTGAATAAATGAATGAAATCTTCTCCAGTTCTTCCCTCCTACAGCGTGTACATATTCAATTTTCTTAAACTATCACTACATTCGAATGATGCAAAACCGTGAATCATCTCTGTAGACCTGTGCTGAACCCCTCCCCTCCCCATCCAGCATTTCAATGTCCTTTTTAAGATATGGTGACCAAAATCGTACTGCATGCTCAAGATACAGTCTTACTAATCCCCTGTACAATGGTAAAATGATGTAGAAACACTTTTTATTAAATAAATTTAAACATTCGATCAGCCTTTTTAATGGCTGCCCCACATTGATGAGCCATTTTGAAATCTTCATTAACCAACAAGCCTAGATCTTTAACAATATCGACATTGTTAATTTCAAAAGTTTATAAATAATCGGAAGCATTTCTATTATTGTGCCCCATGTTCAAAACCAGACATGTATGAATATTAATTGACACTGATGTTTTGGTTAAATGATCTGGAAATTGCCTTCTCTATAGATCTGTATTAACAATTCCCATATGATTTTTAAATCATCAACAAAAGTTCTAACCTTACCGGTTAAAAAGTTGTTAATCAATTACACTTCTAACAACTTTATTAAATTTTTAATCCTAAACAAAAGTTAATTAACTTTCACCTTCTATCAATTCATTAAAGTTATATCCTTCTGATTACTTTACATAATACCTGTATATTTTTTAATATAACAGAACTGGCAAGTATTTCAAGAAGTTCCTGAAATGTTTGTACTAGTACCAGCTTTACTTGGACTTAAAGGAAACCTAGAAATGACCCTTGCTTCAAGAATCTCTACCTTAGTAAGTGTTTTTTTTTTTTTTTTTTTTTTTTTTTTTTCCCTATGGCAAAACTTTTTGCAATCAAAAAATTTTTATTATATGAGGCCAGATTTTATGTTTCCAAAATTTTTTAGATTATTTGGGAAATAGTATTCATGTATATAGATTATATGTATGTATTTAAAAATATATATCAGGGAGTATTTTATTTAAATCCTTAGTTAAACTCCTTCATATTAAAATAGAGTTTTTCATAGGCTAACCTTGGAAGTATTGACACATTGAAGGAACAATGGAGGATGGCACTGGGAAACATATGCCTATTGCAAGTAAGATTCCTCCAGTTTAATTTCATATTCGATTTAAAATTAGTTTTCAATTATGCATTTTTTGGAACTAGGAAAAGAATAACAATTCTTACAATTAAGAAAAGTAACTTTAATAAACATAAATAATTTATGAGAATATTTTTTTTCATAGGTTGCACTTAACAACTTATGTGTCTGAACTACAAACTCCTTTTTCGTTATAATTTAATTGAAAAACTACAATAAGAAACTCATGAAGACTCAATTCCATAAATTGAGAGTTTTTCAATCATTAAACAAATAATAATTCCTTAAATATTAAAAAGGCTTTTTTTTATATATATATATATATATATATATATATATATATATATATATATATATATATATATATATATATATATATATATATATATATATATATATATATATATATATATATATATATATATATATATTTCAAAATTGCTAGTACTCAATTCTTCATTAAACAATTTACTATGTTTAGAGACTAGAGCATAAACTGATAAGTAATTAAGTTAACTAACTAATTTTCCTGAATACTGGTCAGATTGTTTTCTTAACGTTTGCTTTTGTAACTGTCAGGTTTCAGAACTACAAGATCTACTCTTCAAAGATTTATCTGGATATTTTATCAAAACAAATTCAATTATTAAATAATATTATATAACATAGATCTTAACCAAACCCCGTATATTAAATCTTATTAAAAGATAACATTGTGATTAAATTTCTAAAATTTGACTATTGGTCAAATATACTCTAGTTGTGTTCCAAATTTCCCTTATTTTTTCTGACTACGAATTTATCTTTTGGTGATGTATTCGATTGTTTCAAAAATAACATTCTTGTTGTATTATGTATTCATATTTAAAAAAAAAAAAAAAAAAAAAAAAAAAAAAAAACACTATTACATTAGCATTAAAACATAGAAAGTAAATGTTTAATACTTTTTTAGGATTGAAGTAAATTGAGAGTTTTTTTATCAAGGGGAGTTTTTTCTAATTAATTGGCCCTTTTCTTTTAGTGTCAATCTCTTGTACTTGGTTTAGTCGCATCTATTTTTGCATCTGTGGTTGGTTGGATTCGAGAAGGGGAATTGAACATTCACAATATATTGCTCCTCACATCAAGCAGCTTGGTCACAGCATCAGTAGCAAGTTTGGTATTAGGTAAGAATTACTCTTTGGTTACGGAAGATTGCATATGAATATTTATTCGATAACTAAGTCCGATATAGTTTACATATTGCGTTTCCCAGCTTTGTATAATAATTGGAATGTGCACTGAAAGAAGCAGACGCTAAACAAAATTAATGCTGGATTACATAAGAAAAACTCACGTTGTCAAATTTCTTATAGCTAGGGATTGTTGCACCAGACATCGTGAACAAGAATTTACTGTGCGAAGTAAATGCTTATTTATTCAGTTTTTGGTTTGTTTGGCATGTTTCCTTGTTAGCATATAATAGCGTATGTAATAAAATTGTAGTGCTATTTTTTCCCTCCCTAATATCGCAAACCCGCTGGCCAATATCGGCTCGATACTAGCCAATCCCAGACCGTTGTAGACTGGCCGTTGCAACGGATATCTTGATCAATCTCGCTCAGTACTGGATAAAAAATAATGGAAGTTTTGAAATTATATAGATTTTTAAAATTTAAATACAGTGCTATAAGAAAGTACGGAGGGGTAAAAAATATTTTTATAATGGTTTTGACAAGTTTATTTTTAAAAAAATCGCGAATTTTAGAACGATGTTTGAGATTGGACATGTTCTGGCCAATCTTTCCAGAGTCCCTGTATCCGACATTGGCCAATACTGTTGTGCTACCTGGGATGTTGCATCAAAAAATACTTTAACATCCTACACATTTTCTTCAGAACAGTTACAAATTAAAACATATTTTTATAGTATGAGTGTGTATCAAATATCGGCCAACATATTAAGTATACCATATTATACTAGTCGTTCATAGATACGCGCTTCTCAATCAAGTTCGACTTATTCATTGAGTTAACGATATGAAATAGCTTTATACAGCGTAAGTTTATCCATAAATGGTATTTCGGCAAGCGTAACAGAATGGAGTAAAGATAAGAGGTTATGAGTGTTATTTTAGAAACGTAGACAGATAATAAACTGAAATTGTAGAATGTTCGGCAGATAAAAATGATTCCAAAACTCATCCTTTGTTAGTATTCTGGTTCAAGGTTCGAATTCGGCATTATCTTTACGATTTTTTCGGAAAATCCTTTATCCAATACACCTGCTTATTTGATGAACTGTAAAGATAAGAAATGTTGAACATTGTATTCAACGCTATTTATTCAATTATATTTTATAAATCTGAATTCCAGTTCTAAGTGGAAAATTATTTTAGACTTATTAATAAAGTTTTATTAAAAAACACTTAATGCAACATGCGTTAATTTTCGTGTTTTATTATTACATACTTTAGCGCCTGAAATTTAAAATAAATAAATATATATATATATACATATATATAACACTTTCCGAGGTAACTTTTATTTTAAAATGAAGTTAGAATCCTGTCGTGGTTGGTTAAAATACATTACTAGTCATGAAACATCCTAACTGTCGAGGTTTCAATTGCTTCTCAATAAATCCATTTAATTACAATGGCCAAAACTGTGATCAAAAGCTTCGTTTCGATTGAGTCACGGAAAATAAAGAAAGAAAACCATTAAATAGGATGAACAAAAATGTATTACACATTTCACTAATCATTAGTCTAATAACTAATCATTAGTAGCAAACTTAACTTTTATGCATACGTAGGGAATTTTAGGGTTTAATGACTGCTAAGAGAGGGGATTTCTACTTACTGCTGGAGTAGAAATGCTGTGGATGCCAGGGCTAAATCGTTGGTGTAGTGCGCTGGTGGATGTCTCGAGTTCATTGGGTAGTGCGTAGATGGTTTGGCCTTCCGAATATGGGACTAGGGATCAACTATAACGTCTGGAAACCACCAAAAGAGGATTAGAAGCCTTCTATGATGCTTACTTGTCGGATACTCTATAGCCTGGACATTTCCTTGACTTACAGTTAGGCCTCATACGTTTCGCTTTTGTCCGCGCTCTCCATTCCGAATTGAATTAAAAAGTAGTCATCAAAAAGGTGAAGAGAAGAAGTGGAAAAAGTTGCCCTTGAAATCTTGCTCATCCATTTTACATTAAAATTAGATGTTCCATATTTTTAATGAGTAACCAATAGCACTTGAGGACTCACCCTCAAGAAATCCCCCCATCTGCACCTCTGTCCAGTCTCCATCAGGCTGTAAATTGGGCCCTGTTTGAGAAACATTCGTTTTGTGAACTTTAAGTTTTAAGAAGATTAGGTTACAAATCTTACCACCAAAAAAAAACAATGTCTTTGAATCTAAAGTTTGTTGTAGAAAGACTTACACAAATATTTATAATTTGTATGCAGTCAGATCTAAAATTTAAACCTTTATGTAGCCAACTTTTACAAAAAAAGTTAAATTATAAACATAGTCTTACTTTCTTGTTTTAAAGCACTTTAAAAATGGCTTTTGTTCAAAAAGCTACATTTATAATACGAAAAGAATTACATATTTAATTCGAATTTAAAACAGCGAAGCCACATTTTTACAGACGTGTGATCAGAATATTAAAAGCATTTTTAAATTGCAAAAGGAATCAATACACTATGCGTGTAAGACACATACAATTCGACTTTAATAAATTATTCACTTATTTTTCAAAACAACGTAAGAACAAACATGGCATCAATTTTTATAATTCAGGTATGAAATTTGTTTGAGTCCTTGTTATAACGACTTACTATATATAATAAGATTAATAAACCTTGTTTTAAAACAATACTTTTCTGACTTAGATATCTATAACTATATTAATTCCAGGATCCATTACAATCTTCGTGGTGGTCTTCTCAAGGAAACTCAACATTAATCCAGACAATGTGGCAGCACCCATTTCAGCGTCTCTCGGTGATGTGGTGACACTCGCGTTGCTGTCTTTCATATCCAAATTTATCTTTGCGAGATCAGGTAAGAGTAACATAGGCTTTATACCAATAAATTCACGATACATCTTCACAAAAAAACATTAGTTATGCAATATAACTCTTCAGCAATACATAATTTAGTAATATACTGCACTGATGTGAAAAATTTGTTAGAATGTTCGATACCAATGAAGATTTTTCAGGATAAGAAACAAACTATTATTGTGAATAAACAAATTTATTTTAAAGTTTTGTAACAATTATCGGAAAGACATATCCTTTTTTATTATATTTACTCAAGATTTTGATAGCAATAAGATTTCAGTTATTATGTAGTATAATTTTCAAATGCTGAAATTCAATTAAAGTACAAATTGCATGCTGCCAATTGTAGGACGTTTAAGAACATTCCATTTTCAAATTAAATTTTTTTAAATTGTTCTCATAAAGTTATTATTTGCTAATATCTTTGTTATTTGAAGTTATCAAATAGTAAAATAGTACTATTATTGTATGTTAATTTCTTTGTAAAGCTAAGTACATTTTGATTCAAAACTTATTGTAAATTCCAAACCACAAATACAAATTTTAAGACCAACAACAGGCTCAAGGCCCAACAGGGTTGGTAAAGTAAATATATATATACACACGTATTTAGAAATAGAATTTGCATACAATAGTTAGACGATCATACATACAATATACAATAGTTACAGATCATACATACAATATACAATAGTTACAGGATTATACATAATAATACAATATACACAGTCGATCCAGCTTTTGAATATCATATTGGAAAAATGCAAAACATAATGCAAGCTAAAATTTTTATAAAATCCAACTGTACGCAAACATAAGTAACCAAATATAGTAATTAAATAACCTAAATTATATTTATAAAAAGCACAAAATATAAGTTACTTACCTCTCCAGTGTTATCCAGTTATTGCTCATTCCCATTGACGATCCCCCAGGGCATATTTAACTATTTCTTAAAACTCTTTACGCTCCCTGAATTTATAACATTTGCTGGAAAATCATTCCAATCATTCCATTGATCCATCTATTGTAAAAATAGTATTTACGCCCTACCCAATTAAATTGAGTTTTGAACAATTTGCACCCATTTCCTCGTGTCCTGTTGTCAGTGACAAATTCTAAACCCCTAATTTCATCAAGTGCAATAAATTTAAACAACTTGATCAAATCCCCCCCTTGCCCTTCTTTCCTGCAGTGTGTACATGTTTAATTTTTTCAATCTATCCTCATATGCCATGCCCGAAGTACCCTGAATTATTTTTGTTGCTCTGTGTTGAAATTTTTCTAGTAAATCAATGTCCTTTTTTAAATAAGGTGACCAAAACTGTACTACATACTCAAAATGCGGCCTAACCAAACCTCTATGCAATGGTAGTATAAAATCATTAGATCTAGATGAAACACTTTTTTTTATATAACCTAACATCCTATTTGTCTTGTCACTGGCCACCCTAACGAACATTTAAGCTTATCACCTATACGGAACTAAAAAGCTTACCAATCAGCCCCAAAATGAGCACAAAAATACAATAACATTCAACGAAAATGAAATACAAAAACTTGACGACTATTTTTACTAATAATATTACGAACTACGGATAATTTTGTACAGTTTCTATACGGTTCACGTTTGATAAAATATAAGGTATATAAAGTTAAATTAACATAATTACTTCTTAATTCTAGGTCAGTATGTTTGGGTTGAAGCTTCGGTTGTGTTTGCTCTACTATGTCTTATTCCACTTTGGGCACTCATCTCCTACAGGAACATCTATACAAAGCACGTCCTTTATGCAGGCTGGATTCCTATCATCAGTGCAGTCGCCATTTCAAGGTAGGTAATTTTCTTACTTTTTAAGAAATATTGTTTCTTGTAACTGTTTGTATACGACCTTAGTACTTACCTTTTTATTTCAAATATTTAAGGGGGTTCAGGACACAAAATTCTCAAATCTTTATTTTTAAGAATATTTTTCTGAAATTTTTTATGCAGTACTGTATTATGTTTTGAAACTGAAACAAATATTTTAAATTTTCAAATTAAAAAAATATTTTTTAAATTTAAAAAAAAAATCAAAATTTTGACATTTTCTAAATTTAATATATTTTTTAAAAAATTTGAAGGTTAACTTCATTTTCGCATTAAATTATTTCTTATAATTCATATCATTAACTGTCTTCGTAATTTTTCAATAAAATATTTAGAATTTTTTTTTTTTTTTTTTTTTTTTAATATTCTGGGCAAAAGCTGTATAAAACCCATAGTAAGGTCCAAAAGGTCCCATAGTAAGGTCCAAAAGGTCTCATAGTAAGGTCCAAAATCTAAAAAAAAAAAAATTAAATCAAAATACACAATTTTTGAAGACAAATTAAAAAAATATATATGAAAAATATTTTTAGAAAGTTTCATACATTTATAAAAAGTAGTTATTAAGTTATACCCATTTAAACTAAAAATAATGGGACAAAAAACCATCACCGAGAAAAACAGTTTCAAAGTTTCAACACAGCACGCCCGAGATACAGTTTGGTCCCCATTTAAAAAATAAAAAAGTTAAATATTTCAAGCTCTACTAATGATAGAAATAAAAAATTTATGTAATTGTATTCAAAAATATCTTTATTATCACTTTAATCAGGCTTACCACAAGATTGTACATTGTATTTTTCTCAATTCTAACGTCACCAAGATATTATTATTGTTATTGTTAAATGTAAATTTGAAAAAGTTATACTCACAGCGCGTGCGCTTACAGTCATCGTTCGAGATATCCCACATCTGTATTTAAAATATCAATTCTAGCAAAATTTAGTTTCCTAATATTTTCCCGATACCTATCGCATCCATGATATTGCACCATCTAATTGTCACTGTACAACGATCTTTTCCTACAAAGCTCATTTAATGCAGAGAAGGCGTATGTAATTGTAAAAAATGCGTTTATATAAATTTTAATTAATTACTGGCATATGTTCTTAAAAGCAAGCAAATATTCACAAAAATTTTTGTTATGAATAATATGAATTCGCATTTGTCTTTACAGCGGAGGAGGTTATATCCTCAACTTTGCCGTTTCAAGGTTCAAAGAGATTGCGGCTTGTCAACCGGTGATTAATGGTGAGTAACAATGAATTACTACACACCAAATGTATAAGATGACGAATTCGGACTTTTAATAATATCTATACTAAAATATTACTTGGTTTAGGTGTTGGGGGAAACTTAGTTGCTGTCCAGGCTTGTAGAATCTCCACCTATCTACACCAAAAGGCAAAACCTGGTTTGTTGGAACCAGAAGAACTTTGCGTCAGTCCTTTTGTAGCATGGATAGGAAAAAGTGAGTTCATTAGATCATTCACTCTCGCTTTATTCCAAACTAAATAATCAAAACTAAGTGCTTTGTAAATATTAGGGATTTAGAATCACACAATCTATATAATGTAAGGACTTTAATACAAAGGTACCACGTTTTATGGCGCAAATGTTGTAAATCAAATAGCCAACTATCATACACTGAAGAGCCAGTTGGAGAGGATGCCTTGCAATGTGCTGTTCAGAATAGATCTCCACCACTTCGCACTCTTATATATTTGTAGACTGCCCTGCAGGATTCATGGAGTGAATTGCTTCCAGGATACCTTCAGATATTAGTCGAATTCCTGCCACGCCATGTAGCGGCAATTCGGCGTGCTTGTGGAGGCCTTACACGATATTAGGCAGGTGTACCAGTTTTTCTGGTTCTTGTATTTCTTATTTAAGGAAATTTCTTCTAGTGGAATTATAAGATTTGTTTCACTAGCCCTACTTCGGATGTCGCAATTTTAAGCATATTAGGTAATGGTTAATAAATGTGCATTTTTATGAGCTAAAAGTATGGCAAACTACGCAGGTGTGTAGGAAATTGAGCGAGACATTATCATACATAGTTCTCCCGAATATCGCCCCTGAAAAGAGGTCCAAATGAATAAACAGCTTCGTCGTTTTTTTATTAATCCAATAACGATTGACTACAAATTTGATATTGATAAGCTAGTGTATGATAGTTGTGAGTGCTTAATAACTTTAAGAAATGTGAGTCTTAGTATTAAAATGGGAAGGACAGAATTTGTCCAAATACTAAGTTAACTAGTTACGTTTTCCAGAAAACATATCCAAGTTTAGTTTCATTTCAAAGAGACATTTTAATAAACTATTAACTTTTTTATAGAAAAACAATCATATAACTTTCTTTGAAAAAAAGGCAATTTTTAAATTTAGATCGATATTTTTTTAACTACTGAACTTTTTAATTACTTACATAATTTAAAATTGAACTATTGATAATCACTTTTATCACACAATGCCTTATGATTTAACTAATTACTTTTTCATCATAACTACTTTAACAAGTCAATAATTCGAGGAATCTTCTTAAGACGTATCATTATCCACCAGTATTAACTCTCAACTAAATTTCAGATGTCCACGCTCGCACATGCCGAATCCTCATCTTGATCGCAATCCCCGGACACGTGATTTTCATCTGCTGTGTTCACTTCCTGAAGAGCACGTACACTCCCCTCACTGTACACTTCCTGGGCTTCTACTTGGTGGCAGCTCTTCTACAAGTTGCCATACTTCTCTACATGGCACACTGCTTCGTACACTGGCTGTGGAAGTGGGGTCTGGATCCGGATGATGCAGCCATACCATACCTTACCGCATTCGGGGATCTCCTAGGAACTGGGTTCTTATTGGTCGCCTTCCTTGCCATGGATGCCGTTTGAAGATCGTAATAAAAGTCATCGATAAGAATTGTCGTTACGTTAGTCTATCCTATCCTATCTTACTATGATGTATTTTCATAAATAATATCTCCTGAAAATACTGTTTGAAAATATATAAAAAAAATTCTATCAGGTGTAATAATTGTAATAAAAAGTTTTTAATGAAATTGGAATAGAAAATTACTATTTTTTTTCTCTACTGAAATCAAAGGTATAGAAGTATTCCAATAGCAACGCGTACACTGTTAAAAATTTTGTTCCACCTTGCACCAAAACTTGGTTCCCATTTAGCTGCCACCAACATTTGGTGCTTAGTTTCACGATTTAATGGTTCAACCTCGGACCGCAAGCACCATTAAATCGCGAAACTAAGCACCAAATGTTGGTGGCAGCTAAATGGGAACCAAATTTTGGTGCATGGTGGACAAATTTTTTTAACAGTGTAGCTGTTTGGGTAAAGTCGTCAACCCTTCAGAAGAAGGAGAAAAACTCAACCCAGAAACACAATAGAGAGCAGTGATCCTTTTTGTTACATAACATTGTGATAGAATGTGACTAGAAATTCTTTCAGCGGCGCCTATCTCTTGAAAAAGAATCGATCGATAAACTTTCATACAAATTACTGTTAAATATACTTTATTACTAAATACCTGATTAGAATTTCAGCTTATTTAAAATATTTTAGCAGATGTCACTTAAAATACTGCATTAAATATATGTAATAAAAGACTGTCCATCATTCTTATAGCTTCATTTTGAATGTATCAATTGAATCCCGTGATATTTATTGGCTATGTGATACAAAATAAAAAAGCGCTATTTTATATTGATGTGTGTACTTTCTTAAACTTCTTTCAGACAGTAATTGTATTGCCTTACTTTTTTTATATACAAGCTGTGAACTAGTGTAGTGATAAACGAAAGGTGTATTTAAAAGACCTTGAATGTAAAAACATAAAATCCATAATGTCATATATTAAACTACAATAATTTGTTAATAACTACCAACCTAAGCCACATGACACGTCAACAGGGAATTACAGCAGTTTTTTTTTTTTTTTTTTTTTTTTTCTTGTTTTAAATCGATTTTTACATTTTTCTGAGATCTATTTAATTTTTAATTTAAATTTTAAAATATCTAGTTTTGATATCAAGCTGAAACTGGAAGTCACGTGATATTCTACCTAGTAACGTGCTTTGAGCCAGCATTTGTAAACAAACTGATGTTTCTTGCTTTGTTGCTTTCCTTTCCTTAAATGATTTCCTCTTTTTAGTAGCTTTTGACGTTATTTAAATTTTGAATGACTTATTTTTATTGAAAAAAGATGTCCAATCGTTATAAATATTGTATTGTGCCAAAGTGCACAAGGTACAAAGATAGAACGCGTTGGTGTATTACAATGAATAGAATATATAGAGATGAAAAGAAAAATCCTCAGTTATCAGATCAATCAGCAATACGTTCGACAGGTTTGTGAAGACCATTTTGATGTAAGTCATCATCAGCATTGGCACGACAGCCAGGCGCGGATTTAGGGGGGGTGCGGGGGGTGCGACCGCACCCCCCATGAAGTATCTCGTCTAAATTATTTTTAAATGGCAGTTTCACCGAGTTCAAAGTAAAAAAAAAACTTACATTTCATTAATATTTGTAACATCTATTTTTTACTTAATATCAATATCGATGGAAATCAGCAAACAAAATTAAGCTTTTTATGACATTCTTCATGACTCATTATACAGATTTTTAAGCCACTTAACCGAACTCCTTATTTCGTTACCCGTAGAAGGAATGGGCTTGAGTTGGGACGAGTAGATCGGGATTGAGTTGACCTGCAATGTACAGCTCAAAGAATCTTCACCCCTTGTGTGATTCTCAAATTAAAAAATGAATTTTGAAGGACCATTTAAATATATCTCAATTTCAGCACGATTTTCTCCTTGATCAGAGGCCAATTAATTATGAAGGTTTAATATCGGGGTGCCATCGCACCCCCTAAACTTCATTCGATGTACAAAAAATCATGCACTAAAATAGCTTTAAAAAAAATCTTTTAATTGTAATTGGAAAATAAAATGCCTAATTCATAATTAAGAAAAAGCTTTGATCAAATCGGCACTATAGCATTATTGCAATTCTACAAAATATTGCAAGAACTTACAGTTCCGATCAAGATGCTATGGCTAAATTAGGACCAAGAAGTTTCTCTTCATTCTTTCCTAAAGATCTTAAAACAGCCCAGGGAAGGGAACAAAATGACCCCTTCTTTGTGTGACCTTGAATTTGAAGGACACAAAGTAATAAAATTTGAGGGGTTATACTATCCCCTCCCTTGCACGTGACATTACCCCATATCCCATATCACATGTGAGTTGCAAAATTACTACATGCCTCTACTCTGGGGTGGAAGTAAATGGAATGGTCATTCTTGCTTGAGTTGGAGGGTGCATGCTATGTCTGGATTGTTTGTTTCTTCAATTGGTATGGCAGTGCAAGATAATTAACAGTAATATTTAACCATGATAAGATTTTTTTAATATTACTATTTATTTTACAAAATGTAATATAACATTAACAATTTGTTTTAGTTTAGACATTTTCTTTTTCTAAATATGTTTGAATATTTCATTTTTGACCGAATGATCAGAAGTAGCGATTTATCCTACACACTCATATTTGGTATTTTATGTAATTATCAACGTAACTCTCAATTCAATACCATCAGTATATGAATAGATTGTAATAACATATTTAATTCTTATAAAAATGAACTGATTTTATTGGATTAACCCATTGTATCTGCACCCTTTCATATGCAAAATCATTAAAGCCCTTTGATAAAGTCAAACAAAATTACTTTTTTAAATTATAAAAATGTAATTTATCCTTAACAGTTTAAAGTGAGTTCCATATAGTTTTTAACTTTTTGTCAAAATATTGAGGATCATAGCCTAGCATGTTTTTAAATGTTGCTATGCTCCAATCTCACTCACAAAAGAGGTATACTCCCCTACAATACGAAAAGTCACCGGGTCGAGCAATATTTAGCGCTCTGTAGTCTGTTTTCAAATTGAGTAAAGACTTTAAATTTTTTTACTAGTAATCGATTGGTGAGCTACTTCCTGATAGTTTTCCGAGGTTTCTCTTATTTAAGATGTATATGAAGTCCATTTTCCCCTTGAAAGACCATCTGGTAGATGTTCCCTGCTTGATAAATAAACTAATCAGAATCTAACGTTGTCCCGGTGCAGTATAAACTAATCAGAATCTAACGTTGTCCCGGTGCAGTATCATGTAGCACTTGTGCCTGGAAATATCCCATACAACGACATTTATTGTTACTAGAAGAATATCAAGTAATTTAACATAATTGTAAAACTGGTCAGCTTAGATTACAAATTTGTAAATATTGCTCATTCGCAGCTTTTGGCAGTTTTCATTTGTTCTGTTAAATAAAAGTCAAAATTGTTTTGTATGAATTTATTATTTAAATATGAATGACTGAAATATTGGGAACAATACCGATGGCTTACAAATAATTTAAATCAGTTAATGTCAAAAACTTTTTAAATGTGTGGGGTTTTTTTCGTTTTTTTTTTTTTTTTTTTCCTTCTTTTTTTTCTAATTCTAATTTCAAATGTGTTTTTGTAAGTGTGACTCAAACTTGATGGTAATATGACTGATAATATGTCTAATATGAGACACAATATGTAACCGATTTGAGATGCTACTTGTGATAAATAATTAATAGTTTAAAAACTAAAAAATACGCTTTAATAGAAAAGTGAACTAAAAAGTAGAAAATAATTTTAAATAAGTTTGAAATAAGAATAGAGTGATTAACAAGAAATATTTATTTTATCGTAAAAAAACGTGGGGTGCTTGATGTCAATTGTTGAAAATATTTAATGACAGATATTGGTAAAAGTAGAGCCATTATGAAAATATCTTAAAAAGCACTCCACGCTCTTTTACGATAAAATAAATATTTCTTGTTAATCACTCTATTCTTATTTCAAACTTATTTAAAATTATTTTCTACTTTTTAGTTCACTTTTCGATTAAAGCGTATTTTTTAGTTTTTTAAACTATTAATTATTTCCTACTTTTTAGTTCACTTTTCTATTAAAGCGTGTTTTTTTAGTTTTTAAACTATTAATTATTTTTTCTGTAAACTATAATTTTTTTTTTAGTTAGTGTACAAAACTTTCCAGTTGTTTCTGCCAATAGTTGCATGCTTGTCTCAAATTTAAGTCATGTGTATGCCTTAGTACACACCGTATTACTTGGCACAAAACACTACCGTGTCTCTGAATATGAAAAATCACTAATCCTGAAGATCCTGGTAAGGATAATGTGACTAAAAAAACACGATTTGTATAACCGTCGTTCAAACGGCACACCAGGGTTCGATTCCGGAGAAGGTTGGTTGGTTGGAATTTAACGGCGCAAGGGCAACACGAGCTAATCCTTGTGATAAAGCGACAAACTTATTGAATTATTGAATTGTCATCGGTTCTTAATAAGTATGCCAAATTTCGAGTTAATCCTACGTTTTGAAGGGGTTCAAAATCATGTTCAAAGATTCCGTTACATACTAACATACATACGTCTGAAGCTAATAAAAGCGTATTAAAAAGCAGGTTCTATGGTTTTATGAACATTATTATTATTATTATTACTACAATTTTTCCTGCTGTAACTAATTTAGTTTGGAATTTTATTTGAATATAATGCAGAAATTTAAACTAATTTTCAGATGATATAAAGCTGTTTGTTTCAAAAATCTGCTTTTTTTTAAAAAAAAATTTTAAATATGAAGATTTGTGTGTTGACGGTTTAAGATGGTCTTTGAGTACATTTTCCTAATTTAAGTTCCCTTAAATCATATTTATAAAAGAAAATATAGTGTTATGTTCAAGCTATCTCAAAATTTATATTAAAGTACAGGTTGGATATAATTAAAATCTATCTATTTAGAGAATTTTTGCAACTAAAGGAAAATATAAAACTTTAAGATGAAAAGGGCTTATATGGCTGTTAGTTTTACATGTTATTCCTTATAAATGAAATTATAAATCAAAATGAAATCAATCCAATGAAGTTTTAAATATATTGTTCTTGAAGCGTAATTAGCAAAAATCCAAACAGTTATATCTTAAAGTTTTCATTTCAAAAATTTTATGATAATGTTTAAACAGCATTACCAGATTTTCCCAGCAGTACTAATACAAAATTTCAAAAAGATTTATTAATTTCTACAGACTCCGGACTGATCTAAACAACACCAGTTTAATTATGGCCCGCCTGCACTTTAAAAACTTTCGCGGATGTCAGAAATAAAGCATACGTACCATTTGGTATTAGTAACCCCCTAACCAAATCAGAATTATATTAAAGTTTTAAAAGAAATTTATACTGGATTAATACAGAAAATCTTTATAGAATTTGATAATATTGTTGATGCGTATTTAACCAATTAAAAGAAAATAAAATTTACATGATAAATAAATAAAAAATTTGAGAGCGCCATAGTAAAAACTATCTTATTTTCAAAGATAATTTTTTTTTTACTAAAAAACTGTACACACACGCACATTGAGGTCAACGCACTCACTCTTTTTTTACTATGAAGTTCGAATATATGTTAATTTAGTTAGGGCAGTCTTAGTAGTGCATCAATATGTAGAGTTAAGGTTAAGGTGACCTAACATTGGTAAGATTTTTTTTTTTTTAATTTTACTTATTTCACAAAATGTAATATTTCATCAACAATATTTGTTTACATCTTTGTTTTTTCCGAAATTTTTTTAAATATTTCATTTTTGTCCGAATGATCCGAAGAAGGGACTTATCGTGCACACTGATATTCGATATTGTGTGCAATTATCAAAGTAATATTTGAATAGATTGTAATAAAATATTTCATTCTTATAAAAATAAACTGATTTTACTGAAATAAGCATTGTATCATATTCATAGCCCTTTCATATGCAAAATCCTTAAAACCCTTTGACAATGTCAAACGAAATTATTTTCTTAAATTATAAAAATGTAATTTATCCTTAACAGTTTAAAGTGAGTTCCATGTTGTTTTGTACTTATTTTCAAAATATTGAGAATCATAACCAAACACGTTTTTACTTTCAGTTACCCATATGTTTACATAGGGCAATTGAAAGTGTATAGCATTTAGTAAAAAAAAAATCGATTTTTTTTTTCTTTTTCCCCTGGTTTTAAAACATCCTGATTTCAAAAAAGTGGCCTAGATAAAATGTCTATCTGTACGTGGTCAGCATAACTCCTAAACGAATTGACGTACGATAGTCAAATTTGGTGTGCGGGTTAGTGGTAGCCATGGGACCTACGATTAAGGTTGCGCAATCGTTCCCACTGAAATTCCCATAGAAATCTGATAATAGCGGAAAAATCTGAAAAACGAGTGCCTTTAACACTCGCATTTCAACCTTGAGCATCGCCCATCAACGATTGATATTTTTCTGTTTTTTGTACAAGAAATGACAGTGTAATGTCTATTGAATATCATCACCAAATTTCGCGTTTCGGCGTTTTTCCCTTTTTTTCCCCTCTCTCTTCCCACATAAAAATATCGCCAAACCCTCGATTTTCATTTAAATTAAGGAAAATATGGAAACAGTAAATAATGCCGTATCAAATTTGAATGCAAGTATCAATATTATAGTGTATAGTCTCAAGTTTATGTAACTTATATTTTAATTTACTAATGTGATGTCAAACACAGTTGAAAAGCATTGTTTAACTTTGGAAATTATTAAAACTTTATGAATCTATATATTTAATAGGCAATACATTTTTTGGGGTTAGTCCGTCCGCCTAAACTGCTCAACCAATTTCAATGATCAAGGTGTCATTTTAAAGGAAATAAGCTGTAGATTTGCCAAAACGTGCCAAAATAATTTATTAACACTTTATTAATTAGTTAAATTTCAATATTTTTCATCATTAAGCTACTACAAAGCCTCAATGATTTTGAATATATGATTGGCAACATCCTTACGTATGTAAACAACAAACAGGCTGCTCGGGGGTTCAACCAACCAACCGTTGCTAATTTTAAAGCTATCCTTATATGTAAACAACAAACCCATTGCTAATTTTAAAGCTCTTTTTAAACTCTTCGTTTCAAAGTTGATTTTTTCTGTTTTTCTGAAGCATTTTTGTATTAGAGTAATTATTATTTTGAAGTATTTCTATCCAGAAAATGCCTCGCGTTGGATGTCCCCAAGCAACGCAACCATGTTGTTTCAATGTGGTGTCAACGTTAAATACCAACATGCACAATGTTGTTTCAACGTGGAACTGCAACGTTGTTTTCAAGTGGAAGTGTTCACTTAAAGGAGCGTGGATGCAATGTTGTGTGCCAACGTTGTTTCAACGTAGATATATCACGTGGTTTCAATGTTGAATGTCAATATTGTTTCAACGTAGATTTGTCACATTGTTTCCACGTGAGAGTGTTCATTTTTGCCCATGTGGTTTCCACGTTGAATGTCAATGTTGTTTCAACATGGATGCATCCCATTGTTACCACCATGATAGTGTTCACTTTTACCAATGTTGTTTAAACATGAATCTTCCACATGAGTATTCAATATTGAATCTTACCAATGTTGTTTCAAGACACACATCCCATAATGCTGTTTTTACAGCACTATAGTTCTTGAGCCCAAGAACTAGTGCTGTAGAAACAGTTTTTCTGGAAAGTATGTCTTGAAACAACATTGGCAAGAATCAAGATTGAACACTCGTGTGGAAGATTCATATTTAAACAACATTGGTAAAAGTGAACACTATCATGTGGTAACAATGTGGAACACCCATGTTAAAACAGTATTGCTCATATTTTTCATATTCACATATATATTCACATTGCTTTTTCATATTGCTCATATTTTTCGGAAGGGGTTATGAAATTCAAATTCAAAATACCATTTAAAGTTGCAATTTTAAGCAAAACAAATTATTGATTTTAATAGATAACAGAAAAAATTTGGAAGCGAATGTATCCTGCCTACTTTTCTAAGCGCTTGTTTTGACACATATATTTTTTTTCACATGAATGTGTTTAGTTTTATTAACACTGTAAAGTTTAAGAGTATATGCATTATAGAAACTCATTTAATGAAAAGAAAAAGTTAAAACTAGAATATTTTCCAAGTATTGGCTTTACGAGTTTCCAACTACTGTTACACTATGTATCATCTTTTAGTAGGTAGAATATCATTTTGTGAAAAATTAAACTTTCCTTTTATATGCAGAGGATTATTCTGTACAAAAATTTAATTTTGCTCCAATGAACCACAATTAAAATTACTTATAATATCTGCTACTTAATTATCTCTGAACTAATCGAATTTGAATAAAAATTATATATATATATATTTTTTAACTATAAAAATAAATCATTACATAATGTGCAAAATAATTTTATTTCAAAAATAGCACGCATAACATTAAAACAAATGTTAATAAAACAAATATTAATAATTACATGTAACAGTAACACACATGGTCCTAACACAATTACATAGGTACAAATACCTTTCAAATTGTTTTTAAGTTCACACTTTAAACCAGCAAATGAAAAATTATAAGATGATTAAATATATATGTGCTAATTTTTAATGACATATCCCATTCAGAGCAACAGTAGGATCTTAACTTCAAGACCCCATTTAATAACAGTAAAATAAGAAAGGAGATACAAAATAATTATTTAAGTTTATGAACCATATGTTATAAACCATGTTTACAATCCTCAATATCATTCCCAAAAATATTCCACATCTCTGTCACCATCAGCAGCCTTAATGTCACTCCACGAGCTTCTTTCGCCTCCTCATTGGTTGTTTTCATAATCTCTAAAATAAAATTACCTTTATTTAATACAAAAACCATTCAAACATATATTTATATAGATATAACTGTTTTCCAATTTTTAAAAGTAGACACCATGCCAAAAATAATAATAAAGAAATACGACGTGTAAAAATGCTCAAATCCAACTCTGCTACTTAAATCGCCAACCAAATTCAAAGATTGAATATATTAATCAAAATAATATCCCTTTTTTATGACTTAAAAAAATCCATCTCTCGTGTTGAAAGCGATCCCCTTGTTTTGGATGGTTTTAAGTCAATGCCAGTATGCGGAAGCACCCTTCATATTATGGTGTGCACATTGGACTGACCAAAGATCACATGACCATTTAAGGCAATAACAGACTTATTTCAGAATATCATGCAATGACGATACACAATATAGTTTAATCAAAAGTAGATAATGTAAAAAAAAATTCGAAGGCAGATGCAGAATACCAATGTTGCCTACTCCCACCCCAGTATTTGAAAACTAAAATGAAGAGTAGAAAAATTTACAGGAAAAACGTATAATATAGGTTTTTATTAATGTTATATTTCAATAGGAAACCAATTATAATTTTTGAAAATTCTAGATTCAAACAACTTAGTTGCCTTTTACTCTTCGGTATACTTTTAGAAAAATTTACTGTATCATACAAATTTTGCTTTAAATTCAAAAACACTCTTTACTACTTTGAGGATAAATTAAATGAGCTGCTGCAACCAAGTTGAAGCCATGCTCTCTATTGGTTTCCAGTTCAAAGTCAGGAACTCATTTTTCATTACATAGTCGCCTGGAGGTTAAAATAGTCAATTAGGAAATTTTGGTACCTACGTATTAACGCCACCACAGCTACAGATTTGGCGGTTTTTAATTACTTACAAGGAATTATAGTTTTATACTTACAAGGAATCCAAAAGATAACTGCGTGCGAACAACAAGATTGCTCTTTATTGGTGGCACTGAAAAACCGTCAAATCTGTAGCTGCAGTGGCGTTAATACGTAAGTACCGATATTTTTCTTACCAAAAAAAGTTTTCTGGAGGCTAAAATAGTCACTTTAGTAAACGCCACTAGCAGCCTTGTTATAATACTGCCATAATTCAGACATGTTCACAACAGCAAAACTAATTTAAAAATAAAAAAATTATACTTAATATATAAATTATAGAGGATTATCAAAAGAACTATCAGTGTCATTTAACATGATGGCCACAAAATTTAGATAAAAAGTTCCCTGACAGATTTAAAAAAAATTCCCTTCTTGCAAACTTTTTCCAAATTCCCCCAATTTTTCCAGATATGTTGACACATTTATCGAATAGAACTTGTATGCTAAAGAGATAATATGCCAATTTTTTAAAAATAGGTTTGGTGGTAGTTAAAAGTTAAAATTATTCCATAACATTAAAACTTCTAATGATTATCACAGCAAATCATCAGGAAAATGGTACCAAAATAGGGATAATGGAAAAACATACCCTAAACAGTAACAGTAAATTTTCCTGAATATTAAAAAAATTCCCTGATTTTTTCCACAATCGAAAAGTTTCTTGATTTCCAGGTTCTGTAGCCACACTGTTTAAGTACAACAGCTGTATAAGCAAGTCCACTGAACACTGAAAAAAAAAAAGAAGAATGTTCAATTCTAATACAATAAGTAAATTTATTCTAAAAAGTATTCCCAAATCTAATTACAGTCAAACCCTGTTAATGTGAAATCCGTTAACCTGAACTCCAGTTTAACGCAAAGTAAAAGCAGTTCTCCGTACTTAAAACTTAGCGTTAATTTATTCAGTTAGCACTAACAATTTCAGCGGCCCCATCGACTTCGTGTTAATGAAGTTTAGCCGCAGAGTTGGACCCCCCCTCCCCCCCCCCCAAAATGGTTTTTTTTTTGTTTAAAAGTTTTTTTTTTTAAAATTTTTTTCTAATTTAAATGTATGCATATTTATAAATAAAATTTTACATTAACTAGAATAATAAATGTTTAAATAACAAATAATATTTCTTCTGAAAATCATTTACACTAAGTAAATAAACAATTGCTACTTATGTGAACAATTAAATCATTAAATTTTAATATTATATTTAGAGATATGTTTTTTTAAATCCAATGGAAACTATATAATACAATAGTAATTGTTTACTACTTCTACATGGAATGTTGCTCTTAGATTCATCAGTAATGGTGATAAGTTATACATAATTATATTTTTAAGGTTTAGAAATAAGTTATTTAAGCACAAAATCTCTATTTCACAAACAAGTTTAAAATGCAGCATATAATTTAATTTTAATTAATAATTTTGAATATTATTATAAAACAGTAATAAAACACTTAGATTAATATAAAAAGTTATTTTTGATACTTATAAAAAAAAAGTTCTATAGACTTTCACTATAAGATTTATTTAAAAAAGTTATTTACAACACTAATTATAAATAAACACACAAAAAAAGTGCAATTTTAAATTAATCTTTAAAAAGAGAAAAAACTATTTGGTTTAAACCATGCCAACCCTGTTCGACTGTATAACATAAAAGGAAGATTTAAAAATATATATATATATATTTTTTGCAAAAGAACAGAATTCCACTTTCTAATTTTAGTTTTTTAGAAAGTTCTTTTTGTAAATTTTTAAATAGCGAAATATCCTATACTGTACTGCATCTTTTCAATTTACCACAGTACCTGAAAAGGATAGGTTTCAGTTGTTAGGAGCCAGCGATCAGATTCCAGGCACTATACCTGTTCCGCATTCCACAGTGTTGTACATGGTGGCAGTAAACTGAAAATATGATAACTATTATAAAATGTATCATCCTTATGCACATGTATATATTTACACTGATGACGTCTTTTTTAAACCTTACTTTGAAATATCGATTTGATTACCAAGTGGGATAGGGAGAAATTCTCAATTTGTTATCCATCACTGCTTGAAAAAGAAAATTAACGAAAGAAATTCATTTTTTGCACACAAAACATCAGTTCATTTTGCAGCTATGTTTTTAAATAAACACTTAATTTTACATTAATTAAAACAACACATTACACAGAGTGGCCACAAAATTCAGGAAATAAAGTTTTCTGATAATACCCTGATAGATTGTTAAAAATTCTCTGATTTTACAGCAAGTTTTCTTCAAATTTCCTGAACTTTTCCAGATGTGTGATCGAATTAAACATGTTAAAGAGACTACGGGTGTGGAAAATCACATAACTTTCAATTATATTATATAACATTAAGAAATATTCTATACATCTGTATTCCACCTGAAATAAATTCCCGGCCCTGTTGACAATTTATAATATTACGGTGGAGGTTTTTTTTAACTGAATTAGTTCATTTAATTACCGCAAAAATTCTTTCAACAAGTATAGAAATAATATTTATACAGCATGTTTAATTCTCAGTGATCAATCGTTTTAGAAAAACATACTTCTACAAGATAGCCCATTCAGTTTTATAGTTCATAAAAATACGTGAAATATGCAATAGGTTTTTTTATTTATGTCACACGTGTGTCCCAAAAATCAACAAACCTCACTGATAAGAACATCATTATCTAATTTCATTTATAAATAGAAATACATCTAATTTAGAAAACCGGCAAATAATAGAGTATAATTTAATAATGTAATGAAGAAAACTTACCAGAAAAGGCATAAATCCAATCGTCAACAGACATCGTCAAGTTTCAAATCAACTTCAAAAGTGATGCCAACTACGTCATCACTGAAGGTAAAAGCGTATTGCGCATGCGTAGGATGATACAAATCGTGGATCAGTGGTGTAATGTTGAATTATCACATTGAAGCCATATTAAAAAACCACATTGAGTAAACGGATTTTTATTTTTTGCTTTTATAAATTGCTTTTACCAAAGTTTTCAATTAATATGATTCTTGGACAGGATTGGGGCTTTCCAAAAACCAAAGAAGACACTTGTTTCATGTCTGGTTGAAATATCACATTGAAACAACATTGTGATATCACATTAGAAAAGTAAAGAAAACGAAATTCTGACTTTATTCGTACTACATAATTAAAACCCCTACAAATTATACGAAATAAATTGATTTCTTCTAATATCTGTTATAAAATATCAGCTTCCTTAAAAATGCATTGGAATTGCACATTGATACAATGTGGTTACAATGTGCCTTTCTCACTTTCAACGTATCCACCAAAAAACCACATAGAAACAACATGAGTGTGTTGCTTGGGTCGTTCTCCCTTACGTATGTAAACAGCAAACCCGTTACTAATTTTAAAGCTATCCTTACGTATGTAAACAACAAAACGTTGCTAATTTTAAAGCTCTTTTTAAACTCTTCGTTTCAAAGTTGATTTTTTCTGTTTTTCTGAAGCATTTTTGTATTAGAGTAATTATTATTTTGAAGTATTTCTATCCAGAAAACGCCTCGCGTTAGATGTCGTTCTCTAACGGGGCGACTTATCAGAATAAATAAAAGATATTGGGACTTCAATGTTAGGGCATAGCTAATGAAGTTTTAAGTCAGAATGTTGGCGGATAGTATATTTAACTTTCTATTATGAAACTTGCAATTTGGGTGTTTTCTCTATTAGGCCTTACATTAAATTTATAAAAATTTGGTTACATTTTTTATGGCTGGCAAACCTACTCGAGCGCAGCAAGATGTTTTAACCACAAATTCGAGCGGCAAAGCCGCTCAACCCGAGCGCAGCGAGGCGTTTGGGGGTTGGCGAGCGTTAGCGAGCAGGGGGCGAAGCCCCCTAGTATAGAGTTTAATGTACCTGCAGTATTGTCTAAAGTCGTTAAAAGATCTGCCGCCTCTTTTCTGCATTAAATTATTTATGATGTTGAATATATTGGTTAATTAACTTGCATAAAAAAAGTTGAATTTTCAGGGTTGTTGAACTTTTTACACTTCACCTGATCTGCATGAGATATTTTTTTGAGCTCTTAAATATTTTTTTTCTAATAAAAAATACTAAATATTTATAATGTAATTTTTTATTACATTTTCGGGGTAATTTGTTATATGGGACGCAAAAGAGGATGGTCAAACCCTCTATTTTTTTTTCCATTGAACCCTGGTAGTATCATACTAATTGATGATACCCCTCCCCTCCCCCTCTCTTCCGAGTTGAAAAATTATTACCGTGACTGTAACCACTCACGGTCATAATCGCACCCCCCGTGATTGACCTCTAAATCCGCCCCTGACGACAGCCCTTTGTGGACCTTGGCCTTCTTCAAAAGTCGCTCCTATTTCGTCCTCTTTCCAGAAGTTGACCGCCAGTTTTTAACTTTTAGTACGGCGAAATCTTCATCCAGGCAGTCCTTCCATCTCTTCTTGGATCTTCCTCTCTAACTTCCACAAAAAGGAGTTGCATTAAAGACCTTAATATGTGTTCTCTCTGCATTCATTCTCAGGAGGTGGCCTGTTGTACTTCTCATTCTAGCCAATTTTATGGATTTGGTAATGTCCTCATCTTTACAGATTTTATATAGTTCAAAGTTATACCTTTTTCGCCGGGTGTTATTCTTTAGAGGCATAGGTTAAAACTGGTTTAATCAATACCTTGTATAGCATAATTTTTGTCCTTCTCTTAATTAGATGGGATTTCAGAAGAGTTCTTAAATCAAAGAAACAACGATTTGCAGCTATGATCCTCTTTCCGATTGCCGGGTATCATTTTGATAGTTAATCTCGGTGGTGAAGTTTTTCACAGATTCAAATTTAAATGGGCCTCTCTCAAAAGTTTTAGACTATTTTTCTTTTTTGTCACAAAACATATATTTTGTTTTTTCCATATTTACTCTGAGCTTTATTTCCCTGGCTGCTTTTTCCTGTGCTATAAAGCAAGGCCTATTCTAAAGAGATTTTATGACTGCCCAAACGTCCGATTCCCTCCCTTCCCCCCCCCCCCTTCCATCATTACAAACATTATTACAACAAACACCGACTGAAAAAAAAAAATTAGGCTTATTAAGATGCCTCATGGTGATATTTTCACCTCCATCATGCCGTCTATCAATAAAACATTTATACTTTTACAATTTCAGGTCTTCCTGATTTTAAATTTAACACAAAGTTGTTATGATATAAACCCAATTATTTAACTTCAAATTCTACCAAAATCAAGGCGTTAAAGGAACGAATCACCGACGGAACGGTTCTTCGTTTACAATAATTAATAGTTTAAAAAACTAAAAAATACGCTTTAATCGAAAAGTGAACTAAAAAGTAGAAAATAATTTTAAATAAGTTTGAAATAAGAATAGAGTGATTAACAAGAAATATTTATTTTATCGTAAAAAAGCGTGGGGTGCTTTTTAAGAAATTTTCATAATGGCTCTACTTTTACCAATATCTGTCATTAAATATTTTCAACAATTGACATCAAGCACCCCACGCTTTTTTACGATAAAATAAATATTTCTTGTTAATCACTCTATTCTTATTTCAAACTTATTTAAAATTATTTTCTACTTTTTAGTTCACTTTTCTATTAAAGCGTATTTTTTAGTTTTTTAAACTATTAATTATTTTCTACTTTTTAGTTTAGTTTTCTATTAAAGCGTGTTTTTTAGTTTTTAAACTATTAATTATTTTTTCTGTAAACTCTAATTTTTTTTTTAGTTAGTGTACAAAACTCTCCAGTTGTTTCTGCCAATAGTCACATGCTTGTCTCAAATTTAAGTCATGTGTATGCCTTAGTACACACCGTATTACTTGGCACAAAACACTACCGTGTCTCTGAATATGAAAAATCACTAATCCTGAAGATCCTGGTAAGGATAATGCGACTAAAAAAAACACGCTTTGTATAACTGCCTAGATAGCATTTTATCCTTTTAAAACCCTTGTCTAAACCTCTTAAGCGAAAAGGGAGTAAGGTTCAGATGACAAGGGAGTAACCTTCATAAAACCTTGAAGAAAGGGTCCCAGTCTCCAGACGTCAAGTTTTTCGCAACCATTTCATGACCCCCCCCCCCCTCCCCCTGCCACAAGGCTTTCGCCGTAAAGGGTATGTAAACCTTTTCGGGATGAGCTTGCCACAAGGTTTTCACCGTAAAGGGTGTCTAAACCTTTTCGTGATAAGCCTGCCACACGGTTTTTGCCGTAAGGGTTGTATAAGCCTTTTCATAATAGGCTTGCCAAAAGGTTTTCACTGTAAAGGGTGTGTAAACCTTTTCACTCTGAGGTTCCCATCCTGTAGGTATAGGAAAGGTTGCAAAAACTTTCCTTTATAAAGTATCATTTATCTTTTGTGTTCAAAAAGAAACACTTAATTGGGAGAGTTCCAATATTGTCGGAAAATGCTTTAAATTTAGTGGCTAATGAAAAATTAATATTTATTCTATAGGAATTTAATTACAATTTGCCTTTAATGGTATCAATCATAACCCAATTTATTGATAAATTTTAATTTATTTGCTAGGTAGAACTTACTAGAATAATAAACATAATTTACTTCTTTTTTTTTTTTGTAAAGAATTTTTTAAAAAATAAAGATTCAAAATTCAATAAAAAATTATGTATATATTATTTTAAAAATGCATTGAGATCTTAATAGGTTGCGTTAGACAATTTAAATTGCAATAAAATTTATTTTAAAATGGTTAATCCAAGCTACTTATAGTTTTATTGTTAGAAACATATACAACTAAAAATGCATTTTTACTGATCATTTTTTAGATAATTCTTTATTTTAAAGTAAACAAACACAAATGAGTTGCTTTTTCATTTTATACAAAGAATATAATTTAAACATGATTTTAAATATATACTACAAATATTTCTTCATTTATTTGCTGCATCTGACAAGAAGTTTCTGGAAGATTCTTGAGGAAAAGTAAAGGGAATCCCATTCATTTCTCTCTGAAAAAAATAAACAAATTTAAAATCTATAATAATAAAACAAGCTGTGTGTCTGTCTGTCTGTTTGTGGATCTGTTATAGAAACCTACTTAAAATTGGAGTAGAGCTCTGAAATTTTCAACACAAGAAGTTTTGACCTTCTAATTTTATGAATGTCAAACAGAATGTAAAATTTTAATTAGTTCTTTTTTAATTAATATTTTAACTAACTTTTTTTTTACAAAGTGACTTCAAATAGAGATACAGCTCTGAAATTTTTAACATAAGTAATTTTGGCCTTCTTGTTAAACTATTGAAAAAAAGAATTTTAAATTTGTTGTTAGTTTTTTCTTTAATTAATAAATATTTTACAAAACGGTTTCTAATAGAGCTACAGCTCTGAAATTTTCAACATAAGTAGATTTAGCCTTCTAATTGGATTTTTAAAAAACGGAATTTTTAAATTTTTATTTAGTTCTTTTAAATTAATTAATAACTATTCTACAAAATGATATCCAATTGGGCTACAGCTCTGAAATTTTCAACATAAGTAGTTTTGCCTTTTATTTGGCCTTTTTTTGAAAAACAAGTTTCAAATTTTTATTTAGTTCCTTTTTAATTATTTTTTTTTTAAATTTATTAATATATATTTAACAAAACGATATCTAATAGAGCTGCAGCTTTGAAATTTTTAACATAAGTAGTTGTGCCTTCCTAATTGGACGTTTGAAAAACAGAATTTTACATTTTTATTTAGTTCTTTTTTTATTAATTAAAACATATTTTACAAAACGATTTCTATTTGGGCTACAGTTCTGAAATTTTCAATACAAGTAGTTTTGGCATTCTAATTGGACTATTGACAAACAGAATGTTAAAATTTTAATTTGATTTTCGATTAATTCTTTTAATTATTATTTTTTTTAACAAAAAGCGACTTCTAATAGGCCTAGAGCTTTGAAAGTTTCAACGTAAATAGTTTTAGCTTTCTAATTTTGCTTTCCACAAATACGTGTTAAAATAATCTTAACCCCCTGAAACCTACAGCGCCCGAAACCGCCCGAGAACTATTTGTTCTTCAGAGGGTTCTCGGGCGGTTTCGGGCGTTTTGCGATCTTCGAGGGGTGGAGGGGTGAGCTTCCTCACCTCCTGTGGTGTTGATTTATAGGGGGCAGTTCACTACATTTAGTAGAAACTCCTTCCGCGCGGGAACTTTTACTAGAGAATTGCCAAGTTTTACAAAATAATTTGCGTTTTGGTTCGCAAAACTTTAAATATATATGAAATAAACCATGCTATTGATATTGTTAAATAAAATTATAATATTTAGCTAAACTTCTTGAAGAAATTAATTATTTCGTCAAGACAGATCCCTCTATAAATTGTTTTAGTCGCATACAGCTGCGAACTCAAATATTTGTGAATTTTTTACTCATTTTCAAATGACGTTATTCTTTTTTTTTTTTTTTTCTTTTTTTTTTTTTTTTCCCGCGATACATAATTATATAACCCATGAAAACAAAGTTTTAAATATTAATCCTTTATATACATCGCCAATTTTTATATTCATTAACACAGCGCCGATTCTGTTAACAGCGTGTGCTTGGTGCTTGTATCTAATTTTAAATATCAAACACATTTATATCAGCAACATGTGCGCAAACTACGTTTCAAAATGTATTTATTAGAAATGAACGTGCATTTATGCATTCACATCCAAACATCTTTTTTTTTATTTTGATTAAAACAATTTTATTATTTATTTATTTAAAAAAAAATTGGCAATATCAAAGAGTTTCAACAATGATCGGCTTACTGCTATTTTAGCGAGATTGGATGAAGGCAAGTTAGTTTAGTAGATGAAGGCACAGGTGAGAGGCTTCTAATATTAAGGCTTTACGTAGCAATTATAGACTTTAGTGATTGAAGCGAGCTTATGCTTACGCAACAATAAACCTTTCAGCGAGAGAATCGAGCCTATTCTTGCATAGTAATTAGCCTTTCGACGAGTGAAGTAAGCCTGTACTTATGTGTCAATGAACTTTTCAGTGAACGAAGTAAGCTCGATTTTGCGTAGCGATGAACCTTCCTGCGAGCGAAGCGCCAAAAACTGGGATCTATACACCAATGACGGATTTCCGTAACGCGAAGCCTCATAGCTAGTTAAAATATTGCACATGTTAAAATTTCGTAGCGGTATAACGGGTATTCAGCTAGTTTAATTAATAAAAATGTGATTTTTCATGTGTAAGCTTTCCTGATAAAAAAAGTAAAAGCTACACATCAAAAAGGAGCTACGTCAAGGGTGGCTATGGTCCAATTGCATTATTTTACAATTTGACACTCTGAATAAAGTAGTACCCAACCAAAATAGCTATGGCCGTGAAGAGTATTGATATCTAAAATAGAGCGAAGTTTAATGTTGTAAATTCAAGCAATGAAAATTAGTAGGATTTTCGTCTTAAAGTCGAAATTTCCCTTCATGTCCTAAAAATTAAAATGTTTGCGACACTTGGCCATTACATATTTTGGATCACTTGTTTGTTGTAATACTGCTGTAAAGCGTAATGGCTAGACGTACAAGCATTTTTTTGTAGCTTGATATTTAGGTCTGGGAAGGGAAATTTTGACTTTGAAAAGAAAATTTTACTAATTTTCCTTGCCCATAATTTACAACAACGTTAAACTTGGCAACAAATTTACATGGATGTTATTTTTAGGATTTCACTTCCTTTTATACAGTACCAATTTTAAATTTATTACTTATTTAAACACTGATAGATAATTTAACTAGGGGTGTGGAACATCGCACAAATTCTTGTAATTTATATTATTTGGTTTTAAGAAACCAGATCACAGTCCAAGAAGTATTTAGGTATTCAATGTGAGTAGTTAGAATGTGGGGCTCCTGCGCCAAGGAAGGATGAGGGATGGGGACGAGGGACGATGACGTCACCGGATATGACGTCATAGAATATGACGTCACCGGAAGTGGGCGTGGTTATGACATCACCGGATATGACGTCACAGGAAGTCACGTGACCGGAAGTGGAGTTGAGTTGTTCGACTCCTGTTGTTGAGTTGTTGTCCTCCTGCTGCAGTTTTGGTTTCGGTTTCGTTATAGGCTTTTTCTTGTGACGTCACAGTGGGTATGACGTCATAATATATTAAAATTTAGCATGTTAAAGGTGGCAACACCATTTAGTTTCGGTTTTTGCTAAGTTTAGGATGGGGTGGGGTTGAGTTGTTTGTTTCCTTCTCCTGAATGAAGACATTATACTTATAAGCTTTTAGGCGTGTGACGTCACAGTGGGTATGACGTCATAACATGGAAATAAATACGAATTTAATCTGTTTCTGTTGGAATATATCCGAATTTAGCTTGTTAGAGGTGGCAACACCTCTAATTTTAGATGACGTCATCGTCCCTCGTCACCATCCCTCATCCCTCCTTGACGCAGGGGTTGAGTTGTTTGTTTCCTTCTCCTGAATGAAGACATTATACTTATAGGCATTTATGCTCGTGACGTCACAGTGGGTATGACGTCATAACATGGAAATAAATACGAATTTAATCTGTTTCTGTTGGAATATATCCGAATTTAGCTTGTTAGAGGTGGCAACACCTCTAATTTTAGATGACGTCATCGTCCCTCATCCCTCCTTGACGCAGGGGTTGAGTTGTTTGTTTCCTTCTCCTGAATGAAGACATTATACTTATAGGCATTTATGCTCGTGACGTCACAGTGGGTATGACGTCACAATATAATTTACAAAGTTTACCTTTAAGACGGTAAGGGAATGACTGGAAGTTGAGTTGTTCTAAGGCTGCTTCTAAACGAAGAACTTATAGTTATAGATATTTTTACTAGTGACGTCACATTTGGTATGTCGTCATTATATGTTAAAATTTAGCATTTTAGGAATGGCAACATCTTATGAGAGGTTTAAACAAGATACTAGCAGGTGTTAATCGGATGAGTCATCCTGTTTGAACAGGGTTGAACAACTTGGGACAGGATATTTCACGGTGATAAGGACAGATAGGTGTTAGGTGAAGACTAGCCAATCAGGTTTCACGTTAGAGGGCGTTGTTCCGACTGCCAGCCAATCAGACGGGGTGAGCTACGTCACTCACGGACTTGTATCCAGAGAGGATGCCATTTATCCCCCTGATTTTGTCAAGTGAATGTGCGTTTGCTGTTTCTTCGAAGTTGTGTTTGCTAGTTTGAAGTGAAAATGTCGTCTGATTTACATATTGAACTCGTTGAAAGTTTTTACGATGCAGCTAAATCGCAGCAGTTGCTACATGAATTGCTGAGCTACGAGTATGAGAATCTGCAATTAAACTTTAATGGAAAAAGTTATACACCTCAGAGGAAAGTGCTCGGTTTTGGTGATACTGGTGTGAACTATGCCTTTTCCGGAACGTGTGTCTTTACCAAGCCGTGGACTCCTACTTTACTTGCTATGAAGAAGGATGTTGAAAACAAGACTGGACAAGAATGTAACTATGCCCTTCTCAATTACTATGCAGATGGAAAGGTCAAGATTGGAGCTCATAAGGACAATGAAAAAGACCTGGATCCAGCCTCTATCATCCCCACCCTAAGTTTCGGAGCTAGCAGAACCATGCAGTTTGCCCGACCTGGTTTCCAGCCCAATAAAGTATCATTGACGAGTGGATCTCTCCTTCTCATGAAACCACCCACCAATCACTTATGGACACATGAGATTCCTGCCGAAGTTAGTGTAACGACACCTAGAATCAGCGTTACCTTCAGGAACATTGTGAAAACCTCTCGGAAGCGAAAAGCTAGCGATCTTGAAGAGATTTCCGACAACGACTGGCTGAGCAAGCTATATATAGATGAAACTTCTCGCCCCAAGAAAACCAGCATTCCCCTTAAAGAGTGGAACTTTGGATTTGGCTTCGTAGTTGCCATTCATCAACTAGAATGTAAGCTATTTGTTCATATGCGTCAGTATAGTGAACATTCGAACCCCACACACAGTGGTATTATCATGAACATTCCAACATATCTGGATTTTAAGAAGAAGATTCATAGTGTAAACATCAAGTATGCCTCTTCAAGTGTAATTTGTAACAATCAGCTGGCTATCTTTTCCAAAAATGGTGAGTTAGTTTTTCACCAGATATTTTACTCTAATGAATTTAAGTTGAAATTGAATCCTCTCAAAGTTGATTACATAAACCTTGTTAAAATTAGAGACATTATTTATGATATGGATCAAGTCATTAAAGAATCTCTAGTATATACATTCCCTACTAACCATCTTTGTCACAGTTACGTCACTGCAACGAAGTTTTTCGTCGCAAAGATCACGGTCACAATGTGACTTGCATGGGATATCGCAGCGATGTCGCAAAAGTTCACGTCACTTTCGACTTCCATGTGATATCGCAGCGACATCACAATGTGACGAAGTTGCAATGTTGCTTTGTGATATCGCAGCGACATCCAGTGATATCCCAAAATAATTTTATATAATGAAAATCACAAATAGGTCATTTTGTGACATGTATGTGATATAAGACGTAATTTTGCGATATCGCAGGGATACACAGGGATATCACATTTTAACATTTATGCTATTTTTGTGGTATCAGTGTGATCTCTATGTGATTTTGGGGACATCTATGTGATTTTGGGGACATCTATGTGATTTATGCGACGAGTATGTGATTTTATCAACGAATCTCACGTCACTGCTATATCACATTGTGATCAGTATGCGATCTTAGTGACTTTGGCGACATCTATGTGATTTACGCGATTTTCGCAACGAAAGCTTTGTCGCTGCGATGTCACATTGTGATCTGTATGTGATCTTAGTGATTTTGGCGACATCCATGTGATTTATGCGATTTTCGCAACGAAAGCTTTGTCCCTGCGATATCACATTGTGATCTGTATGTGATCTTAGTGACTTTGGCGACATCCGTGTGATTTATGCGATTTTTGCAACGTAAGCTTTGTCACTGCGATATCACATTGTGATCTGTATGTGATCTTAGTGATTTTGGCGACATCCATGTGATTTATACGATTTTCGCAACGAAAGCTTTGTCACTGCGATATCACATTGTGATCTGTATGTGATCTTAGTGACTTTGGCGACATCCGTGTGATTTATGCGATTTTCGCAACGAAAGCTTTGTCACTGCGATATCACATTGTGATCTGTATGTGATCTTAGTGATTTTGGCGACATCCATGTGATTTATACGATTTTCGCAACGAAAGCTTTGTCACTGCGATATCACATTGTGATCTGTATGTGATCTTAGTGACTTTGGCGACATCCGTGTGATTTATGCGATTTTCGCAACGAAAACTTTGTCACTGCGATATCACATTGTGATCTGTATGTGATCTTAGTGACTTTGGCGACATCCATGTGATTTATGCGATTTTCGCAACGAAAACTTTGTCACTGCGATATCACATTGTGATCTGTATGTGATCTTAGTGACTTTGGCGACATCCGTGTGATTTATGCGATTTTCGCAACGAAAACTTTGTCACTGCGATATCACATTGTGATCTGTATGTGATCTTAGTGACTTTGGCGACATCCATGTGATTTATGCGATTTTCGCAACGAAAACTTTGTCACTGCGATATCACATTGTGATCTGTATGTGATCTTAGTGACTTTGGCAACATACGTGTGATTTATGCGATTTTCGCAACGAAAGCTTTGTCACTGCGATATCACATTGTGATCTGTATGTGATCTTAGTGATTTTGGCGACATCCATGTGATTTATACGATTTTCGCAACGAAAGCTTTGTCACTGCGATATCACATTGTGATCTGTATGTGATCTTAGTGACTTTGGCGACATCCGTGTGATTTATGCGATTTTCGCAACGAAAACTTTGTCACTGCGATATCACATTGTGATCTGTATGTGATCTTAGTGACTTTGGCGACATCCATGTGATTTATGCGATTTTCGCAACGAAAACTTTGTCACTGCGATATCACATTGTGATCTGTATGTGATCTTAGTGACTTTGGCGACATCCGTGTGATTTATGCGATTTTCGCAACGAAAACTTTGTCACTGCGATATCACATTGTGATCTGTATGTGATCTTAGTGACTTTGGCGACATCCATGTGATTTATGCGATTTTCGCAACGAAAACTTTGTCACTGCGATATCACATTGTGATCTGTATGTGATCTTAGTGACTTTGGCAACATACGTGTGATTTATGCGATTTTCACAACGAAAGCTTTGTCACTGCGATATCACATTGTGATCTGTATGTGATTTTAGTGACTTTGGCGACATCCGTGTGATTTATGCGATTTTTGCAACGAAAGCTTTGTCACTGCGATATCAAAAATAAAAAATTGGTCCGTTCATGAAACTTTGCAAAAACGTTTTATTTGTCATGAGTATAAAGAAACAAAGTAGTTCATAAAATATCTAGCATAGAAGGGTGTTTTTTGAGGAGTGGGAGGGGGGAGTTTTTTTGTTTTTTTTTAAATTGAAAAGTAATTTTGGTATAACCTGGGCATTTCACCTTACGCTAAGATAGCGAGTCAGAAATGTGACGAAAAAGGGGGAGGGGGGGTAATCAATGGATACGGATGATCTTGAAGTATATTTCTAGAACACTGCATATTTTTTTTTTTTTTTTTTTAAACTTTTTTAAAATATTTGATTTCATCCTGGCTAAGGCACAAGTGTTGCGCCCCCCCCCCCCTCAGGAAAATCCTAGATCTGCCACTAATGTGAACTGAAATAAAAAAAAAAAGATTCGCGTACACACATCACGAATAAGCTCCTTCTCGCCTTCTTCACAGTCGGAGTCAGAATCTGCATAAGTTTCATCTTCACTAATTTCATCCCATTTAGAAACAATGTCCTCAATTTCAAACTGGGTTAGAAAACGTTTTCTTTTAGGCATTTTAAAATAATTTAGTAAAAAATTATCAAGACTTCAGATAGTCAGAAGAATAAACATAGCAGTCAGCAGTCAGCACGGGAAATCGTAAAAATGCAGCTAGCGAAAACACACTAGCAGGTAAAAGTCACTTATCATTTACTAAATTGCCCCCCTGTCAAGCAGCTTCAAAATACCCCTTTGTGTCCCCAACTCAATGGGCTGGCCATGTGTGCGTTGCTTGAAGTGCGACAATAGGCTTTTGTGGCACGACTTTTCAGACTGCCTCACTCTGTGAGGGTAAATGCTCCGACATTTCGAGTGGAAAACTTCTCAGGGAAACTGGAATTATTTAAATACGAAACGATTCGTTCCACATCATTTCAATCTATGAAATTTACTGACACTCGTCACTGTTTCTTTGCTCCGGCTTAGTTTTCAATTTTTAAAAACTCTATAGAGAAATCACAAAAAAAAAAAAATATTCGGACCCTATCACAATGACCTTTTTTTATAATTTTTTAGTGCAAAAATATTAACATGTTATCACTTTAAAATTTAAAAGATAAATTTGAATCAGAATAATATAGATTTTGAGTTTTACACATTTTTTGTTGTTGATATTTATTACTTTCTCACTTTTGTATTTGATTACTTTGTACAATTTTGATGCAATAACTTTTCCTACACTTAGTATAACAATTTAAATATTTATGTTTTTTAATTGTTTAATGATTATTAAGAGTGTTGTGTTAAAAATATAATATTGTTCTAAAACAAGCCGGTAGACAGGATTTTTTTTCGGGGCGATAGGGGGTGGGTATGGTCAAAGATTTCATTAAACACATATAGCAAATTACACACACACACACAAAAAAGAAGGGGAAGTTGTTTAACAAGATTTCATAACATTTTTTTTGGGGGGGGGGGAGGCCGGGGTTCTACCGCCCCCCCTTCCCCGTCCACGGCCCTGTAATAAAATGAATCCTTTTTAATTATTAAACAAATATTCCTTTATAGCCAGAGTGAATTTATAATCTTTATGTAGAAACTTTCTACCTTTATTATTGCGATATAATAGATTTATTTTTTAATATTTTTATTCAAATATATATGAAACAACTTAAGCACAATTTACTTACTGTTATGTTAAAAATAAATACCGACAGTTATTGCAATCTTTTAGCACTAGCAGTTGACTATGTGTTTAAGATTGGAATCAATTTAATACAAATTTTTTATTGAAACAATCATGGGTCACCTAAGAGGGTGGTAGACCAACTTTCCAGAGGGCGCCAAGCTCCTCTGACACCCATCAAAATATCCTAAAGTGGTATAAGCCACACTGTGATACCTTATAGGCAGTAGGTTAGACTTTTCTTCGTAGACGAATACAAATAAAAAGAATTTATTGAAACCCATTGTATATAATTTGAAGGTAGATTGTAAATAAATATGCAAGTACCAAAGGGACCAAAATAAATGTCCCTCAACGATAATTAAAAAAGACACCAAGACTAAATTCTACTGATGGAATATTATATTATGACCATCATTTTAAAAAGCAAAATGCCGACACATTTCAGA
Source organism: Linyphia triangularis (assembly GCA_963978545.1). Taxonomy (NCBI): domain Eukaryota; kingdom Metazoa; phylum Arthropoda; class Arachnida; order Araneae; family Linyphiidae; genus Linyphia; species Linyphia triangularis. The sequence continues at coordinate 41,925,413 of OZ021724.1, read as the reverse complement.
TCTGCTTTCACATGTCTTATTAATGATAACTTCGCTACCGATTGAGTTTAAAAACATTACTCAGTGGTCATTACAAAACTTCTAAATGCTCATTAATTAATCGGGCCAAAGGACAAGTTTTATGTTTAGCTTAGAAAACAATATCTCGCAAGAGTTTAGTAAGAAGCATTGTCAACAGGTTATCGTAAACTTGAAATAGTCCCGAATATTTAAGAGTACGTATTTTATTCTATTAATATTATAAAAAAAAAAACTTCAAATATAAGAATTACACTCCTTCCCTTCGGTACATTTAATAAATTCGTCCCAATCCTCTTCTTCATCATCAATAATCTAACTCATTTTTTCCCCTCGTACAGCAGTACCTAAAATAGTCTCGGCCCATTTGATGGTTGGCTGCTGGGTTAGCAAGTTAGTCTCTCATGCCAAAGGTACTGGGTTCGAATCCTGAGTAAAAAATGGTTGAACGTTGTGGTTCGGATTCCACGTAAAGCTGTAGGTCACGTCCTGATTAGCAGTTATTGTGCATAAAAATAAGTCAGTGAGCATACAAAACAACCAACCCAGAGTAGTTTTGAACATTATATCAATTCCTAATCTTTAGCCCTCAATCTATAAACGTGAGTAATTCTTCTCTTAGTTTATCCACTGAAGGAATAACTTCACAGATTCTGGATTCTGTCTAAAGCATTCAGTGATAGTGATCCCTGCGCGGAAAGTCGTTAGGAATCAAATCATGAAATAACCAAGTAAAAGTCGTTAGTAAATTTATTGTCCATTGTTTGAATTATCTTGTCTAAAATACGTAATAAAACACTGAAATGCGAGAGGTATTTTCAGAAGTTGAAGCAACGTTTTCATGTCTTATATCCTCTTCTGGCATTTTTTTTAAAAATGTGTACTCTTTTCTATCCTAGTTCAGTTTTAATTGTGATCTTTAAAGAGAGCAATCAAATTCGTCTCTTCGTTCTAGAAGGTTTGACGTATTTTAACAATTATATTGCGGCATTCAAAGTAGTACATAGAGGGAAAACATTTTAACTTTAATGAAAAGTATTCTATTAACTTCCAAGATTGAACATTGTAAAGGTTCTTTGTCTATAAGTATTCTGATAGAGCAGTTACTTTTTAGATGTAGAGAAATATCATGCCTATACCAAAATTGTTTCAAATTATAAAAAGTTGTTTAAAGAAAAATTATTTTTACCTATCTGGCAGAAAAAATGATGGAAAATGTAAAAAACCAACCAGTCAATTCCCATTGTTTTTGTTCCCAAAGTTAGAAATATTTGTACGAGTATTTTAATGTTTAGTTGTTTAATGTATTTTTATTAATATATAATGATGGGAGAGGGGGGGGCTTTGGTCGAACCCTAAAAATCTTCACCGTGGAAAATGCATCGATTCATCAGAAGCGCATTTCATAACGCAACTCCTAACAATTTAACAAAAGGAACGGTTTTTTTTCTGTGTGCTCACTATTGACCTTGAAAAGGATATAAGGATGTTTTCTAAAATCCAGAGACGATCTTATTTAGATATATTTTCACCATTATTATTATTATTTTTTTTTTTTTTTTACTTCCACTGTATTGACGTGTTTTTGTTATCTGATGATGCTGAGTGAAGCTTCAAGGGAGAGCGCTAAGGAGAATTGGACACCAAGTGGACAAGCCACATTCGGTACTTCCGTTCCGGTACGGGGACCAAATTCTACGCCTTTCTTGTACTTGCTTTCAAGGTCAGATTCTGAGAATTCTGCGATAGTGGCTTTGTCTTCAAACCCCCTCTGGGTACCTTCGTCCTTATTTTAGTGTTCCTGCTCCTCTCCCCTCACTTGGAAAGATTCTTGGAATGGAAACACAAACCCAACAGAGTACTTTGACAGAGCAACTATTATATGCCGGCGCTGACGAGATTGTTTGCAGGGGGATACAAGAGACTTCAAGAATTTTGCTTAGATTCATTTCCTCTGGGAATTTTGAAGGATAAAGACTGGCTATGTGTAAGTTTTACTAAATTTTCCAAAATGAATGTTTTAAATGTTTTCCTTTCTAACAAAAATTTAAAAGTTAGCGACTATTAATATGTGACCGAACTTTCCAGAAAGTTTTTGATACTTTGATGAGTTTTTTTATTTATTATTATTAAACCATGCAATTTGGAAAAAAATAAAAAATCGTCAAAGTTTTAAGTATAATTTTTATTACAACGTAAAAATTTTTAAAAATTAGTGTATGACTTTTCTACTAATTAGCAGAAATATTTTAAAAGAAATAACTTATAATTTGTGTTTTGGTTTTTGTAAATTGTATTTAATGTTCAAACTGATAATGTATGGATAAAAAATCCGCTAAATGCATTCGTCAACGCAGAATAGCAGGAAGATAATTTGTAAATATTTGAATTTTTTACGGAATTTCTAATACATAGGAGCGTTTTATCGTTTGTATCTAAAATTCTTATTTGGCATAAACAGTTTTTGACTTTAAAAATTCTCCATTGATACCTCAAGTTATATCATTTGGGTAACTTACGTTATAGATTCTAATTTTTGAATATTTAACTAAAAAAATTATAATAACAATTATCTGTTTGGTTTTAATTAACATCATATGAAAGTAAACACATTTCTGGAAACTTACATACTACATGAAGCAATCCATTTTAAAATAAACGAAATAAAAAAAAAATTATCATTGAAAAACTTGTTTAAACAATTTTTACTATTATTTAAGTTAATATAATAATTTACAAATCCTTTGTACAACTATTGACAAAACAATAAATTATTTTTCCCACTTTAAAAATCACACCATCCACTTTCAACAAAACAGAACGAACTCGACTATAATTCAAGAGTCAACTTTTAGAAATTAACATATTAAAAAAAGGAACTACTAGAAAGGAACTTTAAATCTTTTTATACCCAAAATTCTATAAAAAATATTTGATTCAAATTTTCATTTTTACAAGTTTTTCCTTCTTTGCATGGAATGACCCTTCTTGATGATAATAATTGTGTTTTTTATTGCCAAATACTTTTTTCTAGAATTTTAAAGATTAATTTTTAAAGTTTTATGTTGGTTTACACTTTTCTCTCACTGTCATCTGGCTGATAGACTTAGCCTCGCCTTTTAATTTTTATATTGCTCCCTGGTTTTTCTCTTCTGCTCCAGTTGTTCCTATGACAATTTAGCTCTGTATTATATAGTTCTTGTAATTGCTGTTGTTGATAAATTTGATAGAAAACTGTTGTTTTTTTTTCCCCCTCTAAAATATTTTGTCTTAAAACCCAAGATTAAAAAAAAAAATATTTTACAAAATTATTAAAATGTAAGCCATGTGTTGGTTTCTATTAGCATTTTCCTTAATTTCTTATATAGAAACACTTGGGGCATGTTTTGATCTGTTTCATGATTTTGACCCTAAAGATTTTTTAGTAGGGTTGTAGTAGTATATTCCGAGAGTTTTTTGGATATTTCACTGATAAATTTGTAAAATACCACTGATCTATGCTAACCTCTTGTCTGTCTGTATTTTGCCGACCAAACGGTATATTGGTTAGCGTGCTAGCTTCTAGACCGCGAGGTTGCGGGTTTGAGTTCCGTGTTGGGCATGGGTGTTTGTAAATGTATGTTGGCTTGTCTAATGACGAATGTTTCGGCGCATTATAGCCCTTGTGTAGCTGACGGCGCCAGATAATCTGAAAACAACCAATCTGTCTGTATTTTCATTAGATATTAACAGGGATGATAGTTTTCCTCCTTTTGGAGGATTTAATCCTGTTTGATTTTTATGTAGCATTTTCCTTCTCTATATCCCTGTTTTGAAGATATGCATTTTTCTGATCTGAATCAGTTTTTCCTGCAAAAAGTATACTGTTCCTCATGTCTAAACAAAAGATTTTCCCTCTTAGCTCCCCTTTCCTCACAGATTACTTTACTAACTCCTAATATTTGAAATGCAATTATTATATAGTATGAGAAATTTCATTGTATCTTTAAATTTATTGAATCATACTTCTTGCATACTTTTATTGTTGAATTTTTGTGTATTCCTTCCTTCGAGCTTTTTTAACGAATTTTTGGATTTCCTTCTTTTTGCTCTCTGATCACTCCCATCCCTGTATCAAACACATTTTAAAGAAAAGTTTGCATGAATAAAATTTAAAATAAAATCATTGTAATTATTTTCAGTGTCTAATTTTAAGTTGCTGGAAAATTTCTTTGCTATTTTCTCACTTAATTTTAAACTTGTATTAAAAATGCTGATGTTGAGTGCAGGGTTGGCATGGCTTAAACCAATTGGTTTTAACAAAAATGTTTTGCCTTTTTTCTCAAAAAAAAAAAAAAAAAAAAAAAAAAAAAAAAAAAATTTTTTTTTAAAGAATAATTTTAAATTGTATTTTTATTTATTTATTCACAATTCAATTTTTCAAATTATTTGATGTTGCAAATAACTTCTACTTTTAACCAAAAGTTTCCACTCCAAAGACTAGCTATTGAACAATGGTTCTAAATCTTAAGAATATTTTGAATAATTTATCACCATGGCTGATTTTAATTATTTTATTGCATAATTTTAATCCAAGAGCAATATAAACAATCACCATTATATTATTCTGTATACATTGAATTTAAAAAATAGTAACTCTCAATAAAATATTAAAATTATGATTTGAATGTTGACATAAGTAGCGACATTTGTTTATTTACTTAGTTAATTTATAATTACTTAGTTAATTTATAATTACTTAAAAATAACTTTAATAATTACTTAGTAATTATTTAGTAACTTTATTAATAACTTTAATAATTACTTAGTTATTTACTTAAGTAAATTGGTCAAAAACACTTGAAAAAAAAAAGTTGACTTAAATCAATAGATTTCCTAAATTTTATGACAGTAACAATAATTTAAATCTATCTAAAAATATAAACTGGAGAAAGGTATGAAATGAATTGGGGAAATATTGAATATTGTATTTTATCATCATCCTTGTTTTTTTGTTTTTTTTCTAGGTGCAGGTGTTCAAATCATTTGGGGGTGAATAGTGGATGATTAGGCCTCGAAGTATTCCTTTCAAGGCCGTAGGTCAAAGCCTTCATTCAACCACTTACTATTTGAAGTGAGTATTATCTTTCTCTCTAATAGGATAATTTCCAGAAGTGAAAATGTTTTTTTCCATTATTTTTATTTGATTCCTGTTAAAGAAATTCAAGGATTTGTTGCATAGAAAAAATATATATTTTCATTCATGAAACTATCAAATAATACAGTATTGTTATGATATAGATAATTGGCATTTGTGAAAATACTTACAATTGAGTAGTTGAAACAGGTAATAGTGATATAGCACAACTAATTTAAAAAGCTGTTTATTATCTTCCTTCTGGAAGCTATTGTTATTGTTTATTATGAAAACTTGTTTCACAAGCCCAAACATTCAGATAATATCTGAGAGTATGTTTTCTGCTGGGGTACAGTTTTGGGTACCATAACATCTTGGTTCAAAACATTTTGGAGTATTCTAGTAAATTTTGGTATTTCATTTCCCAATGTTCTTTTACTTGCAGGTAGTATGAGAAAAGGATTCCCCGATTCCCTGGATTAAGATATAAGATGAACGAATTGAAGATTATCTGCGATATGCAAGTCAAAGAGAAAAAGAGAGAAGAAAATGTAAATTTTAAGTATATAATGAATATTGTATTTATCTATGCTTCTATTGGTATAAATATCTTATAGAATTAACCTTTCACAAGAAGTGAATGCCTTTCTTGAAATAGTGAACTGTAGGATGGTATGTACATAAGTTCTTTATAAGGTTAGTTCTAAAAGATTCCTGCCAATAATTCATATTAAAATTATAGTAAATCAGGGGTTTGGAAGGAAAAGGGCTCAACAGAATTAAACTTGTTCAATTCTCTCTGTGTAAAGGTTACTAGGAACAGGACAAGGGAGAAAATGTCAATTCTTTTCTTGTGGACTTAAATGATCCTTTCTACTGTTATAATCACGTTGGTTATTTATTCTTACTGCAATTTTTAATGACCTGATGTATTTTTATTTCATAAGAAGAAAATAAATGGAATTTTTTTTTATAGGAACCTTTTTCAAAATCCCTTTTATAATAAAATATTTGTTTTGCTTACAATTTTTCTGTTACTTACCCAATTTTATTTTTTCTCACACTGTATTCTTTGCGTTGTTGCAGACAAACAGATTCCAGTTGTGGAAGGAGCATTTCCAGAAACAATATGAGATTCTACATGCATCTTTTTATAAATATTTACTTATCTTGCTTAATTTTTTACTTTAGTATTTTAAATTCGCAAAGGGAGTTCAACGAAATTCTATTTATGAAGTTTCTTCCAGTTTTTCGCATATCAATGTAGTATACTTTTAAAAATTCAAATTTTATCCTTAATAGTTGGCAAATAATACTTTTTTCCTGATTTTGATTGCTTAAAGAAATTAACATGTACATAAATTACAATTTATTGGTGCTCTACATGATGTCTAAGTAGTAAATTTGTAATTAAAAAAAAAAATCAGCTGAAAAAGTTGGAATTTTCTTTGAGTGGTAACCTGGATAATTTACTGTATCTTGTAACTTATTTTCCTTTTTTAGAGTGTCTTCCTGTAATCCAGATAATTATTATTTTAATCCTGATAATTAGTTTTATTTTTAGGGTTCAATCATGCAAGTTAGTTTCAAAGAAATTATTAGTGGATGGGCCTCCCAATTCCTCATTTCAAGGCCGAAGGTCAAAGCCTTTATTTAACCACTTTTTAGTGAATGAGACAATTCAAAGTAAGTATAATTAGTAATTTCCATAAGTGAATACGCTTGTTTCAATCATATTTATTTGATTCTCGTTAAAGAAATTCAAGGATTTGTTGCATAGAAAAGTATATATTTTCATTCATGAAACTAATGAATAAGTGCTGTCTTAAAACAGTATTGTTAGGATCTATATAATTGGCATTTGTGAAAGTACTTACTATTGAGTAGTTGAAACAGGTCATAGTGCTATAACACGACAACTTAAAATAGTTGGTAATTTCTTCCTTCTGGGATACAATTATTTATTATGAACCAGTTTCATGAGCCCAAACATTCAAAAAGTGCCCAACAGAATTAAACTTGTTCAATTCTCTCTGTGTAAAGGTTAAATTCTCTCTGTGTAAAGGTTAAAAGAAAAATAAATAGGACAAAATCTTCATTCTTTTGTTGTGAACTTGAACGGTCTTTTCTGCTGTTATAATCACTTTGGTTAATCTTATTACAATTTTTAATGGCCCGATATATTTAGTATTTTTTTTTATCTTAAAAAAAAAATGGAATTCTTGCTAAGGGAATCTTTCTCAAAATAGGTTCCCTTTTCTGATAAAATATTGGTTTTGCTTACAATTTTTCTATTATTTACCTAAGTTTATTTTTTCTCACAGTGTTCCTGGCGTTATTGCAGACAACCAGATTTCAGTGGAATGAGCATTAATATGAGAATCTACATCAATCTTTTTTTTTTTTTTTCATTTCTTCCTTTTTTTCTTTTTTTTTTAAAAATATTTACTTATCTTGCTTAATTTTTTACTTTGTAGTATTTTAAATTCACAAAGGGACCTTGAAGTTGAACGAAATTCTATTCATGTTCTTCCAGTTTTTTGCATATCATAGTAGTATACTTGTAACAATTTTTATTTTATGCTTAATAATTGGCAAATAATACATTTTTCTGATTTTCCTAATAATGTGATATTTACATAAATATCACTTTAGTGGTGTTGTACATGATATCTAAGTAGTAAATCTGTACTTTAAAAAAAAATGAAATTGCTGAGAGTTGGTCTTTCCTTTAGTTTGAGTGGTAACCTGCATAATTTACTTGTATCATGTTACTTATTTTCCTTTTTTAGTGTTTTCATGTTAATCCAGAGAATTATTTTTTTTCAGAGGATTTTTAATTTTATTCAAATCCAGGGAATTATTTTATTTACATAGTTGTTATTTTAATTCGGAGAATTATTTTTATTTTAATTCAGAGAATTATTTTCATTTTAATTCAGAGAATTATTTTAATTTTAAGGGTGGGGTGTGAATTATCACCTAAAGTTTTATTTTTATTATTGATTTATTTACTTTAACGTTAAAAAAAATGAAAACTAACACATATTGTTTAATTAGAATGGAAATTTATAAAATTGATATTTTACAACATGTGCTTTAAAAATTTCTGATTTCTCCAATAATTAGAAAAAACCTAAACATTTCGAAAAACCTAATATCAAGAAAAGAAAAACAAAGGGAAAATAGATTTAAAAGTTTCTTTCTCGACAACATCATCCTGTCATTCAGCATGAAATGTCAAATGATTCATTAAAAAACGTATATACACTTTTAAAATTTTGCAAGCATAGATATTACTGTGTCCCCATAACTTCACGAATTTCTATTTTAATCCAGATATTTTTTGCTTTTAAGTGGCAAGTGGTCTTTATCTCTCATTTCATTCTTGTCTTTTTTTAGTGTACCTGCTGTTGATGGTTAAAAGGAAGTGTCCAGCTACATCATTCATGATCTTCAATTGTCAATTTGCCTAATGCGAGTTTTCCGAGTTTTCATTCTACAAATGTGGGACAATTTCTTGTAAATCCTCCCGGATTAAATTTTTTTATAAATATAAATTTTTTAAATAAATATAAAAATAAAATATGTATATATATATATATATATATATATATATATATATATATATATATATATATATATATATATATATATATATATATATATATATATACACATTTTTTTTTACTTATTGTTTTATTTATCTATTGACTTTTTACTGTGTTTTTGTGCTGCATGCTCAAGAAGTTTTTAAAATCATATCCTTCTTATAAGTTGAGCTAAATTATTTTTTTACTGTAGCATATATTTAATAGACTTCTGAAGGAACAAATTATAAATACTATTCCTTTTATATAATTGTTTGAGCTTGAAATGGTATATTATAAATAGGTTCTTACAGGTGTCAATGTGATCACAAGCCACATTATAATTTACACAAAAAATTAACACTCCTTTCTTATTTATTTATACTACTTGTAAATCCCAAATAAGTAAAATGCACTGTGAAATATAATATAACAACGAAATAGTGAAAACACAAACAGCAGAAAATTTCTCTGATACACAATATCTTAAATATCTTCTTTAAAAAAAAATTAAACGAAAGCAGTCTAGCTGAAATTTTTGTTTACATTTGTATTTAACGTAAATCACTGAAATTAATCTTTTGTTTAAATATTATATATTAAAATGATAAAATATTTTAACTATTTATAAAAGTTCCTAGAATATTTTAATACTGTGAATCCTTAAAAAAAAAAGTCGTGGGTCGCATACTAATTACAATGTGAATCGCAGTGATGTGGGTTTCATTAAGCAATATAAGAATCCATTAAATAATATACTTCATTAAGTAAGTCACAAAGCAATATTGGCGGGACAAGAATTTCATTTCATAAATCACAGGTGTCGCCAAAATCACTAAGATCACGTACAGATCACAATGTGATATCACAGTGACAAAACTTTCATTGCGAAAATCGCATAAATCACACGGATGTCGCCAAAATCACTAAGATCACATTTAGATCACAAAGCGATATCGCAGTGACAAAGCTTTCGTTGCGAAGATCGCATAAATCACAGGGATGTCGCCAAAATCACTAAGATCACATTTAGGTCACAAAGCGATATCGCAGCGACAAAGCTTTCGTTGCGAAAATCGCATAAATCACATGGATGTCGCCAAAATCACTAAGATCACATTTAGATCACAAAGCGATATCGCAGTGACAAAGCTTTAGTTGCGAAGATCGCATAAATCACACGGATGTCGCCAAAATCACTAAGATCACATTTAAGTCACAAAGCGATATCGCAGCGACAAAGCTTTCGTTGCGAAAATCGAATAAATCACATGGATGTCGCCAAAATCACTAAGATCACATTTAGGTCACAAAGCGATATCGCAGTGACAAAGCTTTAGTTGCGAAGATCGCATAAATCACACGGATGTTGCCAAAATCACTAAGATCACATTTAGGTCACAAAGCGATATCGCAGTGACAAAGCTTTCGTTGCGAAGATCGCATAAATCACACGCATGTCGCCAAAATCACTAAGATCACATTTAGGTCACAAAGCGATATCGCAGTAACAAAGCTTTCGTTGCGAAGATCGCATAAATCACAGGGATTTCGCCAAAATCACTAAGATCACATTTAGGTCACAAAGCGATATCGCAGTGACAAAGCTTTCGTTGCGAAGATCGCATAAATCACAGGGATGTCGCCAAAATCACTAAGATCACATACAGATCACAATGTGACATCGCAGCGACAAAGCTTTCGTTGCGAAAATCGCATAAATCACACGGATGTCGCCAAAATCCCTAAGATCACATTTAGGTCACAAAGCGATATCGCAGTGACAAAGCTTTCGTTGCGAAGATCGCATAAATCACACGGATGTCGCCAAAATCACTAAGATCACATTTAGGTCACAAAGCGATATCGCAGTAACAAAGCTTTCGTTGCGAAGATCGCATAAATCACACGAAAGTCGCCAAAATCACTAAGATCACATTTAGGTCACAATGTGACATCGCAGCGACAAAGCTTTCGTTGCGAAAATCGCATAAATCACACGGATGTCGCCAAAATCACTAAGATCACATTTAGGTCACAAAGCGATATCGCAGTGACAAAGCTTTCGTTGCGAAGATCGCATAAATCACACGGATGTCGCCAAAATCACTAAGATCACATTTAGGTCACAAAGCGATATCGCAGCGACAAAGCTTTCGTTGCAAAGATCGCATAAATCACACGGATGTCGCCAAAATCACTAAGATCACATACAGATCACAAAGTGATATCGCAGCGATATGGCTTTCGTTGCGAAAATCGCATAAATCACATAGATGTCGCCAAAATCACTAAGATCACATACAGATCACAATGCGATATCGCAAACATCGCAAATTCGTCCCCAATGTCACAATGTGACGAAAAGCGATATCGCAGCGATATCACAAAGTTACGTCGCAAAACCCCCTCTAAAACGGACATTGGACGACTATGTGACCCCTGTGTGATATCGCCGTGACATCGCGTGATCTCTATGCGATATCGCTTTTCGTCACATACTCGTCACATGGTTATTAGGGTTATTGCCATCTAAAATTTTGGAAAAATCTGAAGAGAGCAATGTTCCCCATTCCAATCTCATGCATGAATTTATATGTGCTTTACATGATGAAGTATCTGCTAACGTTACAGAATTATATAATTGTGCTTCATGTGAAATTGATGATCCATGTCAATGGAACCATGACTGTATTATGAAATCGAATGATGATAGATATCTACATGTAGGAGATGATGCATTTTTAATGTTAAATGTTGCACGTGTCATTGATGGCCTGAGATCTAAAAATGTTTTGAATTGTTTTACACAGCAATTTTTTAAATACTTAACGTACAATGATATTGAAACTCAATTAAAAATGTTAAGAGATAGGAGTATATAGATTGTGAAAATGTTATACGTTTCATTTTTTTTTAATGTCCATGGGATTTTTCTCCTCCATGAAATTGTAAATAAAAAGCTATTTGAATTGAAATATTTGTGTCTGTGTGATTTTAAATGAAATAATAGGGAAAAAAATGTTTGAATAATATCACTTTATTAAATCATAAATTTTCCCACTTTTTAGGTGGTTTTACAGTTCGTCTCAACTTTGTTTGAACAATTTTTATAGGTGACTTTAGCAGCTTCTTATTTCCGATAAACTGTTTCGGAACATTTAAATCTTTCAAAACAGTATTAAATAAACTTTTCCGTGATACATTACTTTTGGTATTGTACATATAATTGAAGAAGTCGATAATGTTAGAGTTTGGTATTTTTTCTCCTTGTATGGAGATTTGACCCTTGGAATTCCATGATAAGATATCAGGTTGATTCTTGATGAGAGTAAGTGTATTTTCAGCTTTTCTTCGCATGGGTTTAGAAAGTGATGCTAATATAAGTTCTTGATAATTATCATCTTTTTGAAGTTTCTTTATTTCTTCTACTTTCACAGATTCTTCAACTTTCCTCCTATCTTCTATTTTCTCCACTTCTTCCTTCTTCTCTTCAGCTGTCTTACTACTTTGTTCATTTTGACGCGAATTATTAAATCCTTGCAGATTTAAACTTTTCTTCAACAGTTCATGATAGAGGACCAATTTTTCATGATCAGGTAAGTAACTATGTAAAATTTGTATCATTGCTTTATCAAGCTCACTAAGCCTTTTATTGGAAACAGTATGTTTTGTCACCAATTTTTCGGGTATAAGAGCAAACTTCTTAATTTGTGCCATGAAATAATGTAGTTAAAACACTCAAGGCTGCGGGAATAAGTATGTTGAGGAAACCTCCTTTCTGTAAAATGACTTGACGTTTTTTCGGTAAAGACACTTTACGATTGCTTAAATAACGCAATATCTTCTTATGTTTAGTGAGCGTTTTCTTCTGTCGTGTAGTCAATGGGATATTTCCATTCAATGTGTTAATGCAACATTCGCATATGGCTTTTATACAGTTCTTATTGAGTTTACTTAATAACGTTTTTCGTAACCTTAACGGACAAATTTGCAATAGTCGTAATTGATTGAGTTGCTCCTTCTTAAGCGTCATCTTGTCAAATGATACTTATCTTCAAAGTCATTCACTTTTATATCATTTAAATTGATACACGATCTGTCTTTCAGTAGGTAAAATGTTGGTACGTAATCGTAACTCTTCTGGTGTTTCGGCACGTAAATCTATAAATAAATAGGAATAGGGTCGTTGCATCTTCAAAGACTTCTTGAAATAACTTGACATGTCGAGGAAATAATTGTCTTCCTAGATGTGAAATCTGACTCAAGTCTCGTCTATTTTTACACAGTACTAAATAGTGTGCATTCAATGTAATGTCACGCATTTCTTTCCCTTTGTAGAAAAAATTTTGTGTTATGAAGATAACACTCAGATTTAAATGATGACTACCTTTTGTAAAAAGGTCAGTTAAATGACTGTTAGCATTTGACATTAAATCGTCAATTACGAAGAGTGTATTCTCGCCCAAAAATTCTTTAAATGTCGCAGGTAGACCTTCTACAAATGTCACATTATCAATTTCATCATATAAGGGTTGATGTATTCCATAAAACCAAACAATCTTATCGGGAACAATTGAAAACATCCCTTGCTTTTCACTTATCAAATCCCGCACAAAATAACTTTTACCGCATCCTGTTGGACCGGCGATTACCATCGTAAAAGGATGTTGCAACTTTGGAAATTCCATGTTGAATGAGAGACGAGACATAGTGCTACTGTTTAAATACTTTCTTTATTGATAAAATGGTGCTACAATTCTAAAGTGCTTAGTTACAAAATGATGCACTTTGATATCATTACATATTTGATTGGGCACAAAAGACAAGAGATCGTTCATAGAACGTCCATTACATTTAGAATATAAATAAAAAATACAATATTGTCCACACACGGAACTCGCATTCGATTGAAGTATCATAGGATTAAACTCTACATGTCGATAACGCTTTACGTAACTTGATATTCCTCCGGGAAAATAAGACGGTGGGTTTCCGAACGAATCAAAGAAGCATATTTCTGTAGGTGATTCTATATAGAAAGCCACCCAATGGGTACCTTTTTGATTGGACTTGTCAGTGTTGGCAATAAAACAGGCTGGAAAGTTTCGAACATATGTTGGTAATCGATCACTTGAGAAAACACCCAAGAATATATTCTTGGTTTTTGCATTTCCAGAAAGAATTCTGGTTATTTGTAGGGTATCCATTAATTCGGAAAGTCACACACCACGTGACGTGATTTGGATATTTCAATCACGTTTTGAAACTCTGCATAAATGAGCACTGATAAAGTTTCCGTAATAGCCTCGGAAAATTTAATTTCCACACGTAAATTTCCTTGGTGTTGCAGATTAAAATGTTCTCCGTCGCAAAGATCAGGACTTAGATCAAATGCGTAAAGTACATGTCCTCTGACGTATTCTTCTTGAGATAAGTAAATTCCCTTATCGTGATTAAATCCGGAAAATAAACTGTGATAAGCCCGAACGTAGTTGTTGGAATCAAAATTAAGCTCTAAAGGCTTGCAGGGAACCGGTTGTCCATCTACGTAAATAGATACAAAGTTTGCACTATGGTGAGAAAAGAGAAATGGATTCTTTGAATATTGCCCATTCATTGCAGCATTTCCTAAACAGGTGAGAATGACACGTTTTGGCATGAGTCCAAGAAACACATTATCTTGTAAAAAGGACCAACTCCCCTTGGCAATGCTATAAGTTTTGCAAATCACTCGATCAATTGGATATTTGCACGATGTCTTCTCCAAAGCCTTGGCATGACCAATAGCAACGGCAGGGCTCACCTTCACTTTTCTTATAAACATAGAAGCATGCTCTAGAACTATCTTATAATCACCATCCACTTTGGTTGAAATTAAGCAAAATGAGGATTTGCTGCGTATCATTTTAATTTTGATATCTACCAAGTTAATCATGAGACGATTTTGTTGAAAAATGTCACAGTGGAGTTGACCAATCATTTCTACGGTCTGGCTGTCTTTGATAAGATTGTAACGCGTCTTCAATCCAGCATCAGCATTCTCATCTATGGGGTCTATGATATCAGGTTGCGTATCTTTGTAGAATCCTTCACAGGTCAGTAAACTTTTCTTGGCATCTTCTCCATAATTTAACAATGTCTCTATATAGGCTCTAAAAGGATAAGTGTTGCTTGCAGAAGAAATATTTCTCTCGTTTAAACTAACGTCTACTTGACTGAAAAGCGAATGAAGGAAAAGGTTAACGGGAGTAACTGGTTCCTTTTCTGGAAGTTTAGTACCATCTGCTTTTGTCACTTTCACTTTCACGTGTAGATAGGAAGCAGCTAAGTCCACATATTCTTCACTACTTCCTGATATTGAAAATTCAATTGGTCCACCATCTCGTGCACTTGAAAGGGGATGAAATTCGACAAATTGTCCTTTTTCGATAACGGTCTGGGTTGGAGGAATTGAAAATAAATCCAATTCCGACTTGACGCAAGGAGCAGAGTCTTTGTAGATGAAGGAAGCCATTAGGAGAAAATATCATGCGATGTGCACTTCTTCTTGGCTGAACGTGGAATGATTGATTTTTTCTTCTGCATACGCTTTTTATGTCTTTTTCCACTTCCAATCATAGTCTTGACTTTGGTGGCGGCTTTATCTGTTAACACATTTCCAGCTTCTTTTAGTCTTCGTTTGGTGGCCATTTTAAAATCTTGGCCTTGAGAAACATCATTCATCAGGTTGACACCGCTGTGAAACATTTGTTTCCCAATAGCTTTAGCACCTGATTTCAGTAGCGGAGCTGCGGCACGAAAAAATGATCTGAATAGACCTCCTAATCCATATCCTCTCTGATAAGAACTTCCTTGGTAATAATTCAAGCCTTTTCCCGTCTGCTGCACATAATAATCTTCGAAAGATTTTTGACAACACTGATAGGGGACATACATCATGAGAGAGATTTCTGACGAAAGTGTAACTTCACGTACGAGCGCCCACGTTCAAATGGCGTTAAACGCCCTGCGTGCGTCCTTATAACGATTTCCAAAGTCTCAATCATTTTCCGGTTTACAGGTAAGTAGTGCGGTCTATCATACTGTTCGCTAATCATCTCACCATCTTGTCCTCTCACTCTGACCACTCGAAGAAGAGGTGCTAAGACATCTCCCACAATTTGTGGTTCCACTATATCAGTATAAATCATCAATACGCGATAATGTGCAGAGGGGTCAGCTACGAATGGACCCACAACAGTTGTTTCTATACTTGCGTCAAACGAAGTTATTTCCATAGGTTCAAATCCAAGCATTTCAGCAAGTCCTTGATGTAATATGAGTTTCGCATTATTTTTCACAGTTATCTGAACACGCTTCGTTACCGCATTATAACTTGTAACAATTTTATCATCATGTTCTTTCACATAAATAGCCTTTAAAATATCAGGAACTGTCTCATAACAACCTGGAGGTAATCTTCTTCCTACCTCTAACTTTCTACTCGTCTCGAATCCAATTAAATTATTTTGATGATTCACATTATACCAAGTATGCGGATATAAAAACTCTACCATTCCAACTTCCCATTCTCCTTTCAGTTCAATTGGTATGGGTAAGCGAGTAATAAAATGGGAAATTTTGTTTTCAGGAAAATAGGACATGGAACTATCCGAAATGAGTGTTATGTAGAAACTCATGATAGCAAATGAGTCTTACAACATGTGTTAGTAGTATTTATAGGGCTAGTAAGTTTGAAGTGGGGATCCATTGATTAAACTTGTCGGGATATCCTCGATATTTCACAAAATATTCCATTTTCTTTTTACGCATGCGTTTTCTTAAAACTTCTTCAACAGGAAATTCATCTTTCATTGTTACTTTTTGTAACTCTTGTGCATAAAACGTTCCTTGTATAGGCTCTCCTAATAAATCATTCACTCTATACACTGCAGGTTGTCTCTTGACACACTCTGTTATGACAAACAATTCTTCTGTCCAATTCGTTTCATACCCCTTTTCAAAGGTTAATTTTTTCTTTGAAATGCGAACTACGTCATCTACATTAAATACGCATTTGGGTTTAGGTAAATTCTCCATATTTCCATAGAGAGTGAACCAAACGTCTTGTTCATTTTTGACATTCACTTCCACGGGAGCTCTTTTTATACTTGAATGGTAAGTATGATTATAACTTTTCACTAAATCTTGTAATACGTCAATGTATCTATGCGTATTTTTACCAGTAAAGTACTTCCACATTTTAGTTTTAATACTTCTATTCCAACGCTCGACTATGTTTGCTTTCGACAAATTATATGTCGTGAAAAATCTAATCCCCTTCTTTTTTAACAAGGTCTGAAATAGCTTATTCTTAAATTCCGTCCCCTGATCAGTCTGAAGTGATTTCGGAGTTCGTTGATTGAATATTATTTGAAAAGCCTCAACAATATCTATACCTCTCTTTCGTTTCAGAGGAATTAGCCATCCAAACTTTGATAGTACATCAATACAACTCAAAATAAAGCGATAACCATCATTAAACTTTTGAAGACTTGTCATATCCACCAAATCCGCTTGCCACTGCTGATCAATGTTATAAACAATCACCCGATTCGTAGGAAATTTATGACGAATGGGCTTGTGTAGAGTGTACGCATCCACCCCCTTCAACCATTTCTGTATCATTTTCTTGGGAACCTTCTTGCCTGAGGCACGGTATAATGCATCGATACCACCGAAACTTGCTACATGACCTGGGTCTTGATACGTCGCATTCATTACAGCAAGAAATTTTATGAACTCTAATCTGTATCCTAAGTCCTAACATTTTCACATTGAAATAGATAAGTTTCCAGTTTCATTGAGATGAAGCGTGAAATCGATAGCGAACCGATCACTATCACTCAAAAAATAAATGAATGATAATGCAACACATAAACAAATGCACAAGTATACAGCATTCACAACCTCACTCGATAAACTCATACTTGCAACTGACACATTCGATTAGATACATTATAAAGGACATGACTTCATTGCCTAGTTACTAAAAACGATAAGTTACTGGGCTATGAAGTCATTTTACCACAAGATTGTAGGTTCGATCCTCCAACTCTGATAGAAAAAGTATCTTTTAAAATAATCACTTGATGGTGTCATTCCCTTAAACTTACAAGAAAATCCTTTTAAATGATAAATTTTACTATACAATGACGTCATCCCCACTCTATACCCACTGTGACGTTAAAAAATTATAATCTATCACTTTCCGATTAACGTGTTAATATTTTCTATAAGTTTTATAAATAGTACTAATTTATCAACTAATAATATTCTCATTTCAATTCATAAAATTTTATAATAAGTACTCATTAATATTTTTAATCAACTAATAATTTTCCAATTGATTAAGGCTGCGTTCGTAAACTCGAACTGAAAAAGTGAGTTATGTAGCCTGAGGCAAAACCGTGTAACTAAGCGTTCGTAATCTTAACTGGTTTTGTAACTGTCCGTTCGTAAACTCGATTTTTTAAAACTGGTTTAGTTGGTTATCGAACTTTCTTAACGAAGGTAGAAGCTGGTTAACTTTCGGTTTATTTCGTTTAAGCTGGTGTTTCCCCCCTCCCTTCCCACTGAAAATACTTTGTTTTGGGTTTGGACTTGTAAATATGTAGGGTTTCCGAATGTTTTGATTTGGTGCGGAAATTATTACATTAGTTTGTTATTGTTTTTTCTTAATTTTATTGATTTGCACGAGTTTTGAGAATTGGTTCCAATAAAATATAGTTGTTTATCATATATTTTTATCATTTGCATTTATATACACAAACTTCCTCAGCCTTTAGATAATAAATTACTACGATAATACTGCTAATTCTATATTTTTAAATCTTGTAACTAAAACTGAATTCTTTATTGTGTTGAAACTAACGTAAAGATAGTGGAAATTTTTATACGCAAATTATTTCTGTACAGATCGAGCACATTATATCGGATACTGATTCCAAGTTTGCTTTTATATATACTAACCTGGAACAAATTTTAATATTTTTGCTGACTCCTTTAAACAAGCTGCTACTCAATTAATGTTGAGTTACATTTAATTCTTTAAATTTATTTCAATTTTGTAAACACTGAAGATTTGAAAATGTCTTAAAATCTTAAATGAGGATAAAAAGGCATTTATTAGACAAAACTTTCAGATTCAATTTTTTATAATGTTATACTATTAGATCCATTTAATACAGGTTCTGGTTTTTAGCATAATTTAATTTGTATTAAAGTTGTAGGACATGGCTTGTGTGGAGTTTGAATGTAATTAATTTCATGAAAATATCCATTTTCCAATACAGCTAACACTTTTTTATTATTACTTCTATGTAATTGATCATGAGCATAGCCAGAATTTTTTTCAAGAGTGGATGTGTATAATTATGTGCAAAGAAAATATTAGAATATTTATTCAACATGTGTTTATTAATCGTAAGTAATTTACAACTCTATGCATATAATAAACACTATGAAGTCATAAATAATAATCACAATTATTAAATGTTGTGGTGGAATGGTATACAGAACGAATAAGGTAAAGAAAAAATATTGAGAGTTCTCTGTTTTATAATGAAGTAAAAGAATAATTTTATGAAATATTTTATCGCTCGTCATCTGGCTACATGCCTGCTATTAATTCGAGTTCTTTTGTGTTTTTATACAAATTGCAATTAGGAAATGCTTGCAATAATTTTTATTGTACTGTATTTATACACAGCTATAAGTATTTAAAGATTTTTTGTTTTGCAATTGTATTGACTGTTTCAAAACAGTTGATTGATCAGGTTAGAAATTGCCTGGCGCAAGAGTTTAAGGCTTTTGTATTGAAACATTGTCAGGTAATTATTTCTGTGAAAAGGGGATACTTTCATATAAGTCTATGAAGGGGAAACTTTCCTATGTTTAAGTTTTGATTTGATTGATGTTTTACGGTGCAAAGGCTTCACTAAGGCCATTCTGCGTGTTTCCAATTTGAGAAAACCTGGAAAATTCCCACCAAACAGTCTTGCAAACAATATGGATTGGTTGGTTTATACAATCAACCTATTTTTACGCTCAATGATGGCTAATTAGGCCAAGGCTTACAGCTTAACGTGGATTCAGAACCATAACGAACATTCATGATTAATCCGCCGACCAAACGGTATAGTGGTTAGCGTGCTAGCTTCTAGACCGCGAGGTTGCGGGTTCGAGTCCTGTGTTGGCATGGGTGTTTGTAAATGTATGTTGGCTTGTCTAATGACGAATGTTTCGGCGCATTATAGCCCTCGTGTTGCTGACGGCGCCAGATAATCTGAAAACAACCAACCATGATTAATCCGGGGTTCGAATCCAGTAACTTTACCATGCAAGGGGTCAGAGCGTTAACCACGCAGCCATCAGGTGGGCCAACAGACTATTTGATGCAATTGCTGTTGTGTTTCAAAAGAAAATGGGCGGATTAATGTTAACAAAATATAATAGCAAATATTTCAAAGAATAAATATGGCAATATACATTTGAATCAAATGGAAATGTATGAAAAATAATTTAAATTAAGCTATGCAGATCATAATTTTAACTTTTTGAAAATGTTTTTTTTTTTTTTGACAATGAACAAGCGCATTCTATGAATGAAAATGCGCATGCTATGTCAACATGCGATACATAAGACAAAATAATTGTTTGTGATATCAAATTTTATTTTAGACAGCATTTAGTATGATAAACAATTTAAAATTTTCTGCAAAAGCCTGTTTTAAATAAATAACGTCCATGTTGGAAAATGATGATTTAAAAAGGCAATTATGTACGCTATTAGTAAGTGTAAAATAAAAAAAATACTGTTTAAATTACATTAACTGCAAAGCAACTCGGGTTTTGTCCGTCAATGTAAAATCTTAAAATAGTTAATTTGTAAATAACTATCATAATGAGTTATATAGAACAATTCTAAATTAATATTAAAAAAAAAAACTTGAAATACAAATACCATTATTGTTAGCATTAGTGGATTCAGCGATTGCTCACTCCATTTTACATGGACTGCTCATGTTTTAACATGCGCTGCTCTCAGACTTTGGATAAAATCAATCAAGATTTAACAAATCTGCACTGAATATTTTTTTAATATAAATGTTCTCATCCCAAAAAATGGAGATAAAAAAGCTGAGGACAAAGAAAGACATCAAAGCAAATTATAGTTTCAAAATGTTTATACGTATTTGTTGTTAGATCTGTCTATCATATTTAACTTGAATCAAATAGTTGTAGACATCTCAAATTTATTGTCGTAAATTCACACGTAGCCAACCATTATGTCGCCTTTATGTTATTGAGACTTTTTACCTCTTTGTAACATATTCTGTATAATCAAAGTTAAGTTATCCCATGGGTATGGTAGTATAACTTAAGAGCCACAAAATTTACATAGGTTATTCAACAGCCCCCCCCCCCCCCCCCCCCCCCCAGTAAAACTCTGTATCCGCCCGTCATTGTTAGAAATAGTATAAGCAAAATATTGCACTTTTGTTCGTTACCATTTGTGAATAAGAATGCCAAGTAGTAAATATGAAATTTTAGAAAAAAATTTTAAGCTTTAAAATACACTTTTTACATGTTTCTACAGTCTTTAATTAAACATGCCAATTCTGAAAAAAGGCAGATAATAAAGTTGCAGACACAAATGGTAGAATAATAGTGTTGCTTTGTTAGATGATACAAATCATGATTTTAGTTTGTAATTAAAATGTACAATTTATTAGAAAAAAATTAAGATTTTCAAAAATTTGGATAAGATTTAGATAATAAATTATTGGTTAAAAAAATACAATCTGCTTTCAGAAAATTACAAAAGACTTGGATTACTAAAGGCCAATTGTAACTATATGATACAAAATAAAAAAAATCCTTTGCAAATGTTTATTGCAACTCCATAAATGTCAATTGTAGATGGTATATTAAAATAACTTGTAACCCAATTGAATTTTAAGGTTCCAGTTTATAAATTCAAAATGAAAATCAAAGTTTTCTTTTAATGTTTCAATTATTGAAATTATGGTACTTTTCCACTAAAGAGGGCCGTTGGCAATATCCAAGTACGGTACAGATTCTTCCATTTTTGAGTAACAAGTGAACTGCCTATGGTTGCCATAATTTGGCGCAGTTATATGTAAACAATTCTTGGTGTAGAATCCGTGCTGTACTTGGATATTGCCAACGGCCCCCTTTAACAGAAAAGTAACTACATTACCTTTATCTTCCTCATACAAATTTAAATTTACTAATTATTTGTTATTCATGCATGGTAACAATTCTAGCACTACATAAGCTTGTTTGTGGATGCATGGGAAATAGTTGTCTTCGGTATCTGTGAAAGATCATTTCTGGGCAAGATATCGATAGCCTTAAAAAAAAATTGGGTTTGAGCCCCCCCCCCCCCCCCTTTAAATTTTATTTTTCAGCCAAGCAGAGGTATTTTACAGTGTAAATTGCAACATATGTTGCAAACACAATCCAAGGTGTGACAGTAAAAAAAGCCCTTCTATGCAGCCAAGAATTTTTTCGAGGCGAACAATTAAAAAGATATGTACTAATGCAACTGACATTGGTGAAGTTGTCACTTTGTTTACCTTGATTTAAGGCATGGTTTTAAGTGGCAGGCTAGCAAAATGTTTTTTAGTGTTTTGTACAGAATGTCCACACAGTATTATAGAAGTGTTTTGCCTCCAAAAGATCACTATTCAGGTGTCCTCGCTCTTTGAAAAATCATAATTAACTATTGCCATCACCTTGAATATTAGAATAAAACACATAAGCTGTATAGGACCCCATTGTCGACTTTTTTTCTCCTTTTGCGACTAAAATTAAGCGTCAAGGCAAAGATGTTGACAGTGGAGTATGTAACTTGCATAATATAAGAGATGGAAAGTGCAATGTAAACAAAATAAATTCCAGTTTAGCAATTAGCAACAATAATATTAAAAATTGGAAGTAGAGTGCAAACAAAACTCTTAAAAAAGGTAAATGCAGCTTAGATTAAATAATATTGGTATTTTTCTATTAGATGTGTACCAGATAAAAATTGCCTAATTGTGTGATAATTCATCCAAACAAACAACCAATATAGGGATACCCAGAAATTGAAAAAAGCACCAACACCGCCAATTCAACTCATAAAAAATCCCCAATGGGGGTCCTATACTGCTATAGAAGTACTAATAAATATTACAAACAGAAATTTTAATATGCTACAGACCATTTTTAATTTTTTTTTTTTTTTTTTTTTTTAATTTTATCCCTTTCTGATTATTACTGCATAGCAAAATCTTTTCCAAACTTTTTAAAGTGAAATATTTCATGTCTTGAGTTCAGTTTGATTGAAATCATCTTTCTTTTGTGGTAGCAATATGGTTTCAACATTCATTTTAATATCTTATTTTTATTTGTGTTCATCCTTTATCATTCAATGCAGTAACACATATTTTAGCTTACTCACACTAAATCATCAATAGTGCATAAACTTAACAAGTTTTGAATTTAGTTCTAAATACAATTTTTTTATTTATATGATGTTAAAACAGTTTGATATATTCTAAAAAGTAATCAGTATTTTTGTACATCGTAATAGGTGATATTTATATACAAAAAAATAGTATTTTAATTTATATAAATTAAATAATCTTCATGCGAATTATGTATTTGAACATGAGGCAGTAAAAAAAAAAGAATAATTCCTTCATTTTTTCGGTAAAAGTACACTTTTGCACATTTAAAACTCGCTTCCAAAACTCATGACAAATGTAAACAAGTAGCAGACGACGATCTTCTTAACTGGACGTTCGTAAAATACACCGATAACTGACTTAACGATTTAATCCGATTCTAGTTTACTCAGTTTTCGTGACCAAAAAAAATTACGTTTACGAACGCACCCTAAGTATTCACGTTAAAAGTTTATCAAGATAATACCACGTGATAATTTTTCTATAAAAAAATTAAATTAATAAATAAATATTTATTTATATATAAATAAATAAATAAATAAATAAATACTAATTAGTTATTAATTATTCATCAACTATTAATAAATGTAAAATATCCCCATTTTAGCAATTATTTACGTTTAAAGCACAATATGACGTCACGCAATAAAATCCTATCACAATAATGTTTTCGTTTAGAAGCAATCCTATAATAACTCAACTCGGTAAAACTAATTCCCCATAGTCTCCGTGTAGTAATAAGCAGCTCCCTCTATCGTGCAATCTCATTGGTCTAAGAAAGTCACGTGATCAACCCCTTATATAAGCGCGACCGACGTGGTAACTCCATTTCTATTTAGATTTTTAAATCGGATAGACGTTTTCGTACGCTCTCCTAGTATTTTGCTGGAAATTAGACTTGAGGTTTCGCTGATTTTATATGAATTATCGGTAAGTGGATTTTTATTATTTGTGAAATGTTAACTAACTACGTTTTAAGTAATATATGTATTCAAATGTTGAATTATTTTATCAAATACAAGCATTAGATTTCTTATCACGTGTTAAGTTACTTACTGCTCGGGCATAATTTTTATTTAATATATAAGTGTAGTGTAATGAATTTATTTCAAATGATTAAGTTAAAGCGGTATTGAAATTATTTTCCACGTGTTTAAATATGTTTAAATTATTATATTTTTAACAAGACTGTTAGTTTTCGAAATTTTTATCACGTGTTAAATTACTTACTATGCGTGTGTAATTTTTATATATAAGTGTAGTGTAAGTAATTTATTTCAAATGGTTAAGTTAAAACGGTCTTGATATTAGTTACCACGTGCTTTAAGTTATTGTATATATATATATTTTTTAACTAGAGAAAGTGTTAGTTTTTCCAAATTGTTATCACGTGTAACTTAATAGACGAGTATCACTGATAAATGCTAAGTTATTCATCACTTTTACTGAAATGTGTACCATTTAACTTATTAAGATTTCGATATTTACAAATTTTATTTTTTCAATTTCAGTTAGTTACATAGAATAATGAATTCTCCAATGGATATCGTTGACGCAGTGGATATTGATGCACGTTCGGACATGCAAACAGCTAGACCCAGCATTGTCCAAGTAAGTATTTTTATAATGACATTAATTTATATACGTGTTTCCATTTTAAATTTCGTTCGCATGGTTTATTTCTATTTTAAATTAAGTTTGTATAGTTTCAGTTAAGAATATTTTAGGTAAAGTTTTCAGTTCAGATTATGTGTTTGAGTATTTATTAGTTAGTTTCAATGTTATAAATAATCAATGTTATCTAAATTTCTTTAAAAGTTTTAAAATACTTAAGTATATGCGATGTAAAGTTATCCATTTTTATTTGTAAATATTATTCATTTTTTTTTTTTTTAAACTTAGATTTTAAGTTATAGCATTAATTTTAAAAAATTAGTTTGCCCCCCATGGCAAAATTTTTGTCTGATGTGAAAAAACTTAAGGATATTTTTACCATATCTAAAATTTATTTTAGGAGGTTGCTGGACCTTCCAATGCCCCGTCCACCTCTCGTAGCTTACATGTAAGTATTTGTTTTATCATTTAAGTGAAATACTTAGAAAATTCCTTCAACATTTTATAGATATATTACTCAGAGTATGTTTTCAACAGGTATGTAGCATTTGTGGGAAGACCTTTGACCATAAGGGGCATTTTAATCGTCATCTTAAAATCCACCAGAAAGTACTTGTAAGTATTAAATTCTAAGGAGATATATGTTGAAAATGTTGAAATAGATTATTTAAATGTTAACTTTTTTTCCCCCCAGGTCTCTGCTGTTACTGAATCAGTTCCCTCTCAAGCTCACATGCCTAACCCAGCTCCAAATGCTGGTCATGTAAGTATTTTACTTTGAAATAATTTTTCATAGATTGACTTTTAGAATCAAAGATTGGACGTTTTTAGGTACTCAGAAGAAATTTTTTTAGCAGTTTATCAAAATTTAAAAAATATAGTGTTTTCAGATTGATGTATTTTACAAGAAGAAGAAATTTTTTAAATAAAGTTTTCTCAATTTAAATATGTTTTGAAGAAAAATTTGAAATAAAGTGTTTTCATGTCCTCGATAAATAAAAATAAATGTGAATCTATTTACTTTATCCTCTTGAAACTCAAAATTTAATTTTTTCAACAGGTATGCCACATCTGCAACAAGACTTTTGTCCAGAAATGCCATCTGACAAGGCATATCAAGACTCACGCTGGGATGAAAGACTTTGTTTGTGGAGTTTGTAACAGATTCTTCACTACAAATTCGAATCTAACCCGACATTTGGAGAGTCACAAGGAGGGCTAACCTACTTTCGACTGCCCTGACTGTAGCAAGAGTTTTGGGCGGAAGGACCATTTGCAGCAACATCTACACACTCACCTGCAAGTTCGCCAGCGTGGAGGAGCCCAGTCTGCGACTGCGAATCCTCCGGCCCCTAAAAGGATGAAAGCTGAGAAAACTTCAGACGTCTTCTCACAACGACTTTTATTCCCCAGTGAAGAAGCAGTTGGAGACCTGCTTCTCTTCATTCGGGAAAGTACACCACAAGTTGATGCTGCACTGAGGGAGGAGCTACTGTTGAAACGCGCCTTCAAATGGTATGTACTCTCCAAGATCCGATTCGTCCGGACGAATGATGAGGGTGAGGAAGAATTCATAACACCTCACTTCCGAAGCTTGGTCAAATTAGAGCTGGATGACAGTATGTTGGAGCCTCATGTCACCCAAGCGTTCGAAAAAGTTAAGTCTTCCTTCGATGAGTTCATCGAGCGAGGATCCGGCTGGATATTGGATGTCATCATCCATTTGGAGGTGAACGTGGCTATGTATCACCCTCTTGCTCCCAGCAGCTATATCTCTCTACCTGACAAGTTGGACGCCAAGAAGGCAGTACTCAACATTCGGAATGAGGATGACAAGTGTTTTGTTTGGAGTGTTTTGGCCGCCCTCCACCCTGTGAGTAGAGAAGACCATGCTAACAGAGTGAGTCATTACCTACAGTTTGAACATGAGTTGAAGATGGGGAGCGTAACCTGCCCAGTTCCACCATGTAAGGTCCGCTTCGTAGAATCGCTGAACAACCTAAGAATTAATGTATATGGATATGAAGATGATGAGGTGCTGCCGCTCTACATTTCCAAGAGGGAGAACGAGCAGGTTATTAACCTGCTCTACTTCTTTCAAGGAGAGAGGCAGCATTATTGCCTCATCAAGGATATGTCCCGACTCCTCAGCAACCTCACCAAACACAAGGCTACAAGCTTCTACTGTTACTCCTGTTTACATCGTTTTGCTAAGGAGGAAACACTGAAGGCTCATACCCCATACTGTAGCGAACATACACCCCAGCATATTAAGATGCCCACCAACAAGGACTGTTTGTTGGAATTTACCCAGTATAAGCTTATGCAGCAGGTGCCATATATCATCTATGCAGACTTTGAAGCTCTTGTTGAGAAGTTAAACGTTGCCACTTCCATCAGCACTATGAAGACGGCCATTCACACACCTTGCGGATACGCCTACATTATCATTGGTCCGGATGGAAAACCAGTCAAGCCAATCTCCGTCTACAGAGGTTCAGACGCGGTCGACCACTTCATTAACAGCATCATCGCTGAGAAGGATGAGTTGGCGGTCAAGTTGACAACTATTATACCAATGAGAACAACTGTGTCGGATCAGCGTATCATAAATCAGACGACCCACTGCGGACTTTGCAAAGGACGTCTGGGAGTAAATCGCGTCAACGACCACGATCACTTGACAGGTCAGTTCCGGCAGGTCTTACATAATGAGTGTAACCTCGCCTTCAGGTTGCGGAAGATGATCCCCTGTGTCTTCCACAACTTGAAGAACTATGATGCACATCTCATCATGCAAGGCCTCGGAAAACTTCAAAACCATGAGATAGGTGTGATCCCCAATACTATGGAGAAATACATCTCTTTCTCCGTCACAAAGAAGCTTGGCAAGATACCAGTGACTCTCCAGTTTATCGACAGTCTCCAGTTTCTGAATGCCTCCCTTCAGAAACTTGTCGAGAACTTGGAGAAGGATAAATTCACCATCTTAAAGAGCTCAATTTCTTCAAATCATGGTATGTATTGATCAACTTGCGATAATAAAAGTTAATGTTTTCTTAGTCATGTCACTAAACATTTTTTTCTCTCCCCTCTTAGATCTCCTGCTACAAAAAGGTATATACCCCTACGAGTACATGACCTCCTTCGATAAGTTCAAGGAAACGTCCCTACCACTACAGTCCGAATTCTTCAGTACATTGACTAACTCTTCTATAACTTATGGCGAATATCTTCATGCTCAAAATGTGTGGGATACATTCGGAATTAAAGACCTTGGGGGATATCATGACTTGTATGTGAAGACCGACGTACTCCTACTAGCAGATGTCTTCCAGAATTTCAGGAGTCTAACTCTAGACTTTTACAAGTTGGATGCTGCCCATTTGGTGACATCCCCAGGACTGGCATGGCAGGCGGCCCTTAAGATGACCGGCGTCAAGCTGGATCTCTTCACAGATCCTGATATGCATCTTTTCATAGAGAAAGGGATCCGAGGAGGAGTGTCGATGATTACTCATCGACACAGCGAGGCCAATCACCCCCAATGCCCCAGTTATGATCCAGCTGCTGAGAATCGGCACATCTTGTATTTAGACGCTAACAGCTTGTATGGTATGTATTAATTAACTAATAATATCATATATCCAAATTCTTTAAAATCATTATCAATATCACTCAAAATTCTGTATTTTTTTTTTCCAGGATGGGCCATGTCACAGTATTTACCTTATGGAGACTTTCGGTGGGAGGATCCTGAAAGCATCTCCATTCAAAGTATAATGACTCATGCAGATGATGCTGATGAAGGATTTATCCTTGAAGCAGATTTAGACTATCCCGTGGAACTCCACGATGCCCATAACAGCTACCCCTTAGCCCCCGAAAGATTTAACATCAGACCTAGCATGCTATCGCCCACTGCTCTCAACATTTTAGAAGAGACAGGTATGAAGCCTACATCTTCTAGTGAAAAGTTAGTCCCAAATCTTCAGCCCAAGAAGAATTATGTATTACACTATCGTAATCTAAAATTATATTTAAAACTAGGCCTTAAGCTTATTAAAGTCCATAGAGTTCTGAAATTTTCACAGCGGGCATGGCTAAGAGATTACATCCATTTTAACACTGAGCAGAGGAAGCAAGCGAAGACAACCTTTGAAAAGGATTTCTTCAAGCTCCTCAACAATGCTGCTTGCGCCTGATTGGTCGAGAACAATTTATCCTCGTGGTGTCTCCCCCTAGTGGTGAATACGCGAGAAGAAGAAGCAGAACTGAATTGAATTTGATAGGAGACACATGTCTCAAAATTGGAGCCGAGTGCTCAACTATAAATAATTAACCTTAAAGAATTATAAATGTTTATACGTGTAAGTAAATCTGTATTATGTGTGTGCCTTGTATGTCTTTAATAAATAATAGTAAAATATCTACAGTCCACTACTTTAAATTAACTTAACTGAGCTCCTGACATTTTGGTCCGTGAACGATCCGGAGAGAAGAGCAAACAATGGCTCGATTAGTTAAATTAAATAGGCAGCAAGGCACACTGAAGTCAAAACTTACACGTCTAGAGGAGTTTTGTGCACCCTTGACATTATTATCGGCTGAAACACTTAGCAGCACAAATTCAGTAATCGAACTGAAACAAAAACTTGAAGGGCTCAAGACTACCCAAAACGAAGTGAATTCTCTTCGTGATAAATATTATGATGCTGCAAAAGATGAAGAAATAGAAGAAATTGATGCAGCACTACAAGAATTGGATATTCGTATCGAAAATAGTGAAGTAAGTCTTTTGAAACTTATTAGTTTACTAAAAAAAGATACTCCAAGTGTTGCAGTAAAGCCAGAAACTAGTGGTACTTTAGTTAGAACAAAATTGCCTGTTATTCCCCTTCCAGTATTTTCGGGAAATTATGAAGATTGGAGTAAATTTAAAACCTCCTTCACTAATCTCATTACAAATAATGCTGAGTTAGATGATATTCAGAAGTTGCATTATTTAAACGCAGCTTTGGAAGGAAAGGCCAAGTCAATTGAAACGGAGGATGATACATTCGAATCCTTATTTAATGCTCTGCAACAACGATACGAAAATCGCCGGGTAATATTAGATACCCATATTCAAAATATCTTAAGATATCCTAAGCTAAATCAAGAATCTGCGAAAGAAATGCGTGATTTTTTGGATAATTTAAAAAAGAATTTAAGAGCACTTAAAGTACTGGAATATGATCGTGACAAATTGTCGGACATATTATTAATGAACATTTTAATTGATAAACTTGATTTGGAAACAAGAAAGATTTATGAAATGTCCATTTCATCGAATGAAGTGCAGAATTTTAATGAATTCATAACGTTTTTAGAAAAGCGAAGTAATATATTAGAAAGTATATCTAGAAATATGCCATCAATGAAACAAATAAATAAATCTAATGCTTCACATCACTCCTTAAATCGAAGCAAAAATTTAGTTATTAACTCGCCTACGCATTTCTGTGTTGCATGCAAAAAGAAGGAAACACATGGCCTCTTTGGGTGCGACGCATTTAGAAATATGAATGTTGTTGATAGATTTGAGCTCGTTAAAAGATATAAATTTTGTATTCGATGTCTGCGAAGAAACCATAAAGTAGACAGCTGCAGATCAAAATTTACTTGCCAATGTGGTTCGAAATTCCACAACACACTATTACATTCAGTGGAAAGAAATGATAAACCATTCGTTAATGATGAGAGTTCTCAGGCGATTCCATCAGATCTTGAGGATTCTTCAAATGCTACTCAAGGCCAATCCACTCGAAGTGAAACTTCTTCGACTATGAGAAGCAGCTGTTTATTATCCGAGAGAAAAAACGTAGTTTTACTCGCAACTGCTATAATTCAAGTTAAGGATGAACGAGGAAATTACTTCAATGTTAGAGCTATTCTTGATTCATGTTCACAGAGTAATTTTCTGACTTTTGAGTGCGCAGATCTCTTGAGAATTAAAAAAGAAAAAACATATGTATCAGTCAGTGGATTGAATGGAATGACGGTTTCTACAATAAAGAAGAAAATCCAGACCCTCATTTCCAACCAGCAGAGCACTTATGAAAGACGTCTGCAGTTTTTGCTTGTCCCTAAAATTACGGACATATCGCCTTCCAGAGCCGTAGATGTTGCGGGTTTGATATTACCGAACATTCTATACGCTGATCCTGACTTTAATAAGCCAAAAAGGATTGATGCCCTGTTAGGCGCCGAGTGTTTTTTCGAACTTTTAAGGAATAATCAAATACGACTTAAGAACAATACAATCATTCTACAAGAGACTGTTTTTGGATACATCGTGAGTGGGTCTTTTCCAGATGATGCGAAATCTACCGTGCACTGTCATTTATCTTGTGAACAATTAAGTAATTTGAACTCTAACCTCGAAAGGTTTTGGAACATTGAAGATGTTGATGATTCTGAGCGTTTTGCAAACGATGAAGAAAAAGCTTGTGAAGAACATTTTCTCTCTACTCATTACAGAAATGAAGATGGGCGTTACGTGGTCCAACTACCTATGAAAGAAGGAGTGCTGGGGTCTTCAAAAGACATTGCCGCTGTCCGACTGAACTCTCTTTGGAAACGTCTGAATAGAAACCCCACATTAAAGAGCTTATATGTGGAATTCATGGAAGAGTATGAAAGACTTGGTCATATGAAGGAAATAATTGAAGAATCTGATCCTAGAGACTGTTATTATATCCCACACCATGCAGTCTACAAACCAGAAAAATCTTCTACGAAATTGAGAACTGTTTTCAACGCTTCTTCCCCAAGTTCAAATGGGATCTCCCTTAACGACTTGCTAATGTACGGAGGTGTTTTACAAGAAGATGTTTTTGATATTATGTCCAGATTCCGAACTCATAAATATGCTTTCACTGCAGATATACAGAAAATGTTTCGCCAAGTGTTAGTTGATGAGTGCCATCGTAACTTCCAACGTGTTCTCTGGAAGACAAATTCTGATAGTCCTATCAAGATCTACCAGCTGCAAACCATCACGTATGGCATGACCAGTAGTCCATTTTTGAGTACAAGAGTCCTAAATCAATTGGCAGAAGATGAACAGTTTAATTTTCCTCTTGCGGCTGCAGCAACTTTGACTGATTACTATATTGATGACATTCTTACCGGTGGATCAACATTAGAAACAGCAATAGAACTACAAGATCAACTTGTCAATATGTTGCAGACTTGTGGAATGACATTGCATAAATTTGTGTCTAACACTTCTTCCCTTTTAGAAAGAGTGCCAAGTGAGTGTTTAGAATATTCGTTCGACGATAGTGCTGAGACCAAAACAGTGAAAACCTTAGGGGTTATATGGAACCCAAAAAAGGATAGTTTCACCTTTCGGGTGAGCATAGGTGAGTCTCCGCATACTAAAAGGTCAGTATTATCAACCATTGCTAGAATATTTGACCCATTGGGGTTATTAGGTCCTTTGATATGTAAATTAAAGATTTTTATGCAAAATTTATGGCTTTTAAAAATTGATTGGCATGATATGTTACCTGAAAAAGACAGTATAATTTGGGATAGTATTATTTCCCAACTGTCAGTTATTGAGAATATTTGTGTTGAGAGATTTATTTTCATTGATGATATTGAATTGATAGAATTGCATGCATTTTGTGATGCTTCTAAGCTATCCTATGGATGTTGTTTATATTTAAAATGTGTTAATAAATTTAATGATATTAAAGTAAATTTATTGTGTAGTAAGTCTCGAGTGGCTTCACTGAAAACCTTAACCATACCACGTCTTGAATTGTGTGGTGCATTGTTGTTAGCTAAATTAGTTAAGAAAACTATTACAGCTTTAAAAATTGAAATTGATAAAATTGTATTGTGGTGTGATTCCACTATTGTATTGGCATGGATTAAAACTCCCCCTAATCAATTAAAACTTTTCGTTTCTAATAGAGTTTCTCAAATTCAGAAACTCACACCAGGTTATCAGTGGTGCCATGTAACTTCTGATAATAATCCAGCAGATCTGATTTCTAGAGGTCTCAAACCTAGCGATATAGTAAACAATGATATGTGGTGGCATGGACCACAGTTTTTAAAACATGCAAATGCATTTGTCAGTAATCCAGGTAGTGAATATTGCATGGATAGTACTTACTTAAATGAGTTAAGGAAAAATGTGAATATAAATCTTGTTACAGTAATACATAACAGTGTTTTAAATGATATAATTGAGAAAAGTAATGATTATATGAAAATTGTTCGTATACTTGCATTTGTTTTTAGATTTGTTATTAATGTCCAATCAAAGGATAATCGTATAAGTGGTCCGCTTTCTGAAGAGGAAGTAAAAAAAGCCGCAAATTATATAATACGGCACATTCAAAGAAGTGAATATAATCTAGAAATATATGATTTAAGTAAGGGTCACCCCATTAGTAAAAATAGTAAACTTAGATCATTAAATCCATTTTTAGATTCTAATTATGTACTACGTGTTGGTGGAAGATTAGTAAATTCTGATTTGGATTATACTAAAAAACACCAGATAATTTTGCCCCCTAAGCAAAAATTGACTAAACTAATTATTGAAAATATTCATAAAAGAAACTTCCATGTCGGTCCTCAGACTCTGTTGTATAGTGTCCGACAACAGTTTTGGCCAGTTAGTGGAAGGGGACTCTGCAGAAAGGTAGTTCATGAGTGCGTAACTTGTTTCCGTAGTAAACCTATAAATAGTTGTCAAATCTTGGGAAACCTTCCGTCTGAGAGGGTGACACCCACTTTTCCCTTTAATGTTGTTGGGGTAGATTTTTGTGGACCTTTTTATATTAAATATAAGGGACAGAGATCTGGAGCTTTGCATAAAATATATGTTGCAATTTTCGTTTGCTTTGTGACAAAGGCCGTACACTTAGAAATTGTGTCGGATCTCACTTCTATTGCTTTTATAGCAACTTTAAAAAGGTTTTTTGCTAGGAGAGGGAAAAGTTGTTGCATCTTCTCGGACAATGGCACGAATTTTGTTGGAGCAGCATCGGAGATCAAACGACTCCATGCCTTAGTTTGTAAGCCTGATGACAACTTGGCTGGTTATCTAACTTCTGAAGAAATTTCGTGGAAATTTACTCCGGCAAAATCGCCAAATTTTGGAGGTCTATGGGAAGCTAATGTGAAAAGCTTTAAAAATCTTTTACGAAAAACTGTGGCTAATGCTAGATTTACTTATGAAGAATTCGTAACTGTAACTAACCAAATTGAAGCAATATTAAATTCTCGTCCTATTACTCCGCTCTCTTCTGATCCATTTGATCTTGAGGCTTTGACTCCGGGACATTTCTTAATAGGCCGTCCTCTTAATGCTTTGGCTGAACCTGACCACACTGATTTAAATGAAAATCGTTTATCCAGGTGGCAGAGAACAACAAAAATAGTCCAAAATATATGGAAACGATGGAGTCATGATTATCTAAACAACCTCCAACAGAGATCTAAATGGCAGTTTGAAAAGGAAAATGTTAAGATAGGAACACTTGTTGTTATTAAGGAAGACAACTTGCCAAGTTGTAAATGGCGTTTAGGCAGAATACTTGAAGTTATACCTGGCAAGGATAAGAAAGTTCGAGTCGTAATTGTTAAAACCGCTACTGGCTCATTTAAACGTAGCATTAGCAAAATATGTATTCTTCCTATAAGTGATAACAAGATTGTTGTAAAGTGAATACTTTAATGTGTATAATGTAATTTTACATTTTTATGTTTGATATGTCATTGTAGTTCGATGTGTTTTTGATTTGAACTTATTTTTGTTCTTTATTTTATCTTTTATATGATAATTTTATTCATTTAATTTTGTTGAATGTTATAACATTGCAACGCCGGGCGGGATGCTTGCGCCTGATTGGTCGAGAACAATTTATCCTCGTGGTGTCTCCCCCTAGTGGTGAATACGCGAGAAGAAGAAGCAGAACTGAATTGAATTTGATAGGAGACACATGTCTCAAAATTGGAGCCGAGTGCTCAACTATAAATAATTAACCTTAAAGAATTATAAATGTTTATACGTGTAAGTAAATCTGTATTATGTGTGTGCCTTGTATGTCTTTAATAAATAATAGTAAAATATCTACAGTCCACTACTTTAAATTAACTTAACTGAGCTCCTGACAAATGCTGTGTTTGGGAAAACAATGGAGAACCTAAGGAATCGCGTCGATGTACAGCTGGTAAACGATCCTCGAAAAGCGAAGAAGTTGGTGGCATCCCCAGCTTTCCACGCGTTCACGGAATTCAACGATGAGTTAGTTGCTGTACAACGAAAGGTCAAGAGTTTGAAGTTAAATCGACCTATTTATGCTGGCTTCGCCATCCTTGAGCTGAGCAAAGTCCTAATGTTTGACTTCCATTATAATACTATCTTGAAGAAATACGGACGAAATGCCCGCTTACTGTTCACAGATACGGACTCGCTCACCTACGAGCTCACGACACCTGATCTTACAGCAGACTTGCGTGATCTAAAGGAGTTCTTCGACTTCTCAGACTATCCGACAGATCACCCCCTCTACAATACAGCTAATAAGAAGAAGTTGGGATTCTTCAAAGATGAGTTAAATGGTAAATCTGCGTATGAGTTCGTCGGACTTAGGTCAAAAATGTACTCAATCTTAAGTGAGTGTGGAACCAAACAGACAGCAAAGGGTATTGCAAGAGCGGCTCAGCGACAGTTGAAGCATGAAACCTATAGGAAATGTCTTCTCGATCGTCAACCCTCGACTGTTGTCCAACACCGAATTGGGAGTGAGAAGCATAAAATCTTCTCCATTCAACAGACAAAGCGAGCCCTATCAGCCTTTGATGACAAACGATATTTGTTGGAGGATGGTGTCACTAGCTACGCATACGGTCACTATGAAATTCCTTAAATTTAAAATCGCCTTATTTTTATAACTTAATGTAAAACTAATTTAGCTTAAATTTAATTTAATTCCTTTTAACTTAAATTTTTATAACTTAAATCATAATGTAATTCATTAAAATTATTTAACAATTTTAGGGTTTTGTTGTGACCATTAAATTTTAATTCAGAGAAATATACGTTCTCTCAAGTCTTCTTAAAATACATGGGCACTCTTAAATTTAATTCTTAAGCCATTAAAGTAACTTTTTCCAGAAATAGTTTGTGCCCATCAATAATTTTTCGGTTTTATTTCTTAAGTTCAAAATTTGTTAGGATTTGAGGTGATGATGTCTTCCTAAACGATATCATTGGAGGGATGGTTAGTGACCTCATATTTCAAAGAAATATACGTTCTTTGGAATTAGTTTTTTTTTTTTTTTTTTTTTTTTTTTTTTTTTTTAATAGGGTGGAGTGAGGCGGTACCAATTCTTCTTAAAAGAGGTATCGGGCTGGAAGGTGGGACCTCACTTTTAAAAATAAATTTTTCTTTTCAAAATTCTATTAGTATAATTTTAGACCTTATTTTTAAAGTTAATTCATTCAAAATTGATTAGGATGAGTTATCATGAAGGTAACGTCCAATGTTTCGATATTTCGCCATTTTAAAAAAAAAATGTCCGGAAAAATATTGAAATGTTACGTATAACTCGGGGATAGGATTCTGGGCACCCTATTGCAAATGACCTTCACTTTTATTAAATTAAAAATTTATTCTCATATTCGGACTTAACATTCTATTTGAATGTATGTATACATAAGTTTGTTATAGGTATATGAAGTTTCCATTTAGTAGATTGATGAAAATAAATTCCATTTCCTCTCCTAGATGGCGCCACCATGACATTATACTTAGCAGAAAAACCGAAACTAGAAGGTGTTGCCACTCCTACTAGCTAAATTTTGAGATATTTCCAAGTCATGACGTCCTACCCACTGTGACGTCACATGTAAAAAATGCCTATATGTATAATGCTCTACTCTACAACTGACACATTCGTCTAGAGGCAATACTTTATAAATATAAATAGTATGGCTTGGTAGCTCAGTTGTCAAATCAACAGACAACTGAGCCACCAAGACATTTTGGAGAGAAAGGTTGCAAGTTCAAACCCCGGTTCTGTAGAAGAAATAAATGACAAAAATCATTATTTAACTTTTAAATTTATTCAATATCAATAGATGGCGCCACTACCTAATCCTCTTAGCCAATCAGAAGCGAGCTTTTCGGTGTTGCCACCTCTAAATGCTAAATTTTCCACTCAAACACGTTAAAATCAGGTTTAAATGACTGTGACGTCACAAGCATAAATGCCAATAAGTATAATGTCTTCATTCAGGAGAAGGAACCCTACAACTCAACCCCTGCGTCAAGGAGGGATGAGGGACGATGACGTCATCTAAAATTAGAGGTGTTGCCACCCCTAACAAGCTAAATTCGGATATATTCCAACAGAAACAGATTAAATTCGTATTTATTTCCATGTTATGACGTCATACCCACTGTGACGTCACAAGCATAAATGCCTATAAGTATAATGTCTTCATTCAGGAGAAGGAAACAAACAACTCAACCCCTGCGTCAAGGTGGGATGAGGGATGGTGACGAGGGACGATGACGTCATCTAAAATTAGAGGTGTTGCCACCTCTAACAAGCTAAATTCGGATATATTCCAACAGAAACAGATTAAATTCGTATTTATTTCCATGTTATGACGTCATACCCACTGTGACGTCACGAGCATAAATGCCTATAAGTATAATGTCTTCATTCAGGAGAAGGAAACAAACAACTCAACCCCTGCGTCAAGGAGGGATGAGGGATGGTGACGAGGGACGATGACGTCATCTAAAATTAGAGGTGTTGCCACCTCTAACAAGCTAAATTCGGATATATTCCAACAGAAACAGATTAAATTCGTATTTATTTCCATGTTATGACGTCATACCCACTGTGACGTCACACGCCTAAAAGCTTATAAGTATAATGTCTTCATTCAGGAGAAGGAAACAAACAACTCAACCCCACCCCATCCTAAACTTAGCAAAAACCGAAACTAAATGGTGTTGCCACCTTTAACATGCTAAATTTTAATATATTATGACGTCATACCCACTGTGACGTCACAAGAAAAAGCCTATAACGAAACCGAAACCAAAACTGCAGCAGGAGGACAACAACTCAACAACAGGAGTCGAACAACTCAACTCCACTTCCGGTCACGTGACTTCCTGTGACGTCATATCCGGTGATGTCATAGCCAAGGCCAATTCCGGTGACGGCATATTTTATGACGTCATATCCGGTGACGTCATCGTCCCTCGTCCCCATCCCTCATCCTTCCTTGGCGCAGGAGCCCCACATTCTAACTACTAATGTGAATGATAAAATTATTTTAAATAGTTTATTCAGATATGCAAATAATGCTGGCAAAAGAAAGAAAAAAAAAATTGGCAATCACTTCATAGCCGATTAAAGGTTGCCAATGGTCAATTCTTTAAGTACCCTTTTTAAAAAAAAAAATTCTTGGTTTTAAGGGGTTTGCGATGTATGGTGAGCTTCTCCGCTGTATATATATGCCAATAGTATTCTAAGTTTTATAATTTTTACCCCAATAAAATATATTACAATTAAGATTTATAGCTTTTGAGCATTGACCCCCCCTCCCCCCCCCTCCCCCCCCAGACGATTTGAGAGGGATGAGGGACTTGGTTTTGAGATTATTATTTTTTTTTTTTTTTTTTTTTGTATACTTGTTAAAATTTACAAGTCTACAAAATTTCATAGTTTTAGCATTACTAGAAGTACCTTAGAATATTGATAATCAGTTAGTCTCACAATGTGCTGTTTTCTGCCGTTTTTGAATTTGATTACATCGACAACCATTATAATTGGAGACTTCAAATTTTGAGGTTTTAGTTAAGTAACTAACAACTAGCTATTCATAAAAAAAATTTAAGCTTTCAGGTACACTTTACTGTGCACATATGAGGAGGTCAAAATGCTGCTGAGTTGCTTCCAATAAACTTGGCGGGTGCACTACCTTGCACATAGATAATAAAAACTGGTATGTATCCAAAAAGTCTAAAAGCTGTTTTCAAAAAGTGTTAAAAAAAGTGTCAGTTATAAAAAGCAAAGTACTCCCCTCGCTCGATAAAAATTTAACACTCATTGTTTCACCACGATTAATAATTTGGTATTGAAGATCAGAACAAATAAAGGATTCTACTTACGTAGGATTGCTTAGCCATATGAAGTCCGTGGCGTATACATTGAGGAGGCTGATAGGGCTACAGCTCCCTGAAAATTGAGAAAAATTATATTTCCAAGTGTAATGTAAAAATTTTTGTAAATAGTTAATACTTGATATCCTCATTTAACTAACTTTTCGAGTCAGTCATTTTTTCAAAATAATTATAACAACGAGAAATGAACACAAAAATACAAGCACATCTATTTCATTTCAAACTCTTCCGATTTTGCATTTCTTTCTCATTTCTATATGCTGGGGTCATGACGTCCTTCAGATGGTCAGAGCAGAGAAAACTTACTAGTTCCCTGAAAGAGCATGCGTAGACACAAAGACTTCTCCCTCCTGATACCAATAATACAAATCTGCCATAGAAAATCTGGTAAAATTTTATGAAAGAGATTTTCTTGGTTTTCAAAACATCATCGAAGCAGATTAGGAAATATGGAAAACAAAACACAGGGTTACTATAAAAGAATCATTCATTTTTAAAACCCGACTTGTTCAAAAGTATTATACTTACAAATATGATTGGTACAAGAAAACAACCGCAAAATATTTAAGTTTTATGCTCCAGGTGCTACTCAAGTTTACCCGATTTATTCAAAAGTATAATACTTTTGAATAAATCTTGTTTTGAAAATGAATGATTCTTTTGTAGTAACCCTGTAGAACGGTTTTCTACGTCCTGTGACATATTTCCGAATATACGTCACTTATTAAAAAATAATTGTATTTTACCAGTTTCAATTGAAACTTCTGAGCTTTCAACTTTGTGATCATTAACATCATATTAAGAAATTCTATGAGCAAAACAAGGTTGAACAGACTGGCACTTTTTGTCGATTCACAACAACATAAAAATTTGGTTTCGGTAGCCAATGAAATCGCCTTGTTTAGGGGATTTAGAATACACCAATAAACAGTGTTTACATTATATCATAACAGTATTTAACATTTAATAAATTTCACTGTATACACCAGCGTTGATTTTTTAACATGTTACTTCTTGCGTTGTTTGTATTATGTGTTTACATTGATTTTATTTATAACACTCATGCTTACGTTTTTTTAATAACACATGCTTAAGTTGTGTTTTAGAAATGGCACTAATGTTTATTAAATGTTCTTTTCGTTATAATGTAGAATTGTAAGATTATTTGTTTTTCAATACCTTAACAGAATAGTTGTGAAACACTGCAGTTTTAAATTTCCTTTCATTATGTTAAAAAGTGAATAATTTTAATTTATAACTAGTTTTATTATTTTTTAATATTAGCTGCCCAACCCTCTTTTCTATTATGATCAAATGTTCAGTTTTTAAGGCATTACATGAATATGGCAAGAGCAGACAAAAGTCTTTTTTTTTTTTTTTTTTCAAAAAACCAAAGAAAAAAACTAAATAGTGAGTAACTATAATACTACTAAAAAAGTGTAGAAGTACTGATCCTCCAATTCTAAAATGTGACTGCAAAAAATTAATAATCAAATGAAATAATAAAATAAAATTTTAAAGATTGAGACTGCTCTACAAGAAAATAGCCTATAAACACACTAAAAAAAATGGTGACTAAATAAAAATAAACATTAGAAAAATTATAATTTCACTCCATATTACTAAAAAAAGACGAAAAAGTAATAAAATAAACAACAGAAAATAATGAAGTAGTTCTTGAAGAGCTGGTCAACAAGGTTACCAGGAAAGCGACTAGCAGAAGAATTCATTGTTTTTAACACTACGTACATTAGATTAAAAATTACAAAAGTAAAAAAAAAGCTTACCTCAAACTTCAGGAGATAGCTTTGAGTTGTGTTTCAGCATTTTGCAGTCAGATCTTTTGAGTTGTGGAACGCAAATTTTCTGAGAAATATTGGAAAATGTATTTTAAACAAAGTTTGAAAGGAAAATTGGAACAGATGTAGCATAGGACATTTGGCGATTAGAAAATTCGCCAAAATTAAAAACAAAGTAACTATAATAAAATTTAAATAAAAACAAAGAAGGGCTTGTCAAGAAGAACCCGCAATATCTTGTTAACATAATCTTGAAAATAAAAATGTTACTACAAATTTTTAAAATTGATTGGATCCATACTACGAAACCAAAAGACAAAAGATGCCCATTTTTTTTTTTTTTTTTTTTTTTTTTTTAACTTGAGATGGAGAAAAGCACCTCGTCTGTTTCTAACACTTCCACTTTCTAATTCTTCTTCTAATGACAAGGATATGAGAGATCCCATAAATACAATTTAGTGTTTAACATTGCACTCCCGATAGTTTATCTTAAGTACCCCTAGTAGCAATTTTACCTCGGCCGGTGATCGGAATTCCATCCCCAGGTGAATCGCCGATGATTGGCGATTCACCGGAAACTCACCCTAAACTCATCTTTCCCTTGGCAACTAATCCATTTTGTCCCCGTGGCCGGCCATTGGCCGATGTCCGGAAACTGATCGAATTCGAGCAGAAGCCGACAAGAATTAGTTCGAAGGCCGAGGAAAATTTTGCTCTCAAGAAATATCGAAACAATGGTCGTTATTTTGTCGAAAATATCAATTAATAAACATTAAATAATTATAAAGATGTAAGTATTGAATATTAAAAACGACAAGTTAAAATAATGCAAAACTAAAAGCCGGAGCGCGTAATTCTTACATGGTAGTATTTTCAATGACATTTTAAGAGTACAAATAAATCGAAGTTATAACACTACCAAATTCAGAATTGTCTAAATTACTTACCCTGGGATCGAACCGAGGACTGTTATCTCCGGAGTGCGTTGACATGGCCACTGGACTGTAGTTACTTGTGGTTCTTGGTATAACAATTGTATTGTAGTACAAAACTCTACTATCATACAGACTTTGCAAGGAAATTGATCGACATTTTTTTTTATATATGGGGTATTTTCGGAAAATAGCAAATCTTCCATAAATTTGGGAAAATGATATTAATTTATTTATTATAGAAAAAAAATAATAGTGTCAAATAAATAGTGTCGCCATCTATTTTGTAAAATTTTAACTAACTGATTTTATGATATTTTTTGAATTGCAATTTAAGAGTTTATTTAATAATTTTGACATTTAAAAAAATATATTTAATTTTTAAATTTTTAAAAAAACTATATCCAATTTGATTAACTTTTTGAAACACATAAACATATTTTTATTTTACTTAAAAGATGTTTAAAAAACGGACCAAAATATGTTCAGCAAATTATTATGAAAACTATTTAAAAACAAGGACTATATTTTTATTTTATATTAAAATGAAATGAGAATTTATATTTAATTTTAGAAAATTGTTCCTATA
Source organism: Linyphia triangularis (assembly GCA_963978545.1). Taxonomy (NCBI): domain Eukaryota; kingdom Metazoa; phylum Arthropoda; class Arachnida; order Araneae; family Linyphiidae; genus Linyphia; species Linyphia triangularis. The sequence goes on along the minus strand of OZ021724.1, from coordinate 41,883,017 downwards.
TTGTTTTACTATATAAAAACTTTTATTTATGGATTTTATTGACGTATTAGGTAAGCAATATATAATTATGTGGTTTGTATTTTCTCAAAATATATATTTACATTTAAAAATTTTCGTACACTTAGTTTTAAAATATTTTTCACTTATTGCCAAAGCGAAATGTTTAGCAAATTGTATACTTGATTTAAATTTGAAATACATTCAAGGATCGCCTCTAATTCAGTGGAATTGCAAGAAAAAGAAACATAAGTTTTTTATCGCCTGTCGATGTGGTTCCGATATCTTGCCGATCAAAAAAACGATGATCAGAAATTCTAATCGGCCCCCGATGTTGGGAAGATATCTTTTCCCGATGAGTTTAGGGTCATCGGCAGACGAGGAAATAAGGGTGTGTTTATATATCAGTCTGGGGAATCGCCGATGACTTTGATGAATTCCGATCATTGGCCGACGAAACGCCATGCAGTGATTGCTACTAGGGACAGATCTATAAATTGTATTACCGTAAAAACGTGTTACGAGGTAAAAATTAAGTTCAGAGAGAATTATGGAATAAAGCTATTGTTTATAACAAAGCATGTACTATTTAAAAAATTCTACCCCAACGCAATTCAATAACTTTTCGACACAAAAATAGCTGGGTTTTTTTGCCCATAAAACTTTTCGAAAAAACAAAAGTTGCTTGCCTATGAAAAAATTGTTAATGCTTTCTAGGCTGCGTTACTATGTATCAACAACTAATTAAGCCTATTTCTTTAAGAATTTGATTAAACGCTTCCGTTTTAAGGTACTTGCCTACGTTCGGAGCACTTTTCAAAAAAAACTTTAAGTAGGAATATTTTAAGTACCTGTCGTGAGGCTAGTTAGTGTATGAAATTATAAATATTAAATAAGCAATACATGTTGCACGTTACTTAATGAAGTCTATTATTTAAGGAAAAACTTTACAGGCATTTTACGTTAAGCAGTAACACAGCGAGGATTCATTAGCACGCTAATAAAAAGAAGCAAGAGTTACTGCTTAACGTAAAATGCCTGTAAAGTTTTTCCTTAAATAATAGACTTCATTAAGTAACGTGCAACATGTATTGCTTATTTAATATTTATAATTTCATACACTAACTAGCCTCACGACACTGATGACCCGGACTAAAACGAATCATGCTGCCATCTATCGGCGCTTCTGAAAGGAGAAAAACTACATCGCAACAAGCGATCAAACACGCAACTCGCGTGCATCACCGCAACAAGCGGGCACAACAATGCAACTAGCAGTCCAAACCTCCAACTCCGATCAGACGTTGATCAGAACAACAGCATCGCTCCTTCGTCGCTGGGAGGAGGCTGTGTGGCGACCTCATATATCAGATAATGCATCTGTGCAGTGGAATACTCTTTTGCACAGAGGTAGAGTATCAGTCTCCAGACACCATGGTCCTCGGTTCAAACCCCCTGTCGCCCGCATACCTTTTTATATTTAGTACTACTATAGATTAGTAGTACAGTAAAAAAAAATCAAATTTATTATTATTATTTTTCGAAAATTGCAATTTTGCATGAAATTTTGATGAAATATTTCAAAAACTTAAAATAAGATAAATGAAGAGCTATTAAGTTTTTTAGGAAATAAATTGTATATAAATAAACTACATGCTTTTATTTAGGGCATATACTACATTAAGAAAAATATATTCATTAAAACTTTTTTATGGATAGTCGAAAAATAAGTTAGTGATTTTTTAACAGTTTCACCTTGTTTATATTCAAACTTTAGGTTGTATTTTATAAAATAACCATCCAATTTCAATTTCGACAGCACATTCCCTAGAAAACAATCAACAAGAGAAGCACAACATTTTTATAATGATTCGTGAACAATTTTTTGAGTTATGACATCAGTGGCGAGGGGCCCGGTCATCGTTGGATTCGGCGATGAGTGTATAAATCTCATGTAAAAAATTAACAATTCACGCAAAGAAAATTAAAAAAAAAAAAAAAAAAAATATTTTTTGGAGTGTTTTTTCAATTTAATAACAGTATTCTTAATTATTCTGGGCAGTATTTCTTTAAAAAAAAAAACATTTTTATAACTGTTTCCTAATAAGTTACACAAAAAAATGATAAAAAAAATCCATTATAGGAAATTTCGTTCGTGCTGCCCTCTATTGAGATTCGGTCAAATTTTCCGAATCCAACTTTTCTATAGTTTCAGTATAGGGTGTGAAAGCATCAATCAGCGAATCTGATTCGTCGACAGGGCTCTCAGGTCATCGGAAAGAATACCGAATACGTTTAGGTTTGCGATAGTTCTTGAATTTGTATTCCTGACATTTGGCGTGATATCTCCAAATCAGCGATAAAAGATTTTAAAGTGTGTGTGTGTTTTTTTTTTTATTTTTTTATTTATTTATTTTTTTTGTTTTTTTTTTACTACTATGTATTACTTCCATTGTAATTTATTTCTTCCATATACAATTTAGATGACTGCTAAGTAACATATGATTGGGTAATATACGGATGAAAGTATTTTAATAATTAAAAATATTAGAAATCTGAAATTGTAATTTAGATTAACCGGAACATCGGTTTGGCGCATTTTTTAGAACGTTTATTATGTCTCCTGCCAGTGAACCTTTCAAATTAGTTTAAATTTACTTTGATTCATCAAATTTGATTTTGAACTTGACGGGGAGAATAAAATTAATACTTTTTTTTAATTTTATAAATTCTTCTCATGGGCACCTTTGTTTGAATGTTTGCATTTAAGTTTTTATGTACTTGTGTGACTTTTTTTAATTTCATTGATAATATAGGCTTGCGATACGATTTCAATCCACACTCCATACTCTCCAATCGAATGAATTGGGTCTTGATTAAAATTTATCGTTACTTTTTAAACTTTTATTTTGAGAAGCTGAAAAAGAAGGGTTACATATTCCGTCGTGAACGGCAACTAAATTTGGGTATATTTGTTTATCATGATTGTATGTAAATGCATTTTGTATGTATTGATCGAAAACGGAGATGGGGGGGAGGGGGTAAGGACTTGTAATAAATTACTATAAAAACATTATTATTATTCAAGTTTTCATTATTTATTGTAAATATGTTTTATTATTCATTATAATTATCTTTCATTTTGTATCAGAATTTAATTTATTAAAATGTGTTACTATTTTATAGATTTTAACAAACAGTGATTATTTTTCTTCTTTATAAATAATTATTTAATACATAAAAAAATAGTCAATTAACATTTGTTCCTTTATGTTCATGGTTCTTTATCATAATTAATAATTTTCGCCGATTCCCAATGGGACAGAATCACGAAAAACTCGCCAGAGGTCGAAACAAAATTTCTAGTGCTTTTAACCACATTTCTTTGTTTACATGCAACTTGAGCAACCCTCCCCCATTGATTTATTTGATGGCAACAGGAAGTCGGGGGCAGGATTTCAAAGAGGTGTCTCCAGTAGAGCAAAGCTTTTCTTCTAAATAAGTGCTAGTTTAGACCGTCTGCGAGATCTGTTTTTTTTTTTTAAGTAAGGATTTACACCCGCACAGGGAATGCGAGAAAAGAAACTCAAATATTTTAAAATTCCCTGATTAAAGAGTAATTTTACGAAATTCCCAGAGTTGTACAGAAGAGTGAAATTCCCTGAATTCCTGGTCTATCACCACCCTGATTTGTATAAATATAACAATTTATAACTGTAAGAATGTTAATAAAGTATTTGCAACCAACTTCAATGAAAAAATTTCTAAAATTTGATCAACCCCAACCGTTTAACTTTACTTTTTAGGCTTAGCCATTGTTAGACAGGAGATAGTATTTCTCCAAATTTAGCCGTACTTTTTGCTGGCTATTAAAAGCATACCAGATTCATGATATCACAAAAAGAATATTCTAATTAAAGAACTTGGACTATGTCTTAAAATATGTGAATTTTTATTTCCAAAATCAGATCAAATTCTGCTTAAAACTGCAATTTTTTATCATACATGCAGCTACCGTAAAATGGGGTGAATAGGAACAGCGGGGTGAATCGGAACGAAACTTCATGAAATTACAAAGAAATTATTATTTTACACAAATAAAGCAGTTTTATTAATTATATATATATTTTTCATATGGTTAACATGTTTTCAATCTTGGAACATGTTTTGTGGGGTTTTCTACACTGTCCTTTTTTTTTTTTTAAATTCTGAAACAGTGTACATACAATTCAATGAGTTTTAACCTCTCCAAAACTTATCCCGTAATTAATAACATGTACCAGTTATAGACTTAACTAATATATTTTTAAATAAGTATAAACATCCACAACAGCATGCCATACTTAATTTAACTTGGTTTTAAAAACTTTTTATTTTACGAATTTTTATGTTTTGCCTCGTCTCGATTTTGAGATTTGCGGGGTGAATCGGAACACTTGAAAATAAATATTAAAAAGCTGTTTTTGGACAGATTATGTTCCTCACAAGATTCAACGACTGAAGAAGAGTCTAATTACTCCCTTCAAGACGTAATCAAGATTGCAGGCTTGAATAAATGTCAGAAGAGGAGCCTAGTTTCCGCATGGCAGAAAACCCGATTGTTCCAGTGTTTTTTTTCTCTAAATGACTTCGTTATCTTTAAGTTATATGGAAAAATGTATGAAGACTTTATGTGAGCAAAGTTTAACACCCACAAGAATATTGCTATATAAGTGTGTTTTACAAAAAGCGCCCATGAACGAAGAGATTTTCTGAAACCAAATGAGGATGCTTTTCTCCTTTCTCAAGATATTTTAAAGAATTTTCAGTCATACGACACGCAAACATAAAGTAGATTAAAAAGTATTTTTAATTTTAATGACTATTTGGATGAGTTATAGGAGAGTTATATAAGAGTTGATACGCTTTCAAACATATGATTCGTTTTGACAATAATTGACAAACACATTTTATCCGGCATATTAAATGATTTTTTTATGATAATTGTGTGTTCCTATTCACCACAATGCATTATTATTTGATTTTTGCCACCCTGTAAACATTTAAATAAGATCGGACATAAATTGTAACGAGTGTTCCGATTCACCCCTTTCTGCGGGGTGAATCGGAACACCATGAAAAAATTCAAAATAAATTAAAGTCCTTGTTTTTACAAAAAATTTTGGGTTGATTCTGAAAGAAGAAGGTAAGACCCAAGTTTCTATGTCAAAAATATGTTCCTTAAAGATCTTATTACAACCGATTATTACTTTGAAAGTTGAAAAGTGTTCCGTTTCACCCCATTTTACGGTACCATAGGCTTTAAAAGATGTGTATATATATTTTAAATCGGAAATAATCCGGGATTTTGATTACATCCCTGTGATATTTAATTTCAAATATAAAACGGAGGTTCAGAAATTTATTAGCAATAGCTAAAATTACACAAAACGTTCCCCTAAATTTAGTAAGAGAGCATCGCGATTTCGCGTATCGGTGCGGAAATATATTCTTTTTAAATGCTTCGTAAAAAAACACTTTATGGTTTATATACCTTAGAATAAGTTTTAAACTACCGTTTCCAATAACTTTCATCTCTATTTTGAGTAAGGAGGCATGGTAAAAAAAAAAAAATCCAGAGACATACACTTAATCAAGATACGTATGAAATAGGCATACATGCTTACTAACACTCGTAATTTTTGGGAAAGGAACCCCACCAATCTACCTACTAAAGATGCACCTGGCATCAAAAGCCATTCAATGACTTCAGCGAGTCACTAGTCTGTGCGTGGCACGTTTGTACATGAATGCGCATGCGCAACAGGCAATTTCGGTAGGGGTGATCCGCATATTGCATTCCATTTGAAAATTTTGCTTTTTTTTTTTCCAGAAAAGAAGATATTTTCGGAGAAAAACTGCTCTTTTTTTTTTAAACAAAAAGGGCAGGAAGGATGAAAACACTTTAAATGATGATCTCCAAATTTTGTTAACATTGGTTTTTAACTTCGAAAAAAATAAGGACTTCTAAGGATTTTTTAAAAAAATAAGAACTTTTAAGGGTCTTAGAAAAATTTTCGAGTTTTTAAGGACTTTTAAGGACCGTACGAACCATGTCCTTTAACTCAAATTAAAAAATGCAATCAATATTGAATTCTCAAAAACCAAACCAAATTAAAAGAAAAAATTTTTTTAATATAGTACTTGGAAAAAAAAATTCTAATTATTATCAGAAGAGAACAGAATTTTTTTTTAAATGTAGGTTTTTTTTTTGTCAAATACAGACCTTTCTTCAACTTGTTATTAGTTAGAAATGGTTTAAAAAAAGAGGGAAATAATTTATTTTTTTTAAGTCGTAATAAAAATCTATGAATCGAAAAAATGTGTAATTATACTAACTTACAATTGATTCCAGTCTATTAGTAATTAAATAAAATAATGAATTCATTCAAAAAATTTAATTTTTCAATTTTTATTTCATGACTCTTTTCTGGAATTGAGTACAGTGAATATTTTCATTTTTGGTTCGATACAGCTCTTTCAGCAACAAGTTTCATGAAATATCCAACAGCATTTACAGCTTTAGCTTGGTCCTTCTCCAGTGACGCCTTTTGGCATTATACCTTTTAATAAAAAGCATATTATTAGTAAGATTAGAGTAACAATGCAATGATACTTTATTTATTCAAAGAATTCTTCAAAAATTTAGCTTATTTCTGTGGTACAAACTTTATAATGTTCATTGCAGATTATAACATCAAAAAAGCTTATGACAAAATGTTTGGTAGATTGAATTTTCTATAATTTATTGAATTCCATTAACAAGATTTTCAAAATAATCCGTTAAAACAAAAGGTTTTGAAGTTTTTTCACCCACTATCTTGTAGTAAGTTTGTACTTAAGCTGAATTTCCCCACCACAATTCTAATATTCTTAAATACATTTTGTAAACTGTTAATTACTTCCATGAGTTTTCTAAAGTTAGTAAAGAAAATCTAGTTGGTTACTATTTGTACTTGGGTATTTTTATAAAAAATAATTTTTTTTAAAAATATTAAAACACCAGGTCATAAAAATTATTGTTTAAATTGTAACCATGAATGAAATTACAAATATTATAATATAATTAGAAAAGTATTATACTGTTCAGCAAAAAGAAAATTTCCAATTTTGATGACCATTCCCAGTCGCATACTTTTGGGCAATTCCATGGTAAAAGGGACAAAATACATCTAAAAATTATTTCAAATAAATTGCTTGAGTGAATACATTTTTTTTTTATATAGATAATGTCCCATACTTTCATAAATTAGCACTACATTTAATAAACAATGGCTTATTTCAATTTTTAACCATCTAACAGTAACTGCAAAAATATTAATCTCATGAACTTGAAAATAGTGACGTTTTATTCAGCCAAATGTTACCATTTGGTGTTTTGTTAAAATCTGAAATTAGTCCCATTTTGTAATATTTTCTATAATAAGTTGCTTTTAAGAAATTGAAACAAAAATCATTGGCAAGTAAAGTTTTTTCTTATTTTTTTGTTGTTCCGAAGTAATGTTAGTACGTTACCAAATTAGAACAATTTTTGTTCCACATGCAGAAATTTAAATCCAATTAAAATACTTTTTGGTACTGTCTTAGACCAGGGTTCCACTAAAATCACAGAATGAAAATCAATAACTTTTAAGGAACTAATTGTTTTTAAGGACCAATGAAAATTTGTTTTCAAGCATCAAGTCAGTCTATATATAAATTTTTAATAAAGTATCTTCTACAAAAAAACAAAAAAAAAATACAAGTTGGTGCATGCGTAATACAAATATATCAGAGAATTCCAATAAGGTGCGGATAAGTGGCAATCACGCAGGAATAGCAAATCTGAGTAGAATTTTTATAAATATTGCAGTTGGGCTCACAACATTTGAAAAAATTAAGGACTTTTTAGGACCTCTAAGCATTTTCAATTACTTTTAAGCACTCCTTTTCAAGTACTTTCGAGGCCTTGAAAACAAGTTCAAAAATATTAAGCACTTTTAATGACCGTGGAAACCCTAAGACTCTAACAAGAACAATAAAATTACACAGAATTTGGGAAAAAATATTTAGAATATTTAAAGTTATTTTGGTAACAGACTAATTAGAAATAGAGCAGTGACAGACTAACTTTCTAAAAATTTACACAGAATTGTTACTGAAAGCATTATCTAAAGTATGCATAAATGTTTTGCTTTAGCATGGTTCATACAGATTTTCAAAATAAAAAATAAGGACTTTTTAAGGACTTTCTAAGTACTTTGTTAACTTTTTTAAGGACCTCAATTTTCTTTGTGATTTATACGATGGGGAGAAATTGAATGAAAAGAAAATTTTAATGCATATTAAAATTCATGAATGAAATTTCTTTTAATTCCTTATGATTATAACCAATCATTTTGAGATATAGTTATACTTTTACTAAATGTAGTTTAAATTCTTGAAGTGCAATATAAATTATGCATATTTTTAATAATCTCCTGTTTCTGAGGGTACTTTTAAAGCAAATTGCAAAATTTCGTAACTGGTTTTCTGCCATAATTTCTACATTATTTTATTTTTCTACCACGATGAATGCATTTAAATTAACAATGATTTCAAAATTTTAACAATGATTTCAAAATTTTAACAATGATTTCAAAATTTTAACAATGATTTCAAAATTTTAACAATGATGCTCAAAAGGGCAGGAATTCAAAACTTCTTCAGAAAATATTTTAAAACTAAAAAGTTAAATGATATTAAAATACTAAAATATCAATTAAAAATGCTACAGTCCCACCTCTGTTGGAATGTGATTAAAAGAAAATTATTGAATAAAAAGAAAAACATCTACACTTAGTAAGATTTTCATCAAATATTCATTTGCAGGGTGGCTACAAAATTCGAGAAACAAAATTCCCTGACATTTCACTGATTGCCAGAAAATTCCCGGATGTCTCTCTGTTGATGTTATCATTCAAAAAACGAAACAGAAAATAATGGCTAATTTAAAAATATACAAATTTTATAAGTAAATGTAATTTTAAATAGTCTAAGCATAATTGCTCCAAAATAAATTTACACTAAAAATCAAAACAAGCATCTTTAGAGCACGAAAAAGAATGAAAAACATTAATTAAAAGTTTAAAAATTCACACACATCTTAATTGTGTTCAATAAAATGTCAAAATAAAAGTACAAAAAAAAAAAAATCAAGTAACAGGATCTAAGCATTTTTGCTTATGAATGCTTTTAGGATTGTTGCAAAACTGTAACACAGCGCTAAAACGGTTAAAAGAAAACGAAAAAATCTGATGGAATCAATTTTAAATATTAAGGAATTTAGAGCTCTAATATATTCTGTTGACAAAATATCCAAGTCAAGAAGAAAAATAATCATATCTGCAAAGGATGCAGTTAGATTAAAATTAGAAGATTTTTTTAACCGAAAGGCTACTGGCGGCCAAGCTTCTAAGTTATAAGGTAACTAAAAATCTAACATAAATAATATGTAAATAATTTGAGTTCTAATATATTCTGTTGATAAAAAACACGAGGCAAGAAGAAAATAATCACGTCTCTAAAGGATGCAGTCAGATTGAAGTTTGAGGATTTTTTTCTAACAATACGGCGCTGACTTCACGGCATCCACTTCACGTGACGCGATCCGAGATAGATGTCCGCACCAGCACAGGGAATGCAAGAAAAGAAACTCAAATATTTTAAAATTCCCTGATTAAAGAGTAATTGTACGAAATTCCCAGAGTTGTCCAGAAGAGTGAAATTCCCTGACATTTCCCTGAATACCTGGTCTGTCACCACCCTTATTTGTACAAAGATAGCAATTTATAACTGTAATATTTAGCTAAGAATGTTAATAAAGTATTTGCAACCAACTTCAATGAAATTTTTTCTAAAATTTGATCAACCTCAACCGTTTAACTTTACTTTTTAGGCTTAGCCATTGTTAGACAGGAGATAGTATTTCTCCAAATTTAGCCGTACTTTTTGCTGGCTATTAAAAGCATACCAGATTCATGATATTACAAAAAGAATATTCTAATTAAAGAACTTGGACTATGTCTTAAAATATGTGAATTTTTATTTCCAAAATCAGATCACATTCTGCTTAAAACTGCAATTTTTTGGTCATACATGCAGCTACTATAGGCTTTAAAAGATGTGTATATATATTTTATATCGGAAATAATCCGGGATTTTGATTACATCCCTGTGATATTTAATTTCAAATATAAAACGGACGTTCAGAAATTTATTAGCAATAGCTAAAATTACACAAAACGTTTCCCTAAATTTAGTAAGAGAACATCGCGATTTCGCGTATCGGTGCGGAAATATATTCTTTTTAAATGCTTCGTAAAAAACACTTTATGGTTTATATATCTTAGAATAAGTTTTAAACTACCGTTTCCAATAACTTTGATCTCTATTTTGAGTAAGGAGGCACGGTAAAAAAAATCCAGAGGCATACACTTAATCAAGGTACTTATGAAATAGGCATACATGCTTACTAACACTCGTAATTTTTGGGACGGACCCCAGCAATCTACCTACTAATGATGCACCTGGCATCAAAAGCCATTCAATGACTTCAGCGAGTCACTGGTCTGTGCGTGGCACGTTTGTACATGAATGCGCATGCGTAACAGGCGATTTCGGTAGGGGTGATTCGCATATTGCATTCCATTTGAAAATTTTGCTTTTTTTTTTTCAGAAAAGATGCTATTTTCGGAGAAAAACTGTTGTTTTTTTTTAAACAAAAAAGGCAGGAAAGATGAAAACACTTTAAATGATAATCTCCAAATTTCGTTAACATTGGTTTTTAACTTGGAAAAAAATAAGGACTTCTAAGGATTTTTTTAAAAAATAAGAACTTTTAAGGGCCTTAGAAATTTTTTCGAGTTTTTAAGGACTTTTAAGGACCGTACGAACCATGTTTAGCTTATGGACAGCTTCACATGCAGCTCGGGTAACCTGCAAGTTGCTCTTTGTAAATGTGATGATTGAAAAGATAAATTCAAAAAGGAAATACAATTATGTTTGACTCAACTAGAGATGATGCCTTGCCTGAGCTGCAGTAGGCTTAGTGGATAATGGATGACGAGGGAAATGTATGTCTTGTTTAATAGCAAGATACACAAGATATTATAATGTACAACCTCAAAAAGAGATTACCATATTTCTATGGTATCACAATGTAAAAAAAAGTTCTAGCTATTTCAATATGTTTCAAAAAGATACTTATGAAGAAATATCTCACCAAGTTGATTTTAGCAAAAAGTTATCCATAATTCAAAATGCTGAGGTTCAAAGTACCCCACTGGCAACAAAACCAGATTATATACAGCTTGTATATGCTTCTTAGGAGAGGTATTTTCTAATGTTATTGTGTCTAATTGGATGCCTCATGACAAATATGCAGACAGGGTGGCTACAGAATTTGAGAAATAAAATTCCTTGACATTTCCCTGATTTCCAAAAGATTTCTTCAAAAATTCCCTGATGTGCGCTATAATTCAAAAAACCAAATAATGGAGTAAATAAAAAATAATAAGTAAATTTAATTCTAAATAGTCAGAGTATAATTGCGCCATAATAAATTTACGGCAAAAATCAAAACAAACATCTTTAATGCTAGAGCATAAAAAAGAATGGAAAACATTAATTAAAAAATACAAATTTACCAACTGCAGCCATACTTGCTAACTTCAAGGTAAAGCAAAACCAGTAAAATACTTTTCTTTTTAATTTAAAAAATAACACAAATAAACCATGTTATTTTCTTTAATATATATCATATGCTATTTCCTGTTCATAGCATAATAGCTGCTCTGCTAAGTTATAGGATCATCAGAAATCTAACAGAAATAATTGTTCCAGGCATAATAATGATCCCAGATAATTAAAAAAAAATTAAAGAAAAGAAAAAGCGGAGCATCAACAGGTGGTTGTGGGCGGGATATCGATGGTTTCGCTTAGTTGCTGAGAGTAGAAAGAGTTCAGAATCGTCATTCTCCCAAATCGGCCAAGTAGCCAGATATTAAGGGCTTTTTAGACAGACTTAAAAAGTACATGGGAAAAAAAAACTGTGTACAACAACAATGACATCACAGCATCCACTTCACTTGACGCGAGCCGAGGTAGATATCCGCACTATATATAGTATTATAGAGTTATTGACAGCGATGACAGTAGTGCCAAACTATGTAATATTATATTACATAAACTAACGTTTTTTGTTGTGACCTCTCACTGGAAGGGAGCAGTAGATGATGTTTTTTGCACTCTAAAAAAAATGGTTTAAGAATGAAAATGTGTTGTTACAGATGCAAATACCTTAGCTAAATTTATTACATCGACAGAATTTGTTAAAAAGATAAAAACTAATATTTTTTGTTACAAAGGAAAGGTAGAAAAATACATTGAGGAATTGGATAAGATCTGGTGTGATGTGCAACCAATTCCAGTAACACACTGAGTGCATTGTGTCTGATCAGTTTCTTTGTTAACCATAAACGGCTCAGTGACTTCTGATGACCCACAAGGTAAAGTTGTCTATTGTCAAAGAAAATAGGAGATATTGTACAGCAAGTAACAAATAAAGCAATATGTCACATAATGAACATTATCCTGGAGAAATGGTATGCTGCATATTGAAAGAATAATCATTGGTTTAATGGCGAGCCCTTAACATTGGCCTTAATGAAGCCAAATTCTCATACATCCACCAAACGAAGCCATCTAAAAATCATTTTAAAAAGGCCTAAACCTTTATCATTCAGCAACACCACTCAACTGTGTATTACAACATCATTTTCAAAACATTGATTCAAAATTTTTAAATTTGTTACTGTATAAAGTATTTTGGTTATTATCTTATGTTTAGTTTACTTTTCATAAGTATTTAAATATAAGTTTATTATGTTCTGTGTTTGGTAATTAGATTCATTTAATTGTGGAAATATATTGTTACGAATTTTTGTACATTTGTAAATATTTCGTAGTGTTAATTTTGTAAATAGTAACATTTATGTACATTTCGCATAAGGCAGTGCAATAGTTCGTCTGAGCTTGGCTTCCCTGCAATATGGGTATTGATGCTTGATAACGAGTTTTACAGAGGTAACTCTGGGAAGCGAGTTTTAAGGAGCAGGGCATTTAACATTATGGTAATGGCAATCTCGCCAAATTGGCGAGATAGAGCCAAGTTGGCGACGGTTTTGGAGACTAATTTTTGTCGCCAAATGTTGCCAAACTTGGCGACCATTTGGAGACATTTTCGGTCGGCATGTACATGCATAGGACTTTTCGACTATGATCTGGAAAGTTCTCCAAATATCTACCTCTAGAAAATTCAAGAATGTTCACCTCCCCTATATATAAGCCCGGCCATGAGATGGGTTAGTTAGTTAGTTGTTAGTTGAGTCAGTTGCTGACTGGGTTAGTTGACTAGTGAGTTGACTGGAATTACTGAATTGAGATACTGAGTCTCAGTGAGCATTCAGAGAGTTCTGAAAGCAAACTGTATTGCGTTGCCTTTTGCAGTGATTTAGCAGTTGTGTTGTCAAGTTTTTAACTGCTGTTTTGTGCTCTATTGTTGTGAAAAGAGCTGTATTGTGCCTACTAGAACGAGAAGTTCTGGAGCTGTAAAGGAATCTGTGAAGAGTGATATTGAAATAAATATCTGCAAGTTTTGATCTGCTTTGGCTTTAAATCTTTCGAACCCATCCAACGCAACAATATGCAGGGTTTCTCCCAAAATAAAATGTCACAAATCCATGACTTTTCAAGACTGAAGCAAATAATTTACCATGACTCAAGAAATCAAATCACACACAAAAATAATAATAATAATAACCTATATGAATTTTACTAACACATATAGTAAGTAAATCAATGTGTATCATAAAATGATTTTTATAAAGTTTTATGTTAAATTAAGTAAAAAATCCTTGTTTCAGTAACTTCAAAATCAGAGAAAAAGGGGAAAATAATTTTCCATTCTTTGATATTTCAGGCATAGTGATCATAGTGTTTATGACCTCACAGTTAAGTGATTTTACTTAAAATGTTTAGAAATTCACTGTATATCCATGACTTATGGCCACTTTTTTGCTCAAAATCATGACTTTCCATACGCGCGAAAACCCTGTATATGTTAGCCCGTAACTATGACTTTATTGTCCGTTACCACAGAAATTTTAATCCCATTCTTATTTTTAACAAGGAAATAATAAACAGAGTAAATTTATTATTGGAACTCTGCTCTTTTGTTCTATATATCATTTATTTATTTTACATTATATAAGTCAGAGTTTAAATTTTTTTTTGGATTGAAAAACTATGTCCTTTTTTAGGGGTTCCGGACAAAATCCCGAAAGCCGAACTCCCGACAAGCCAGAATCCCGACAAGCCAAAATCCCGAATAGGTCGAAATCCCGAACGACCACAATCCCGAATAGGACGATATCCCGACAAGCCATAATCCCGAAAAACGTAAAATCCCTACCTTAAAAAAATCCCTACAAAATCCCTACATGAACTGTTTGTTAAAAAATTGACTTTTGGTAAATTTTCTATTGAAAACGTTCCAATTCATTATGTTTTTCTGACTAGCTATATTTTATATTGTATAGTTTTATTTTCTTCTTTTAATTTTGATTTTGATGCTATAAAAAAAATGCTTTATGAAAAATCTATAATTTTAGTTATACAATAACTACAGTGTAATTATTAAAACAGAATATCCATTATATCATAACTTTGAAGAAATTAATTCATATTCAATCATATTTTTAAAAAATTAAATTAAAACAACGTGTTTGAAGAATTGATTACAAAGTTATGTAGATTCATGTACAAAAAATATAGATCTTAAAATGTATGCAAAAATTGTAAAACGATTGCATGCACTGCAATAGAGGTTTCCAAACTTTTAAATGATGTTATTGAACCTATTCAGTGCCAGCTTGAGATACAAATTAAAACGAAGGTAGTTTGGTTGTTTTCAGATTATCTGGCATTGTCAGCAACAAGAGGGCTATAATGCGCCGAAACATTCGTCATTAGACAAGCCAACATACATTTACAAACACCAATGCCTAACCCGGTACTCGAACCCGCAACTTCGCGGTCTAGAAGCTAGCACGCTAACCACTATACTGTTGGCTCAAAATTAAAATTAAATTTTGATTTAAAATAAAATAATAAAATCAATTATAAATTTAGAAATACTTAATTTTAAATGAATAAATGAAGATCCCCTTAGAGAGATGAGGGGTTTTGATGTAAAAAAAATACTTTTTCTGTGTTTTTAACCAACAAAATTTCAATCAATAAAAGAATAATTTTTCTGTAAATCAAAATCAGCTGAATTTAGAACCATAAAATTTTACCTTTAAAAAAAAGAAAAAAAAGAAAGAAAAAAAAGTAATTTATCTGAAATTTGAATTTCCAATTGATCATCCAATTGTTCACTAGATTTATAAGAGACGGCTCTCTTGAATGGAAACGCGTAATTTTATTAGCCTGGCATGTTTTCATTTTATAAAATGTCTCATTTTAATAAGAACATTTCTCAATGGTTTCAAAATGTTGAAAACGTATGTCTACAATATCTTTTGGTATGGCTTTCTATACTAATTTTTGACATAACTATTCAAAATTACTGAACCTGAATGTATGATCGAAAGTAATCTATCGCATTGAATTAAACGAGTATTTATTAACTTTATTTTTCTCAACAAAAAGAAGAAAGAAAGCACCTAGTAAATACTTTTAAGAGTTTTAACTTACAGTTAAAATCATTTGGTAGGAAACAATAATTAACAAGAAACGTAAGGTGTTGCAGAACGTCTATGCTCTAGGTAATAGTCAGCAGACCATTAACTTACCTCCGGGGGGGAGGGGGGGGGAGGGGGCGCTTCAGCTTCAGTGGGGAGAGTACTAACTATGGGGTACTAGGTATGGGGTGTTTTCTTTTCTTTCTATTTTTTAACAATGGCAAGAGTTTGCACGTTTGGAAAGGGAGAATGGTTTAAAGATGGTAATAAAGATTGATAGTTTTCTTGAGTATAAGGAATAAGGCATTAGCTTAGGTGTGAAATCCAGATAAGAGATTTAAATAACCCGAACATGAAATCCTGACCTCACCTGTTTTGAAATAATTAATTTTAAAATTCAACAGAGTTACCAATTTAATTATTCTCAATACCTCCACATATTTTTCAATATTAAAATATAAACAAATCTCCACATTTGTAAATAAATCGCAGAATATCAGCACTACAAAGACATCTAAATGAGTATTATAAGTTGGAAATTTAAGAGGTCACTGAGCAATTACGCTAATTTCTTTCCAATAGCTATCGCGTCTACTTTTTTTTTTTTATGAAATGCCAATCCTTGGGTGAATGAAAAGACAAATTTTAAATGTGGTCCTTTAATTTGGGAAAAAGATTCTATGAAATCAAAATGAAATTCCCGTACACCGGTAGGGAATAAATATTAGATTGAGACAAAATTATAAGCCCCCCCCCCCCCCCAAAACTATAAAGCAAATTTTTTTCTTAGTTTCCTTTCTCGGAACATTGGACTTTTACGGAGGATTTTACTATTTATTGGACTGGACACTGGACATCATTATTTTACTGAGTTAATTCCTTCCATTACAATGAAAGAAGTCTTGTGAAGCGAGAATGAATTTTTGTCAACTACAGTATTTTAATGTAAATTAAACTAAAGTAAAAAAAAAAAGGAAAAGGAAAAAAAAAGGAAAAGTAAAAAAAACTGTTTCATTTTTCGTTCCGTATAGCTAAATGGACTTATAGAAAGGATAATTTTAAAACAATTACAGAACTTTTTTGTAGTTAGAATAGATATTTGATTTACAAGAAATTAAAATATATATATATATATTATTATATATATATTATATATAGCTCAAACAAGGACAATTTTGTACTTATTTTAAAGATATTCATTAAATATAGCATTAAACAGTATTTTAGAAAAAATTAATTAGCCCATTAATTTTAAATTACATTTAGCGAGTAGTAAAAATATACGCGACAGATTAAATAATATCACATATTAATTGCAAAAACATCAATAACTAGTATAACAACCATTGTTTAAGCTGGAGTACCAAAATTTCTTTAGCAAAAAAAAAACTAAAATCACAATTTTATTTTAGCAATTTGTTAAAATGATTACGAGTTCCATCACTTGGGATGTTTAATTTAACACAATTAAAACACTTTTTTTACTATAAAATCATTATAAACTTTAAATATAATGTTATTTTATACCAAAATCTCAACTGAAAAAATACTTTTCACTTTTGTTTACTTGAGCTTTTAGGCTGATGACTAACCTTGAGAAAACAAAAACGGCGATTTTGTACATTTAGAGTCAAAATGTTTTAGCAAAAGAGCTAAACAATACTTTCACTTTTTAGCATTTAAGAAAGTTCTAAAGCATTTTGCTAAAAAAGCACCCACAGCGTAATCGTTAATAACAACATTCATTTAGCATTATAAAACATGAAAAATTGTAGGATAGAGCCATTGAATTTAAGCATTACAACCAAATTCAAAAACTTCATCCTTAACAATATCGATTAGAAAAAGAAGGAAATCAATTTGACTTTTGTACAATATTTCAGGTCCTTGACTTCTAAGAACTAATTTTTTTTTTCATTCCAATACAAACCAAACATACTTGTAAGTGAAACAGAGAGGAACTGTCGTTGATGGACGACGCTCAAGGGTAGAGAACTCTGTGTTAAAGACTTTAATTTTTCAACTTTTTTATGCCTTTATCGTATTTCTAAGGAAATTTTAGAGCTGGGAATGTTAAATTATCTTAAATGCAATTTTTGCCGATTTTGATCAAAAGCGTTAGAGCCGTTTTTTGGCAATTGTTGAAAGACATAATTTAATCAGTGGAAGCTACCTTATGTGCATACACAATTTTGACGAAAACTTTAATGACAGGTCCTATGGCCACCACTAACACGTATTCCAAAGTAACCTGTATTCCCAGGACGGAGATATAAAATTTCTACTATAATACTTCTGACATTTCTACTCAAAAATCAGTAGGCATTTCAAATAGAATTTCTCAATTCACGGTTTTTCCCCTTCGATTCAAAAAACCATTCTTGAATGTATTCTCCCTTGAAATTTAGGCCTTTGTAATTATTTAGGTGTTACGAAGTAGCCTTCATTTTGATCGTTTTGCCCCATGAAAAAATAAATAAAGAACCAATCGATTTGAACCTAATAAGATTGCAATAAATTTAGCTTCTTGGTAACTTTAAAATTTATGAATATTTCAGGAAAACGCAAAAAACACACATGATCGACAATTATTGAATAAATTACAACCTTTAGAAATTATATCGAATGTCTGCAACGATGGGATTGTTTTTACATAAAACGTTTAAGAAATATCAAAATAATATGTTTTAAAAGTATGAATTTGTCCCCTTTAAAAAATGTTACATTCATTGCTATGCTACATTGCATTAGAAAATTTACATGAATTAAAAAAAAAAAAAAGATTTATGAAATACCACTTTTTTACCTTTACGTTTGTAAAACATATAAAACTTGGGATGTGGAACATCGCACAACTTTCAATTATACCATAATAAGGACGTGGTTTTGTGTCATTTACCATTTTCATATTTTAATCGTTCATTTAGAAAAAAAGGCCAGTTTTGGCAACATTTTTTGCGATAATTCTTGTATGGGTCTTAAAAAAAAAATGATTTTGGCGATATACTTTTCAATAATTATTCTTTCTTGTAAGTAAAACTGAGGAGAAAAGAGAAAAAGGTCTTTGACGAGGTATGCTCAAGAAAAGAGAACTGTGTTACAGACATTCGTTTTTCAACTTTTTACGCAATTAAAGCATTTTTATAGGAATTTTTGAGGGGTGAATGTTTTGAACACCTTAAAAGGCATTACCACAGCGATTTTGAACAAAATCATCTGAGCCGTTTTTTATCAATTACTGAAAAACATAATTTTTTCAATGGCAGCTACCTTATGCGCATTCGGGGTTTTGACGAAAACCTTAATGGTAGGTCCCCGTGCCATCACCAACCCGCACACCAAATTTGAACATCGTAGGTCAATTTGTTCTGGAGTTATGCTGACCACGTACACACACACAGGCATTTTTTCTTGATCACTTTTTTGAAATCAGGATGTTCCAAAACAGGGAGATATGCAAAAAAAAAAAAAAGCCGTTAAAAATCGTTTTATTTGTATCATTTTGGGGTATTTTTACACAGGGCTGCGGTGATGAATTTCATTTCGATCGTTCTAACAATCACAAAATGACCAAATTTTTCGGATAAAAAAATTGGCATAAAAGTGATTTTATATGATTGTCTTTCTTTACGTTTTGGGTAAGGAACACTACAAAGTTGAAAGGAAAGTTATTTCCTCAAGAGTGTGAAAAAAAATTGACGAGGACCATTTTCATAAATATAAGAGGAACCATTTTCATTTCATAAGACCCACAAAATTACAGAACATATCGTCATAACGTTAACATATGGAAATATTCAATACAATCGCTGTCTTTCTCTAATCTAAGTAGTGCAGTTTTAAGTGATGAGACATATATAAATGATTAGAATTTTATTAGATTGCTTATCACCAGAAAATATTATCAATTAATAATAAAAATGAGTACGATTAAAATAGAGCTCAGGGATTACTAAGTATCTACAAAGCTAAGGAAACGGTGAATCCTTACCGCAATAACAATTGGCAAATGTTCTTATTTTAAGGTGTGTAATTAGGCCTTCAACACACCATTGAAGTTTGAATGACCAATATGTTTAAACTTCAAACATCTCAGAAAGCAATAATGTTAAAGAAATGAAAAAAAGTTTACTTTGTTCAACCTTACGCACTAACACATAGCCTGATAAAAACATAGGAGAGAAAATAAAACCAATATTATTAAAATCAACAAATAATGAAAAAAAGAAATTAAAAATACGTATAATAATTGCGTAACGTAAGCAAGAGCAAAAAAGTATCACTTCAGTGTAAAGGGAAGAAGGTCCTTTCTAGTTTCTTGACTAGATAAAAAAAACACCTGTATACCTTTAGGGTGAAGCATCAGTGAGGGGTCTTCATGCTTTGTTGACCACCCCACCTTCAATACGCCCCTTTGAGACTACAAAAGAAGTGAACCACCACACTTGAAGCTGGTAAAGGGGAGAGGAAATATACCTTGACACTTTTCAAGTAGGAACTGTTGGAAGGCCAATTCATTCTTGAAGCGAGTTTTTGTTAACCCCCAGAAGGTTAAATGTTTGTAAATAATGATTGTTTTTCTTTTATTTTTCATATTGAAAAATTTTATACACAAATTTTGTTACTCTTCAGATGCAATTTTTGCAAGCATCATTCACAATATAAGGGTTAATAAAATTCAATAAATATGAAACTGTAAATACTACTCCAAAATTTAAAAAACCTCACTGATAGAACACGCAATGTCTTGGTAAAAAGTTACATCCTACTTGTAATATTTAGAAAGCATTTTATAGTATTGATCGGATAGGCTTCATATCTAAAGTATTAAATTTTTTTAACAGAAATACTTCTTAGTAGTAATTTTTTTCGATAATATTCTAAAATATAATACTTTTCGATACTTAAATTTTACTTTTAATTTGTTATATTACATCCTAGTTTTATGTATACGTATTACTCATTTCTAATTTTAAATTCCAAATAAGTGCACCAAAATTAAAAAAAAAAAGTAACGCCAATCCTTAGGAGCATATTATATTTGTTATTCAAATTGTAGTAAAATAGAAACACGCGGACAATTTAGCATAACAACCCTTATTAAATAAAATGTCTCAATAGTAATAAAATCTGTGACGCAATACAACTCCTACTAGTAAATCAATACATTCAAAAAGATTCTAACTATACACTATTTGTATTATACTACATTTCCCTGCATATGTTTCTATTACATATACATCGCTCATAAGAAAAAATGTCCATTCTATAAACATTCTTTTGCCCTACTAAAGTATTAGACTTATGACAATTGAAAACGCAATACATCTATCCATTTCTAAGTATACTATCAGACATTTTAATTTGATTTTCCATGTAAATATGTTGCACACGGAAACCGTATACACAAGTTTAGACAACATAATCTTATTTAGTTGAGTAAGTAAAAACCAGGTGACTTTTCCGAGTTTAATTTGTAACCGGGGGACCGTTTTGTCACCTAATGAAGAGACCTTATAAAGTGCTTTGAAGAACAATCACGCCATAATTTTTATTTTTTTTTTAAAAATTTTAATTAGATGCAAGAACTTTCTTTTAAAATATAGGCAAATTTCTCCAAATGAACCAATATTATTTTAAACCGAATATTTAAGTGGCTGAAAAATAGGCAGCAAATAGAAATATATATAAACATTGGAAATAAAATAAATTTTGATAGGCAAAATGTAATATAAATATGTAAAATTTAAGTTGATTTTTCTTCAAAACTAAAGGAAGAAAATTAATACAATATAAAAATAAAATCGAAGGTAAACTGAAAAATGCAATGAAATGATTAATTGACAACTTCAACATGTTCCACTTCATAACGAATCAAAATCTATTTTTTATGAATAGCAATCGACCTCATTAATTTTTAAAGTTTATAAAAAAAAATATTGTTTTGAAATATCTGTTAACACATTTTTTGGTCTGATGGGATTTTCCCGTTGGTAGGGATTTCTCTTGGTTGATAGGGATTTTGGCCTTTCGGGATTATGGCTTGTCGGGATTTCGTCCTATTCGGGATTTTGGCTTGTCGGGATTTCGTCCCATTCGGGATTTTGGCTTGTCGGGATTTCGTCCCATTCGGGATTCTGGCCTGTCGGGATTTCGGCTTTCGGGATTGTGGCTTGTCGGGATTTCGGCTTTCGGGATTTCGTCCTAGACCCCCTTTTTTAGTTAGTCCGCTACCTTGACTTTATTACCAAATTATATAATGTAATTAAATGGCAACAAATTTTAAAATCCTGATAAAGAATTGTGCATCCTTTAAATATTTATAAAAGTGCAATTTTCATTGTAAAAATAAAAATTCTTTCTATAATGGAATAGTATTTGTGTCAAAGTGATGTTAGAATGTTAGTCCGTTACCATGGAATTGCCCTTTTACAATATAAAAATGGAACATAGGATTATTTTGTTTTGGGGGAAATTTCTTTCTTATTTTTCAGTTTAGATCAAAACATTGTTTTGTATACAGAGCAATTCACATTGAATGGGATAAAAAAAACAGGGTTTCCACTCAAATCAGAGAATGAAAATCAATGACTTTTAAGGACCTTTGAAAATTTGTTTTCATGCATCTTGTCTATACATAAACTTTTAATAAAGCATATTCTACCAAAAAAATTACAAGTTGGTGCATGCAAAAAACAAATGTCAAAGAATTCTGATACAGTGCGGACAAGAGGCAGTCATGTGGGGATAGCAAGTCTGAGTTGTATTTCTATAAATTTTGCAGTTAGACACACAACATCCGCAAAAATTAAGAATTTTTAAGGCATTTTCTCTCTAAACATTTTCAAGGACTATTAAGCACCTCTAAGCATTATCATATCCTTTTAAGCACCTCAATGCACTTCCAAAGCCTTGAAAGCAAGACAAGTTAAAAAATATTGAGCACTTTTAATGGCTATGCAAACCAAGAAGAATAGCATGGCACGAATTTTGTAATTTATTTAACTGAAATAAATTTATTCTGAAACTACAATTACACAAGTTTTATCGAGCAAAAGTGAAACATAACATATGTGAATACCAAAACAATTGTCTATCCCATTGCTGGATTGGCCCTGCTGAGTCAAATGATATTCTATTGCTTTCTTGGCCACCGAGATCACAACTCTAACCCCTTGCAATTTTGTTCTATGTGATTTTGCTAAAGACAAAATCTTCATGCCTCAACTCTCCCAGGACTTACAGTAACTGAAGCAGCAGAAAACTGACACTCATTAACAGAGGATATTCTATCACAAGTGTGGCAGAAACTGGAATACTGCATACACATTCGCTGTGTCACCGGAGAAGCACACATAGAACATCTATGGAAACTTGAATAACTGTAGTTTCATGTGTGGTAAATTTAATTTATCAAAATAAATTAATTACAACATTCACATGTATGCTTTATTTTTATTCCATTCATTATGAATCACCCTGTATATACATCGAATTTTTAATAAATAATTAAAAATTAACTATGATTAAATTTATCTCTTTATAAGCATAATTTTATAAATACTAATAATTCTAATATTTTTTCAAAAATAATTAGGTGGTGTATCATCTGAAGTCTGAGTTACTTTTATAAAAAGAATTAAATCGACAATTTATAGTATCTTTATCATTTACTAAATTAAAATTGTAGCCCCATCTAAAATTTCAGAATGATCCCATAAAAATTAAAGGTATTTAAAGTTTTTATTTTAATTAAATTACTGTGTTTTGACTATTTAAGTTATATTTTAATTTTACTTTATCACTATTTATATTTTAATTTTATCATTTGGCTTTTAGGAACTATTTTGATGCCAAATATTACATCTGTTCCGAATTTGCTGGTCTAATAATATTGAAAAAATAAAAGCAACCCAATTTCATTAGTTTGCTGCAGATTTTTAATAACATTTTCCCATTTTGAAAATGACAACAACAAAAAATTAACAAATTTATGAATGTTAAAATTAAGCTATGTTTGTTTTATAAAAGGGATTGTAAAATTGCTAGAAATTCTCCATTAATCAATTATTGAAAACTTAAAATCTTGAATCATTACCTAATGGTATTTCCTGTCTTCATTCGTATCCATTGCGGAATAGGTCTGTTTTGTTTCATTTTCTTAGCTAGCTTCTGCTTAATCTTGAATGTTTTGTGAGCAGACTAAAAAAATAAGCATCACATATAAGGCAACTTTGTACTTAATACTGCACACAACAAGAAATTTATTTGTTTTACCATATATATTATTCCCACATTAACATTAAGAATCACACAAAGCACCAACAAATAATAAACATTTCTTCAAATGATATTAGTTCAGGGTGGCCACAAAATTCAGAAAAAAAAGTTCCCCATTAAATTTCTAAAATATTCCCTGATTTGATGGTAATTTTTTTTTCAAATTTCCCCAACTTTTCCAGATGTATAGACAAACTGATGATCAAACAGAACATGTATGACAGAGATAATATGCCAGGTTTTTAAAAATAGTTTTTGCGAATGAACACTGAAAAGTTTTAATTATTCTATAACCAGAGTTCATCCTAGGCATTTTTCGAGAGGCGGCGCACCCTGCCTGCCCTTTTTCTATAAAAATAGCGCCCTTCCTGCCCTTTTTCAGAAAAAATTTCATCCTGAAAGAATTCGAAAAACTTTCGTTTTTTTCCGTCCCAACAGTACGCAATATGTGGATCACCTGTACTGAAATCGCCTGTCGTGAATGCGCATTCGTGTTAAACGCGCAACGTACATATCAGGGACTGAAACCATTGAATAGATTCAGTAGATGTCCATATAACGTGCTTCATTAGTAGGTGGATTGTAGGGAGCCGTCTTACAATTTCCAAATGCACATTACTAAACTCTGATGGCCATTTCGTACGTGTTTTGATTAAGTGTATTTAGCTGGATTTTTACCATGTCTCCTTCAAAATAGAGAAGAAAAAAATTTGAAAGGCTTGATTAACTTAGTTAAAGGTGTATAACCATCAAATGTTAACACTAAGAATTTAAAAAGAATATTTCCGTTTGGACACGCATAATCGCGATGTCCTGTTAAATTTAGGGGGTGTTTTTGATAGTTTACCTGTTACCAATTAATTTCAAAACATCCGTTTCATATTTAAAATTGAACATAACAGGAATGCAATCAAAATCCCAGATTATTTCCGATTTTTTTTTTTTTTTTTTTTTTTTTTAAACTTCTATTACAGCTTACATAATAGCGGCATGCACGGCAAAAAAAACGCAATTTTTACGCTAAATTTTATCCGATTTGGAAAATACAAAATGCACAAATTTCAGGACGTAGTCCAAGTTCTTTAGTCGGAATACTCCTTGTGATATCCCACAATGAATAATGTTAAATTTGAAGAAACTCTATTCTCTATCTAACAATGGCAAACCTAAGAGATGAAGTTTAAGGTTGATTCATTTCAGGGCTGACACTGACTATAAACCTTGAAAATAGTTGCTTTAGTAGCCTCAGATGTTAAAAATAGTAGCCAAAATAGTAGTCTTGGACGCTGAAAATAGTAGCCAAAATAGTAGTCTCAGACATTGATAATTGTATCCTCGCTTTTCAAAACTTAATAACGATTTCTTCTTTCAAAATGTTTAATGTTTAAACAATTATACTATATTGAAAATGACAAACGAATTTAATTAAGCCCAGTTTTCCAATTTTTTTCAGCAATATTCAAAGCAATTAAATAAATTGCTTCAAAATTTAAGTTATTAGTAGTTATAAATTTAACTTCAATATTGAAATTTTAGTCATTTTGCATAGATTGACCTACACAGCGAAATCAATCATCACACCGGCACAAATCATGGACATGATGTCTAATAACACCAATGAAAGCCTTGGCAAAAACACCCATTACAACAATGCAAATCTCAGAGATGGCAGTTATAACATCAGCACTAAAACAGTCAATATTCAACTATTAAACCGTCAAATCAGCTTAGCCTTTGGTGAAAATGACTATCATTCCAATGCAAATATTGGTGATGGTGCCTTCCATACCGACTCAAATCCGAGTAATAGAGTCTACTACATCAACGTAATACTTGGTGAAAATGATCATCACAAGAATCAGAGTCCCATAAAATGGACGTACGCGCGTACAATGTACGCAGGAAATCGGCATATCCTGCAGGAAATTAAAATCAAAAGTTTTTTTGTTTTTTTTATGCGCTTAACAGATCGAGCGATCCGCATTCCGGCAAAAGCGACATCGTTCTGTAGGATTGCTATTCCCCATATAGTTCCCCACCAGTTACTTTTAGGATGAAGGAGAAATTTCAGTTAGGCAGGGTGGGGAAGGAAGAGGTGTCTCCCGTAACTCCGGGAGGGAAGAGGTTATGGGGGTGATGCTATTCCCCATATAGTTCCTCCCCAGTTACTTCTAGGAAGAAGGAGAAATTCCAGTTAGGTTGGGCAGGGAAGGGAGAAGTGTTGACAGCCGTAGGGAATAATTTCCTAATTTTGGATTTTGAACCTATTGAAACATGCAATTACAAGTTTTTCTTTTAGTATAACTTTTTCAATCCATGTGCATCTTGAGTTTTAGGCACTTGAGAGTTTATTTCCTTCAATCTTCTTATTAATTTGAAAGAATTCTTGGGATATTTCATTGTAATTTAAAAGAAACCACATTTTTCTTTAAAATAAAAAGGAGCTATCCAAGCAAGGCAAGGAAAATAAAATGCTGTATTTGCAATGAAGAAATGTTGAAGCAAAACTATTCCCATCATTTAAATCGAAATCACAAAAATGAAAACAGTTAGAAAAGGAGGCATGTTGGACAAGCATCAATGTTTGCTTCCGTTTCACAAGTTCAACCTTGAAGCCAACCCAGTACTAATGACCCTAATATTGAAGCTGAAAATTTGCCATTGGAAACCAATGTTTATCTTGCAGAGTCTGATGCTTCCAAAATAAATGCCAAGAAAGTTTTGAATTAAACAACTTCAAATCCTCAATAGTACGTAAAAATTAATTTTCTGCATCGGTATAATTTAAAGCGCACAGACTAGCAGGAAATTTTTGGTAATGGTATTTGTGTACGCAGGAAGAAAATATTTTTCTGGAGCCCCGACAAGAATGTAAATATTAGCGATAGCGTCCATCATACCTGGGTCATTCTCCAAATACGGGCACTTTCTTGAAACTCGAGAACATTGACTATTCCATTAACAAAATATATATTTAAAAAAATTGTATCATGTAGTTCTAGATGGGTACTAATTAATTACCTGAAATTCAAAATTTATTTTAAATTGCTTTAGTAGGATATAATTCAAAATATGGTAGGAAAGTCAACTCCGTGGACTGCAACCAGTCCATAGTTTACGTAAATAAGTAGTCATATTATTAAAACTACATGAAATATTACCTTTTATTTATGTAAAATTAAATAAATATATTTAGAAAAATAGTTTTACGTATTGAAGTTACAACAAATATTGTAAATTTATAAAGTTTTGGTTATCTTAAGTTTGCAACCAGGTTTTAGCATCATCTCCATGGACAGAGATATTTTTCTAAAATTCTTTACATACGGCAATACAAGTCATTTTTGTCTAGTGTTATTGAAGAGAGACAGACATTTTGTATGTATTTACATTGTGCATAGATCTGAATGAAGCTTTGTTTGTACACAGAAAAAGACATTCTCAATTCTAGGCGAGTATGTTTATTGGTTGTCAACTCCATGGCTTATATAAAACCTATAAAATGTAAACTGTTGCCTGTTTTTTTATATCATAGTAGAAGTACATGATGAAAAGACATCAAATACCTGTACACCTTTTTATAACATTAAAACTGTGCTTCAACTTGCACTCAAAATGTGATTTCATCAACTCCATGGGCACCACGTGGACAACTTCGCCCATGGAGTTGATGCTTTGCCCATGGAGTGGATTCTAAGCCTAGCTAATGAATTTGAATTCTTTTCTAATAAATATATTTTTATAAGCACATATTTATTGATATCTACTTTGCATGTTTCATGTATAAATTAAGTTTATGCAAATTTTTTGTCCATCATTACATTATATTTAAGCATATTTCCTCCATAAATAAGTTTTTAAAAATGCTAAGTTCCATACATATAAATAGGCCTAACCTTGGTGACAGTGAATGATTATGGTGGTATAGCTGCGTCGAATGTTTAAAAGTTTTTTAAAGAAATGCAACCATAATAGTGGATAGAAATGTGGCTAGTAATAGTCTTATTTGATTTTATTCTTAGAGTAGTAGTTAATGTTATAAAAAATTAACAAAAAATTGAAGTTACGTTACATAAATGGAAGCAAAGAAATTTTTTTATATCTTTTAACCAATTTAATATGCATTTTCTAAATTTTAATTGTGGCTTAAAGCAAGAAAGAATCTATGAAATACAAGTTAGAGAGGTAAAAACAAAACAAAGAATGCAAGAGAAAAAGACGTGAGCATGTTAAAAACAACCCAGAGTTATATGAAGAAGCAGCGAGAAAAAAACTTGAACAGTACCATGTTAAAAAAGAAAGAGGTAAAATAAAATCTATTAATGAAATTGCACCAGCCCGATAAGCAAAAAAGTGAGAAAGCATGTTCAAAGAGATACTGTGCAGCCAAAAAGGAAGATGAAAAGTTAGTGCACATATTAAGTCTGGATAGCTCTTCTAGTCCTGGAATATCTGTAGTTCTAAATGAACTTATAGAACATCAAAGCAATTCGCCATTATCACTGAGTGCAAGTTCTGAAAAATCTGCAGAAACTTACTATTCCAGAAAATCTAGAAAAAAAAGTGGTCGGAAAGGTAAAAAATGGTAGGGCAGAAGCTTACAAGAAAATAAAAAACAGGAAAAACTAAAAGTGTACAAAACAAAATATAACAAGTTAAAAAGTAGATAATATGGGGGGGGGGGGAAATGAAACACCAAATATTGAAGTTAAGAAATTGACCAAAGGTTCGAAGGTATCTTCTCTTACAAAAAGATTAGTTTTTCATGAAACATTAATTTGCAAACTGACTGTAATTCTCAGAAAACATGCAGTAGGAAAGAATCTAGGAAATCTTTTTTCTGTTGCGTAGCTGGAAAAATTATAAGTTCCTCAATGAAGATAAAAATATTCAAAAATCTCAGAAGAAGCGATGTTAAAGAAAAAACCCTAATTCAAGCCCATTTGGGACAGATTAAAAAGTTATTCAGAATTTTTTTGGAAGACGATTCTTGCTTCACTTTATGTCTTGGAATGAAAGATAAAATAACCAGAAAAAGAGTGAAAAAACATAAAAGGCACTTGAACAACAGTTTACAAAACCTTCACAAGACCTTCTCAGCTAGTGTATGCAATATTCCATACATTACTCTACGTTTTGTAAACCTTGACCATTTTGTTGTTTTTAGAAAAAAATAGGCCTACGAAACTCGTATCTGTCGGCTTCATGAAACTTATGTACATAAAATTAAAACAGATAAAGATTGTTTCCGAGAATATCCCAGCTGAGATGTACAAAAGTTTGTTGTGGGATAAAGACAATATTAAAGAGTGTTCAGAGAGGAATTGTAAGGAATGCAAAAACAGAAAAATGCATTCATTGGATTATTCAAAAGAAGACACAGTGTCGTATGAGAAATGGATTTTAAAAAAAGTAGACATTATAGTCTAAGGTACTCTGAAAAAGATTAATAAATAGTCTAAAGATCAAATTAACCCTTGCCTGTGGAATATATTTGAAAACGCATTTGCGTTGCCCGAATTGAGTTCGGGTGTCACAGGCAAGAGGTTAACTGTTCTGCTGCTGAACTGGTTCATGCTTTACAATCAGAAATGCTAAATATGATGCTCATGATTCATATTAGTAACAATTTACACCAACATAGAGAAATTGTTGAATATAAAAGACCGATTGAAACCCAAGGAAGTGTTAATCACGGATTTCTCTAAAAATTACAAGTGTAAATACTTTAGTAAAATTCAAGCATTTCATTTCGATAGCTCACGTTAACAAGTGACCATCCATACAGTCTTAATTTATTATAGAAATTATACATACATGCTTAACAACTTAGATTTAACAAAAATTTCATAATGTCAAGTAAACTTCTTTAAAAGAATTTTTTCTTTTCAATGTTAAAAGTATATGTTGACTAATTAAAGATATATTCTGTGTATAAGCAGTACTGCAACATTTGTTTATTAAACCTTGGTATATATTGTAACTTGGTATTTTGGTTCCACTCAAAGTGATGTTGAAAAATACTTAGTTTTATATTTCTTTCCTAAAATTCGACAATATTCTGCTCAATGTCAACTCCGTGTCTCGATCTGTCAACTCCGTGGATGAAAACATTAATAATTTTTTTCTTCAAAAATATTTGTCAGCGATTTTGGCTACGAGCTAGAATATATTAAGAACCATGTAGGGATTATTTAAAAAAATAAAATAAATCATTTAAAGAATTTTTTTTTTACAAAACAGGACATTAAAGTGCCCAGTTTTGGGAATGACCCACCTGTACAAATCTTGTAATAGTCTATTACATCAGCGTAATACCCGGAGAAAATAACCATCCCAAAAACTTAATTCTCAGTGATCGCCCAGCACAAGCTGAAAAACCGCAATAGCTGCCATTACATCGGTATAACACTCAATAAAATTAGCAATCACACACTAACATAAATATTGATGATAGAGACAAACGTTAGAGGAAGCAGCGACAAAAGTGGTCATTCCATTGGAGATTTTGAAATGCTGATTGCAAGCAAGGGTCTGTGGTGAACAGACTTTTAAGCAAGTACACACATGCACATCCTTGAAATTTTAATGCGGATTTGCATCGACCTCAGGATATGTTGTCCAAAAAAAGCTGAAATCAGCACATCCGCAGACTGTACCATGTGCGATTTTTAGAGTGGATTTCATGTATTTATCTGTATGTTAAGAAACAAAAGCTTGCATTTCACTTTCACATATAATAAATAACTTCCACTTTGGAGCATTGTTTACATTTAGTGATGTGTAGTTCCGAAATGTCATGCACTTTGCTCTTTTGATTGATTTAGGAAAATAACAAGGGTTTTTTATACTTTAATACTAATGCAATTACCTTGACAAAGTTAGGCGACTTTTTTAACAAGAGGAGAAAGATGACTTACGATGACATTATCAAGCCATTTAAGTTGCGCAAAAATAGATGTCCCACTAGTTACGTGGCAACCCTCAATTGCTAAATGTACATTTCAATTGGTATTTTTATGCAAATATAAGATTTCAATTAAAAAAGAAAAGGTTAAGGAAGCTGTCCATACTGACGGTATTTTCTTCCAGCATTCAAGGCAAATTTCACAAATTTATTCTTGTCAAGTAAAGTGAATAAAAGCAAAATAATTTGATATTTGAGAATATAATAGTGTATGTTGTCGAGCTTCGCACTGCGAAAGATAAAACATTGGAACCTAACAAGTAGGCAAAAATAATAAATGCGCGAGTGTGATTACCAGGGAGTAATTATCGTCAGACTAACGAGGTTACCACTCGATTCACGAAAATTAACACCTATTTCGGTAGAGTTCATTTCCCCCCTAAAAATATCGCTATTTTGACAAAACTGCGTCAGTACCTTAGTGTCGATTTTTTTCCGTCCTACAATCAGACAGTATCTACTTAAAAAAAAAAAATAGTAGCCTTAGTCCAAATATAGTTGAAGGTTTTGCTTAAAATAGTCGTTTTGGGCCGTTTTTTCACTAAAATAGTCGCCATAGTCGCCTCGCCACTAAAATAGTCGCTTTAGTAGCCTTTATAGTTGTCAGTGGCAGCCCTGTCATTTAAACTTTAGAAAATTTTGAAAAAGTGAAAAGTTCTTATCTTAAAACGTTTTCATTATACTAAAACATTCTTATCTTAATTTTACTGTATTATAAATTGATATTTTTATAAAAATTACTATTTGATGACAATTTCACTGTGTACATTGCACTTTAATTTTAATAATTTTCTCAGTCTCATTCCAGCAGAATTAGGACTGAAGCATTTGATCAGTATTTTGATATCTTTTAAGTTTCTGAACGAGTTTTTGATTCACGGATTTTTGCATTATTATTTTTTTTCTTCAGAATATTGAAAATTAATCGTGGTAGAAAAGTATAACAATATTGAAATTGTGGCAGAAAACGCGTATGCAAATTTCTGCAATTTGCCATAAAAGTGCCCTTGTAAACAGGAATTGCCCTTTTTTTTGGAAAATAGCACCCTGCCCTTTTTCATTTCTAGGATGAACCCTGCTATAACATGCAATTTCTAATGATTAAAGCAACAATTCTCTGGGTAAATGGCGCCAAAATAAGGAAGTACAGGGAATATACCTTCAAAACAATGACAGCTAATTTCCCTGAAATTATTTCTGTGGCCACTCTGCAGTAAAGTAATTTTGTTGGTAAAAAATTTAGAAGTAGTATAACTTTTAAAGAAATTTTATAGTAAATTATTATTCAAGTGATTAACCCTCTAGTGCACAGTGTAGCACAGGGTTCGGCAGACTATTCTACACTAAAAGCCAATTATTTAATAATCCAAATCGTAACATTTTCAGTGTTTCCACTAATATCACAGAATGAAAATCAATGACTTAAGGACCTAAATAATGTTTTAAAGGACCATTGAAAATTTATTTCCAGGCATCATGTCTATATATAAATTTTTAATAAAGTATATTCTACCAAAAAAGTAACAAGTTGGTGGATGTGTAATACAAATATGTCGGTTTGGTTTGTGTGCTCAACGACCTATACTTGTGCACAATAACGGCTAATCAGGCCGGGACCTATAGCTTAATGTGGATTCCAAAGCACAATGAACATCTATGCCTAACCCAGGATTCGAAACCGGCATATTTGGCATGCGAAGCCAGAGCGCTAATCCCACAGCCATCAAGACACTTTTTATGTTGGAGAATTCCAATATGGTGCAGATAAGTGGCGGTCCCGCAGAAATAGCAAGTCCGAGTCATATTTTTATGAATTTTGCATTTGGCCGCACAACATCTGCAGAAATTAAGGACTTTTAATGACCTCTAAGCATTTTCAAGGAATTTTAAGCACCTCTAAGTATTTTCAAAGCCTTGAAAACAAGTTTAAAAATATTAAAAACTTTTAATGATTATCAATGACCATGGGAACCCTGATTTTTAAAGAGCCACAAAACAAATATAAACAGTACCAATATGAGCTATTAACAACAAACGGTTTTACTACTTTAACGGTATAAAAATCATGGCAGATGTCAGTAGTCCATTTTTGTTAGAATGGATAACTGAGCTTGTTCCCACTCTTTCATAAATTCTTGATTTTTCTCTTCCTTATGAATGCAGTCATATTTTTCCAATATAGTACATCAAAAGCAAAGGCATTTTAACAAAGCACGAAACCACAAAAACTTTACAGTGAAAGGTGTTATGTACCTCAATCGGAGAAGACAGAACAACGAACATCATCAGAGCTTAGCTCAAAGCAAGTGAGACTGTGATGCATGGTAGACGCTCTCCTATTGCAGATTCTGATGTTCTATATTTCCTTAATTCTCGAGTTTGAGATTATGCAGTAAATTTGTAGTGGGTTTTCCCAAACAAAGCACAAATTTACTTTACCATTAATTGCATTGTTAGTTTATACTTGGGTTGGGATAAATTAGGCTGAACTTGAAGAGCCGCAAATGTCCATGAGAAGAGCAGTGGTCTGTCGACTACTGGTGTAGCACATATGCTACACCACTTATTGGGAACAAATCTTACAAAACAGCTTCATTAGCACATGATGTTGTATATATACTAAACAATAGTTCAAATTAATAGTATAGTTAAACAAGCACTTGGAAAAAAAATTATAAATTTTTTCAGCAGCCCAGGTTAGATAAATGTGGTTTCTTGCCACATTTTATTTTAATTTTCTTTGTTTTATTTTTATTTATATTTCAATTTTAGTTAATGTGTTTTTGCTTTAACGAATTTTCTGGGCAACAAATGTCCTACACTACATTTGTTCTGGGTAATGTAATGGAAATGATTACAGAAAACAGTAGCCACTGTTGAGATATTTCATCACGAAAAACAAGGAATGTGGTCTGAAGTTTCAACAAATTAGTAAATTTCATTTATCTCTTAGAAAACCACTTTCTCCAGTCCAACAATTATCACAAAAAAATTTATTTTAAGAAATATATTACTGGGCCAGGACATAGTGCCATTCTTTAACTCAGTCCTCTAAAGTGTAATAAGAACACGTATTTTGAGAGAAAACTAATATCCCGAGACAAATCCGGAGACTTGTTTCTCTTCCGAAAGTAAAAAAGGCAATTTTTTAAAATTCAACTTACCATGGCAAAACTTGAATCTCTATATTTCAATTATAAATATTAATGAATATAAATTATTGGCTAGTGAATGTGTAAATCCAAGGAGGTTAGAAGAGAAGGAGGTGTGAGCAAGCTGGAAAACCATTCGAAACCGGTTGTACCTATGAAGCAGGTTTATCGCCGTTTTCGCCAAGCAACTAAGCCCTTTTCGACACCAAACTCCCAACTGCGCCAAGCTTAGTTGATTTTCTCTACCAGCGGTTCCTACCCCACGGACCGCGAGTAGCGTGGTACTGGGCCGTGGACGCTGGTAGAGAATCACCGAGATAAATATTATCGGAGCTTCAGGGTTTAAGATGGAAACAATCGAGCCACTCGATTGTATTTTTCGATGTTGTAACGAGTGAATAACATCGATAGTGAATAATGCGTGAATTAAACAGCATGGCTAAGTTTTAATCTAGATATTGACTCTCTCATTGACGGGGGATAAACAATGTCACAAATTCCGATGATTTTTTTTTTTAAAACTTTGGTCACTTGTTTTTTAGTTTTCTAATTGTTGTAACAGCCAAGTGCAATAAAGTTCCTCACTTTATAAAAAAATATAATTTAATTTTTCGTGTACAGTATATTTTTTTCAAATATAGATAGTTGATCCGAACAACTAAAAAGGTTAGAAACCGCTGTTTTATACAATATAATTTTTCTCTTTGTCAAAGAGAACTTTTTCTGTCCCCCCCCCCCCCTTCTCCCAATTTGTTTGGGAAGTTGTTTTGCGGGAGAATCTGTTGAGTTAGTATTATTTTTGTAGCTTTTATTATTCTAAAACAATTATAAAATGGGCTTGTTTACTGTTTAACATTGCTTTATAAGCAGTGGCGTTATTGACTTGATGATACTTTTGTATCGATAAACAAAATTCTTCTAAAAATCATTAATTTTTTTTTTTCTGAGAATAGCGATTTGACCATACAAGTATAATATACGAGAAGGTTGAAAAACAAATAATAAGATGCAGGTGCAAATTTGGAAATTATGGTAAGTCACAATATGTTTCAACTTATATCAAATGATTGTATTTCATTTGTTCTGACAGTTACTTACAAATTATAACCTTTTTTAAAAAATTGTTCATATAAATTTCGATTTTGCGTGTGTGTATGACCTACAAATCTGCGAATGGCTAATTAACCCTCTTACCGTCATCCAATCAGGCTGACCAACCTGATGGCGGTGTGGTTAGCGCTCTGGCCACTCATGCCAAAGGCCGGGTTTGAATCCGGGTTCCGGGTTTTGCAATGGATGTTCGTTGTGGTTCAGAATCCACGTTAAGCTGTAAATCCTGGCCTGATTAGCTGTTATTGTGCATAAAAATAGGTCGTTGAGCCAACCAATCGGGTGAAATTGGTCACATAGATTCGTTATCGATGACAATGCATTGTATTAAGTTTTGGGGGCTGTCACTAAAAGACCGCTATTGCAGACACTACATTGTCACTTCTAATGATTTTTTTTTATTAGCACCTGTTCTGTCATCCAGTCGAAATGAAACTTTTCAGAATGATTTGATATAGATTCCAATCCATTGTATCAAGTTTTGGGGGCTGTCACAGACACTCAAAAAGATCGCTTTAACACAGGCTTCTATTATCGTTTCTGAATGCTAATAAATCCACTTACCGTCATCCAATCACGCTGAAATTTGATAGACAGATTCATTTTCGCTAAGAATGTATTATATCAAGTTTTGGGGACTGACACTATTATAAAAGAATGCTTTTACACAAGCAACTATCGTCGCTTCGGATGACATCACACTTCATCCAATTGGACTGAAACTTACCAGATAGACTCGCTGTGGATGAAAATGTATTCAAGCAAGTTTTGAAACTAGTAAATATTTCGGAATAGATGTTGTTTTTTCCCCTTAGTGATCACACATTATCAAAACTTGATCTGAGTTCAGTGACTTAACACATAAAACATATATATAAAGGATTTATATTAGAAACTTTGTTTTTATGAGTTATAATAGTAAAAAGATTTCTTGAATTTAAGATGTTAATGAGATAAATAATTAAATCATCGAACAGTTTTCTTTCTGTACTTCAGATATTTACCCTTTAATAAGATTACATTATTAAATAAAACAAAAGGTGGTTCCTCTAATCTGGAGCCGTAATTTCTGTGTAGTTTGTAAAAGTTTAGATAAATCTGTTAATTTTTAATTCTGAGTTTTATTATGTAGGTTTATATAATAATGTCAATATAAACTGATGATAATAATTATTGTTAACCGTTTCAGTGCTTTTTGAAAGCTTTTTTTTTATTTGCGTTGAAGAATTTTCTCTTCTAATTGGTAAATAAATAAAAATTATAATATTATTTAGTACAGTGCATTATATTTTAAAGGATAGTGCTATGCATGAAAAAAGTTATTCATTACTGAACTGAGAATTTTATTATGAGTCTAATTTATGAATAGAAGAAAATTTATAACAAAAGATACATGAACATTGGAAAAAGTTTAAAGTGGCAACCGACAATGCAGCAACAAATGTGACAGATCTTGCAGTAAAGAAATTGGCAGGATTTTTTTTATTTTTTTTCCATTACTCTTTTATCAATTTTTTCTTACAATATACGAGTTTAATATTGATTTCTGGCGAATTACAGTATTGAAATTATTCTTAATTACTTTTGTGAGCATTTTTTATTGAATTCAGTATTTCAATCACGTAAAATATTCCAAAAACACATCAGGGCTTCATAAGTAATAATATAAATTAAACCAAAGCAAAGTAGAGAATATCTGATTACCCATGATATTACAATAATCATGTTTTGTAAAACTATTTTAGTACAATTCGAATCGAAAAAGAGCATCCAAAGTTTTCAATAGAATCCAATTTTTGTCCATTATTCCTTTTCTTTTCAAACATAAAGTTCGAAATCCAAATACCTGAAGAACTAAAAAAAGAAGCCGCCTTGTTCATCGACAAGTCGTAAAACTTCGGCGTATAAGTCACAATAGCAGGGGGCTTTTCTCTGTTCCTATTCCTCCCTCAGGCCATGGAGTGATAATGGACTTGCTTTCGGACCCTTTTGTACCCTACTATACCCATCGTCCGTTACAAATTATCAAAGAGGGGCGACGCTGTTGTCACCCGCCACCAAGGGGGGGGGGGGGAAACCTGCTCTCGCATCTCGTTTCATGCCCACCCACGGAGTTGACAGCGGAACCTCAATTGCCCTTTACAAATTAGCACCGAGAAGTCTTCAAAAGTATGTCATTGTAAAAGCTACGGTTTAGATTTCAGCGGACATTCGGAATTTGACGCACGGAAAACGAAATAATCAATCGAATTAAACAACCAAAAACTTTAATTAATATTTTTTAATTATTTTTTAAGCTTTTTTTATAAAGTGATTTTAAATAAGGGTAGAGCTCTGAAATTTTCGGCATTAGTAGATCTTGCCTTCTAATTTTGATTTTCTTAAACAAAATGCTAACATTTTAATTTAATTTTTTAAAAAAGTTTTTAAAGTTTTTCTTTGTAAAGTGACTTCAAATAAGCGTAGAATACGAGTTTCAGTGAGCGAAGTGAACATATGCTTGCGCAATAATTAACCTTCCAGTGAACAAAACAAGCCTGTGCGGGCGTAGCAAAGAGCGAAGGGAGCTTGTATTTGCGTTGCAACTAACCTTTGAACGAGTGAAGCGAGCCAGTTCTTATGTGTCAATAAACTTTTCAGCCAGTGAAGCGAGCTGTTTTTATATTACAATTAAACTTCCCAGATAGCATGCAAGCTTACGAAAACCTTGTCATATGCTTGTCATTAGACTTGCAGTTCTAAGCTTGCCGAGTAACCCTCTAATAAAAGGGTTTGAAAAGGGCAGCCGTGAAAAGCTTGGAAAGTAACACCTTTCGAAAAGGATATGTAAAGGGTCGAATTCCAGGGCATCAGCAACCCCCCCTTTTCGAAAGGGTAGGTAAAGAGTCGAATTCCAAAGGCTGCAGTCTTTCCCCTCTAATAAAAGGGTTTGAAATGGGCAGCCGTGAAAAGCTTGGAAAGTAACACCTTTCGAAAAGGATATGTAAAGGGTCGAATTCCAGGGCATCAGCAACCCCCCCTTTTCGAAAGGGTCCTTTTCGAAAGGGTAGGTAAAGGGTCGAATTCCAAAGGCTGCAGTCTTTCCCCTCCCCTTACCGCAGATCAGATAAGATCTCCCCCGTAAAACGTGTGTGACTCGACGTATCTTGCAACCGGTTTTGAGTTTGGCATTCGAATGTTGGTTAAAGAGCTTGACCAAGAGCTTGACGGACACGGAAGATGAAATACTTTCAACTTTAATTCCCGCTGTAAAAACCGGTACGTACGTTGTTTTATATTTATAATTAATTAATTTTTTATCAATCTGCAATAATATTATTAAAACGGAAGCGTTGGAACGTTTATCAAATTCTTAAAGAAATAGGCTTAATTAGTTGTTGACACATAGTAACGCAGCCTAGAAAACATTAACAATTTTTTCATAGACAAGTAACTTTTTTGTTTCTTCGAAAAGTTTTATGGGCCGAAAAAAAAATCAGCTATTTTTGTGGCGAAAAGTTATTGAATTGCGTTGGGGTAGAATTTTTTAAATAGTACATGCTTTGTTATAAACAATAGCTTAATTCCATAATTCACTCTGAGCGTAATTTTTACCTCGTAACACGTTTTTACGATACTACAATTTATAAATCTGTACTTAAGATAAACTACCAGGAGTGCAATGTTAAACACTAAATTGCATTTATGGGATCCCGCATTTTATGATAGTTTACTTCTGAGGTACAGAAATGTTCCTTATGTGCTGTAAGTTTAACGTAATGAAATGAAATTTAGCCGTGTTTCACCAACATTCCCTTAAATACAGACAGGGCAGCCGACAGGATTTTCGGCCCCTATGCAAATGTAACTCGGGCCCAATTACCCTCCCTCGCCCATATACACATATTAGCGTCGATACTAAAAAGATAATATCTCCACAGTTATTATAACCACATGCATTCAGGACATTTAACCTAAGAATAAGATGAAGCAATAAATGATTATACATTTTTTCATTGTTTGGGTAAACAAATACTAAACTTGCTGCGTATTCTCAAACCAGAAATATAGAGAAAACGAGAAAAAACAAAGATAAATTAGAGGAGTAAGATGAACTGATAGCACTGTTCTCAAATACCAACTTAAAGTTAGCGGTCCCCTGGTACCTTCCCAGTCAAAATACAGAGCAATCAGAATGCGCTATATGAGTGCGCCCATGATGCTTCACAATTCCAATTGCATCGAGCTTTTCTTGACGTTCGTTGTTCTCTTGTCTCCGACTGAGGTAGACGGCAAATTTTGCTGTAAAATTTTACACATGCGCGTGTTGCTAAAACGACCTTTGCTTTTTATACACTTGATTGGAAAAACCCGAGTTCGATTTCATCCAAAACGAAGAAAAAAATTGATGTGAAAAATCGAGAATTTAAAAAAGAATGAACTAAATCGTATGCGTTAATTAACACCAAATTTGGACAGCTGACTTGTCTCATTCAGGCCCGTAGCCAGCCAAAGTTTGTAGGACGGGCAAAAATTTTCCCAGGAGGGACAGAAATATAAATTACTTAATTGGTTTTCAATTAATTTTTACAATTATTACAAATTTATACAATTTTTACAATTCGTAAAAGAGTATTTATCAGAGCACTTTGTGAAGTACATATACAAAAAAATATTTAAAAAAAGAAACATTGTTAATGTATTTTTGATGTAATTTTATTTTTATTAATTCTTTTAAAGATTCTACACCAGAAATTTTTTTGATAAAAACAATACTTTCAATTAAAAAATTTTTAAAGTATATTTAATACAATTCTATTCCTTTAAAATATTCTATGCTTGTCCATCTCTTAATTTTTCACACATTTCAACTTAAGAATATCTACTTTAAAAATAATTACAAATATAAAAATTAGTAAAAGTTACTTTTACATAAAAAGTTTTTTTAACATAAAAAGTTTTTTTAACATAAAAAGTTTTTTCGAAGTTCTGTTCTTACATTTCTATTTAAAAATATATATTGTTAAACAAATTACATTTTTCTATCATTGGTCTTGTGTCATATATATATATATATATATATATATATATATATATATATATATATATATATATATATATATATATATATATATATATATATATATATATATATATATATATATATATATATATATATATATATATATATATATATATATATATATATATATATATATATATATATATATATATATATATATACACATTACTAATAGAATTGCATTTTCCTTTATTTTCTCCTATCATTTTCAATACTCTGAAAAATTTATCAGATACTATTATAATATAAAAACCCTTTTTCTATTTATTTGCATATTTTATTAATTATAATATAAAATAATAGAAATTCATTTTTCTATTCTTGGTCTTATATTAAACATTTTGAAACTTTTTAAAATACATAGCGTAACAAAAAAATCTAAAATAAAATGATAAATGTTAGTATAATAGCAATTTCCTATCTTTACACCATATTCAACAATTTCAAAACTCTTATCTCTACTTCAAATGCCCAAAACACTAGATTTGCCATCCTTTCGTGGCCCATTGACATTCTTTAGGGACAATTTATGGCCGTCAAAGTGGAAAAGGTAGATTCGCAAGTTGCTGTGCTACAACCGAAGGTATCAACAGCAGCAAAATGTTCGTTTCAATTCAATCATAGATATAAAGGTTTACAAATGATTGGGATAAAATTTTCCAGGACAGGCGAAGATTTTTCCAGGTCTTGCCCCACTCTGGCTACAGGCCTGGTCTCATCTGCCATGATTTTTATACTATAAAAATGTTCGTTGTTAAAAACTCGTATTTCCGCTCTTTAAATGTACTGCGATTCTGATGATTATTGAATGTTTGGCTCTTTGCACAGAAACGTCTGCCGAACCCTGGTAAATGTAAAAAAGGTTTTGGTAATAGAAATAGTACACCAGCGTTAATTGGGTGCTCTCATGATATGTTTTGGCTTTATAAAATACTGTAATACAGCCTCTAAAAAAAATTATCTCAATAATATTCATTTCTAAACATTAAAATACAAGAATTAAAATAAATTATTGTTTTAATTTTTTCGTTTCAATAAAAGTTAAAATGTCCTTATGTGTACTGATTTTTAAGGAAATAGTTTGTTAAAACATCTTGTGAAATGCATATCGGCTTCCATTTATTTATTCCTAGTAAGAGGTTATATTTTTCGAAAGCTATTTTATTGGCTTATTTAGGTAGAAAAATGAAGAGGCCCATACGCTAGAAAATATTTCCAACTGGTAGTTTTTGTAAGAAAGAAAAGCAACGAACAGACATTTTGGAAACTTTCGAAAACAGCATTTTAGATTATGTGACCTTTATTTAAACAGTTTAAGGTCTCAATTAAATTCATTTCATGGTATTCGAGGTTATTGCATATTCAACATAATAGGCCAAGAAATACATATAAACTTATAAATCAGCATACTAAAATATCGTATTTTCTAGACAAACTAGAAAGGATAGGACAAAAACAATATAAAGATTTTTTTTTTTAAAGTTTTAAATTTTAAAATAAAATTTCAATTATAAAAGTTTGCTGTCGATTAATCGAGTACTACAATTTTACAGAATTTTCTGATATTTTAGAAAAACTTATTAAATAACTAATGATTATTAGATAATTTTTATCTCAAGGCAAAATTTTCAAACAGATCAATGTATTGGATTTCAAAACAATTACGTATTTACCATTTTAACAATTTTACGGACATTTTTAAAAAAAGCAGTATATAAAAAAAAAGATTTTTTTTTCTTTCTTTCTCCCCCCCCCCCCCCCCCCCCAATAGTATTACTTAAGGGTAAAATAATCAAAAGGGTAAAATAATATCATAAGGGCCTAACATTTTACAAAACGTTGCCTGCAAATTGAACCAGGTAGTTCTCAAATATTAAAAAATTTCTACATAAATTACAAACACAATGAATTAATAATCATTTTAGATATGCATTAATTTCTGGTGATACGTTCTTACATAAGCAATGAATTTATCATTTCCTTATTGCTTGGTTGTTTTCAGATTATCTGGCGCCTTCAGCAACACGAGGGCTATAATGCGCCGAAACATTCGTCATTAGACAAGCCAACATACATTTACCAACACCCATGCCTAACACCGGGACTCAAACAAGCAGCCTCGCGGTCTATAAGCTTGCACTCTAAACACTATACCGTTTGGTCAGCCATTTCCTTTTTAAATCAATGAATAATATAAATACCATTTACCCAAATAACAAATGCTTTTGAGAATGTAAACTTGGTATTTTGAAAAATAATTATTTAAACTTTAAATAAATAAATCTTTAAACAAATTACTTTTATTGGTATCGATAGCTAGCTTTTGAAATTAGTTTTAAAAAAATTCAATTTTAAATGTATAAATTCTAAATCTTGACACACATACTAAAATTAAATGTTACTCTGAACTCATACATTCTTATCAATCGTATATTGCAAGCCCACTTTAAGGACACTCCGGTGCATCCTCAAGGCATGTCTGGTCTTTTGTCAAAGAGCAGACATGCAGCATGTGTGGCCAATTAACCAATTTCCCAAGGCTATAACGCTGTTGTATGGTATTGACAGATACACCGAGCCCAACTGCTTCTTGGTTTGCGGGGCGGGGGTTAGAAATAGAGGAGGTGCTTTTCTCCATCTGAAGTTAAAAAAAAAAAATTCGGTACCTTTTGTCTTTTTGTTTTGTTGTATGGATCCAATAAATTTTAAAAATTTTTAGTAAAACAAGATATCGCGGGTTCTTCTTGACAAGCCCTTCTTTGTTTTTATTTAAATTTTATTTTAGTTACTGTGTTTTTAATTTTGGCGAATTTTCTAATCGCCAAATGTCATATGCTACATCTGTTCCAATGTTTCTTTCAAACTCTGTTTAAAATACATTTTCCAATATTTCTCAGAAAATTTGCGTTCCACAACTCAAAAGATCTGACTGCAAAATGCTGAAACCCAACTCAAAGCTATCTCCTGAAGTTTGAGGTAAGCTTTTTTTTTTTAACTTTTGTAATTTTTAATCAAATGTGCGTAGTGTTAAAAACAATGAATTCTTCTGCTAGTCGCTTTTCTGGTAACCTTGTTGACCAGCTCTTCAAGAACTACTTCATTATTTTCTGTTGTTTATTTTATTACTTTTTCATATTTTTTTAGTATTATGGAGTGAAATTATAATTTTTCTAATGTTTATTTTTATTTAGTCACCATTTTTTTTAGTGTGTTTATAGGCTATTTTCTTGTAGAGCAGTCTCAATCTTTAAAATTTTATTTTATTATTTCATTTGATTATTAATTTTTTGCAGTCACATTTTAGAATTGGAGGATCAGTACTTCTACTACACTTTTTTAGTAGTATTATAGTTACTCACTATTTAGTTTTTTTCTTTGGTTTTCTGAAAGAAAAAAAGACTTTTGTCTGCTCTTGCCATATTCATGTAACGCCTTAAAAAACTGAACATTTGATCATAATAGGAAAGAGGGTTGGGCAGCTAATATTAAAAAATAATAAAACTAGTTATAAATTAAAATT
This sequence comes from Linyphia triangularis, assembly GCA_963978545.1. Classification (NCBI taxonomy): domain Eukaryota; kingdom Metazoa; phylum Arthropoda; class Arachnida; order Araneae; family Linyphiidae; genus Linyphia; species Linyphia triangularis. The sequence continues at coordinate 41,839,126 of OZ021724.1, read as the reverse complement.
ACTCACTTTTTAACATAATGAAAGGAAATTTAAAACTGCAGTGTTTCACAACTATTCTGTTAAGGTATTGAAAAACATATAATTTTACAATTCTACATTATAACGAAAAGAACATTTAATAAACATTAGTGCCGTTTCTAAAACACAACTTAAGCATGTGTTATTAAAAAAACGTAAGCATGAATGTTATAAATAAAATCAATGTAAACACATAATACAAGCAACGCAAGAAGTAACATGTTAAAAAGTCAACGCTGGTGTATACAGTGAAATTTATTAAATGTTAAATATTGTTATGATATAATGTAAACACTGTTTATTGGTGTATTCTAAATCCCCTAAACAAGGCAATTTCATTGGCTACCGAAACCAAATTTTTATGTTGTTGTGAATTGACAAAAAGTGCCAGTCTGTTCAACCTTGTTTTGCTCATAGAATTTCTTAATATGATGTTAATGATCACAAAGTTGAAAGCTCAGAAGTTTCAATTGAAACTGGTAAAATACATTTTTTTTTTAATAAGGGACGTATATTCGGAAATATGTCTACAGAACATTCTGCGAAAGCATCAAGAAAACCTTTCTACAGGGTTACTACAAAAGAATCATTCATTTTCAAAACAAGATTTATTCAAAAGTATTATACTTTTGAATAAATCGGGTAAACTTGAGCACCACCTGGAGCATAAAACTTAAATATTTTGCGGTTGTTTTCTTGTACCAATCATATTTGTAAGTATAATACTTTTGAATAAGTCGGGTTTTGAAAATGAATGATTCTTTTCTAGTAACCCTGTATTTTGTTTTCCATATTTCCTAATCTGCTTCGATGATGTTTTGAAAACCAAGAAAACCTCTTTCATAAAATTTTACCAGATTTTCTATGGCAGATTTGTATTATTGGTATCAGGAGGGAGAAGTCTTGTGTCTACGCATGCTCTTTCAGGGAATCAGTAAGTTTTCTCTGCTCTGACCATCTGAAGGACGTCATGACCCCAGCATATAGAAATGAGAAAGAAATGTAAAATCGGAAGAGTTTGAAATGAAATAGATGTGCTTGTATTTTTGTGTTCATTTCTCGTTGTTATAATTATTTTGAAAAAATGACTGACTCGAAAAGTTAGTTAAATGAGGATATTAAGTATTAACTATTTACAAAAATTGTTACATTACACTTGGAAATATAATTTTTCTCAATTTTCAGGGAGCTGTAGCCCTATCAGCCTCCTCCCTGTATACGCCACGGACTTCATATGGCTAAGCAATCCTACGTAAGTAGAATCCTTTATTTGTTCTGATCTTCAATACCAAATTATTAATCGTGGTGAAACAGGGAGTGTTAAATTTTTATCGAGCGAGGGGAGTACTTTCATTTCACCTAAAATTATAAAATAGCATCTAAGAAAAATCGAATATTTCAATAACGTACGTATTAGAGGCATTAAAGTTTCAATAAAGGATGTATTTTGAATTCTTTTAATTAACTTCGATTTTGTGTGAGTGTCGATAGAGTTCAAGTCTGCGGATGCTTAATTAACCCACCTTGCCGTCATCCAAGCGGGCTGAAAGTTGGTAGATGGATTCGATGTCGATGGTAATACATTCTTTCACATTTTGGGGCTGTTATTGTCACTAAAAAGTTGCTTATACGGAATACTAATAAACTAACTTGCCTTCATCCAATCGCGCTAAAATAGCAGTAAGCCGATCATTGTTGAAACTCTTTGATATTGCCAAATTTTTTTTAAATAAATAAATGTGGGAGTAGACGATCAGAGAAGGGACACTTGCTGAGTGTAGAATCCAGCTTTAATGAATCCTTATTGCCTCTTATCTCATACTACATTAGGCACAAGCGCCTTTCTTACGTATATTCACATCGAGAATGTTCAGTGATCTGTCTCTCTCATCAGAATGAGGAATATCTCCCTCTGCCGCTAGGAGTCGCCACGAGGGGTTCTCTAGTGGTGCGCCCCCTATCTCCACACTCGGTCATCTTGGCGAACTATGTCCTCATAGTTTATATCTGAAGTTATCTGAAATAGAAAAACACAAGGAAAGCAATATGCACAGATACTTTGATTGTCACATCTATGATTGTTTTTGATTGGTGTCTCTTTGTAATGGCCAAAAAATTTTGCTCGCTGAGTGTAAACTCGATATGTTTTGGGTTTTTTGCGTCTTTTCTTAAACTGTTCGAGGCTCTCCTTATTCACTGAGGTTTCTTCAGTCTTCTTATTTGCATCTGATAATGATCTCTTCTTTTTATGTTTTTCCTTGACATCCTTCTGCCCTTCTTTTTTGGTTTCATCTTGTTGAAGGTTTATCTTCATCTTTGAAATTTCTGCATTTTGAAGTTTCATTCCATGCTGAATATGTTTAACGAGAATAGAATCTTCCTTCATTGCTCTTACTTGTTTAGTTATCTTCACATCCATTTCCTTTACTTCTTTTTGTCTGGAACATAACTCTCTCTTCACTTCAATGTTGTGATTTTTCTCCTTTAGCTGTCTTTTTAAGTTTGCTCCTTCTTCTAAACTTAAGACTGAGGGTTGCAAGACTTTATTAGTGGCACTCAACTCACATTTTCCACGAGTTTGGCATCGTTGATCTAACTGTTCTTGTAGTAACTTGGCTATTTTCAATTCATTTTTAAGATGGATAATTTCTTCTTTAGCTGATCCAATTTCCATTTCACAACCTGCAATATCTTCTCTGTATTTTTCAAGAATTTCAGTGGTTTCTGCCAGTTCCTTTAAATTTTCCGATTCTATTTCTTCAAGTTTAGCTTGTAATGCATCATTCTTAGCTTCCAGTTTAGAGTACTGTACTTTGAAAGTGGCACCTTCTGTATGCAGCTGTAAGATTTCATCTTCACATTCTTTTATCTTACTTTGAGCTTCGTTCAGTTTGCAATTAAATTCTTCCATTTCTCTCTTGAAATCTTCATCTCCTCTTGGTACAGCTTTTTTCGCTTCTACTTCAGGAAGTTTTTCTTTAAAAGGCGTACATTCTGTAAGTAAACATGAAGCAATCCTACGCTTTTCGCCAAATAATTTCGCATCTGCTACGGAATCTTCTCTCTTCTTTTCGCCGCTAAGGTCTAATCTTTCTCGGGTCACACCAGTAAGATGACTAGCGCTTCTGCATTGGGAAGGCGGAGCTACAAATTTCTCCTCTGCTCTGCTTCCTGATTGGCTGCCGCGGCTGTCGATCTTCTTCTCAACTGTCAGAACAGATTTGATTGACATCTTGCGGAGCGGTTCGCTTTCATTTTATCTTTTGGCCTCGCCAGACTGGCGCCTGATAACTTGTAAATAAAAAACACGTGGATCCTCTCGGAGCTGTCTGTAAAAGGATGGGTTTTCGAATTTTCCTATAACGTCCATTCCAATTATTAACTCATTTGTGTGGTCTTTGATGACGTATATTTTTGCATTGACTGAATGAGTGTCGATTTTAATGTCAGTATGGAAATATCCTAATGGTTGTATTTCTATATTACCTAACCCTTTTAGTAATATGTCATTTGTCATTAATTGGGGTGATCCTATTTTTATATACAAGTCCTCAGAAATGAAGGTGACTTGGCTCCCTGTATCATTCATAGCAACTATTTCATGATCAAATATTATTACCTTTGTGGTGCTTTTATTGTCAGTGTATGCACTAATTTTATTGATTGGACTATTATAACTTTCATTGTTGACATACACATTACTCTTATAATTAGGATAATTACTAATTACAGCTCTATTTGCCTTCTTTTTTGGACAATAGGCCTGTATGTGCCCGATTCCAATACAATTAAAGCATTTAATACCTTGATTTTTAACTTCAAACTGGTTATATTCATTAGGCCACTCTGTATTATCAACAATACCATTATTTCATTCCTTATAAAAATGGTTAGTATTGGTTTGAGCACGAACGAATGGACGTTCCTGTATATTTTCTCTAGACTGCCAGTGCTTCCTGTTTTTTTCTTCATATTTATTTTCGCGAAATACCGTATTCTTTTTAAAATTATTTCTAGTTGAATCAAAGTCATCGAGTTTGTTGACCAAGATTTCTCTATTTTTTATTTTCGGAAGTTCGTCCATAAAGTGTTCTCGAATTTCTTTGGGTAATTTTCTTTTTATTTGATCTACTAGCATTAATTCTTTTAAATCTTCAAATGTTGTGACATCAAGTCCGCTCAACCATTCGGTTAGATAATTGTTTAGCTCAAACGCAAAGTCTCTCCATGTCTGACATTGTTCTTTTTTATGGAATGAGAATTGTATTCTGAACTGTTCTGGGCTAAGTCGGTATCGTCTCAGCAAAATGCTCTTAATGTGGTCGTAATTATTCGCTAGTGTTTCCGGCTCACGTGTTATTAAGCTTGCTATGTCAAGTGGAAGCAATGTAATTAAATAATTTACCCAAGTATCTTTCGATATTTCTAGACGACTAATTTGTCTCTCAAACAGTGTCAAGTAGATGCTTATGTCACTACCGTCAAACGGTTTCATATACTGTAATATATTTGGGCTTCTGCCTACTTCGTTTTCCCGTGCGTTTGTTACAGTAGCGCCATGTTGGCGAACTTCTGCTTCTATGCGCAGTTTCGCTAACTCGAATTCTTTCGCTTCCTTTTCTTCACGGTCATTTACAATTGTGTTTAACATATTTTTAACAAAGTTTTCATCATAATCGGCGTGTTCTGTTATTAATTTACATAATTGAGCGATTTTTGGGTTAATGGGTTGTTCCAATCCCAGTTCATCTATTAAAGCGAGTAAGTCATTCTTTCGTGCTCTGGCAAGAAACGCCATGTTAGTATAATCGAAAATTGTACTCACAGTTTTTCTGTTGACTTGTTACCTCGACTTGTGACAGTCAGTGTCTATGTTTCGTTATGGTCTCCCAGTAATAAATGGGAGATGATGATGCTGACCTCTTGTAATGATGCTGACTCCTTAATGATGCTGACCTCTTGTATTTGACGCGAAGTTTCTTGGCTTCGACGGCGGTGTTCCAATGCTTGTTGTTTCCGCTAAACAATCCTCTTCGTCGGCGCTGACTTCGCTTTTCCGACGTGGTGGTTTCGCTTTCCGATGAGACGTGATTTCACTTTCCGGTCACTGTGCTAGCTGCTCCACCTCTCAGTGATGTCGACTTCTTTTATTCGATGAGCAGTTTCTTGGCTTCGTTAGCGGTGTTCCAATGCTTGTTGTTTCCGCTAGGCAATCCTCTTCGTCGGCGCTGACTTCGCTTTTCCGACGTGGTAGTTTCGCTTTCCGGTGAGACGTGGTTTCCCTTTCCGGTCACTGCGCTGTTATGTCGTTCACTGCTGGGTGACTACGGGGCTGTTCGGTTTCATTTGTACTCGTACTTCTGGTTTGCCTTTACACGTTCTGCCGTTTGGTTTTTAACGTAACGTTCTGACGCCTACTCAGTTCGTGATGCCGAGCCCCCATGTGGGAGTAGACGATCAGAGAAGGGACACTTGCTGAGTGTAGAATCCAGCTTTAATGAATCCTTATTGCCTCTTATCTCATACTACATTAGGCACAAGCACCTTTCTTACGTATATTCACATCGAGAATGTTCAGTGATCTGTCTCTCTCATCAGAATGAGGAATATCTCCCTCTGCCGCTAGGAGTCGCCACGAGGGGTTCTCTAGTGGTGCGCCCCCTATCTCCACATAAATAATAAAATTGTTTTAATCAAAATAAAAAAAAAAAGATGTTTGGATGTGAATGCATAAATGCACGTTCATTTCTAATAAATACATTTTGAAACGTAGTTTGCAACACATTTTGCTGATATAAATGTGTTTGATATTTAAAATTAGATACAAGCACCAAGCACACGCTGTTAACAGAATCGGCGATGTATATAAAGGATTAATATTTAAAACTTTGTTTTCACGGGTTATATAATTATGTCTCGCGAAAAAAAAAAAAAGAATAACGTCATTTGAAAATGAGTCAAAAATTCACAAATATTTGAGTTCGCAGTTGTATGCGACTAAAACAATTTATAGAGGGATCTGTCTTGACGAAATAATTAATTTCTTCAAGAAGTTTAGCTAAATATTATAATTTTATTTAACAATATCAATAGCATGGTTTATTTCATATGTATTTAAAGTTTTGCGAACCAAAACGCAAATTATTTTGTAAAACTTGGCAATTCTCTAGTAAAAGTTCCCGCGCGGAAAGGAGTTTCTACTAAATGTCCCATGCAAAAGAAAGAAAAAAAAAAATTCGCCACAAGACTCTGCTTCTCGGAGTTGACAGGAGTGAACTGCCCCCTATAAATCAACACCACAGGAGGTGAGGAAGCTGACCAGACCCCCCAAACCTCGAAGATCCCAAAACGCCCGAAACCGCCCGAGAACTATAATTCTCGGGCGCTGTAGGTTTCAGGGGGTTAAGATTATTTTAACACATATTTGTGGAAAGCAAAATTAGAAAGCCAAAACTATTTATGTTGAAACTTTCAAAGCTCTAGGCCTATTAGAAGTCGCTTTTTGTTAAAAAAAAAAAAAATAATTCAAAGAATCAATCGAAAATCAAATTAAAATTTTAACATTCTGTTTGTCAATAGTCCAATTAGAATGCGAAAACTACTTGTATTGAAAATTTCAGAACTGTAGCCCAAATAGAAATCGTTTTGTAAAATATTTTTTAATTAATTAAAAAAGAACTAAATAAAAATGTAAAATTATGTTTTTCAAACGTCCAATTAGGAGGGCACAACTACTTATGTTGAAAATTTCAGAGCTGCAGCTCTATTAGATATCGTTTTGTTAAATATATATTAATAAATTAAAAAAAAAAAAATAATAATTAAAAAGGAACTAAATAAAAATTTGAAACTCTGTTTTTCAAAAAAAGGCCAAATAAAAGACAAAACTACTTATGTTGAAAATTTCAGAGCTGTAGCAATATTGGATATCATTTTGTAGAATAGTTATTAATTAATTAAAAAGAACTAAATAAAAATTTAAAATTCCGTTTTTTAAAAGTCCAATTAGAAGGCTAAATCTACTTATGTTGAAAATTTCAGAGCTGTAGCTCTATTAGAAACCGTTTTGTAAAATATTTATTAATTAATAAAAGAAAAAACTAACAATAAATTTAAAATTCTTTTTTTCAATAGTTCAATAAGAAGGCCAAAATTACTTATGTTGAAAATTTCAGAGCTGTATCTCTATTTGAAGTCACTTTGTAAAATAAAAGTTAGTTAAAATATTAATTAAAAAAGAACTAATTAAAATTTTACATTCTGTTTGACATTCATAAATTAGAAGGTCAAAACTTCTTGTGTTGAAAATTTCAGAGCTCTACTCCAATTTTAAGTAGGTTTCTATAACAGATCCACAAACAGACAGACACACAGCTTGTTTTATTATTATAGATTTTAAATTTGTTTATTTTTTTCAGATAGAAATGAATGGGATTCCCTTTAGTTTTCCTCAAGAATCTGCCAGAAACTTCTTGTCAGATGCAGCAAATAAATGAAGAAATATATGTAGTATATATTTAAAATCATGTTTAAATTATATTCTTTGTATAAAATGAAAAAGCAACTCATTTGTGTTTGTTTACTTCAAAATAAAGAATTATCTAAAAAAGAATTATCAGTAAAAATGCATTTTTAGTTGTATATGTTTCTAATAATAAAACTATAAGTAGCTTGGATTAACCCTTTAAAACAAATTTTAATGCAATTTAAATTGTCTAACGCAACCTACTAAGATCTCAATGCATTTTTTTAATAATATATACATAATTTTTTATTGAATTTTGAATCTTTATTTTTTTTTAAATTCTTTACAAAAAAAAGTAAATTATGTTTATTATTCTAGTAAGTTCTACCTAGCAAATAAATTAAAATTTATCAATAAATTGGGTTATGATTGATACCATTAAAGGCAAATTGTAATTAAATTCCTATAGAATAAATATTAATTTTTCATTAGCCACTAAATTTAAAGCATTTTCCGACAATATTGGAACTCTCCCAATTAAGTACTTCTTTTTGAACACAAAAGATAAATGATACTTTATAAATTAAAGTTTTTGCAACCTTTCCTATATCTACAGGGTGGGAACCTCAGAGTGAAAAGGTTTACACACCCTTTACAGTGAAAACCTTTTGGCAAGCCTATTATGAAAAGGCTTATACAACCCTTAAGGCAAAAACCGTGTGGCAGGCTTATCACGAAAAGGTTTACACACCCTTTACGGCGAAAACCTTGTGGAAAACTCATCCCGAAAAGGTTTACATACCCTTTACGGCGAAAGCCTTGTGGCAAGGGGGGTCATGAAATGGTTACCAAAAGCTTGACGTCTGGAGACTAGGACCCTTTCTTCAAGGTTTTATGATGGTTACTCCCTTGTCATCTGAACCTTACTCCCTTTTCGCTTGAGAGGTTTAGACAAGGGTTTTAAAAGGATAAAATGCTATCTGGGCTTCCAACAGGCGAAGTGAGCTTGGTTTAGCGTGGCAATGAACCTCTCTGCGAGTAAAGCCCCAAAAGCTGAGATGAGACCTATACACCAATGATGGATATCCGCAACGAGGAACAACGCAGCTAGTGTAAAATATTTCCAATAGCTTACGAAACGATTAAATTACGTAGTGTGCAAAGGTAAAAAAAATATTGTATCCATTTTTTAAAATATTGAATCCATTTTTTAAATTTTCATCCACAACGAGTCCATCTGCCAAGTCTCAGTTCAATTAGATGACGGCAAGTGGGTTAATTAGCCCTTTGAATATTTTTCCTCGGTAACTTTAATAGTAGAAGATTTCAGTCATTAAATATTGCTAAAATTGAGCATGTTTGAATTAAGCTTTGTATCTGGATTAGAACGTGAGTAATAAAGGCTACTGATAATTCTAACGTAAGGCAATAGAAACGTATGTAAAAACTGCCGTTGTCTGACAGTACCAAAACTTAATAGAAAGCATTGTCATAGACAACGAGTGCGTCAGCCAAGTTTAAATGTTTAATCTCATGATAGGAAATGGGTTTATAAGTAAACCAAAGCGTCAATAAAAAGAATCTTGTAAAAGTGGCCTTTTAGTGGTAGTGACTCGCCTAAAAATTTGGAATATATTGTCATCCAAATTGAATCCATCTGCCAAGTTTCAGGTTGATGGGTGGATGGCAAGTGCGGGCTAATTAGTCCAATAGTAGCGTGTGTAAAAGCAGTCTTTTAGTGATAGTAATAGCCCCCAAAACTTAACTGAGTGCATTGTCATCAACATCGAATCAATCTGATAAGTTTTTTTCTCGATTGAATGACGGCAAATGTGTAATTAGCCCTCCATCGATTTGCACGTCTCATACAAAATCGAAGTTAGTGTGAGGGATTTAAAAACCGTTGAATATTGCTTAATTATTAGCTGTGAAGAGTAATACGCATACCATTTGATAGTTCAGGTCTTAAACTATAGCCTACAACCACAGAAATTGCTTTTTTAAAAACTATATTAAAAATTTGGCAGAATTTCAAAACCTACCCACGTTTTTTCCCGTAGAAGAGCGTACTAAAAAGTCGGTTTGTATAGGCTTAGTTCAAGTGAGAGTAGGGTTGCCAAAGTCTGCTTCTTCGCGCCAAGCTTGCTCGGACCTCCTCTCTCTTCTTCTAACCTCCTTGTGTAAATCGAATTGCATTCGAGCTGGTATGTAGATTCCTCAATTCACTTCTGTTCCGCCTAAGTCCAAACAGAAGTCATCAACAAGGATTTTTAATTGTTAAATAGCTACTTGCTATTTTTTCAAAAGGAGAATATGGGAATTTTGATTGGCTAATAGAATGCCAGAATTCCAAATTCTTCCTGAAGGTGTTTTATAATTGGTCACAAGTATGCCCTAGGTGTTGCCATTCGACCCTACCCAATTGAAAGCAAAGTCCAGCAAAATATCCAAAATATGAATATTTAATTTAATTATATAATATCTCTTCAATTAAAATTATTAAACTTTTATTTTCGAAGTTATTTGGTGTTTACTATGATTTTTTGCTGCTGAACTTTAAGTAAACACATTTAAATTTTGAAAAATATGTACTTGAATTTTCCCTGCAACCTTTTCTTTAGCAATATTGTTTGTTTTTATTCTTCTGTTTCTTCAAAATACTCTGACGATCGAGCATATTGAACATTGTTAAATCTTAGTTAATGAAGTTATACTTCACTTCATAAAATCATTGTTCAAATATTTTCTTACAACGAATGTTGATCTTAGTTTATATTTTATATTCATAGTCGAATATGCCACGCTATGGTAGTGATACTGATAGCTCTTCAAGAAGCCGTTCCAGAAGAAAAAAGGAAAAGAAAAAAAGTAGACGCAGGTAGTTTAGTTTCAAAGCAATTGAACTTTTTATTCTTAGGTATTCATTAATTTTATAAATTTTTCAATGAAAATATGCCTCATCTAATAAATTTTTTATCATTCGCTCATAGATAATTCAATAAATATCCGTTAAAGTATAAACCTGCCGGTTGGTGATGGTAAACACTTTTAAATTTGTGATGGTGAGGTTACACTATCACAACTTTTATAAGTATTAGGGGATGGAGATGACCCTAGATGTGAGGGCAATTTTTATGAGAAGGGACTAGACTTGCTGGCGAGGGTTGACCCAAGAGGTCGGGGTGAATTTACAGCATGGTGTGGATTGAGCAGAGACGAAGATGAGGCGATTTCTTGGGGGAGGACCTTCAAGTCCAATTGGATGTAAGTGAAAATAGGGATCATCCCAGGTCAACGTAAAAAGGTTTGCAAGCATTCAGTAGACACTTTTTTACGCACTTTCTATTTCCTAAAGGATTCTGTGAATAGAGAGACAGACCTGGTATGGAAGTGAGCATTAGCATACGGAAAAGTCCACTTGCGATTCCAAGCCTATCTAGCGAGATGATCCTTTTAGCAGCCCTCTACCGAAGCACACAGCAGACCTCAAGTAACCCGATCCAGAGCCCTTGACCAGACAAACCTAGCAGTCCATGATCTAGCGAACCCAGAAGCCCTCAACCAACAGCACCCAGCAGACCTCAAATGACCAGACCCAGAGCCTTTGACCGGATAAACCTAGCAGACCCTACAACCGTGCCTCGATCCCACCAGCCTACCTACCAGAGAATCCCCTTGGAACCCTTGACAGAAGAGTCCAGCATATGAGAGCCATCCGCAGACGCTAACTTGATTCTACCCCATTACAGGCCATATGTTGAACTCCCTCTTTCCCTTAATTAAAACCGTGCACTTCCTCGAATTTAATAATGCACCTTAAAATCAGACTTGCTATTCAATGATTATGCTAAATGAGTAAAGTAATAAAGTCTGTTTTCATAATTGTTAATGATTCTCTTCCTTGTCTCCCAGACTCAATGCTAACGAACCTTTTGATCACAGTGGCCATGGTTTTTATTAAATATTAGTTAATGCGGCACAACATTTACAGTTTAAGTACTGAGCTAACCACGATAAAATTAATCACTCTTTTAGCTGTTTTGTGGTAAATTACTAGGTAATTCCCACACAAAAAAAAATTGGAATCCTTAAGGACAAAGTATTGTCTCTCCTTTGAGGGGATCCTGTGTGTGTAAACAAAACTTGTAGCATAAAATTATGCAGTTTTAATCTGATGAAGGTAAATAGTATTCAGTATTGAAATTTATTTGGATACACCTGTTCCGCATCTTGCCTGTCTTATCACCTTCAATCATTATGGTCAATGTATCATCATCTATTAAGCGTACAGTTTTTTTAAACTTTGATTATTTCAATAATTTTCTTCCACTACAATTTTTACATTAAATTAGAAATATGCTTTATCAACTCTCTTTCTTACAGGAAAACAAGTTTGTCACATTTTCAACATTCTATAATCTTAATGGAATTTAAAAATAACAGGCATATTACACTTCTGGACAAGCTATGTTGACAAAAGTCCTATATGTAACTAACTCAATAAATTATCTGAATGGTTGCAAATTTATTTGGAACCATTTTAAGAACCTTTAGTAAACATTTAACATATCAACAAATGTCAAGATATTATAGCAAAAATAGGATACTATGAACTTATTGCTTTTAAATGAAATATTTCAATTCTATCCTTAAAAATGACTCGATGTTTTGCAAGGTTCTACCATCTTAGTGTCATTTTTTACTATATGCAATGTCAAAAAAGTTTGAATGCTATGTATGGAAATTGAGAGTCTATTGTTAGAATATTTTGGGGGCAGGGAAATTACTAGTTGATTTTATGTGGATGCCCAGAATATTTTTAAATTTAAAAATTAGCTTAATAATTTTATCATCGAATATATTAATGATCATTAATTTTTTTCAGCAGCTCTTCTCTTTCTTCCCACTCATCATCTGACCACAAGAAGGTGAAGAAATCTCGACGAAGCAGATCCAGATCGAAAGACAGAAAGAAACGAGGGTCGCATTCAAGGAGTCAAACTCCTTCAAGAAAAGTGCATAAGAGATCATACTCCAGAAGCCACTCACCTGATAGTAAAATTCGAAATAGTAGAACACCACCAAGAAGCTATAAAACTAAAACAAATTCACGAGAACATAAAACTAGAAAAAGAACTCCTTCTAGAGATAAAAAATCTCTGAGCAGATCTCATTCCAGTGACAAGTTATCCAGTCGTTCTCACTCTAGAGAACGTCGATCTCATTCCAGATCTAGAAAATCTCGCAGCAGGTCTCGTAATCGTGGTACCTCCCATTCTACATCGTACAAAAGCTCGAGGAAAAAGCATTCTGGAGGGCATTCAACTTCAAGGTACAAACATCGCAAAAGAGATCGTAGGTCACGTTCGCTTAGTAAAGGGAAGCATAAATCTCGTTCTAGTTCTCGAAGTGATTCACATAGCCGAAGCTCAAAGGTGTCGAGGCGTTATTCTCGATCAAAATCTATGTCGCCGCGGAGGTAACTGTACTATTTTTATACATATTTGTATTCCTTTATAAACTTTCTTCAATTCTGACCTTTAGAATAAATATGCTTTTCTTGATTGATTCTATATAACTTGGGAGTTGTAAGGTTCGAGTTAGATTGAAATACTAATACTCCATTTTTAACAATACTAAAAAGTGAAATAAAAGGAAATTCCAAAAATATCTATACCTTTTTACTTTTCTTATAAATATTGGCACTGAAAAGAAAATTATACAGTCAAACTGAGGCCATTGTGAAACGGCCCTTTCCCTCTTTAGTTGATCGGGTCAGACCACAGCCATTATTTTCGTAAATGACGTCACACTTTCAACTCCGCCAGGATTGATTTGATTTTTCTTTTTCTATATTTCTAACACATCTGGTGATCGCCTGATTTCGCTTTACCAATCATGTTATTCGGTTTGATGGCGATGTTTCTAAATTGTTTTTTTTTTTTATTATTTGAAGGACTTCGCCAACAAAAATGATTTTCTGCACGTGGGCAAAAGAACTAGCCATCGCATTATTTTTTGCCTTGTAACGCAAATCAGAATTCTCGTGAGAATTATAAAAAACAATAGACATTCTATGAATTTTTTTAGATTTGATGAGCAATAGTTTCCATTCAGCAGTCCGTTATTGATTGACGTCCCAACTTTATGATGAGTGGCAGTCGCAAGTGTTGCATACCTGCGTGTAAATCTAATTACAGCAGTGAAGATGTTTATACTCTAGCATTCCAATTTCCAACAGATGAAATTAGATACAATACATAAATTAAAATACTAAATATTTTGATGTAAGATTTGTCATTTGAGAGGATCGAATTACTAGAGATGATGGTTCCCAAAAAAATTTTAGCTCTGACCACTGATACATATCCAACCAAGTTTCCTAATTGCTCTTCCTACTTGACTAAAGTTTTATCAACTGCAAGAAAACCTCCATCAACACATCATGAAGCAGTGCTTGTCAGAAAAGTTGAAGAGTTACAGAAATAGTGCAAAAAGGACATAATTTCATCTTTTGAGCAATTGAAACCAATGACAACCTCTCATACAGGGTGGAATTCTTTGAGTTTTCCAGATTGTGTGTTGTTTTATAAAATTTGTGAGAAAGAGTGCCCCAGAATCATTGTGTCTTTTAAAATTTACGAAGACTCCAGTGTTAAAATTTGGTATGCAGAAACAAATGTTTGCCTTCAGTCTTTCAAATATTTACTAGGCGATGAGTTAAAATGTGATAGGTGGACAAAATTTTATTGCCTTTTGGACAAATTATTATCATATGAAATTAAAGAGCAATCATTTGGAAGACAAATTGTTGATAACTGGAAGTATTTTGCATGAGTTAAGATGATGATAATGAAGAACATATTGATAAAATTACATTTTTAGAAGAACAAATTAGACTATTAACACTGAAGCAGGTATGTTATAGTGCTAATTTCATTGTTTGGTGTGCAAGATTTTTCTATTCATTTCAGCGTGCATACATAATGATACGTGAATGAAAGACAATGCCACATCCCAGCTATTTAAAGAAGTTGTTGCCAGCATTTACTGTATCATTAAGCCCAAACAGTCACATTGCATGCTTAAAAAAGAAAAGCAGTCTCTTGAACGAACATGAAAAAGTTGTGAATGTGTTGTTGAATGAAATTTATATTACTCCAGCTGTGGATTACAAAGCGGCCACCTGGTTGGTTTTGCAGAAAACTGTACCCATGTTGAGTCAGCTACAACAATTCAAACATTTATGATTGTGTCTCCATTCGCATCCACTAAAGTTGTTGTTGCTTTATTTCCTGTCAAGAACATCAATGCTGAAAAGCTGTATTCCTACACAAAAGATGTTTTACAAATTTTATTTCATTGCTGTTATTCTCCATTATGCTTTATTTGAGATAATAATCATGTCAACCGATATATGTTTATTTTACTCTTTCACAACGGTAAATTGGATCCAGTGAACTCTGATCCAAAAATCTTAAACCACAGCCTCAATCAAACAAGGTGAGAAAAATAAAAAGCCAGAATTATTGCACTCGATTCCAAATCCCTATTGCAAGGATGAGATGTTTTTTCCTTTTAATTCTCCACATTTGATAAAATCTGTAAGGAATAATTGGATCAATCAAACTCTCAACAATAATACACATTACTATCCAAATCCAGAAAACAAACATGAAATTTTTCAAGCTAACTTAAATGACTTAAAAAAGTTGTACGAGAATGAAAAAAAATCCATTGTAAAGGTCGCACCAAAACTGTCTAGGAAAGTCTTGTACCTATTTACATTTGAACGGCAGACTGTTTTATATGCTGTTAAACTATTCCATGAAAGTAACAAAGTTGCTCTTGCTTTGAATAATGGTGGCACTTCTCTAGGTACTGAGGCTTTCATGGTCTGACCTGATCAACTAAAAAGGGAAAGAATGGTTACACGGTGGCCCCTGTCAAACCCCGTTAACACGAAATAGCTTAACATAAAATCCCATTTAATGCAAAGTAAAGGCAGTTCACCGTACTTAAAACCTAACGTTAATTTATTCGTTTAACGTTAATGATTTCGAAAGCCCCATCAACTTTGCGTTAACATGGTTTGACTGTATTCCCAAAACAAATCGATTTCATAATTTAATTGGTAAAGTAATTTGATTAATCATAGTTCATATATATTATACATATCAATAGTTTTAATCAATTAACTTTTATCTATTTGTATTATTCTAGGTCTAAGTCTCTGAGAGGAAAATATGAAGTGAGTTATAGTTAATTAGAATGTTGTTTAAAAAGATAGTTTTCTAGTAGTAAACCTTAATTTTTCATATTATATATTCTTTTAATAAGTATTATATTTTAGAAACCTTAAGTTGAACTAAACAATTTTAAGATAGGATGGCTCAAACAATGAAACTTTTAACTGTTTTACCAAATTTTTATTTATATAAAAATTAAGAAAAACTATTAATAGGTTATTACATCAGTCATATCAATGGTCAACTTTACAAAAGTTGTAAATAGATGTAGATCTAGTTTTACTTGCATTTATGTAATTGATCTTGCATAGTATATCAGAATTTGAGGATTTCAATTTGTAAATTTTTATATACTATAACTACTTATTTTGTATATTTCCCAAAGATGGCTAAAATTATTCTTTATAAAACTCTTTATGCATTATTTTTTAGGAAGAAGATCCACTTAATGCTAAACTTCAAGCTGCTTTGAAGGCTGCAGGTACATGCTGTTTTAAAATAAACAGACAATATTTTTGATAAGCCGACACTTATTACTCTAAATATGTCAATGTCACTACCTTTCTAATACAATAATTTCAAATCATGGATCTTGAGTGTATTCTTTCATTAAAGTTTATTTAATGTAACATACTGTTACACATATGCTATATATTTCTTTAGATAGAATAATAAAGTTAGTTACCCTAAGAGAACCTTAATATGTTTGCTGCCAAAGGTAATATGGCACCTCTTTTCACATATGCCAAGATCCTATCTGCAATGTTATTCTTTTAAACCATTTTCTGTTGTTTTATTTTTAAAATAGAAACGTAACATTTTACTTTGAGCAATAAATAAATGAGCAAAAATACATTTGTAGTTGGCATATAAAATAATATTTTTACTCCTTGTGCTAAGTATCACATAACTTGCAAATAGGTCAATAAAATTATTCCGTGCCAACAAACTATTTTGCACTTGCACACAAAAATGCATGTGCGATATACTGTCTCTATTTGACTTACACAAGTCACTGAACAAAAATCTCAACTGTACATTTATAACATTTAACAAGTGAATAAATCCAAACAATTTCAAAAATAAAAACACTGTGACAAAGCATTTTAAAAAATTATCCATTTCAGTTCACCAAGAATATTATTTAGTCCATTCCTACTTAAATTTCTAATTATTCAGTCCTGTGTGCCAAACACCTAAGCATTACATGTATTTGATAAGGCAAGACACCTGTGCTCAGTAACAAGTTTTCATATAGATAGCAAGTAAACTCAGGTTGTCAACTATATAAGGATTCTCGTAGTTGGCAACAAACATGTTAATAATAGCATATTAAAAAAAAATTCCAATTTTAATAAATATATCCTAAAAAAATAAAAGATACAGTTTCAAAAAAGATGAAGTCTGAAAATAGGACCCTTTACATAATTCTATGACTGAAAATAGAATCCTTCACATAAAAGCTATGTTTTAAAAAAATCCCTTAAAACTAATACTTTATGTTTCTATATTTTATTCAATTGTATATTTTCATTTAAAGACGAATTTAAAAAATTTCTTAAAATTATTTGGAATTGCATTTATGTTTGACAACTATGATTAAAAACTCATAAAAACAGGACCATGAAAAAGTTCTTGGACTGATACCTGATGTGTAAAAATGTTAGATTTTTTGTATAAATATTAATAGAAACATGTTTAATTTTTTAATACTGATGCAAGACTTGCATGCCTTATAGTTTCAATTAAAAAGTCATTTTTAACAATGTGTAAAAAATTAAACTATTTTTAATAAAAAATCATAGGGAAAATAACACTTTCTCACAAGGTATGTGATAAAATACATTAGTGCCTTAAAGTACTTTAATGCATACCTTGTGTTCATTTTATATAGTCTAGGTATATAAATTACATATTTTCAGAAGAGATTCCTGGACTAGAGTTACTAACCTTAACATAAACATGTATTTTTTGGCGCATGATTATAAAAAATATTGTATGCAACTTGTGCGAAATTTCTTCTTCAAATTAAGTAAATTAGTTTATGTTCAACACGCCCATCAAATAAACATGTTTCTTTATTTGAAAAAGTTTCACTTTTGTAACTAGTTGCATAAATAATTATTAAAATTTAAATTGTATTCATCATATATTTCATTCGTTTATTTTATATCTTTAAACAAGCACTTTTTGCATAACGGCTATACATTAATTTAATGTTTTAAACAAACTTTTAAAAAATGTCTTTTAAGTCGCATATGTTTCAATAAAGTTATTTTTCTTTAATTTTAAGCTGATGCAGATGCATTACTGAGAGAAAAAGGCCTTTTGGTGGAATCTACAGCAGACAATTTAAACTCAAGTAAAGTAGAATTGACAGTAGATGAACAAATCAAAAGGGCTCAAACAATTGATGGCATCAATGCATCATCGTTTGTGCAACAAGATTTTAAATCTACTAGAGTATGGGGTAAGAGCAAATATGAGGTAATAATTATGTGTGTATATAACTTTAATAAATACTTAATAGTCATTTGTTGGATATTTTCTACAGTACAATACTTTTTACGTATAATTTATTTATGTAACTGTATGGAATGTCTTATACATAAAAAATATGTGTTTGCATTAAATTAATTAAAAAAAAAAAAAATGAGGAAGTTATAAAATTAATCTTTTATTGTGTTATAAAAATAAACATGGAGAAAGTAACAGACATCAAAGAAGGCAAAATCTGTTTTAGTTTTGTAAGTCAATGAAATTTTGATTTAATTGAATAACAAGCCACAAGGTATGCAATTAAAAATATTGCAGTTTTATGGTTTTAAACTTTGGTTTTTATGGTCCACAAGAGCATTATGTTGTTTCTGATGTATATTTTTTTTAAAAAGAAATTGACATTAATACATATGTGTAACCTTTTGACAAGACCACTTTTACTTGTAACATACTCCATGAAGTGCACTATTTATTTTATTTTTGAGAATGTTTAGAAGTTGTCTTTTATAATTTATCAAAAGCAAGTATTCCAGAAATCACTCACTGTATTATTGTTATGCTGATAATTAAATTGAGCATCTTATTACCTTGTTTTGAAATTTTGTACATAAAATTATAAAAAGTTTTTTTTTTCTTTTTTTAAGAAAACACAATAATTAATGCTTAGTTAATAAAACAGTTGGTGATATTTTTATTTTATAATTTTGTTACCTTAGGCACCAACAGATAATACACAAAATGGTGTCAATTCAGATTCTGTACAATTAGATGATAGTTGGAAAAATAATCCTGAAAAGTTGGTTCATCCACAAGTAAGACATTTCATTTTACAAATTCTTTTTATAAAACTGTTTTATATCATTTGTTTTATATTCTCACTTGTGTAGAAATGTATAAAGAATCTACAAGTTATACATACAGTGTGTCCGTAAAGTCTTGGTGTACTTTTGACGGGTCACAGGAAATCAACATCTTGAATATTGTTTAGATGTATGTAGGGAAACAAATGGAAGCCATATTGAACTGCCCTGAATAGGTACAATACTTAGAGAGTTTTCCTTTCATTTGGTAAAGATTCAATATTTTTATCTTGTTTCGTTGATTTCCTGTGACCGGTCAAAAGTGCACCATGACTTTACGGACACACTCTATTATGGTTGTGTTCAACTATAGATAGCAAACATATATCTCCTACAAAAACACCTATTGCATTTGCTGCTGCCTTGATGTAGTTGACGGCTTTTTTAACATAAAGAGAAAAACAGTTTGCCATGAGGTGATCATGCCCTTCAAGTTTTTAAAATGTGAATGTGCTGTCAGCTCCTAAGTCACTCTTAATTTTCTCCCGTTTTGGATTACATAGCCAAGGAGTAAACTGAACATCATTCTTGAGCAATTTCATTTGCATGTCATTGTTACACCACAATATTATCCATCTATTGAAGTGAAAGTGCAATTTTTTTAAAAAAAGAGCAGAATATTAATAGTTTTAAAACCAGAATGACAGACAATGAGCATATTTTTGGAATTTCTTCTGTTTGCTAAACTTCGCAATATTGTTTTTCACCAAAAGAAGAATTAAGTCAAATATTATACAAAATACTAACCAAGAACGTAAATGAAAATAATCATGAATGCTGATCCAAAGTGACGATTGCGTGCTTGGTTACCTCAGAAATATTTGCGCTGGATAAAACAAAGTTTGCATGCACTTTGTACAGATGAACTAAAATTAAATCCTATTTTGCTGCCATTCAATCACTTAATGTTTAAAAAACTGGTATCTTCTTAGAGCAGTTTTTGAGTTTCTCCCCCAAAATTACTCCACCTTAAAAATCACAGTTTTGGCTTATAAAACTGACAACGCTAACATTTGGCTAAAAAAATTTGGTGCACTCTCTAACTATGGTTACTTTTACCCAAGCAATTATGATAGTGTTCAAGTACCTAACACTTTTCTGACTTTTGAATTATGTGTTGTAAATTAATATGTTGCCACAAATTACTGTCCTTGAATGTGGACCCATGATTTCCAGTTTCTTTAGTTATTACATACTTCATTCTTAGAATGTTTACTAAATTTTTCATTATGCTCAATATAAAATATATTTTGCATTAAAAAATACAAATCCTAGTTGTCATTAATAGAATTTTAATTTTTAACCTTAAAATTTATTACTTTTAATTTTGGTGAGTCGTTATCATAAATTTTTGTAGATTAATAAGTTATACGTATTAATAAAAAAATTACTTAATTTTTTACTTTCTATAGCTGTTTGAAGATATGGAAAAAAGGAATGAGAAGTGGAAGGAGAGGCTTGCTGTCATGAGAAAGAATCTATTAAATTTGTCATGTTAAATTTTTTATGAATCTAAAAAGATTGTTTACTTAATAATTATCAGAAATAGGTACCAAAATATTTTAACTCCTAAAATATAATTTTCTTTAAATAAGAAGTTTGTAAGAAATTAATGTTCAGAATGTACTTTTTTAAAAATATATATCTTCTCAGCAGGGATGAGTTTTTTCCGCCATGTGGCGGAATACCGCTTTTTTAATTTTTTAGAAAAAAAATAATTCCGCTTTTTTAATTCCTGAAAAAAAATGAGTTTTTTCATGATTTTTCTATCCCACAGAAAAAGAACCTTTTGTCTAAGGCTGATCGCGAAGCAGCTTCCCTTCCGCCTGATCGGGAAGAGCGGAAAACCTATGGCATTCCTGCTTAAAATGCAAAATCTACTGGAATGCATTTTTTTAGTTAGGTTGGTGCTTGCTTTCAAGTTTGACATCCCCGGAATTATCGTTTGTTATACGTCTAAACGTACGTTGGTTATGTGAAGCTCGTTTCTGTTAATCGTTACGTTGATGTAATGTCCACTCTGCTGAGATTTTTGTGACTATGACTTGCATTATCGCTGGGATTTAAGTTGTGGTTTTCATTTTCGCGGAGTATTATACCATTGCAACAACACTATTGCTGAAAATTGTTCCCGTATATTCGGCTCTTACTCTGATATTTACGTTTATTTGATAGTCATTTTCGCTGAGTGCTACCTTGTTGTAAAATCTGAGATTTGCAATAATGTTACCGAAAGAATGTTGATATTACCGTGACGAATTGCGCTCTCGTTGATATGCATTATTGATGATGTGCGATGAGATTTGTGCTGATATTGTGGACACTATCGCCAATATGTACGTTGTTGTGATGTTCGTTTTTGCCGATACCTAGATTTTACACCGAGATTTACGTTGTTGTGATTGTAATTTTCGTCAAGAGTTACGCCAATACATTAGTGCTATTCTTGAGAGTTGCCCCGGTATATTTGGTTCTAACTTTGATATTTCTGTTGGCGTGAGAGTAATTTTCGTTGAAAGCCATACTGTAATAACATCCGATATTACCGAAATTTGCACTAGTATTACAAAGAATAGATCGATATTACCGAAATTTGTGCTGATATTGTGGACGCTATCGCCAATATGCACATTGTTATGATGTTCGTTTTTGCCGATACCTAGATTTTTGCTGGTATTGTAAGCAATATTGCTTATAGTACTTTTGTTAGATTGATGGTCATTTTCGCCGAGGTTTACGCTAATACAATACTATCTATTACCTAGATTTTCAACACCGAATTGTAGCCATTCATCTAGACTTCCGTTAATGCGATAGCCGCCATATTCGTGACTAGTGCCTGGTTAAGGTTAAATTTTGCCGTTTGATTCGAATCTATGCAGAATTACTCACATTTTTATATCATTTTGTATAAAAATATTCTGAAAATTAGTCCCAATTGTAATTTTTCTAAATCTGTATTTAAAATTGTTATTTTAACTGCAATTGTTTGTTGCTTTTTATTTTACTGAACAAGCTTAACAATATGAATAAAAATCTAGATTTTAAGATTTTTAATACTTGTAGCTTAAAAATTTAGAAAACTGGATTTAATTAAATTTGGCCTGTTTGTCAATATAGCCTAATTGCTTAAAGTTTATTTCTCAGATATATATATATATATGTATATATTTATTTAAATCCCCTTTGGAGATATCCCATGCCTGATGACAGCACAAAGTGTATCCCTACATCTAGGTGCCGCTATTTTAAGTCATTTTTGCTCACGGATGGACATAGATGGTGTAGTGTTATAAATGCACATGGAAAAACACAACGTTTTTAAAATATACTTAAAATTTGCTTCACGCTTACAATTTTTGAATTTTTGTTTTTAGCTTTTTGATTTTTTACCAAACTCATCCCTGTCTCAGTCAGCACAGAAAAATTCCCCAAATTTTCAACTGTGCTATACAATTCAATATAGATAGCTATTTGTATTGATTTTCTAAAAAGATAATGAATAAAACCATTCCAAACAAGAAGTGTTTATTTAAATGAAATTTAATGTATTTATTATTTGTAACTCAAGTAACAGAGTATATTTTCAATTATTCTGCGTTCGTGTTATTGCATATAGTCCGTGGCAAAACCACTTTAACCCCAAATTTCAGTACATACAATGTTTTTTTTTATGATTTCTATATGAAAAAAAGGTGCTGAAACTGAATATGATGGGTATACTTTTCATACCCTTGAGATATAATGTCATCAATATTGTGGTCAATAATGCATACCTGTAGTTGGGATATTGATAATTTTATACTAAATATGTCTATGTTTAATATCAAATTAAAGCACGAGCTACCTCGGTTGCATCTAAGTGAATGTTGTAAGCCTCATGACGCATCAAATTGGGATTTTTAATTATTTTAATGCTGTTAATCAGGGTTCTCACGGTCATTGAAAGTCATTAAAAGTGCTCAATATTTTTTTACTCTTTTTCAAGACCTTGAAAATGCTTAGAGGTCCTTAATTTTTGTGGCTATTGTGTGCCCAACTGCAAAATTTATAAAAATACTACTCAGACTTAATACCCTGCGTGACGACTACTTACCCGCACCATTTCAGAATTCTCTGGCATATTTGAATTACGCATGCGCCAACTTGTAACTTTTCTGGTAGAATATACTTTATTAAAAATTTATAAATAGACATTATGCCTGAAAACTAATGCCAAAGGTCCTTAAAAACATTAAATAGATCCTTAAAAATCATTGAAAAGTCAGTGATTTTCTTTCTGTGATTTGAGTGGGAACCCTGGTTAATGAGTATTTCGTGATTATACTTCGGTTTTCCAATTTTGAGTGAGATTCTGTTTTCTTTACAGCAGATTTTAGCAAATTGAGAGTCAAAGTTTAATAGAATGAGCCTCAATCAGTAACCAGGTCTCACCGCATGGAGGTGTGTCTCCCTTGCCCATTCCAACCACAGCGTTGCCAGGCATAGTATTTTTAATACTTCGTTGTTGTTTTTCCCACACCTATATTTCAACATAGTGCCTTTCTTAGTATTTTTTTAAGTGCAGGAAGTTTTTGTTTTGAAGTACTATTGAAATTTCAATAGGTAAAAATATGATTAAATATACTATGCCCAAAATGCCCTAGTGAAAAATTGCCTACCTAAAAATTTTAAGTTGGAGGTCTAGCAACGCTGCCCAACCACCTTACCATAATGGGTTTTAATATGAATGAGTTAATGCCTCGAATAATTTCACTGATCTCTACTACAACTTCTGGATTGTTTATAAACGGTTTCTGCAATGCAAGAAGATGAAGTCGTATAAATACTTCCCCCCATAATGCTTTGAAATAGGTTGCCCGTAGTTACAGATAAATTTTAACTAGTTTTTGGGGGAAGTTTCTAGTATAGATCTCTAAAGTGATAATTAAGACTT
Organism: Linyphia triangularis; assembly: GCA_963978545.1. Classification (NCBI taxonomy): domain Eukaryota; kingdom Metazoa; phylum Arthropoda; class Arachnida; order Araneae; family Linyphiidae; genus Linyphia; species Linyphia triangularis. The sequence continues at coordinate 41,815,099 of OZ021724.1, read as the reverse complement.
CAAGTCAATAACCAAGCATGCGCTATCCAGAAATTGTAGTAGAGATCAGTGAGAAATTCAGATGGATCATCTTCACTGTCACTATTCACATCCCTGAAATTTTCTTCATGAGCGGATTTAAACAGCTGTTACATTCGGAGCATTTGTAAAAGCCTGTTATGAAAGATTGACAGTTGCACTTTTACACCATGTAAAGCACATCCTGTGGGCAGTGCAATTGCAACTGAGCATTTGTAGAAGATCATTCGGGGCTACATCTGTTCTTGGTGGCAACGATGTTACATTTATTTAGCATTGGTCTAAGAACTTATTCTGTCACCAAACGTAGTGCACTGAGATTTTGCGGAAATTTCTTCCCAGTCAACATCTAAGAAACGCCTGCAAAGGCAGTGTTCATAAACTCTTCAAGTAAACTACTAGACATTAGTATGCCAATAGTTCCTATAAATGCAATCCACCTAACCTGTGTTAAACATCAGAGAACATTTCAGGTTGAGATCATATGACTTTCAATGTAATTCTGTAAAGCACTTGGTCTGCTGTTAAAATGGTGTATTCTTGACCACTCTCTTTAGTTAAACATTAAGCCACCAAAGCTGCCATAATTGTGCGGGTATCAGAAAATGTCATATTGATTAATGAAATGTGCATAACTTTTGAAGTAGGTTAGGTAGAACTCCTTCTTTCTCTTTCGAGGTTTGTATTGATTTCAAATTTAGGAGTTTCCCATAATTCGGGAGTATCTAGAACATTCATAATGTTATACAAATATTCATATTCTGCTTTATGTGACGATTTAAGACATACAGCTGCCTGAGCAAGTATTTTCAAAGGAACGACTGTCTTGAGACAATAGTTCTTTGGTAATACTGGTTTCTTCGGATCAATGAAAGTTTGTATATGCACATTGAAGTCTTTATAATTCATACTAGACATAGGAAGACATGGTATCGATTCAGTTGCCGAAAGCGTTTAGGTTGGGAATTGAGGCTGAGTTAATATGAAAGCAATGGAGTGTGTTAATAAGAGCCATATTTTGTGTCAATATCTTTGCATCAAAGTTGCCAGCTATGGTTTGCACTATTCCTAAAGAACTGTCAGTAATCGGAACAAAGGACCTATCGTTTAATGTTTGAGTTGCGGCAGGTCCTTTAAACCGAAGACATCCTTTGTATGTACAGTATACTACATAATGATTTACATAAACTCTCAATCACAAATTTGTTTTTAAGAGCAATACCAATAAATACTTGTAATGTAGTATATCTTTTCTGTATTCGATTTGTTACCATACTCCCGATCATAATGCAATGCAAAGATACTGTGGAATCTTCTTTTTCTGTTATTTCAGCAAGAAGCTTCAAAAGTGTTGGGCTGATCTCTGATACTGCTGAATCAATGTTCAAATATTGCATTTTATATTCTTACTTGTTTATCTTTTGTTTCTTTCTTTATAATTTTTTCCACTATTTCAACATAATAGTCATCTTTGTTAGCCTCCTAGAGATTTAAAAAACATTAATAGATTTGCAAATCCATTGCAGGAAATAATCATAACCACAATGAAATGCAATTTCCATCTTCTGCATCAATTGAGAACGATTTAACGAAACACCCTCAAAAGTGCTGTAAGTATTCTCAAGTCAGGGGTCCCAGACCTACGCCAATTGCGCCAAATACAAAAAGCTGCTCCAAATGCTTTATTTTAGCCATATTTGCGCCAGAACGCGGTTTTTTTTTTTGCGCTCGCGCGCATTGAAATTCGATATTGTTCGTTGCTGTAATATCGCTATTGTTGAGAAATATTCCGGTATATTCGGCGTTAACGCTGATATTTACTTTGGTGTGGTATTCATTTTCTCCGAGTACTACGATATGATTTGTGACGCTAATGCGGAAATGATTGTCAAGTTTTACGTTGTTATAGCTAATCATTTTCGTCGAGTCTTTCATCGATATAATAGCCCTGTAGTATTGAGAATTGTTCCAGTTAATTCGACGCTATTGCTGATATTTTCGTTGGTATGATGATAATTATTGCCGAGTGCTGCGATATTGCAATATCCGATATTACTGAGAAAATATCGATGATTTGCGACGATTTTTGATGCAGAGATTATTGCAAATTATTGTGATGGTCATTTTCGTCGAGTCTTTCACCGATATATTAGAGCTGTTGTTGAGAATTGCTCCGGTTTATTCGGCGCTATTGCTAATATTTTCGTTGGTGTGACGGTCATTTTCGAAATGTGCTGCGCTTTTGTTAACATCCGATATTACCGAATCTTGCACAAACATTACCGAGAAAATGTCAATATTATCGATATTTCTGCCGATATGTACGTTTTTGTGATGGTCATTTCTGCTGAGTCTCCAACTTACGTAATATCCTCTGTCTAGATTTTCGACGGTATTTTAAGCGCTATCGCTAATATCTACGCTAGTGTGGTGGTCATTTTCGATGAAGTTTACACTGATGTAGTAGCAGCTACTGCCGAGATTTGCGACGCTGTTTGGTGATTTAAAAAATACGATATTACTGGGATTTTGCGCCGATATTACCCAGATTGCGATGGTATGGTGGGTGCTATCCCCGATATTTATGTTGGTGATATATTCGTTTTCGCCAAGGTCTATGGTAATGTAATATCAGATATTGCCGAGATTTGCGACGCCGATTTGGTGACATTCTTCTCGGGTATTTCTGCTTCAAAGTTGTTGGTTTTTTTACTGCAAAAATTATTTTTCTGCTTTTTTTTTTTTTTTTTTTTTTTAATGCTACAAAAGTTGCTTTTACATGCTACAATGGGCATTTTTCCTGCCAATAAACTTGTTTTTACCTGCTCCAAAAGTCATTTTTTCTGCTCCAAAACTTGATTTTACCTGCTCCAAAACTTGATTTTACCTGCTCCAAATCTTTCTGAGTGAGTGGGAGCCCTGTCAAGTTCAATAGATGACCAAATTTTATCTTTGTCTTCTAGGAATTTAGAAATTAGTTCATTGTACACTATGTCAATCTATACAGTTGTGGTGCTGATATATCGTTAGCATAATTTATATTTCTTGGACTCATAAACTTCGACATACACTTCTTATGATATCCTCCATCAGCTGCATGAAGATCTGGAACAGCTACTTGCAAATGATAAATAACTTCCTGTGACAATTCATCATTTCGCTCATGACACTTTTCAATGATTGAATCTATAAAAGTGTTTGTTCGTGATGGATCAGTAGGATCGTTTGTACAAATAAAAAAGCTGTCCACCATCTGTGTGGGTTGCTGACATTCTTGGTAACAATGCCATACCTGCCAACTTGTACGGATTATCCATACAATGTACAGATTTTTACTATTTTGTACGGTTGTACAAACAGCTAAAAAAATCGTACGGATTTCACTGTACTTTTCGTTTTTTCCTTCAAACCGAATTTTTTTTTATTTTTTCAAGTCATCAACGAAACCGAAACGATTTTCCAAAGCTGCCGCGTCAGTCAAAATGTTCACACTCCGAGGTTGCGCTATGTACAGCAATAAAGCGCGTTGGCGGGGATGCATGTTTTCATCTGTATTGCAGACGGGATTTGGCAAACCAAACCACTGTTTCGGACTTAACAGGTTAATGAAGAAGCAGAATACCGAAAGTGCTTATTTTATTTTTTTTCATCTTCCTTCTTTTGGACTGGATTCCAACATTGCTCGTAGATCAAAGCTCTAAACCACTGCGCCGAGGATGCACTGTTTTCAATGGTGTTGCCGGTGGGACCTGGCAAACCAAACAACTGTTTCGTTGTCTCGAACTTTAGAGTTTAATAAAGAAGTAGAAAATTGAAAGAGCTTTAGTTTTTTTTATTCATCTTTCTTTTGGACCGTACTCCTACGTTGGGCATAAATAATAGCACTAAATCGCGACGCAGGGATGCATTGTTTTCATTTGTGTTGGAGGCACCGAACGACTGTTTCGTTATCTCGGACTTAAGTGATTAAAGCACTTTCGGTTTTCAGCTTCTTTGTTAGTCTTAATTATTTATTTTAAAATATCCAAGTTAAACAATCTTTGTTTAAGACTCCAAAAAATATCAAGTTTTTTTTGGAATCTTATATACCAAGCATTTTACTTCAAATCATCATAAATTCAAGCAAAGGAACAAATTTTGCATTCTGCTCTATCTATGCATCTGATATCAAAATTTCTCATGAAGGATTTACTGATGTCAAAGTTCATATTAATTCTAAAAAACACACTGACAACATCAAATGTAATAATAATAATTCGAAGGCATTCATAATTGATATTTGTGCGTGTGATTAAACACTTTGAATACCACCAACTCTTTGTATGTTTCACTGTAGTTTTTGTGTCATAAAGCATGTTATTTGGGTGTAATTTAGATTAAATCATAAACTTCATCAGAGATTTTATCGTTAAGTTTAAATTTGATTTATTTTTAAATCCAGGTTAGTATTCTACTTTATAATTTCTCTTCTGTGCTAAAATGTAACAATTTGTTATATTTGGGAGCAATTTAATACTATGAATTTTTTTATTTGCATTTGCTAGTGAATTACTATTATTTATATATTACATTCATAAATATTGTCACTATTTCACTTTCCATGAGTCATAGGAATGCAAATATTTGTTCCGTAAAATTGTACTATTTTGAAAATGCCAATGTTGGCAGGTATGCAATGCATTCTTTTCCATTGAATAAACAGCCATTCCTGGAGACGAATTTTTCTGCACTACTTCTGCAAAGCCATGTAGCAAGTCACGATTCACAAGAATTGTCTCTGTAGAGTACTTTCTTTGAAAATTTCTCGATGTTTCTTTTACATGTGGAAACAGGTGCAAACTTTTTGCGACACTTCACTCCCAAGTTCTTCCTATGATGAATTCTCTTTTCCAGTTCTATATGCAGGTCATTACCTCGTTCTTTATTTGATTGTATTATTGTTCAAATACAGGCTTCACAAGAATTAATCAAATGTGTGTTTGGAAAACCACACTTAAACACTTTTCATTATCAGCCGTTGCACTATTCAGCTACTATTCTCAATAATCGTCAGTGTTGTATATTTGTTCACGTTCACTCCTCACGTTCTTTCGTGATTTCTGAGGAAGTAATAAAACTTCTAAAACCCACACAACTTGGGGATTCTGCTTTAGTGCACTGCACTAGAGTGGAGTTGTTCTGGTTATAAGTCAATAATTCGTGACAAAATGGCGGTAGCATTGTGGGACGAACTGTTGAGCCTGTTTGCCACTGTGTTAAAACAAATGCAAAAATGCTAATCAGATTAGTCGTGGGGTGTAAAAAAAAATCATTTAGATACAATCGAAATATCTAGAGCTTTAACTTGATACCAAACATGGAGATATTTAGTGTAAAATTATCAACATATTAACAACAGATACATGTTATAAGACCATCATATTCGGTTTCAGAATCCTTTTTCCTTATAAGAACCACCACAAAACGTTTATACCGAAATTTTGGATTAAGGTGGAAAATTGCATTTGGGTCCCAGACTAATACTTTTGTAATTGGAAAACTAGCCCTTTTTAAATGAAACATTCAACTATTTAAAGTATACATATTTTTATTTAAAGTATACATATATTTAACGTATACATATACATATTCATCTATACATATTTTTAAATTGTACAATAAACTGCCTAGAAATTTTAGAAGCTACCAATTCATTATTCTAAGGGAAACTAAAAAAAACACCAGAAATATTAGTTTCCAAGAGATATATTTATTTGAAAAAGTAGAAAGTTTATTTAAAAAAATTAACAGATATTTACTTTTTCAATATATTTCCATTACATGAAATATTGTTCATTATATTTTAGACTTTCTAAGCTTCAACAAATAATTCATCGTAATAATTTGCACTACCGTACAGAATAGGAATTTATTTACAGAAAATCATTTGTTAGCCTTAATAACAACAGTTCTCAATCTTAAAATCTTTTTATTTAAATTTTGAAGATGAATTAGTCCCTTGAACTTATAACTGAAGTTCATCTTTTATTGGGAATAAATTGAGGATTGGCTGATTAATATTATGATAATATCCATTACATTTGTTCCTGTGTGTCCTGTTTGTATCAGCCATTTCCCATTGTTAACTTGTGAATAGAAAGTATATGAATCATTATTTTTTAGGAAGCTAGTTGGATCTAATCCTTCATTTTTGGCTGTGTCTACTACTGAAGCAGTTGCAATTGCACCAGCAGCTGGTGTTGGACCATCAATTCCATCTGTTCCAGCACTGAGCAGCACTATATTACTTTCAGGTTTTTTAGCATGCAATTCTATAGCTGCTGCCAGTGCTAATTCTTGGTTGCGTCCTCCAACACCTTTGCCACAAACTTCAACTGTTGTTTCTCCTCCAAACAACAAGCATAATTTTTTTTCTTGACACAGTACTTCCTTTATGCCATTTAGTAGCATTTGCTTCGATTCTGACTGCATCCGAAGTTCATTACACTTTTGATCAAACAACTCAATGTTCTGCTGCAAAGCAGCAACAACAGTTGATATTAGCTTTTTACCAATGCAATTAGCTTTTCCTTGAAGTTCTTTTGTTATTATAATAGGCAGAAAATTATTCAGCTTTGCTGTTTGGGCTGCTGCATCTAATGCCATTTGGTTATTTCCAATGATGAAATTATGCACATGTGAAAAAGAATTTTTCCTCTCGGGTGCACTCTCTTTGGGAATAGTTTGAAGTAGCTGGATTGCTGACATTGGCATTTCATTTCCTAAACTATATTTTTCTATGATAGTTAGTGGAAGCTTGGGATCATCAGTGTTTTGCACTGTTGGGGCACTAGCTATCATTCCCAATGGATCACCGATAATATCGGACAAGATGAGGCTGATTACCTGTTAATTAAATGCATTTTTAAATATAAACTAAGCAAATTTGAAGCGAAAGAAATTTTTCTTTAAATAACAATCAACAAGAAAACCAACATTTTGTTCATTTTATTTATTTACTACATTTTGATTGTCACCTAAAGCTGTGTGCTAATCAAATAACAAAGAAAAACTAAAATTTTATACATTGAATGGTCTGATGTTGCAAATCCCATCTACTAATTGTTTTTCAAAATAGTTTTAATCTTTTTACTAGATCAGAATTGTTTGCTTTACAGTTTACCTTAAAATTTAAAAGTGACTTTTTTTAAAACTTGTAATTGTTGAAATAAAATTTCAAAAAAGTAAAGAGTACAACTCTAAGATAAAATCCTTCACTTATATACTCTTCACACAATCACTTCTGTTATTTTATATTTCTACTTGACAAAATTAATAAAAAATTTACAAAAACTACTTTTTACTTCGTGTAACTACTTTTAAAGAAACTGTTTTTTAATTTTTTCTTCAACCCATTAAAGATGACTTTAAAATGGATAAACATTCATTGTTTTTAACTTTTACTTTGTTTATTTAAATCATTTTTTTTTTTTTTTAAATTGAATTTTTCAGATTTTTTGAAAAATTATTTTTATGATTTTTAACAAACATTAAGTGGAACCACAATCGCAATTTATTACCAGAGAAAAAAATAAAAAAATTAAAATGGCAAGTTTTCTTGCCAACCATCATTAATGGGTTAATAAACATTATTTTTTACTTATTTAATTCAAGTTAATCTACTTTATTAGTGAAATAGAAAATGTTTAGTCATACATGTTAGACAGGAGTAGTATTACTTTCTAAGTAAATGGTAATGACATATACTTAAAAAAAATAGAACTTTCCAAATAATTCTGACTCATGAGGCGATTACTTAAATATAAAGGACATCTTAGTGGTTTCTAATTTAAGCAGAAATTTACACACATGTCTTTTCAACTTTTTTAAATACAATTAAAACTATTCATGATCATATTTAAGATTGAATTTCAAAAACTGTAAGTCAATTTTGCATGAATAGTAAACTTACTGTGGCTGGCTTTGCCAATTGTGCTAAATTACCACCTTTCAACAAAGACAGTCTTTTTCTAACTGAATTTAGTTCTTCAATGGTGGCTCCTTTTGAGGCTAATAAGGATATAACCATTTTTTTCTCTTCTAAAGATAAAGGTGGCTTTGGGGCAGGGAGCAAAGCTGAGCCTCCACCTATACAAATATTACAAAAAGTGTTATACTTGCAATAATTGTGATTGTAGTGTCTTGTATACTAAGAATAATTTATTTACCAGAAATCAGTACTAAGAGGGTATCAAATTCTGTGAGTGAAGATACAAATTCTTTTATTTTGGCTGCAGCAATTAATGAATTAGTATCTGGAATGTTATTCAAAGCACCTTCAAAGACTTGTATACCTGATTCTGATCTGCAAACATTTGAACATAAATATGGATATCTATTAGGAGTACAAATAAGTTTTTGCCGTTTGACAAAAGATGACCCAACCAGAATATTGAAATTGTCAGATGTAAAACATAATATCGTAAGTTTGGACATCTAGCAATAACATAACCTCGAAGTGTTAGTGACTCTGTATCAGCATCACATAATTTTTTTCATGTGAAAATGTCAAATTTCGTGCCAAATAAGCTTCATTTACAAGAACTTTTGATTTTCTTCTTTAATTTGAAGAAATCTACATATTTCTTGTAGAGCATATAATGAGACTGCTTTAAGTGAGACAAGTTGTCAAGAGATGTTTAAAAAATTTAAAAATGGTGAGTTTGACGTCGAAGACAAAGAACGTGTAAAAGGCCGAAAGTGTACGGAAGACATGGAATTGAAAGCATTATTAAAAAGAGATTCATGCCAAACACAAGAACTTGCACTTACCTTAGAAGTAACTCAACAAGCATAGTTTAAAATTGTTGGGAATCATTCAAAAACAATGAAATTGGGTTCCATATGATCTGAAACCTAGAGACATAGAACTCTGATTTTGTATGTGTGAAATGCTACTTGTCGGGCATTAAAGAAAGGGTTTTTTGAATCGTATAATCATTGCTGATAAAAAAAGGGATTCACTACGATAACCCAAAGAAGAGAAAATCGTGGGGATTACCTGGCTATACTTCAACATCAACACAGGGTTCCCACGGTCATTAAAAGTAATTGAAAATGTATAATATTTTTGAACTCGTTTTCAAGGCCTTGAAAATGCTTAGAGGTCCCTAATTTTTGCTGATATTCTGTGCCCAACTGCAAAATTTATTAAATTACAACTCAGACTTGCTAACCCCACGTGACCGCCACTTATCCGCACTGTATCGAAATTCGCTGATATATTTCTATTACTCATGCACCAACTTATAACTTTTTTGATAGAATATACTATTAAAAATTTATATTTAGATATGATGCCTGAAAACAAATTTTCAAAGGTTCTAAAAAACATTATTTAGGTCATTAAAAGTCATTGATTTTCATTCTGTGATTTGAGTGGGAACACTGTCGACAGCCAAACCAAGTATTCAGGGAAAAAAACTCCTGCTGTGTATTTGGTGGGATCAGCTTGGTGTCGTATATTATGAGTTGCTAAAACCGAGTGAAACCATTACTGAAACTCTCTCTACTGAACACAATTAACGAGATTGAGCCGAACACACGAGGAAAAATTTGCCCATTACTACTCCATACACGACAAAATTATTCTCCTACATGATGCTTCTCCGCATGTTGCGCCGCCGGTTAAAACCTATTTGGAAACACTTAATTGGTTTGTCCTATCCCACCCGCCGTATTCACCAGACATTGCCCTTTCTGATTATCACTTGTTCCGGTCGATGGCACATGGCCTGCTCTATATCATATGAAGATACTAAAAATTGGGTTGATTTGGGGATTGTCTCAAAAGATGAATAGTTCTACCGATGTGGTATCTGAATGCTGCCATAAAAATAGGGAAAAGTAGTGACTAGTGATTAACAATACTTTGAAGAAAACGCAATGCACAGTTCTTTTACAATAAAGTCCTACTTTTTGATAGAAAACGGTGGAAACTTATCTGTACACCCAATAAGTAAACAGGAAAATAATTCTAGCCAAGCATCTTGTTTGAGAAATTAGATTTATATTTTAAAAATAAGACACTTAAAAAAGAAATAGAAATTTTGAATTTTTTTATGAATAAACAAAAAACAAAGGATATATTGTATTCTATTCATTAATATCCCAGAAGACCCAATTTATTTACAAGATTGTCTCGTTATCAAGCTAAAAAAATTATAGGATCTTCTTGCATAACTTTCAAATGTTACTGATACTTGCCAAAATTGCCATATGAATTTTTGCTTTAGCTGCTTTCCTGTAAACTGATAAAATTTCTGCCCCAAATATCCAAATAAAGGCTCCTTGAAATAAATTTTTATAAATAAAAGTTTAAAATTTCATTTAGTTTAAAATTTCATTTAGTTTGAATGCTTTCACTTATAAGGCACATCACTAAAGAATACCTGGACTTCAAAACCATATCATGAGAACTAAACGGAGCATACCTACATGGTTCTCTTAGATCAAATTTTTTTAAATGTATAAAATATCGAACATACTTAAGTAGGTTTCAATATCTGTGCTAATAGTTACCCAACAGATATAAAAAAAAAATTATCTTCTGCCACGTCTTCCAAACCATACCTAGGATGTTTTGGCAGATCAAATCTATCTCCAGAATTAGAAGTCGAGAAATTAAATGAGTACCTCAATTGCTTTGAGCAGTAAAACTGATGGTTGAACTGCTTCATACGCAGATTTAAAATTGCAGATCAGGACTTCGAAGAGTCCACTGCAGTGCCCCATCAAATTCATAACTTGGGAACTTCACATTTAAAACTTAATGCCCATATAGGGAGAAATGAAGCAAGTTTAAATCTTATGTTCTTGAGTACATTTCTTCCCTAGAATCATGTCATTTAATAAAATTTGCTTCAAAAACTGCTTTTTCGTCATAGTTTTGAAATTCGGACATTCGTTTTTGATGACCCAGTATTTTAAATTGTAATATGAAAAAGATACTTACGATAAAGTACTTTGTGCACCTTCAGGAATAGATATCATCCCTGAAATTTGATGATACTTTAGTTTATGCACTAGCACCTCTGCCATCCCAGAAACTGCTTTTCCAAATCCTACGATGTGTACATTCTTATTTAATGGGAAGCTTTTTCCTTTAATAAGTATACGGTTTCTGTGTACCTTAATTGCTTCGTGCAGTAAAACTGATGGTTGAACTGCTTTATAAGCAGATTTAAAAATTGCAGATGCTTTTTGACATAATTCCTCTTCAAGCTTTCTAGAACATGTACTAAACATTGTATTCGTGAAGAAATGTCTGACATGAAGAGATATATGCTGCATGAATTCTGTAAAACAACAAAAATACACTAATCTAATAAATAAATTGTCCATAATTTGCAGTCTTAAAGCTGTACCTTTTGGAATGCATCTCATTAAACTTGTATAGTTCCAATTTATTTGTACTACTTTTTAAGAAAGAGAAAAGTATGTTTCCTAAAACTATATCCACTTCGAAAGTGTAAGAATCATATGTATAAACGAGTTCGAACACCTCTAACAAAATTCATACTTTAGAGTTAAATCTAAAACGGGTGAAAAGGCCATGGAAAGACATCAAGAAACATTACTTTGAACTGTTCAGTATTAACTGGTGACTATTTTTCAATTCTATTGGTTTTATAATTTACTATGGCCCATGTTCTACAAGTTTCAAAAACCTTCTATTTGATGCATTTTCACTGCTTATCTCAAAATCCACTAAATGGCACTGGTACTCTACTTGGTAGTATTGGATTTTACATTGTGTTAGCTCAGCAAAACCATTATACTGCACTGAAAAGTAGTAATATTATCTAGAACTACTAAAATTTTAGTGGGATCACCTTCAAGAACATCTGCCTCAAAACTTTAAAACCAAAAAAATTAACACCAGGTCTGTCTTAATTGCAGTTGTGTCAACTAATTACTGGTAACATAGCCACAAAGCAGACTGGACATTCAACACCAACGAGGTTTCTGGGCCAATATTAATACCAACAAATGCTAGATGCAAGTTCACACTCTAAACAATTGTGTTGAACTTAGGACCTTTTTTCACCTCAAATATTAATTTATAAAATTTCTATATGCTTAACTAAGGTTTATTTGATTTAATTTTATACCTATTACCATTCATCTTTGCACATTGCCATATTACAATAAAGTTAATATGGCAATAATTTAAGTCTTTGTCTAGAAAGTATCAATTAATTCTCGAATGCAGTTTAAATTTTTATTCACACACCTATTCATTAGGTTTAAATTAAAAAAATGTGTGTTGCTGTTTTTAGAGTTTGAACATTCTTTCCTTTATTAGTTACAGAATTTCATCGTAACTTTTCAGGCAAAACCATAATTTATAAATGTTGCAATAAAAATTTAATATGGACTATTTAATAAAATTTAACAAATAATTAAAATTTCACAACGCATTTCCATTAAATAAACCATCCTTTAAATGCTATAAACTGTATCCTAAATCAAGAGATTAGACAAAACTTTCAATTTTATTCATCATGAAGTTTCAGAATGATTTGCTTACTAATAAAGGAACTAAGTAAAAAAAATATTATATAATTGTTAATTATTATGAACTAAAATTAATGTAAGAGATTTTTTTAAGAATCAAAGTTTCCAGAAAACAATTTAAATAGAAATTTCATTGATTTGTTTACATAAAAACATATGACTGAAAGGTAAACAGTACGGGCGCAGTTAAAAAGCACCCATTATTTTTTATTAACTCAACAATGTTGTTAAGTACTAAATAATTTTTAAATTGAAGAATTTAGCTATCTACTACATATTTGGTACTAATATGAATTTAAATAAAAACCAATGATAAAATTCGGCAAAGGTTACTTGATTTAGAAAAACAGATGCAGTTATCCTTAACTTCTTCAACTGCTCTTTACTTTTCTTTTTGTTCACTGCAACAAAAGAATATATAAATATTTTCATTTTTCTTGAAGCTTTTCAAATTAAATTCTCCACATTCCCAAATTACAGAGACTTCGTTCTTCCTTAGATTTTGTTTTATAAATCTTGAGTTTACTACTTGCTGATTACTAACAGCATTTTTTTTTTTATTATTATTATTTCAAATAGGCGTCACCTTGTACTTTCGCGCCATTATCGGCAAAATATCAGTGCGTGCTTTTTAGATGTTCTACAAATGTAAACATTATGGAAATTCTGGTGCATTATTTTCTTGATAAACAGAACAATTAACAAACATTCCTGATGCACATAATGAAGTTGATAGATCACGTTGTTCGGAGTTTTAAAGTAGCCAAAGTATTTAGAGAAAACACCGATCGCATTAATAGTATAGATTTCTCTCATAATGGCGAAACTTTGATATCGAGTAGCGATGATGAATCTATCGTTATATATGACTGCGAAAGAGGAACGTAAGTTTGAAGTAAACTACACTCGAAAATATTACTGAATTATCAAATCGAGCGTTTGTTTACTGTAGTGGCGGTAATTCAAAATGGCGTCACACCGTAAACAATGCTAATTCTTAACCTTGAAAGAGGCTTCTAACTACTAGTGAACAATAATAATTTGGTTACCGTTGGATTATCGGTATCTGGCAAAAAATAACTATTTTCAAATTCTTTCCCTTTCATCTTACTCTATTGCCAGTTTTTACGAATATACGCACTGTTCAATTACTTTAACTGGAACAAATGCACTAAAGGGATACGGAAATTTTTTGTAACTTTGGAATTAAAATAAATCATTATTATAATTCCAAAGTTGCCAAAAATCTCCAGGTCCCTACAGCTCATTGCACTATAATTTTAGGGGAGGATAAATCGTTTTGAATAATTAACTGAAATTATGCAATAAAATCGTGATTCAATTAAACTAAAGAGTTTATAATTAAAGTTAAAATAAACTACAGAATTATAGAAATTTTTTTTAATATAATTTTACGACAAGGAAATATATAATTTTAGCCAATTTATTTACATGAATGATTGGACCTTCTTTGTCAATATTTTTATGGTTAATTAAAATCAATCATTTAGAAACATCCATGCTAAAGTCAAATAACTTTCAGGTAAGATTTACTGTATGATGCCTCTTGGTAACTTTTTGAAAGTTGGTGATTAGGCGCTGAATGCGGCAATCCATCGCTAAGGTTTTTCGACAACCGTAGTGGCCATTGGGATTTGGCCATGCAGCCTTTTGACGTCATTTTCAGTTTAGTGATTTTTTAGAAACTCACCAAAAGGCATTGTATAGTAAATCTTAACCTAACTTTCTCTCAAGATTGTTTAAGCATTACCTTGAGCCAAATAATTTTAATTCGACTCTTAAAACTGTAGTAATTGTCATTAAACTATATATTGGTTTTACGAGGTAACATAGGGATAAAATTTTAGCATACCAAAAACAGTCTAATGCAATACTATTTTTTGAAGCCCAAGGTTCCCACGGTCCTTAAAAATTCTAGAAAGTCCTTGAATTTTTTTTTATGAAATTTGGTCCTTGAAAAAAGGATAAGTCCTTAAGTGACCACCGATAATCTCCATTTTGTATTTTTATGTCTAAAGTATGTAATTTTATGGTCCTTGAATTTTCTTAAAAAGGTCCTTGAATTTTTTTCTTTGATAAAAAACGGGAACCCTGAAGCCACCAGGAGATTTTTTGTAACTTTTTACATGTTAGATAAATAAAGTTTTCTACCTTGACCATATTATTAGTTTAAATATGAAGAGTTACAAGATGAAATTATTTGTCTTTTAATCAAAATTATTAAAAATTGTCTAATATCTTAAATGCACAGCCAGTGTTGAAAAAATTTCTAGAGTTTTAAAGACATTTATTATTTAGCAATTAGAGGAGAATAATAGTATTCTCTTAAAAAAAATAATTCTGAAACGATGAAATAGAAAGACAAAGTGCCAAGGGGATATTCATCAACAGACAAATAGTTGCGCCCGCCAATTTTTAACGATCATATGACATATCTATAGTTGTTATAATTTGGTGCGGTTTTATGTAAGCAACTTTTGATGCAGAACCCTCACAAAAGTTGGAAGTCCTACTGTAACTATATTGATTGGACATTCGCTTTAAAATTTTGGAAAACTACTACAAGAATTTACATATTCATATGGAAAAATTGGTACTATATTTGTTGTAGCAACCCTATAACCGTTTGCTATAAGAATTGTTAATGATTTGAAGGTTATTAATTTGAATGGGATATTGCTGTAATTTGGCTGATTTTTATCCGGTACCCGTCTAACAAAACATGATATTTTTATTAGGTGTATTGAATTGATACTTTAAATGGGAAGGGTTATCCTTGGATATGCATTTTGCAAACTAAGTTTTCACATCAATTTGTAAAAATTAATTAGATGTAATATAGAGATATTGAAAATTAATCCATACTAGATAGATCAAGTTTTGTCAAACAGTTTTACTTACATTTTATAAATAAGTATATTACAAAATCTTTAAACCTCCAAATTGTTGTTCTTGATTGTCTCAATCTATTTAAATACTAAATATAAATTTAACTAAAATATTCAGTTGCTTTAATTTTTCTTTTTATTCTAGGCACAAACGTACTCTGCACAGCAAGAAATACGGGGTAGATTTAATACGTTATACACATGCAGCCAATACAGCAATTCATAGTTCTACGAAAGTTGATGGTAACTATGCCCAGATTTATCTGTTGATTATAAGCTTTTTAATTATGTATTTGTTTTAAAAGTAGTATGCATTACCCGTTGACTTTTTTCGGGAAAACTGAAACTGATGCCAAAACGCAGCTTCTGCACATTTTTACTAAAGCAAAAAAAAGGGCTCCAGTCACTACACACATTGTCGTGATGTTTATTCAGTTTGTTACGATGTTTAACTTATCCATTAGTATTGGTTCTAAAGCTGCCTTGTGAAAACCAGTTTGGGTTTTGTCAAAATTGGTCGACAGAATGATTCATAGATGTTTAATTTTAAGTGTATAATCTGATGCTTGGTTTAGGTCTTCACTGTTTCACATTTTATTGAAGTTAAGTTAATTTGTAGTGTCATTGAATTTAAAAAATTATGTCTGCTGTTATACATATATATTTCTAATTATATTTATATTTGGTCTAAAATTTTCTTAAGTAACTCATTTACAAATATTATCATCAAATTATTATTTAGTTTAGTTTTTTAAATGTGCCGATTGTTTATTAAATAAATTTTGTTGTTGGAAAGTTTGGTTAAATTTAAATATGTTTTATGTTTTAGATACTTTGCGTTATCTTTCACTTCATGACAACAAATACATCCGATATTACCAGGGCCACACAAAGAAGTAAGTTGTATTTAATACTTCTCCATT
Organism: Linyphia triangularis; assembly: GCA_963978545.1. Lineage (NCBI taxonomy): Eukaryota > Metazoa > Arthropoda > Arachnida > Araneae > Linyphiidae > Linyphia > Linyphia triangularis. Next base: position 41,798,691 of record OZ021724.1, on the reverse strand, counting down.
TTTCAATTGAAATTTATCTTTTATCTTCATCGGCCTTGGTACAGTTCAGCAGATATATTGATTTAAGCTTTTTGACCGAAATTTCGCTATTACTTACATAATTCGTATGTTTTTAAAAAAACCTTGAAAAGTGCTAGAAAAAAAAACAGTTTAATTTTCAAGTGCTTGAAAACTTGTTTAGAGGGCTTGAATTTTATTTTCTAAAAATATAGCCTCTTTAAAAGTGTTGGTTAATAAAATGAACAAAATCCTTCTAATTCAGTTAAATCAATCAGCAACCAGAGAACATACAAAATTGCATCACTCCTGCTGGTTTGTTTTCCTCCTTCAATGCGTACTGCGCGGTGCGTCCTGGGCAACGTAGCGTAGCATATTTGAAAACCGTTTTATTCCGATCAAATCATGTGATCTCTTGTTTCGTTTTTGCACACTGTTTGAAAATGGTTGTAAAATGCATTTTCAATTCAAGCTATTTAAAAAGGCATGAATATAATTCATGGACATGATTGCAATCCTTCTTGTTGGATCCGCATTTTTACACAATGTACTTCGTGTGCAAAAATTTCAGCGTAGCATCAATGGCAAAGAAAGTGCTTTAAAAAGCCTGTGGATTTAGTTTCTCTACAAGAAGTACGATGAGCATCATTAGAACTATTTGTAATGATAAAAAGTATCCCGAAAGCAAATATTGTCCACAACAGTCAAGTCGTAATCGATATCGTAAGCAAGCATGGTAGTTTCAGATGCCGAGATATTAGGGACATTGAAAACCATAAAAACAAATTGCGGCTAGTATAAATTCAAATTAAAACATTGTTTCATGTTCCCCCATAGCTCGATTCCATCTAAATTTTTATGTGGTGAGAAAAAAATTATGTAGTATTTAAAATAAAGCCTTATCTGCTGAGCGTATTATAAGACAGTTTAATCATTGAGAATTTGTAATCATTATTTGAAGAAAATTTCAATATGATGAAACAAGAAAAAATAAATGGATATTTACTGCCGAAATTGGCGTAATAACCAAGTGAGTGCTATCTACTTTACTTCTGTTTTTAAGGGACATAAGTACTGCTTCTAATATACTCTGAAGATTTATTTTCTTCTATTGTAAACTTAAAATTTTCTTCTATTGAAGCCTAAAAAATATTTGTGTTTATATTTACTCAATTTGAACATACACCGTTTGCTGATAAAAAAAAATTTATTGTATATTTGTGTTGATAACGCATCCTTGAAAAGTCGATGAATTTTTTTCTCAAACCATGACTTAGAATATAGCTTAAAAAAATTAAACAACTCTGTATTAATGATTCACCTGTCTGTATAATATATCCCTCTAAAATTTTGTTTGATTGCTGAAATTATTTGAAAATTGATTATTTTCACTTAAAAATCAGCTTTTTTTACTTGGGAACTGTACCATATCTGCTTCAGACTTTAGAACAGCAAAAAAGGAATATTAAAAGCAGGTATTTCTGAGAGAATGGTGAATTTAATTTTTGTAAGTGTCTGGAAAGAAGAGAAATTTCAGAAATTTTTTATGTTATTGAATCGATAGTAATTATCACATATCTTTATATATTGACGTATTCGGTATAAATCTACTCCAATATCATTCATACAGCACATCTTTAAAAGTTAGTGGTAAACGCTGCTTTAAAACATAAGGATTTACTTACCTTGCACTTTTACATAATGGTGTGTAGATTTTCTTCAAATTGATACAGATAAATCTGGTAGGGTTCTTGCAGTTTAATGGGAAATTGGTGATGTGTATCTCTTGACAAAATATTTATATTTAATGTACTATTTTTCTAGTAGTTTCTTTGGTTTTATTGTTTTTTTTTAATATAACAATGATTTTTTTCCTGTGTTTTTTTAGAGTTGTATCACTAAGCATGTCACCTGTTGATGATACTTTCATGTCCAGTTCACTTGATAAAACTATCCGTATTTGGGATCTTAGATCTCCAAATTGTCAGGTACTTTAACTTTTATAATTGTTTCAAATAATTTTCAAATAAAAATGTATTGTTGCTTTAAACATAGTTATTTGGTATAATTGTCTATTTCGTGAAGTTAAATATTGGTTGAACCTTGGTAATATGAATACATTTAGTAACATTAACTAGTCCCTAGAAAAATGGATGCAAATCAAAAGGTGATTTTTTTTAATTTTTTTTTAAATTTAGTTATTTTAACTATACACATTTTACGCATTCACAAAATATATCTATAATAATAAAACAGAGTTTGCCTGTGATTCTATCCTTGGGGCTTTAGAGAAATTGACTTCCAATATGTGTACAGCTTTGAAATTTTAAACATAGTAGTGTTGACCTTGTAATTGTGCTTTTGCCAAACAGTGTTAAAATTTTAACTATAGTTTTTTTAATTAAAAAAATATTACATAGTGACTTCCAATAAGCATTAAACTCATTTTAATCATAACTAGTTTTGGCCATCTAATTTTGATTTTCGCAAGCAGAATATTAAAACGGGTTGTACAGTGATTGTATTAGGAGTTATCTTGAAAGGTAGAGGAGGTAGTATTCTATTACTCTATTTGCTTTATTATTTGGGAAAAGGTTTTAAACAAATTATTTCTTGTAGAGAGGAGGTTAGGAGTTTAAATAAAATTCTCGGTGGGGTGAGGGAGGTTGCATTGTATTAACGGGGGCGGAGGTAAAAATTATTTTTTGACAAAGGGGCCTCCAATTAAGAATTTACGTAGCAAAATTTTATTTCCTTAGCAGTCAAAAGTTGTTAAAAAAAATTTAGGGTTTAAATGTTGTGATGACTTGAAAAGCTGTACTGATAATGTTGATTTTTAAGATAATTTTATTTTTTCAGCGAGGTCATATAAACAAGATTCAATTGTAATAGTATTTATAGTCTCTTAATACATGAAAATTTATTTTAAAGACTATCCATATTAAAATATAAATAATCTTTAGAAGAATGTAATATAAATTAAGAAATTTTATACATAAACTATCACAATTGCTATTATCTATTTCTTTTTCTTACTTTAGTTTGGTTAGAATTTATTGCATATAAATATAAATAAGTTTTTGAAATTGATCCGATTATAATGCAATACAATAAAAATATAGCACAGAAATCCAACTAAATTTATTCTTTGTTACAATTTTAATTTTGTTTTTATATAAATGTAAGGCTTAATATAATAAGGTCATTTCACAAACATTTGTTGTTATTTTTAATAGGGTGTCATGCATTTAACAGGAAGCAGGTCTGTTGTAAACTATGATCCTGAAGGTCTTATTTTTGCTGTGGGACTGAACTCTGAATTGGTCAAACTCTATGATTTAAAATCTTTTGACAAAGTAAGTATGTCCGGAAATTCTGACTTTTAATTGCTGAAAATTGCAGTTTAAATCTTTGAAATTTTAGTAAACCAGCATATCTTTTCAATCATAATCTTATACCTTGTGTATGTAAATAGAAATGACTTTTATAATTTCATTCTTGCTGTTTTATAATACAACTGTGCATAAATGTGGCAATTTTGCAGTTATTTTGAAGCTAGATTAGTCTGTGTTTTATAATCTTTGAAATCTAACTTTAACGAATTATCTCAATAAGTACTAAAATCATAAAGTTTTCTTTTAATTCAAAGAAATTTCTAAAAGATACTAACCATCTGTAAACAGAGTTTTGGTAACGATTGATCAATCAGATTATCCTCAATTTATTAATGTAAAGACTGAGAACTTATTAAGAGTGGTTCAAAAGGGTCATCACTTTTTTTATTTTTGCTTCAGTTTTATTGTGTATTATATTTGTATAAAACCTTAGAGTGCAACCTGTTTTAACTAAAAATTACCCTTCAACAAATTTTTAACTAATTTAATAATTGTTTAAATTCTGTGCAGATTTAGTAAATTTTTTTTTTGTTTATTATGATTTTTAAATATCCCTAACAAAAACGGTTTAAGAGGGTATTTAGCATTAGCAAAAAAAATAAAAAATTATTCTGTTTAAAGTATTTGGGTAGTTAAAAAGTTGTTCTTTTTTCTATAATTGTCTATGAAAATTCTACAGTTCCAGTACCAAAAATATTCATGGTTCAATGTTACAATTTCGTGGCTAATATATTTTATTGGTGACTTTCTGACCAAGTGGTAACATCAGTAGACTTGTTAAAAATAAATTAAAAATTTCAAATAAGATACAAATATTTCCAAATAAAGTACAAAAATTTCCAAATTGGACTTACCTTTATTTACCTATTTAGAGCCAATTAAAATCTAGTTTAAATTAAACAAGGATATTTTTATTGAATATCCTGAAAAATTGTTTGCCTTTTGTTCTTGAAATTTACTAATAACTAAAAATTTAATATATATATATTTTAATTCTATTTAATTCTTAGGGACCTTTCAATGCCTTCAAGCTTCCCCAGGATAAAGGTTGTGATTGGACAGGTCTGAAGTTTAGCCCTGATGGCAAGACAATCCTCATTTCTACAAATGGACAAGTCATTCATCTCATTGATGCTTTTCAGGGAACACCATTACAAGAATTCACGGTATGTCTTGGCTTCTCCTTAACATTTACTATTCATGAGTAACGCCTTATTCATTTCACCATAGGATGAAAATGCATAATTCATTCATGGGAAGTTTAGACGAGTTAAATTGCGAAAATAACCTTCTCTAAATAAATGTTGCTGCACAAGCTACATTTCCACTTCATTGCAGTAACTGCTAATTTTTAGATTATTTTTTTTCTGTCATAATATAAATGAAATGAGCACTAACAATTAGACTATACAAGCAAATGTTTCGACTAATTTCATAATAATTATGTTTTATTTTAAAGGTTTTTTAATTTCTTATATGTATAACAATATATTTATATATTTCTCTTTTCAGGGTCATGTTAATAATAAAGGAATGCCTTTAGAAGCATCCTTCAGCCCAGATTCTCAATTCATTTTCAGTGGTAAGTTCTTAAATCAGCTGTCACAATTAAGTGTAAACATAATTTTAAAGTTCAGTATTTAAAAAAAATACATGCATTATATAGTAAACAATTACCATTGTATCATATTGTACACATTGAATTTAAAGAAGAGTATATCTAAGTAAAATATTGAAATTTAATATGATTTGAATGTCCACATAAGTAGCAACAATTATTTACTTAATTTAAATTATTTTCAGAAAGAAAATTAATTATTCTAGATAATGTCAAATTTTATTTATAAATATGTATACATGTAATTAGAAAAGGATTTTTTTTTTAAAAAAAAAACCCCTCTTTTTCAACTGATACTAAACTAAAACTGATACAAACAATTTTATTCTATAACAGAGCCACTGCAATATCTTAGAACCTTTTTTAATATTGTTTACAGCTTGCTTGTAAATTATGCATGTTTTCATTATTCGACTCTAATATATATATATATATATATATATATATATATATATATATATATATATGTGGGAGTAGACGATCAGAGAAGGGACACTTGCTGAGTGTAGAATCCAGCTTTAATGAATCCTTATTGCCTCTTATCTCATACTACATTAGGCACAAGCGCCTTTCTTACGTATATTCACATCGAGAATATTCAGTGATCTGTCTCTCTCATCAGAATGAGGAATACCTCCCTCTGCCGCTAAGAGTCGCCACGAGGGGTTCTCTAGTGGTGCGCCCCCTATCTCCACACTCAGTCATCTTGGCGAACTATGTCCTCATAGTTTATATCTGAAGTTATCTGAAATAGAAAAACACAAGGAAAGCAATATGCACAGATACTATGATTGTCACATCTATGATTGTTTTTGATTGGTGTCTCTTTGTAATGACCAAAAAATTTTGCTCGCTGAGTGTAAACTTTAAATGTTCTGGGGTTTTTGCGTCTTTTCTTAAACTGTTTGAGGCTCTCCTTATTCATTGAGGTTTCTTCAGTCTTCTTATTTGCATCTGATAATGATCTCTTCTTTTTATGTTTTTCCTTGACATCCTTCTGTCCTTTTTTGGTTTCATCTTGTTGAAGGTTCATTTTAATCTTTGAAATTTCTGCATTTTGAAGTTTTTTTCCATGCTGAATATGTCAGGGTGCGTACGCGGCCTGGAAAACCTGGAAAGTCCTTGAATTTCATTATTTTTTTTCAAGGCCTTGAATAGCCTGGAAAAATAGGATTATTTCTAAAAAAGCCTGGAAAGTCCTTGAATTTCCCCTTTTCAATTCTAAAACCATAAAATTCTCGTTCTCGTATTACCATTATTCTGACTTCACACTTTCTAGCCGGTTCACTTTTGGTGGATCTGTCAATCACACTTGAATCGGTTCCTCCCGAGCGGCCCTGGAACGGCACGGTCACTATGACCTTTGACCTCTCCCCTAAAGAGACAAAAAGTTGCACGATGAGTATCCGGTGGAAAGAGGGTGTAATTTGATATGCAGGATATTTTCGCTTTTCTCTCTCTCTCCCTCATTAGGTGCATTCTCAAACGACCAAAATTTTCCTCTGAGAGGATTTTGTGTTTGTTCGAAATGGAATGAAAAAGAGCACGCTTAGCATATTTGTATATAAAATATCGAAGGAAAAAGAATCGAATTAATCGCACTATGTGGATTCATCCCATTGTTTAGAGCCGATCAATATTCGGTATGTTCTTCTGTCTTTACTCGCAGTTAAGAGAAGACAAAGTAAAAATTTTAAACTTTTTCCGGATGTCGATTGAGAGCTTCGACGAGTTGGTGAAGAAATTATGTTCCAGACTGCAAAAACCTGACAATAACTATCGAAGGAGTATATCGTCTACAGAGAAAATAGCAGTTACGCTTCGGTATTGTATTATGATTTATATCATTCTTTCATTTATGTCGATTCCTATTTCAAGAAAGAAGAATTTCTTTTTCTGTAGAAGGGGAAGGATATGTAATTTTTTATATCAATTACTAAAATGGCCTACTTTAAAGCCGTGAAAGTTATTAACTAAGGTTGCTGGAAAAAAACCTTCCAATTTTATTAAATTTATTTTGAGCTCATTAAAAAATTTCTAATTACTGGGATGCAAGAGCTGTTCCAATTGCGCCGAAGTGCGCCAAACTGACTACCCTGCTCCAAACTGCGTCAAAAACCTCTTTTCGGTTAAGATTGCGCCGAACTGCGCCAAAAAATCATTTTTTGACTTGAAAAACTACTTGGCGAGAATTTTGTGTCGAAATTTTTCAAAATTATCATGAAACATCACCAACAAAGTGATAAAGAGTATTTTGCCCTTCAAGGGCGTTTTTCGTCAGTTAACATGCCGGAAAAGGTTCGTACTTGAAAATACAGTCTCTCAGTTTTGTTGTAGGTTTTTCAAACTATAAAGAAGTAGTAAATGAATCAGTGTGCATCTGATTTAAATCTGTTTTCTTGGCTGATTTTTGGTATAGAAAATTAATACTTTTTTTTTTTATACTTATAGAATACATGATTTTTTAAAAAAATTTTTACTGAGACTCTGTGCTAAAAATAGAATACAAGAATTGTATTTTTCACACAAGCAATCTTAGTGCATCTGGTTTAGATTTGCACTCTTGCCTGGTTTCAATAATAAAGAAATATATAGCTTTCTTTAAGCTAAAAAAAAACGCGAATATTTTTTTGTAATTTCTAAACTTAATCCAATTGACAGCCCCCCTCCCCAAACATTTCCAGGCTTAATTTTAAGTCATCGGTGAAACGGGATTTGAATTTTGAACTTGCCTTTTTGATTATCTGGAAGGATTGGTGACTATTAGTAAATGATTTTTTGGCAACCCTGGATGTTGGATCATGATTTTGACTTAGCAACGAACGGGAAAACGCATATTACGTCATTCTTTTATTGTAGCCAATTTCCAGAAAAAGCGCCAAGTCGTACCGTAGGTAGACTAGAAATTCTACGAAGAACTCTTGAATGGGGATAGGAGGAGGGGGGGGATTTAAGCTATGTCTCTATTTTTTTAAAAAAGTAAGGATTTCTTGTATTTACAAACTTTTGTTCATTTAAATTAGCGATAGGAAAGATCAGGGATTCGCGGCAGTACCTATGCCCCTTGCGTCGTTAAACTTCAACCAACCAACCAACCAGGGATTCGCGCTTTAAATTCAAACTGTAGAAGGCATGAAATCAATCTTTATGCATCCAATTTGGATATTTTTTTCTTGCCTGTTTGTAAGTAAAAATAATAAATATTTTTCTTAGTACTTTAAGAGTGCATGATTATTTTTTTGGCATATATTTAAAAAAAAAAAACTAACCAAATAACCACAGACTTAAGATCATTTTGTTTCCATTGACCTTGAGATTTCACATGGGAACCCTCTATAATCCATTTAGACACTGGAGAGTGTTAGAAAACAAACCACTACAAAACTTCTTTTTTTTTAACCTAGTTTTTTCCTTATCCTGGTAAGAGGTATAATTATCAATAAATATATGTGGTTGCATCTTAGTTGTTAAGTAATAAGTATTTTAATTCTTTTTGCAACTTCGTTAATTAAAAAAAATATATAAAAATTCAATTTTGGTATCGACTCTGCAACGATAAAATAGGGCCTTGAATTTTGTTGAAATATCCTTGAAAAGGGCCTTGAAAGTCCTTGAATTTCACTTCCAAAAAAGTGTATGCACCCTGATATGTTCACGAGAATAGAATCTTCCTTCATTGCTCTAACTTGTTTAGTTATCTTCACATCCATTTCCTTTACTTCTTTTTGTCTGGAACATAATTCTCTCTTCACTTCAATGCTGTGATTTTTCTTCTTTAGCTGTCTTTTTAAGTTTACTCCTTCTTCTAAACTTAAGACTGAGGGTTGCAAGACTTTACTAGTGGTAATCAACTCACATTTTACAAGAGTTTGGCATCGTTGACCTAACTGTTCTTGTAGTAACTTGGCTAGCTTCAATTCATTTTTAAGATTGACAATTTCTTCTTTAGCTGATCCAATTTCCATTTCACAACCTGCAATGTCTTCTCTGTATTTTTCAAGAATTTCAGTGGTTTCTGCCAGTTCCTTTAAATTTTCCGATTCTCTTTCTTCAAGTTTAGCTTGTAGTGCTTCATTCGCAGCTTCCAGTTTAGAGCACTGTACTTTGAAAGTAGAACCTTCTGTATGCAACTGTAAGATTTCATCTTCACATTCTTTTATTTTACTTTGAGCTTCGTTCAGTTTGCAAATAAATTCTTCCATTTCTCTCTTGAAATCTTCATCTCCTCTTGGTACAGCTTTTTTCGCTTCTACTTCAGGAAGTTTTTCTTTAAAAGGCGTACATTCTGTAAGTAAACATGCCGCAATCCTACGCTTTTCGCCAAATAATTTCGCATCTGCTACGGAATCTTGTCTCTTCTTTTCGCCGCCAAGGTCTAATCTTTCTCGGGTCACACCAGTAAGATGACTAGCGCTTCTGCATTCGGAAGGCGGAGCTACGAATTTCTCCTCTGCTCTGCTTCCTGATTGGCTGCCGCGGCCGTCGATCTTCTTCTCAACTGTCAGAATAGATTTGATTGACATCTTCCGGAGCTCTTCGCTTTTATTTTCTCTTTTGGCCTCGCCAGACTGGCGCCTGATAACTTGTAAATAAAAAACACGTGGATCCTCTCGGAGCTGTCTGTAAAAGGATGGGTTTTCGAATTTTCCTATAACGTCCATTCCAATTATTAACTCATTTGTGTGGTCTTTGATGACGTATATTTTTGCATTGACTGCATGAGTGTCGATTTTAATGTCAGTATGGAAATATCCTAATGGTTGTATTTCTATATTACCTAACCCTTTTAGTAATATGTCATTTGTCATTAATTGGGGTGATCCTATTTTTATATACAAGTCCTCAGAAATGAAGGTGACTTGGCTCCCTGTATCATTCAGAGCAACTATTTCATGATCAAATATTATTACCTTTGTGGTGCTTTTATTGTCAGTGTAACTATTAATTTTATCAATTGGATTATTATTGCTTTCATTTTCGGGATACACATTACTTTTATAATTAGGATAATTACTAATTACAGCTCTATTTGCCTTCTTTTTTGGACAATAGGCCTGAATGTGCCCGATTTCATTACAATTAAAGCATTTAATACCTTGATTTTTAACTTCAAACTGGTTATATTCATTAGGCCACTCTGTATTATCAACAATACCATTATTTCTTTCCTTATAAAAATGGTTAGTATTGGTTTGAGCACGAACGAATGGACGTTCCTGTATATTTTCTCTAGACTGCCAGTGCTTCCTGTTTTTTTCTTCATATTTATTTTCGCGAAATACCGTATTCTTTTTAAAATTATTTCTAGTTGAATCAAAGTCATCGAGTTTGTTGACCAAAATTTCCCTATTTTTTATTTTCGGAAGTTCGTCCATAAAGTGTTCTCGAATTTCTTTGGGTAATTTTCTTTTTATTTGATCTACTAGCATTAATTCTTTTAAATCTTCAAATGTTGCGACATCAAGTCCGCTCAACCATTCGGTTAGATAATTGTTTAGTTCAAAAGCAAAGTCTCTCCATGTCTGACATTGTTCTTTTTTATGGAATGAGAATTGTATTCTGAACTGTTCTGGGCTAAGTCGGTATCGTCTCAGCAAAATGCTCTTAATGTGGTCGTAATTATTCGCTAGTGTTTCCGGCTCACGTGTTATTAAGCTTGCTATGTCAAGTGGAAGCAATGTAATTAAATAATTTACCCAAGTATCTTTCGATATTTCTAGACGACTAATTTGTCTCTCAAATAGTGTCAAGTAGATGCTTATGTCACTACCGTCAAACGGTTTCATATACTGTAATATATTTGGGCTTTTGCCTACTTCGTTTTCCCGTGCGTTTGTTACAGTAGCGCCATGTTGGCGAACTTCTGCTTCTATGCGCAGTTTCGCTAACTCGAATTCTTTCGCTTCCTTTTCTTCACGGTCATTTACAATTGTGTTTAACATATTTTTAACAAAGTTTTCATCATAATCGGCGTGTTCTGTTATTAATTTACATAATTGAGCGATTTTTGGGTTAATGGGTTGTTCCAATCCCAGTTCATCTATTAAAGCGAGTAAGTCATTCTTTCGTGCTCTGGCAAGAAACGCCATGTTAGTATAATCGAAAATTGTACTCACAGTTTTTCTGTTGACTTGTTACCTCGACTTGTGACAGTCAGTGTCTATGTTTCGTTATGGTCTCCCAGTGCTTGCTGGTCCCCTCCTTAATGATGCTGACCTCTTGTATTTGACGCGAAGTTTCTTGGCTTCGACGGCGGTGTTCCAATGCTTGTTGTTTCCGCTAAACAATCCTCTTCGTCGGCGCTGACTTCGCTTTTCCGACGTGGTGGTTTCGCTTTCCGATGAGACGTGATTTCACTTTCCGGTCACTGTGCTAGCTGCTCCACTTCTCAGTGATGTCGACTTCTTTTATTCGATGAGCAGTTTCTTGGCTTCGTTAGCGGTGTTCCAATGCTTGTTGTTTCCGCTAGGCAATCCTCTTCGTCGGCGCTGACTTCGCTTTTCCGACGTGATAGTTTCGCTTTCCGGTGAGACGTGGTTTCCCTTTCCGGTCACTGCGCTGTTATGTCGTTTACACTGCTAGGTGATACGACGGCTTATACTCCGATCCCGGTTCACTGCTGGGTGACTACGGTGCTGTTCGGTTTCATTTGTACTCGTATCTCGTACTTCTGGTTTGCCCTTACACGTTCTGCCGTTTGGTTCTTAACGTAACGTTCTGACGCCTACTCAGTTCGTGATGCCGAGCCCCCATGTGGGAGTAGACGATCAGAGAAGGGACACTTGCTGAGTGTAGAATCCAGCTTTAATGAATCCTTATTGCCTCTTATCTCATACTACATTAGGCACAAGCGCCTTTCTTACGTATATTCACATCGAGAATGTTCAGTGATCTGTCTCTCTCATCAGAATGAGGAATACCTCCCTCTGCCGCTAAGAGTCGCCACGAGGGGTTCTCTAGTGGTGCGCCCCCTATCTCCACAGGTTCTCTAGTGGTGCGCCCCCTATCTCCACATATATATATATATATATATATATATATATATATATATATATATATATATATATATATATATATATATATATATATATATATAAACTGGAAAATCTTAGCATTTGTTAATGTCAAAGCCCAAAGGTTTGCCAAATGGTTAAATTTAGTAAATTTGTCAGAATTTCCATTGTGCAGAGAGAAAAACCTTATTCAACCACTTTGCAAAATGACTGTGTTAAGATTATACACTCAAAAAATTATTTCTGATAATTTTTCTATTGCTAATTCTGTTAAGTGATTGTATACTTTTGGAATTTGGCAACATTAAAGCCATTTTGCAAAGTGATTGCACTTTAGGCTGTCTTTAAAAATTAAATATTTTATAAGCATAGGATACTTTTTTCAGTTTAAAGAAATACATTTGAATATGTGTTTAGATTAAAATTTGAACATGTATAAGTAAGAAACTAATTTTGAATAGGTTCTACTGACGGTCGAGTTCATGTGTGGAGTGCTGAAACAGGCTTAAAAACTGCCGAGTTGTTTTGTGATCATACTGGGCCTGTGCAATGCGTTCAATTTAATCCGAAGTACATGCTACTCGCATCTGCCTGCACAAATATGGTAAGTGACTTTTGCTTACTTTGCTTTTATCTTTGTACCTAAATTCTATGTATTTCAATATATATATATATTTTATATATATTCTATTCTATAATAATCAACACACAGTCACCCAACAACATTCTCATACTACACTCTTGTACAATAGCTTAAAATAATTCTCAAAATACACTAATGAAAGCATTAAAGTGATTGCAATGATTCAAAATTACTTGTGAAGAATCGTTAGAAAAAAGGTTAAACATTGTGTTTGTGTAAATCACTTAAGTCAGTGTTGACATGCGCATAACAGTCACTATCAGATGGTCCCAGTGAGAAACGGTGCTATGGAAAAATTTGATCAAAATTTCGCAACTGTTTGCCTCAAATCTGCTCAATGCTAAATAAAACAAAAGATATCTAAAACAATGTAACTTGGAGATGTTTATGAAAATTAAAATAATACAACTGGAAATGTTGCACGTCGGTCTGTGTCAGGTTGGCCAAAGGTATCGACTGCTCGGCATGACCATTATTCATTATTGCTGCACAACGTTAACGAACATGCGCTACGTCAACTTAGTTCAGCCCTAGCAACTGCCGCAAAAGTCGCACAGTTTCAATACAAACTGTTTACAGGAGGCATGGGCAAATGAGTCTCTATGCTAAACAAGCATCAGTTTGCCGCCCACGTCTACTAAAAAATACATGCACGTTTACAGTGAAACTTAGAATATCGGTAATGGAGTAACCAAAATTGGAGAAACGTCATAGTGATGACTTCAAATTCAGTTTAGAAACTGAATCTCGTCATACCACATTTACAACAATTTTTATGAAACAAAAATCAAGGGAAACCTTGATGTGAAAGTGAAAACATTAAATGGATACAATGGTCTCTCCCGACTTCATTACGATAGGACATGTGGGACATGCTTGGGAGTCGTATTACAGCCTTTTATCTTCCACCAAGTTCAGTTCCAGAGTTAAAAACCACTCGCAGGTTTAGGAATCTCTGAGCACAGAACTAATCAAAACCAAAGCATAAAAAGTTGTTTTGCAGCTTGTGTGGCAGTCAGAGGATGTCACACATCCTATTAATTTTCTGATTTCCATTGTTTAAATTATTTTTCAGTGAAACTGAACCCCCCCCATTTTTCTTGTGATATTATTTTGAATTAAAAAAAGTCATTTTCAACACTGTTTTTTCTTATTTTCTTCTTCAGAATATTTCCACTTGTGTATCAAATTTCATTCCATTCTTATCTGTATTTTTTTTAAATGTTAAAGAGAAAAGAAAAAATACAATGATTATTCTAAACCTAAAGTCATGTGTAGTGTGCTGACCACTAGTGCTCTGTGACCCATTAAAAATTTTCATGGGAAGTCTGTTTTTGAAGTGGATATAGTTTTTGAAACTTCAAAATTAGTACTAGTATGCATACAGTTATTCTTAAATTGAGATTTATTTTTATAAACTTTGTTGGAACAGTATTGTACAGTGAATTGTGCTGGTATTCATATAATGGGTTTTAACAATTCTATTAGATTTAATTTACTAATTAAAGTTTATACATTATTGAAGCTCTAGAACATAGAACCACTGATGTACATTATACATAAATAATGAATTTTCTATGGTATTTTCAATAATTAGTTTATAGATTTCTAATCAATTATTTTTAAATTTTGTGTTTAACTTAAATTTAATAGCTCTGACCTCTTAATATATTGCATCAAAGTTTGTAAAATTTAAAAACAGTCAATTATGTTAATTTCATTTAAATCCAAGCAACTAAATCTTATAAAAATTAGAAAATCAAAGGGACAAAACTAGTCTATTGCACTTCTATGAGGCATACATTTTATGTAAAGTGGTGTATTTAGGAAAATTTTAAATACATTTAATTAGAACATTAAATTATTCTCCTTGACATCAAAACAACTGTGAACAACCTGCCTTTGATTATTTTTACACTGATCTAACTATTTATTCTGGGGTAATAGCTTGTAATTTCTGCCCTCGAATCAAATGCAACATTTCCCATCATATGTTCCTTCCAAAATATTTCTTTGAAACAGTTTTAATTTTTCACTTGATACAACAACCATGATTAAAAACGCTTTTTTACTAATGCATTGCCAAATTTATTGCTTAGAAATCGTTGCAATACCTATTGGAAACAAATACTGGAATATTTATACTAGTAAAATATATACCTATTTTTAAATCCTTTATATAAACTTTGATTGTGCGTGTCGATCGGAGGAAAATCTGTGGACGCCTAATTAACCCCCTTGCCATCATCCAATCGGGCTGAAATTTGGCAGATTTCGATGACAATGGATTCTATCAAATTTTGGGGCTGCAACTCTCACTAAAAGGTCGCTTTTACACACGCTTCGGAATACTAATAAATTCCATTTAACCAATCATTTGTTGAAACTCTTTCCTGTTGCCAAAATTGTTTTAATCAAAATAAATAAAAGATAATTGAACGTGAATTCATAAATTCATTATGGGATGAAATTCAGTCAATTTAACTTTGTGTTGCGTAGCAATTCCAGTGAAATAATTTTAACCAATCATTGTTGAAACTCTTTTCTGTTGCCAAAATTTTTTTTATCAAAATAAAGAAAAGATAAGTGTTTTTATTGCCTTACTTCAGACTTATCAGCTTTTGTAGATCGTTGACTCGTAGATGACAATGTATTCCATCGAGTTTTGGAGGGGAAAGTTAATAAATAGTTTGGAATGGATCTTATGTTCCTTGTTGTGAAACACTATGAAAACTCTATCAGAGTTCAAGAAGTTGCAATCGCACATAAAATTGGCAATGCATATAAAGGATTTATATTAAAAACTTTGTTTTTATGGGTTATATTATTTTCCAACCAAGTTCATTACTGAGCTCTAACCATTGTTGTTGTAATTGGTCAAAATATTTATGTTTTAAAGCAATATTTTCGTTTAGAATAATGCATTCGAACAATTAGTTAAGAAAAGAATAGCGATCTCAATATCAAGTATTAATACTCTTTTATTTCCTTTTTTCCAATAAGGAACACAATTGTAGCCCATTAAAAAATTTACTTTCTAAAGAAAGAAATTGAAGTTACAAGCTACTGCTTGTTTAGATACATGATATTTTTGTGCCATACATCTATTTTTACTAATTCAGTGTTTTGTTTCATTTGCAGGCATTTTGGGTTCCAACTGGAGATGAAAACGTTTAGATCCACAATGCTTTTACTTCATATGTAAAAATTTCTCTTGGTTTTGAAGCTTCTTTCTTTAGACGTTTTAAAGCTTTCATTTTCAAATTGCAATTTCGCCCTCATATAGCATGTAAAAAATTACCATTCTTTCATGTGGCTTCATCTTTCAGATTATATATAGTCCTAAAACGTTGTTTTTAATGCCAACACTTCTACTCTAACAATTTTATTGCCATTCTGTTTATATCTTGTAGATACTCTTGCTCAATAAAATGTTCTGAACTTTTCTATATCATGTTACGTTTTATCTATTTGTTCACTTTCACACAAGATTGCATTTTATGCATCTCACTCCAATGCAAAAATTATATTTTTAACATCAGGATAAAAATTTTGGTTTTATTTTGTTAATTAATAAAATTTTTATAACCTTGAATTTTTTTGACAGGTCTAGATCTTGAAATGAGAAGTTGTTGGCTTTAATGTTTATTTGCATCAATTTAAAGCCCCATCTCTTCAATGCTACATGTTTTTAAACTAGTATGCTTAGTTATTTTACAAAGATGATTGATTATAAATTATAGTTTAATTGGTATATGCATCAGCAAAGTATAAAAAATTTCACAGTTTTATATCTTAAGAAAACGATACAGAACATTAAATCATTTTATTTTATAAATCTGAATACTCATGCTTTGCTGTGAAATTTTTAACCATTTTTAGTCTTGGCTTGATGGGAATTAAGACATTAGAATAGTCAGTATTTTTAATGTTTTGCCCCTTATCAACTCTTTATTCATCAAAACAGTTTTAATATATATGGTTTGGGTGTATTTTTACTCATTTCAGCAATTCTGACCTTATAATACTTAAAAATATTCACATTTTGAATACTTTTCCATTTTTAAGGATTATCTAAATCCCTATAATATTCCACATTTAGAATATTATCGAAATCATAATAGTTGTGTTATTTTTTACAGCTTTTGAAAAAGGAACCAATTTTTAATCTTGGCTTTACGCTCAAAACTTTTTTTTTTTTTCCTCGTTTTTTCTTTCTTTCTAATTTGCGGTTTGTGTTTGGTAGTGAAAGCCGTCAACATTTCGTTTCCTTTGTCTCCGTTCCCGCGTATCGGTCATTTCCTGTTTTGGTTTGCGATCGCCTTTCATGCACCAATGAGAGTACGAGAAAAAGAATCTGGACGAGTCTATTTGTCGCTCACAGGTGGATGCGAATTTTTATGGTTAGTCGGGAAAAGAGCGCTATAGTATCGTTTTCGAATCTTAGATCATTATTCTCGTTCGAGCTGCATCCCACCTGTGTTGAGAATTGCAATGTTTGTATGAAGGATATTTTTAGAAATGACCTGTGCAACACCCGATTTAGTGTGAATGATGATTTTTGTAGATTGTTCTGTGGACTGAACTTTATGTTTATATCAAAGTAGTAATGAACTCAACAATTGGTACTGGATAATCCGAAGGAAGCCATGTCGTCAAAGAGTAAGTAAAATCTTTTCCTTTTTTTCTTGTTTTTATTGTAGTGTTCAAAGCGAAGATTACCCATTCGGCCTATTCCTAGTTGACGTGGAAATATCGCTTAGCGAATTTGGCGCCGATTGGTTTGCGATAAGGTTTCATAGTTAGGAACTTTATTTTTATTATTACTATCTCATAGATTTCGAATCAGCCGCCACATCGATTTGGCTTTGATGACAATTTTACAAAATCGTGCCAACCTATCCACTTAAACTAGGAATTGGTAAATTCCTAGTTCACGTTTATGGGTTGGCGCTAGGAATTTACCGCAATGTGTTAATTTGCTTTTTACATTTAGGTATGCGTTTATGGAAGGAATTTGATTTTCATCCACTTGTTCCGTCTTGAATTGGGTATCGGCCAACGCAAACTATCTATCCCAGTACGGCACATGCTCGTGGACTCAAAAATTTGTATTGTCGCAATCGTCTATTTGCATCAGTGAAAAACTGTTTCGCCTTTTCTTTGGATAAGTGGCAGATATATATTGGAGGGGAAGGGTATTGCACTCCTCCAAACATCCCAAATAACAGAAAAATCACTTAAGGCTCTTCGCCGTCCATCTTGATTCTCCCCCCTAATGTTAAGTCTTTGAGAAAATCTCTATATGCCTATTCGTAAAATAGAAAGAAGTTATACGAATATTTTTATACGGTTTGTTTTGTTGGATCGACGTAACTTCTACCCGTGTTTTGCTATGTTGTTTTTGGCCTAAAATGTTGTTAAGTTTATTAAAATATCAATTGTTTACTTTAACATCATATTAAAAAAAGTTGAAAAGAGTTATTGAAAATATAACATTGCAATGACAAAGATTAAACTTTTTTCTATCCAGATCATATTTTAAAATTATTTTCGTGTTTCTTAAACAGTCAAATTTAGAGAAACATTAAAGCTATATTTTGAAAAAAAACCTCTTCGCAAGAAGACACACCTCCAAAGGGGGACATAGATATTTTCCCCCCTCAAGAGCGAGGAGGGCCAAGTGATTTATTATCTTGGCTGGACCTGTTTTGCTGTATAAAGCGGTTCTTTCTTTATAAGCGGTCGTTAAGATGGTCTTATCCAAGCGGTCTTTAGCGTTAATTTCAGAAAACGTGCTTTACTGATGTATTTGAAGTTGCATCAAGGCGCGTTCTCAGGGGGGGGGGGGGAAGGAAGTTTCACTGTCATAATCCACATAAAACCCCCGACATCCCGATGTTTTCTGACGAATGAATTACAAACACTAAAAGTAATCATAAATAATTTCAAAAAAATACTTTTTTAATTTACCATCATTCCGATAGGGTTAGCTTACCGTATCGCATTTAAACAAATAAAACATTTGTAACTCTCATTACATCAAAAAATCGTCATACTTTATTTTTTATCTACTTAGATTTAATATAAACTACATATTCAGGGTTATTCAGACTTCCTTCCTGGGTTTCGAAGCAAGGACTGGACTTATCGGCAGGAACTGGACTATTGCATTGATGTATGCCGTGTGACCAAGGGTCCACACATAGAACACCTGTAAGCTATGTAAATAAAACTTGAATTGTTTCTGTATTCTTTCAAATATTCTTATTTTCTGTATTAGTCTTAGTTTTTTTTACTATAGTGCTTCGAAACCTAGGAGGGAATTCTGAATAACCGTTTATATATATAAAAAAGGAAATGTTTAAAATATATAGATGTTTTCCAAATGTAATTATAACATTTCAGTGCTACATGGCCTTTGTATTTCAATCACCATAAATATGTAATAAAATCAGTCTGATATGATATTAGTGTATGTCCGTTTGCCTAAATATACTGCTCCTTCTCAGTGAATATAAACAAACAACATTTTTTTATTAAACTATATATAATCTAGATAATATTATTATACGTTTTCTAAGTAATATGTAGTCTCATGTTGAGGTATTTAATATAACTCGAATACTGGACTAGTTGCATATATAGGTGGCAGATTAAAAAACTGAAAAAATATTATGATATGGGACAAATATGGGATGTTTTAAAATCGTATTTGTAGAGAAATACAGCAGCAAATTAATTGTTTACTTGAAAACCCCTCCCACAGAAATTTTCTGGTTGTACCCCTGTTTAATGTAACATAATGATAAGTAAAGTATCACAGATGTAAAATAAAATGCAAAATGTACATGGGTCATATGCAATAGAGTACCATTATTGTACAGTTATACAGTTTTATCCATATTAAAAGTTACGCAACTCAAAGAGATATGAACTCCCCTGTCATCAGTGTTTACTTCCAGGGGCGGACTTAGAGGTCAATCAAGGAGGATGCGATTATGACCTTGAGTGTTTACAGTGGTGGTGATAGTTTGCGAACTTGGGGGACAGGGGGGAGGGTTATCATCAATTAGTATGATACTACTAGTGTTCAATGAAAGATAAAAATTAGAGGGTTTAACTATCCTCTTTTACGCCCATATAAGAAATTACCCCGAAAATGTAATACACTTTAATTCAATTAAATTATAAATTTTAGTATTTATTATTAGATAAAAAATATTTAAGAGCACAAAAAAATATCCCATGCAGATCAGGTGAAGTGTAAAAAGTTTAACAACCCTGAAAATTCAACTTTTTTATACAAGTTAATTTACCAATATATTCAACATCACAAATCATTTAATGCAGAAAAAGGCGGCGGATCTTTTAACAACTTTAGACAACACTGCAGGTACGTAAAGTTCTATATTTATAAGGTTTTACTAATTTCCAAAGTTAAATAATGCTTTTCAACTCGGTTTGACATCACATTAGTAAATTAAAATATAAGTTATATAAACTTGAGACTACACTATAATATTGATCATTGTATTCAAATATGGTATTATTTTCTGTTTCCATATTTTCATTTAAATGAAAATGGAGAATTTGGCGATATTTTTGGCAATAACTTTTACATGGGAATCCCCCCCCCCCCCCAAAAAAAATCCGTGTCTGTTTACTTCGAACAGTATTCTCATACTTAAAATGAGAATTTTTATAATTTCCAATCGATTAATTGCTCGTACTACCTTCAGAACTGTTTTAAAGTTATGGAAAGTTCTTAATACATTATCACTTTCCAAAAACGCATATCGTGGAAGCGTCCCACACAGAGGAGCTGCAGGAAGGTAGGAACGATATTGTGGTAAATGCCAATTCAAGACGACGATATGGTGGGGAAAGAGTTTTGGTCTTCAGAATGCAATATGTCGGATTGCTTTGTAAACTTCACAGGAACGCAAAGATAATTAAATTCGACTTTTTTTACTGTAATTACGATAACTTGATCTAGGCAAATCTGTAATGGGGAAATATGGGTTTCTAAATCGTATTTATTGATAGCAAAGGCGCCGCTAAACAATTTTGCTAGTGGAGGGATGGGGGAGCAGTGCTATTATATATTTTGAGGCGGGAATGACATTTAAAAAAATTAAGAGCCAGAAAACGTGTTCGTGCATGAAAGTAAGATTATGGATATATACCAATAATCACCATAGGATGAAGAAATAAGTAGACAAAAAATTCAGTGCCACGGATATTTACTAAATGAACACAACACAAACTACTTACTACACATTCTTTTAATAAAAATTAAGTTCTCCTTTTTTCTTTGGCAAACAAACCAATGGACTTTTGCATAAATTCTTTTAGGTTTCTATCAAAAAATTTCTCCAAATTTCAGTGGCATTAAGCATACTTTTCTTTTCAGCTTCTGCCAACGTGTTCAGTGTCGGTAAATTCAAAAGGACAGCAAACAGCGTGGGACAATCCCCCCAAAAGAAACGTTTGCCACAGGGTTGAAACAGGGGACAATGCTACTATGTCTATGTCCTACTACTACCCCCATCATCAAAATCTTTAGTCAGGGCCCGGGTAGCCATACACTCATTGTGTCACAAGTCGGAATTTTAAAAGCAAAGGGTTTACTGATTACACATTCCTAGAACGGCTTCAAAAAGAATAAGGGGCCTTTTCTTCTTTTTTACATCCAGACTCCAAACCTTGCTTCAGGGTGTTTCACATGGGAACTGCGATACTTTGTGAACAAGGCGACAAATAGATGAAACGCCGATGGAAGTTACATGGATGTGGTCTGGTTATAAGAGGACAAAAACAAACTAGCCAGTCTACACTTTTGATAGTGGCTGCATTGGAGCTGGACTGAATACGCTATACGTGGTTCTGCGATACTTTGTTTTGTTTTTTTAATTTTTATTTGAGTTAATTCCTACTCTGCGGTATGATCAGGATTTAGCAATATTGACGATAATTGGTAAGTGATAAAATTAAGCTTTTTTGTAAATATTTTTGGCTACCGTTAATTCTGTTCAGAGGCGTACTGTCCATTGGGCTGTCCGGTGCAATTAATGAGCCGGTCAGTGTCCGTAAAAATAAACCGGTCCGGAAGTTATTATTATTATTACTATTTTTTTTCCTAAAGTCTAATGCAAACATTGATGGATCATAAATCCATTACTATAATTGGATTGTCAAAAGAAATTGACAAATAAGCAAATTCAATAATTTTACATAAGGAAATCACATTTGTTTTTATAGATTACGCTGTGTTTATAAAATAAATGCACTAAGATTTATGTATTATCGTACAACGACTTTTTACTTTATTACAACTTTAAAACAACTTTACAACTTTTAAAGTGAAATGCATATTATAATTTTTTATGCAATTTTCTGGTAAACATACTAGTTATATATTTGGACATTAATTAATATACAATTCAGATTTCTTGGTTTTAGTTTAGCAACGATCTATGGTTGGTTTTGAAAACCAAATTCACTCAAACGAGGTATAAGAAATAGATAAATAATTTTTGATGTATTAAATTAATTATTGAAACAATTTATCTAATAAAATTAATTAGTAAAAGTAACTATTCAATTATTGAAATTAATTATTAAACATAAGTATTTAAATAATAAAGCACATTAAATATTAAAACTATATAATTATTAAAACTATATAATTATTAAAACTATATAATAATTAAATTATTAAATTGATCACTGAAATTATTTTATTATTAACAACAATTGGGGTTTTAATTTAATTGATGATTGAATTGAAAATTTGGGTCGGCATAAATCTAAAAACACCTGAACTCTCGATAGTACTTGCCCCTTGAAAGATATGACATAAAAAACAGTTGTAGCGTGCATTGGGATTTTTTCATCTAGAAATTAATTGAATATCACACTTTCATTGGATTTTTTGGATCTTCTAAACTGTTCCAAACAATTTACAACAGGTGGTTCCCAAAACTGTTCGTGAACTTACTAATTTCAATTAAATACTGCATTATCTATATCAAAAATTAATATTTGAAAATAAGATTTGTTTAATAATATCTCTAATTTCATCTTAATAAAACTACATAAAATATTTTTAAAGCATTAGCAAAACTTTTTTTTAGAAAATCATTAAACTATAAGTAACGTATAAAATATCTCCCAAAAGTTTTCGTAAACTTAAATTTTTTCTTACATATTGGTATTTGCTGCAATATTCTAGTAAATTACGAAGACTTTTAGAGCCACTTTACATACAGATCAAATTGACGTATAGAAGTCGCAATACATTTGAAGAAAAAGTTTCTCATTTAAAAAAATTATAATTCCCTATTTTTAGTGCCAGAAAAGAAAAGATACATCGTAGTTTTCAAATTTATTTGTTGTAGAATAAATAATTGCAAACATTTCAAATGTAGAACATAAGAAAATGACTAGTGACTTCACTTTTGGAAAAACAACAACATTAAGATTGTTTATTCTTCAGTTGTGAAATAATGGAGATGAATCAACTTAAAGTTAATAAGAAGATATGAGTGTAAAACATGCTATTTATTTCCTTTTTTTTTTTTTTTTTTTTTTTTTTTTTTTTTAAATAATAATAATAATAATAATATTCTATTACAATGACCAGTGTGTGTCCCCCCCCCCCCCCTTCTCCCTTTTTTTTATATATATAGAGCCGAGGTTTTTATTCGATTCATATTCTTTCAGACATTCATTATTCGAAAATTCATCACGTTCAATATTCGAAAATTCATCACGTTCAATATTCGAAAATATGTGAAGTGTTCTTATTTAAATTATTGTGAGTATTATCAAAAGTATTTTGCTGCGTGGAATGCTACCTCGCTCTTGTTTGATTTGATTAGATAATAAACGGTAAATTTTTCCAAACCATTTCCCCCGTACAACATGTCCTTGCGGCAAGTAACTAAAAACACCCCTCTCTTTTCTGGGAGCAATAGTGAAGACCCAACTTTTTCCAAGTTAATTATCGGGGGGACAACTCACTATAACGATCAACAAAAGAAAACCATGACCCCCTCTGAATTTTGGACCCCTTTTCCCCTGCTGTCAAACTGTCAATCCCCATGTTCTCCTCGAATCAGATTCATTACCTCGTGGTGCAAGACACGCTTTAACTGTTGCCAACAATATCTGGTATTCTCGCAGAGAAAATAACTCTAGGGTAAAGAAGCGCCTTAACTAGCAAAGGCAAGCAAGGGTGTCCGTGAGCACGTGCCGTAATGGATGACATCATTTGCGAACCCTTACCTGGGCTGAGGATTTTATTATTTGATAATTTAGGGGGAGGTGGTCTTAAAAAAAATGTTGGGCCCACCTCTTGGCGGTAAATTCCTAGTTCACGTTTATGGGTTGACGCACTTTTGAAAAGTTGGCGACAAAGCCAGAATGTCGCCAATTCGGAATTCAAATATGAAAAACGAACCAGCTCCATGATTTGTGGTATAGAAAAGTTGAAGCCAAAGCTCGTCAATAAAAAAAAATTTGGTTGCCAAATTTAGAACTGTATCGCCTACAAAACAGCGCCAAATCGGCTTGGCGATATTTTAACGTCAACTAGAAATAGACCAAAAAACGATACTTAAAGGCCAGAAATAATAATATTTAAAAAAAAAATTAAGACTTATTATAAATGTGTTTGAATCCTTTGACGGCGGAGGGTACGTGTTAATGATTTGCCGAATAAAGAATCTTGTAAAATCATAATAACCTTCTCCCAAGAGACCAGATGCACAAATGACGGGGAAAAAATGAATACATACTAATTAACCAATCAGGTTTCAGAAT
Source organism: Linyphia triangularis (assembly GCA_963978545.1). NCBI lineage: Eukaryota > Metazoa > Arthropoda > Arachnida > Araneae > Linyphiidae > Linyphia > Linyphia triangularis. Next base: position 41,774,196 of record OZ021724.1, on the reverse strand, counting down.
TTCGTTGCGCATTTCCAATAGTTTTGGTTCCGAAACGCCGTTGTGATCGGACGCTCAAACAGGGCGCTCCGTAAGATTTTAGACTGTTCTCCTCCATAATCCGTCTAGGTTGCCACATTGGCGACGTTATCGCCACTCGTTTGGCGAGAATTCCAAAAGATGCCAAGGGGTGGGCTATTCTAAGATCCACCCAAAATATGGTATATCAAGAGAATGAATGAATGACCCCTTGGTGATTACCACTTCGGGACTTCTAACTCGTTAATAGTATTTTATCATTCCCCCCCCTTCTCCCCTCAGGTCAATTTTTTTATTTGGGGACTTTCTATTAATGAAATGTGCAATAATACAGCTTTATTTTTTAGTTAATTTCTTTCAATTACTTATTATAGAGCTTTACAGGAAAAGGAAATTTCCCTGTCTTGCAGGAAATTTCCATATGTTTTTACACAAGAAATTTCCCTGTCTTTTCATGAAGTCTAACTTTAGACTCTCTATATTATGCAAATATTAATTGTATGTATTTTCACCCCTTCCCTCAAACTTAAAAGTAACAATTTTAAAGATTCTAAGAATAATTAATTTTCGAATTTAAAATTTTTCACACATTAGAATTTATGAATAGTTTTCAATGCTTCCAGTTTTGTGAAACTTCTGTACTAATAAGTATACAGCTTTGAGCTCCCTATTTGGATGTAAGTGGTCAAAATAATCAACATTATGACGATGTGCCATATTCCATTAATTGAAAACTGATAGACAAATGAAGTTACCATTATAATTTTTTTAAAATACATATTTTGAATCACTTAATGAACTATTAATTTAAAATAAATATTTTAACATTAAGAGGCAACTTTTCCGATGCTAGAATAATTAATTAAATCCTATGATGTATGACTATGATATTGTATTTTAATCATTTTTATTTTTTTTAGGTCCAGGGAGATCTAGTCAATTTAAAGCGGAAGTCTTAAAACAAATTGATGCAAATGGTGACCATATAGGTGATTGGTGCACTGCCGGTCAGAAACCTAAAGAAGCTTTTTGTTTCATTTGTAATAGCATCATAAATTGCAGTCAGCATGGTGTAGCTGCTGTAAAACGTCATGCCCTTAACAAAACACATGTAAAAAACTGTAACAAAATACAAAGAGAAGATGGAACCATCCAAAAATTGAACCAGTTATCTATTGCTAGTAGCTTTGCAATTGGTACAAAAAATAATCATTCTGATAATGTAGCCACTGCAGAAACTCTTTTTTGTTTGGCTATGGCATCATCTAGTGTGCCATACTCCTTTGCTGACACAGCTACAAATGTTTTTCCTAAAATGTTCCCAGGCTGCAAAATTGCAGAAGACTTTAGTTGTAGGCGCAAAAAGATGTCATATATAATTTCTGATGGCTTAGGGCCATATTTTCAGAAAGAATTGTCTGAAAAAGTGTTGAAAAGCGTTTTTTTTTTCTTTCTATCCAGCTAGATGAAACTCCTGTGCCGGAGAAACGCGTACAACAATTGGATATTTTAATCCGTTTTTTTTTTTGAAGAACAAAATAAACTTGTTGTTGCACATTGGGATTCAAGATTTCTTGGACATGCTACAGCAGATATTCTTGTGGAAAATGTCATGGATTCTTTAACTTGTTTGCTCCAAGCAAAGCTTTTTTTCAATTTTTAGTGATGGGCCTAAAGTTATGCAATGTTTTAAAAAGAAAATGGTATCTCGTAACCCGAACATTTTAGATGTTAGTGAATGTTCATTACATAAAGTGCATAATGCATTTTCAGCTGCTCTAAATACTTATGGAAATGATATTGAAGAACTCTGTATAAATATTTATTATTTATTAAAGCGATCTGCAACGCAATGTGAAGATTTTAAAATTATCCAGAATAAGCTTGGCTTTCCTGAACAAGTTTTTTTGCGTCATATGTCTAGCAGATGGCTCACTCTTCACACTAATGTGACACGTATAATTTCACAATTTCAGGTATTGAAAGAGTACTTTAAAATGGAGAGACCATCAAAGTGTGATTAAAAAAGATTGAGTAACTTATGCAAAACCTTCGATGCTAAGAGTCTCCTTGCCAGGCTTCTTTTTTTAAAGAATACATGTATTCTCTTTAGTGAATATTTGTCACTGTTTCAAAGACAAGAGCCCCTGATACACATACTGTATGATGAAATGTGTAATTTATTAAAGAAATTGATGGGAAGATTTTTAAAAACAAAAGTTTTTCAAAGTTTAGACGGTGAAAAATTGAGATCTGTGGATATCGAAAGTAGAAATAATTGGAAAAAGGTAGAAATTGGTCTTGACACTGAAAAAGCAATGTCTGGATTATCCGAAATTCAAACAAAAGCTCTCTATATGGGAGCCAGATCATTTTATATTAATGCCACAAAGTATCTTCTTCAAGCGCTTCCTCTAAATAACCAAGTACTGATACACTTGAAGTGCCTTCACCCTTTGTGTCGTACGGAGGAATCATCGCTATCATCTGTTAAGTATCTGGTTGCAAAACTTCCTCATGTAATTTCTCCTGCAGATGCTTCATCGCTCTTGGATGAATGGATCATGCTCCAAAGTGAAACGGCAAGTGAATTACAAATTGAACTGTTGCCAGATTCTAACAGTGAGAATAGTGATGAAGATCAAGATACATGTTTTGCAGTCGAAAGGAAAGTACTTTCCTTCTTTGGATAAATACTGGTCTTTTATCTTCACCTTGAAGGACTTAAGTGGAAAACCTAAATATAAATTAATTCCTGTGCTTCTTAAGGCATTACTAACAATAGCACATGGTAATGCTGACAGTGAGCGGGAGTTTAGTGTAAACAAAAATGTAATTGGGGGTCCATCCAATTTAAATATCCACAGTATCAATGGCCTACGCAAGATAAAATCTTTCGTTAAGAACAATGGAGGCAAATTGGAGAATTTGGAGATCACCCCTGCGATGCTACGATCTGTTAAACAGTCTAGAAAAGTTTACACTTCAAGACTAGAAAAAGCTACAAAAGAAAAAGTTGTGCCAGTGGATAATGTTGTTCAATTAAAAGATGAAGAAAAAAAACTTAATGAAAGTTTGAAGGCAATGGATCTTCTTGTTACTAAAGCATCAGAAACAATCCGTGAAGGTTTAAAAAAGAGAGATTTTCCAGCCATTGAAAGTGACGAGATGATGCTCTCAGAATCCCAAAAAAGGAAAGCACAAATTAATTGCTTTCTTGAAACTAAGAACAAAAACTAACTAAACTCAACAAGAAAAATTGAAATTAAAGGGTGCGCTGCAAAGTAAAAAAATGAAACTTTAATTCCTGGGGCATAAAGAACTGTTATTCTACTTTTACTGCAGCTTAGTTCCTTGTAATTTTGTTTTATATTTCGTAGCTCATTTATGTATATATATATATATGTACAGACAAAGTGGCCCATTTTTTTATATATATAGTATTTTTTTTTAATTTTTTCATACTGAAAAAATTATCAAAACAAAGTGGCTGATACCAAGCTAAAGATCTCTACCTTGAGCTGGGTTCAAAACAAATTACTTTTCTACAATTATTGCAGAAGTGTGCTGTTGTTTCTGCTATAGGTTACTTTGTTTTGCTCATAACTTTTTAAGTGTAATATTTTGAAACTGCTCCTCTTGACATTAATCCTACAAATGGCCATAAAATTGCATGGTGGGAGTCAAAGGTTAGATGATTTTGAACATTGTGTGTATATATGCACACATGCTCATGTAGCGTCAGTATTTTTGTAACAACTTTAATGGTACGATTCTTTTGCATTGAAGTACTTTTTACTTATAAACTTGCAAGTAAGCACTTTTCACTTGTAGTTTTGTCTGGAAGAAAGTATTCTTAACCAATGGATATTTATATTAACAAATGTTAATATTTACAGGGGTGGGAATTCTGCGCCAATTGCGCCAGCGCGCGCCGAAAGTGGTATCCTGCGCCAACCTGCTACAAAACCACATTTAAGCACAATTCTGCGCCAATTTTGCTTTAAAACTTCTTTTAAACGTTCACGCTAAAGCGCCAAAACATCTCGCGCATGTCAAATCTATGTGGAGACGAAATTACGGCAACCTCAAGGGCCGTTTTCGCAGGAATTTGCAAACATTAGATTTTTCTCCCAACAGAATGCAATATGTGGAAAATCACGTGCAATCTCTGAAATCGGCATTCACGCTCAAACGCGCCTGGCACCGGGACAAATTGAAATCGCCGAGTGCTGATTTCACGTGCGTCATTGCTAGAAAAATTTCCGATTTCTAATTAGCATGGATGACCATTTCGTACGTACCTTGATTAAGTATGTTCGCCGTATTTTTATCACATCCTCTTGCTCTAAATAAAGAAGAAAGGAATTGGAAAGTTAAGGGTGTATAACCATCAAATGTTTTTACTAAGCATTTAAAAAGAATATTTCCGCTCGGACACGCGTAATGACGATGCCTTCTATTAAATTTAGGGTTGTTTTTTGTAATTTTTACTTGTTGGCTGTTGGTAATTAACTTTTAAACGTCCGTTTTACATTTGAAATAAAGTATCACAGAAATATAATCAAAATCCCGTAATGTTTCCGATTTCAAAAAAATAAAAATAATACTTTTTTTTTATAAGTTTATAGAACGGCATGTAGGGTAAAATCGCCATTTTAACGCAGAATTTGACCCGATTAAGAAAATAAAAAAAATTCACAAAATTTTAGAACATACACAAAAAGTTAGAAACATTCTTATTTTAATTTTACTGTATTGCTATTTTTGCTATAAGAATTGCTATTTTTATACAAATGAGTCTTATAATAATAAAACAAAAAGCATGTGGATCTGTAGAAGGCTACTTAAAATAGGTGTAGAACTTAACATGCAATTTTTTACATAAGTAGTTTTGGCCTTCTGATTGTACCTTTGGTAAACAGAATGTTAAAATTTTAATTAGTTCATTTTTAATGATTTTTTTTAACAACCGACTTCAAATAGAGGTACAGCTCTGAAATTTTCAACATAAGTAGTTTTGGTCTTTTTTTTTAGTTGGACTTTTTAAAAACGGAATGTTAAAATTTAATTAGTTTTTTAACTAATTTTTTTAATTAATTAAAAAAAATTACAAAACGACTTCTAATAAGGCTACATCTCAGAAATTTTCAGCATAAGTAGTTTTGACCTTCAGATTGTATATTTGACAAACAGAATGTTAAAATTTTAATTTTTTTTTTAATTAATTTTTTTTTTTTACGAAGCGACTTAAAATATAGGTACACCTCTGAAATTTTCAACCTATGTAGGTTTGGACTTCTAATTAGACTTTTGAAACACAGAATTTTTAAATTTTAATTTGTTTTTAATTAATATTTTTACAAAGCGACTTCTAATAGATCTAGAGCTCTGAAATTTTCAACATAAGTAGTTTTTCCCTTCTAATTTTGTTTTTCATTAACATTTGTAAAAATAATTCAGATCGGTGATTGGGGTTGTGTTATTGTATCGACAGGCAAATTTTTCGGTTCTCGATGGGGAGGAGGCTCTAATGAACCTTCTAGAGAGTGAAGCGAGCCTGTCCTTGCATAGCAATAAATTTTCAGCGAGCTTGTGCTTGTGTAGCAATTAAACTTTTCAGCGATCTAAGCGAGCTGTATTTGTGTTACAATGAAACTTTTAGTGTGCAAAGAGAGCTTGGTTTTGCATAGCAAACCCGTTCGTGAAGAGTCAAATGCTAATAAGTATAAATGTGTTTTTTTTTTTTAAATTTACAAATTATATTTTTTTGTTGTAATTTTATGTATATCTTATAATTTTATATTTATTAATATATGTTTTATGTAGAAAAATTAAATCAGATACAATTTATTATATTTCTGCTACTAATATCTTCGAATTTTGCTGCTACATTTTCTCTTATTCTGCTCCAAATGTTAAATTTTGCTGCTCCAAAATTGCTCCAAACTGAGCTTTTGCACTTCCCACCCCTGTATTTAATTTTATTCATATATTTCTTAATTTTTACTGACATCCTTTAATTTGTTTAAGTTTTAGTAATTGACCTGTACATATTTATTGTACTGCTGTAAATAATTGCAATAAGTGTAATATTCTTTCAAACATAAACAATATTTCTTAACATAGTACAAATCTTGATTTAAACTAGTGCACAGTTATTATAAAAACATTTTAATCCACTTAAATTTTGATTTTAACTTGTGCAACGCAGAAACAAAATGTGATTTTCCTGTCACAAAGTTGATAAAAATCCGATTTCACCTGATACCAAGCTGATACAAAATTAGATTGTGGGTGATACGAAGCTGATACAAAATTGGATTTCAGCTGATACGAAGATGATACAAATGAGAAGTCAAGCTGTGCCATCCCTGTATATATTTTGTCAAAGAATGTAGAGTTCTCCGTTGAATGTTGGGATTTTGAATATTTCTGTAATTTTACTCTGTTTGAAATCCTTAAAGGTGGCTGAAAATCTTAATAGCCATGTTTTATGTACTAATTTTTTTGTTATTTGTACCAAATTTTAAAGTTGTAGCTATATGGGATGTAAGGAAAATAGTGATGATTGAGCGAGTCGGAGCTTTTGCATTTAGCAGGGTTCCCACAGTCATTAATAGTGCTTAATATTTTTTAACTTGCTTTGAAGGCCTTGAAAATACTTAGAGGTCCTTAAAAGTAATGAATTTTTACGAATCTTGTGTGCCCAACTGCAATTTAAAAAAAAAAAAAAAAAAAAAACCTCGGACTTGCTACCTCTGCATGACCACCATTTATCCGCACAGTATCAGAATTCTCTGACATATTTGCATTATGCATGCGCCATCTTGTAATTTTTGGTAGGATATACTTTATTAAATTTATATGTAGACATGATGCCGGAAAACGAGTTTTCAAAGGTCCTTAAAAACATTATTCAGGTCCTTAAAATTCATTGATTTTCATTTTGTGATTTGAAAGGGAACCCTGTTTAGATATAGCGATGACTTTTTAACAGATAACTATTTTAAATGTGCAACATCAATCTCTCAACCTCCTGTTCAAGTTAATATAAACCAAATAAAATTAAAAGTAGCAATTAGTTAAGTTTGTCATTAATTTTTGAGAATGAGACTCGTGTTTTAAGCAAATTGGTTTGTGACAATTAATATCGCTAAATTACAATTAATGTTTTTTCCACTAGCAGTAAATTACGAAAATAAAGAATTGCATTTATTTTTTTAAAAGTTTAAGTCGCCTTTTCTGTATGGCTGTATGTACGCACTTATTAAAAGTGGATTAGTGAGATTTTAAGAAGTGACGATTGTTAAATAATAAGGGTTTTTTTTTTTTAAATTGCATGCACATTTCTAGATTGAATTTTGATTATTCAATCTGTTATACAGCATATTGTCTAGCCTTTATAGTTTAATTGTAAATGTTGACCTTTGTCAAACAAGCTATGATAAATTAGTTTAAGTAGAATGTTATAAAACTAAAATTTAAGAAAGAATAAACTGAATCCTTAATGTTACAATAAAATGAAATAAAATATGTAATACACAATGTTTATTGCACACAGTTCCATATAACAGATACAAGCACCTACAAGTTTAATACATATTTTTGAAACAAAAAATTCATGCACTTTTCTAGCATATATCTCCTTGTTTTAAGGACTATATTTAATACTGATTCCATGTATAGTGATGTTACAAGTTTTATGCTAATAAAATTGAAAATCTTATATTCTTGAACTTTCAAATTTTTCACAAAAAAAAAAATGAAAGAAAATGGAATTGTGATAAAAAAAAACTATTAGCAAAACTCTAAAAATTATTATAAAATTAAGTAGGTAATCTATTCAAAGATACTACTTTACTGGAAGTATGGAGAAACTAAAAGTTTAATTGCAAAGTTAGACAAAACAAAAATATGTGTAAATTACATGCAGAAGTCATTTTATAATAACATTACAGCATAAGGAATTAGTTTAGCAAAATAATCATTTTAATTATGAAACTAACTGGTTCATTATATTTAAAACTATACTTTTATAAAAATAAATTTTTCTTAATTCGGTATAAATGTAGGTCAAGATCAAAACTAGATACAACAGCTTTGAAAAAATTACGAATATGCATATTCAGCACTGCAAAATTTAAATAAGGATTATTAAATAGCTTCTGTATACCAGTTCTTGAACTGCCTGTGCAAAATTGGATATAAGCACTTTTCATACATGAAAAAAAGGACAAGTAGGAATACTTAGATGCAAATTGCTCTGTACCCAAATTCTGTATATGTGATCACTTGCATAACAGCTTCTTTTTTAATTATATAAAAGTGTTCATAGTCTATTTTACATAGACAATACTATATGAGATTATTTGAAATTTTTTTTTGAAAAGAAGTTTTAAAACTTACAGATAGACATGTAGTTCAAGAACTTATTTTCAGCCTTGAACTCCTAGGTCGCGATTCAAGCCATGGTAATCCAGTGTTTATCCGTGGTCACATACAATCAGCTCCAATATTAAACACTATGAAATGAAGTCAAAGATATTTTGATAAACCAAAATGACTTTCCTGGAAAATACTACTACTTTCTTGTGTTTACAGTAAAATGTTTTCTGTCAGTAAGTTATATGTTTTTGAAAGAATTTTTCAACAAGCCTTGCACGTTTTTAAAACCCTTGCATCTGTATCTTCTACTTAAGTACAAAACACACTGTAAATAAACAAATTTATCTAAAAAATTAATTTAAAAAATAAAATAATAAAAAAACTTGTTCTTGTATGTTAGTGTATTTCTGAGTTCTAAATTCATTTAAATCATTCAAACTTTTTGCGTTGGCTTTTAAGGTTTCAGTTGGGCATACAGACATTGAATGATTCTGAATCCTTTTTTATAATTGGGTAAAAATATGTTTATATTTTTAAAAAAATTCTTTTAGTTCATTATTAAGAAACAAAATAGGATATTTCATCAAAACCGTTCTGCAATTTTTTAAAAAAAACCTGGATATAAAAAAATCTGGAAATTTCCATATAAAAATCAGAATTAGAATATATTTTTTATTTGGAGAAAGTTTTCGATGTTTTGAAAAATTGGAATTCCAATTTTCCCTTAGAAAGCTTGAATTTGATATTTACCTATCAGCTGTCTACAGTGAATCTATAGAATTTAATGTACTTCATACAAATAGTCAGAAAAAGTTATGCATCTTCAGTAAATTTAATTTTTTGTACTTATTTGTGGTTTTTCAGTAAAATCTGTTTTTTTTTTTTTTAAAGAGCAGAATTCATCAGTAAAAATACTTGTATAGACACTGATTCATGTTTATTATAAAAATCAATTTTATGATAAAACGGTTTAAAGTAATGAAATGCACTTTTAAAATCATGAGCTGAGTACTACAACATGCTAACTACAATATTAAAGATTTATAGTAAATCTGGTTGTAATATGGATTTTACAATATAATCCAAGACTTTCTGAAAGGTATTACACATTTCTGAAATTAAATTTGAATAAAAAATAAACTATAATATAAAATTGTTGTTTTTACATAAATATAACAAAATTAGCCGTGCATTCTGAATTAGAATCATGTACTTAATTATGTAACATAATGAGTAAAAAATTCAACTTTTAAATTTTTTATCAAGTAACAAAACTTTTCAGCTGGTTCTGGTTTTAAATGCAAATATTCTTGAACATTGAAAACATTTAACATAAGCAACGCCTGTCCATCAATTTCCTGTAAAGGATGAAATAATAATTTCACAAATGAAAGTTAAGTCCAATTTCAAGAGTAAAATTATATTTTGTAAGGTAATAAAAGCACTCCTTTATGGTAAAAGTATATATATATATCTATCCAAATTATAAAAATCCAAATAAAATATACTATATATTTATCTTAGAAATGTTGTTTGGAAACATTATGTTAGCTCCTAAAGCAAAATACAATTAAAAACGTAAAATAAATTGCAATACATTTTTCAACGAGTCTGGATTTTACAATAGATAAATTGAGCAATAAAAATTGAAGCCAATATTTAACAACAACAAAACAAAAACATTCCAAAGGCTGAAATTCTTCTGAAAATATCTAGCAATAACTCATAATCAAGAGGCTATTTTATTAAATGATCTAAATGCAGCATTACCAGGCATACATTCTATGTTTTGGTTCTCTACACCATCATTTAAAATTTGTCCAGAGATTTTCACTTTTCCTACAAAATCAGTTGAATAAAAACATTTTCTTCACATGTTATCATATAATTTTTCAGAACTTTATTTGGAACAAGAATGCCATTATTCATATATTGTTTAGGGATGCTAATGATTTATTTTTATTTATTATTTATTTTTTGCAAAATTGGAATTTTTTACTTCGGACACAAAATATCACAATGAAAGAAACAAGGAAATTCAAGAAGAATCGGAACTTTCATTACATAATTATTTAACCCATTAACCGCCAAAACTCGAAATCCTTAAAAAACATGGTCAGTATTTATAACATTTGTGATTTTAGGGTCATATATAACATATTTAAAGAAAAAGTTGGAATATTTTATTTATCTTTAGAGAAAACGACTGTTGCGTTGGCGCAACGTCAGCGTAAAACCGAGTTAAAATCGGCGGTTTTCAAGAATTTCATATTCCATTGATGTTGAATATTCAACGACTGTAATTAACCGTTGGCGATATTTTAAAGCTTCTTTTCAAAAATTTAAACTTTTCGTACTATGTAAGTACATACATTTATTTAACCCTTATGTTAGTAACCGGGTACCCACCTCGGTGTATTTGTATGAATAGCTCAAAGACAATTTAATATTTTATTTTAAGCTCTCGAATCGTCGTTTTTTAACTCAAAAGAAAGCTAGTTGTGAGTGCATTTAATTTATCTTTTTTTTTTTTTTTTTTTTTTTTAAATAAGCTTAAACTTCAGCTATCGCCCCATTAGCAACCGGGTACCCACAATGGAAAGTATAGAAAATAAATTGAAAACGGTTTCTATAAATGGTTGCAACTAAATTTTATTAAAAAAATAAAGAAATATAAAAAAAAATTATAATTAATGGCATTAAATCTGACATTTAACACATTGTATGAGATTAATTGAGTGCTCATCACATACTGGCTGGTGACAATTAGCACAGCTCTTACGAGTCTTTCGCCGTCTTTTTATTGGCAAGGCATTGCACACATGACAAGATCCTGTCACTTTTTTCTTCCGGTTTTATCTTTTGGAACCACTGGACCAGGATTTATCTCGATTGTTTCTGCTAGTGCATGACCTAAAATACTTTCAACAGCAATCTTTGTTGAGAAGTGACACATTACTTGCGGATTCGCCGTACGGTGTTCAATCATCGGCAATGCTAGTTCTTCACTTAGCTTCCGCATAAATTGACGAAGTTCTGTCGTTTTTTTGGCAATCATTTTATTATTTTCGTAATAAATTATATATGATGCAAGTGAAGAAATGTCTAGCATGTTGAAGAACAATGCCATTGGCCATCTCGAAGATCGTCGTTGACTTGTGTACCTCCGGACCATTTGGTCCATTGTGTCAACGCCAGCTTTGTATCTATTATAAAAATTTATAATTTCTGGTTTTTGCTTAGCGTCATCACCAACTGATGCATCTGAATGCATTGTAGATAACGGAATGACAGCTTTATTTTTCACTGTGAAGAGAACACCATAAATAAAACACGTCTGATCCCACCAAAAATCTAATATGTACTAATAAATACTCGGCGCTTGCTCTAGATAGAAAAAAAAAAATAACCTTGAGTTATTCTCTCCCTAACGGCATCTGTTCAGCGCCGAAAAATAAAAACGGGCCGACTACCTGGAGTGCCCCAAACTGGTTTCAGATTTCATTCACAATTCTAAATTATTATTATTATTATTATTTGTTTAATTGTCACTAACTATTCATATTTTAAGAAAAAAATGTTTAGAATTCTTTTTTTAAACAAAATTTTTAACATTTAGATCTGTGAGTACCCGGGTACCCGGTTGCTAAAAGACGTCGGTAAAGTTGGTTACTAACGTAAGGGTTAATGTGACTTATTTTGTATGAAAATATTGACTACATTTCTGATGTAAAGCCACTTCACAACCATTACAGCGATACATAATTTGACTGTGACAATGTTTACTGCGAAGTCTTTTATTGTCCATCATGTGATGCAAGGGTCCAAGTTTTATAACCGAATCATACAGGTTTTCCTTTTAGGAACATTTTTGCAGAATGTTTTCCTCTATAAGGAATCATTTGTTCGTCTATACTTAGGTCGTGTGCAAATATTTGAAACTATTAAAATTTCTTTTTTAACAAATTAGAAATTTTAATAGTTTCAAAGCGTAAGTTGGTACAATTTGTCATTTTTGTCAATATTGATGTTATCTGCCATATGCAAATTTTGTTTTATATTCCTGTACTGAATACGTGACATTGACTCCCTAACAAACGGGACAGATACATATTTATCTAATGACCAATACATTACTTCTTGTGGCAATGTATGGTATCCAGTAAGAAGAAGCAAACCAATAAACCTTTTTAGGTAACTCTCACAAGCAAAAAAGTCAGTCCCGATTATTTTGCTGAGAATATATATTAGTTTGATTAATGAGCAATGCATAAATTTCAGAGTCAAAAAACTTAATGAAAATTTCCTCACAACTTAAATTTTCTAATTCTCTTTTCAGTTTTTCAACTTAGTAATGTTTCTTCATATTTTGGTATCGATGTATAAATAGGATCCATTTTCTTCCATTTCAAAGCTCAATATTTTTTCTTTGTCTTTGTATTATCCATATTATTTTGGTCCTTATCTTCCCTATTTCAATGTAATTCAACCTCACCAGAAATGTCATTTAGTAAAATGTTCGAGTCACTTATTACTGTATTGTCCCCTTCTTCCTTGTTAGTAACTTTGTGAATATTTCACTAGAATTTGGCAATGTCCGTTTCATTGTCATCTGAATCAATGGTGTAAAAATTATCCAGAGCTTCACTAAGCGTAAGATAGTGCTTTCGAGATATTTCAAATCAAAATGAAGCAGTTGTAATAACACGTAGTGAGAAAAAAGTTCAGAAAATGTTGACCCTCTTTTCCGCTGACGTTGCGCAAGTGCAACACTAGTATTTCCAACATCGTAGCTCGAAGATGAATTCATCAAAACATTTTTTATTTGCGTGTGACCTTCAAGTGAACTATGGAGATATGAAATGTTATGACTAATAAAAATTATTTCCCTTTCTTTTATTTTTTGGAATCGATTTAGCAATGTCAGTCTAACTTAGCGAATTTTGGAAAAGTTTAAGTTATTACTACGAGAAAACAATAAGGTTTAGAATAATTTTTATTGTTCAAAATTAAAGTGTGCAACCTTATCAATGAACATAAACCTCCAAATATTAGTTTAAAATTGATTAAGTATTTTTTTAGTTATGTTTTCTAAGCGTTGCGTGAACGCAACGCCAGCGGTTAATGGGTTAAAGAAACACACAATTTCTAAGATAAAAAAATAAAAGTGTCACTTCTTTCACGAAGTGGTGAGACACACTAGGTATTTACATTACATTTAAAATTGTGGAACATTCTTATTAGAAACAAAGGCTTCCAAGTCTGTCATATGATGTAGACTAACCCTGTTAAAACTTCTTTTGTAACTAAGTACAATGAGGAACTTTCACGTTTTTTGGTTTTATTTTTAAATAAAAGTAGAGAAAAAATCATGAAAAGCAATACCATTCTTTCAAAAATTTGAGCTCAGATAGAAAGTTAAAAAAATATTTAGTTTTTCACTTTGTGATTTGGCGGGAAAAGCTACTTTTGCATGTGACATCAACGCACAGATGATGAACCAATCTAAAACCTGTTTTAGACCAGGTTCCTCCTAGGATTTTCGACAGAACCTATGCGTACCTATGCGTTTTTTATAAGTTTTCGGTCACGTGACTTTTGCTTTGATTTCAAACTCGATTTTTGATTATTTGAAAGCATAAAGATAAAAAATAATTGCACTGCTCAAATATATTCGTTGGATAACACTAGAAAATACAAAAAATATTCCTTTTCCTCACTTGAGCAAGTTCTTCATTGTTCAGCTAGTTAATTCTTAAAAGAAAGCTCGTAAGAAAAATCTTGATTAGCACTTTGAAATAAAATTTTTGTTTGCTGATTAAACTAGCACTTAGATTGAAAACAGGGATGAACTTATATAGAATAGAATGTAAGCATATAATTTATCATTTATAATGGTATCTTACTTGTTCTTTTAAAAGAGGAGCTAATGGTGCATAATCTGTCTTTTGTAAATACTGTACTACATCTTCAACAGACCATTCCAAAGGGTTGCTTTCTAAAAGGGTAGGTTTTGGAAGACTAGGAAGCTGAAAAATATTTACAAAAGTAAATTTCCCAAACTAAACTTAAAATAGATTTCACTGCAACATACCAGGAAAGATATATTCAATAACAAAGGTCAAGGTAAAAAGATTAGATAATCAAGTATCCATAAACTTAAACAATACCTTAAGCCAAAAAATAACTAGGGGCATGGAAAATCGCACAGCTTTCTATTACACTTAATGTTCACTGCATTTATATTTGTCATGGATTGCAGTGGCGGCTCGTGCAATAGTGCAGCCGTGCTGCATCTAAATTTATTAGTTCAAAACTATAATTATATATTTTAAAAATTTCTAAAATGCAGATCAATTTCAACAGGAAGTGTAAAAAAATCCGATAAACATCAAACTTCTTGCCTTAATACTCAGTTGCCGAGGGGATAAAGACGTTTCCAATCAATGAGATCTTCCTCCGAACGGCAGCCATGTGTTCCTGAAACGCGTTTCGGCTGCGAAGTTTTCATGGTAACGAATGGAGCCCAATAGAGCTTTCCCTCCAAATAATGTGTAGTGAGTGAGGCAGCCGGTTTAGCGATTTTCTGACTTCGGCTGCCCTTGAGAATTTCAGCTTTAAAATAATATCTAGATGGAATTTTTGCAAGATAATGGTATCATCTGAAGGTTAGAGAGTTATTTGCAATGGCGGATCCAGCCAGGGGGCGCGGGGGGCGCGCGCCCCCTCCTCAGGTGGAGTCTTTTTTTTTTTAACAATTTACAGAAATAAATAAATAATAATAATAATAAAAATATTTTTTTTTCCAAGTTTTTTTTCAATAAGTTCATGCAACAATTATATTTTAACCTTCATCTAATTTCCGAAAAAAGCAAAAAAAAAAGAGCTTATTTTTGTACCAAGGTTCTATTTATAGCCTTCTCTTTTCCCATTCAAACGGATGTTGGAAGACTGTACAAGTATTCAAACCTTCACCCTCTTGACCTTGAAGATATCTTGGACCCCTGATACCCGATCCCTTTTCTATCGAGTGGGAGGAAGAGATTTTGACTCGCATGCGTAATGTCCAACGCCAACCAGGGGGGAAAAAATAATGAGAGGTTGACTATTTGGCTTACCCCCTGAAATGGCCACCCCCATTCAACTAGACGTGGTAATAGGCTAAAACTTTTGAAAGAAAGGAAGAGGAAGGTTATTTATTAACTGCATAAGAACTCGTCCAGCTCTAATTTCTGCTTTGGCTTGTAAATAACATCGATATAGATAAACAACTGGATAGACTGCTCCGGTGGCAACGCGAGGCGAAAAACGCGCCGGCAGTAATATTTGTTTTCCTGCCACTGGTGGGAAGATTTCCTGAATGATGGTTAACTCGTGTGTTGCATATAATTGCAACAACAGCGCAAATCGGAAAGATATCAACAAGAGTTTTCACCGGTAAGTAAAAAATAGTTATTCAAATATGTAAATATATATTTTTTTAATTATTTATTATTGAAAAATATCTAAAATGACCCTTTTAACATTGATCGCTCGTGGTTAATGGTTGATCTCTTACATGACAATTCATATCATAAATAATCTATTTTAAATTCAGAACAAATAGCATTAGGATCTAGAATAAAACACTTGATTTATATTTATTTAATCCTTGTTTTTATTCGTTTTCAAGGGCATTTGGCAAAGAAATGGAAAATGAAAGCGAAACTAAAACTCCACTTGTTATTGTTCTATTCTACACTCATTTAATAATTAAAATTATTACACTGTTTATTTATAACTGGATAATTTGTTTTCGATACGTTTTAATTAATCTATGTTTTTATATGTTTTCATGAACATATAGTAATTGTATTAATAAAATAAAAAAAAGGGGGTTGGAATGAGAAACAATAATTCAAAATGCATTGTTCTGATGTAAATTTATTTAATATCGAAACTGCGGACTGCAAACGGAAAAGTTTATCAGTTTCTTTATTACTTACGTATTTATTTTAAAAACAAAGTCGTTTTTAACTGTTTGTTGGAATCCGAAGTCAAATCAAACTGTGGAAAGCAATTTGTATTTCAGTTTTATTTCTGTTTATAAATATAACCCTTGAATTTTAGAGATAAATTGTCTCTCCTCTTACAATCGTATACAAAAGCTAAATTAAAAATTGGTCAATGCAATAGCCATACTTATGATACGCAATACCATCAAAATGCCAAATCGTTTACATGCAATGTAAATAAAGGTGGATTAAAATTTGCTTCTGATGGAGTATTGTTTGTTGTGCAACAAACTAAAAAATTATTTCGTCATTATGTGTCAAATTTAAAAAAAAAACAAATATGAAAAACCTTTAGATTACATTGTTTATTCTGTTTCTAAGTATTTGTCACAGGGTAACACTGTTAAAAAATTGAATACATTGAGTTTTATGCATTCAACTGAAGGTGAATTTGTTGTGGAGGATCTCCACCAAACGCAACTAATAAAACTAATTGCCAGAACTTATGGCAATATTAGACTTTTTTCGAATGCCAAAAGAGTAACACTAGATCATCAAAGAAACAAAACTACCATCAGGCATAAACTGAATAAGTTGGTCCTTTTTAACAATGTTTAGATCTAGATTAACCACAAACCATTTTTTTTTTCTTGGGAAAAACTCTCCGACTACTTTTAAAATTTTTCCTCCTTTTAAATTTTTGCTTATTAAACTATGTAATTTATTTGATTTTTAAGTTGAAATCCTCAAAAACAATTTTCTGTAATATTATTATGAACAATGCCTGAAATTATTTAGTTTTGATAAAGTTATCTACATTTTTCTCATTTCAAAATTATAGGACCAAATACTTGCAATAAACAAGTAATAAACAAGTTTCACAACTTATATATTTAAAATCATAAGTTATATAATAATATTGAGTATAAAAATTTAGTATTATAGTTGGCCTTTGAAACTTAAATTGTTCTTTGAATTGGTGTATTGAATGTATGAATTTGTATTATGCAATCTAATTATTACATATTTTCAACTGGTTTAGAGTATTTCTTCAATTATTTTTAATTTCTACTTCTAAAATAAATCTAGTTTAAAAGTCTATTTTCATTTGTTTATTGTATTCTTATAACTTGTAGATAATAATTTATTTTTTAAACATGTGATTTATGTAATTTAAAATTTAAAGAATTAAATTCGATTCAATAAAGATCAAACATGTTTACAGATATCGACAGTAACTAATCTGAAATGTTTGTTCTAAATATACAAATTCTATACTTAGAATTATTTTGATTAGTTATATTTATTGGTTTAACTATTTTCTTCAAATATGTTTTATTCTTAATTTTTTTTTGCTTGCTAAATATCGAAAGTAACTCGAATATATCATAAAGATCGAAGAAAATCCACATCGGCAATACAATTTCCTCCATCCAAGCATCTCGCTTCCGCGGGAGAAAAGGCTCGTTTCTTCACCGTTAGGCAGTCTATCCAGTTGTTTATCTATATCGATGGTAAATAAGCGTCATATTTGAATTTCGATTAACAATCTTCTCTTGCACCACACTGGAAAGGTATGCCAATTGTTTTTTATTTACATAAAATAGACTTATAAACAATTTTGTAAGAAGTATTATCTGTGTAAAGTAGCACTACCCCAGTAGCAGAAATAATTATTTAAAAAAATATCGCTTTCAAACCCTGTACGAAATTAAACGAATGAATTAACAAAAGAAATGTGTATGTTTTTTTACGATAATTTGAAAAGTTTTGTACAAATATTCACCTGGACATATTTTCAAATTTTTTTTTTTCATTTTTTTTTTTTTTCGTTATTGCAGAAGTAATGCAAGAAATATTGCACTTTATAAATAATTATAACGCTTACGGCATAATATATATACATACTTTTAGAGAAGGCTAAAATTACTCTAATTTTATTCTAAGGCTATTCTTCCAAAACATATTTTTTATGAAATTTCTGATTCTTGTTCATAAGTATCGTGAAGGAAGTAAAATGATATTGCAACTCAAAATGAAGTTCTTAAAAATTTTTAAATTCAATGATCCTAATACAATCTCTCTCTTCCAGTTATAATTGAAGAATATGAACAAAATATTTCAGTATGCGATGTTTTTTTAATTTGTCACCGGATTGATATAATTTACCTATTTTATTTTCATTATTTAAAAAAAATGCCCAGTTTAGCGATTATTCTAAAAAAACGCTGCTGAAACGGTGAAAAATGTGATATATTTTTCAATAAACACTGCATTGTCCTTTCTTTTAAGTGCAACAGAGCAGAAACAGTCGTTGATGGGCGTTCGCATTATCTCATTTCTACGGAGGTGGGAAGGATTAGAACACCTTTAAAGGCATTTTTATAGTGATTTTAATCAAAATCGTTAAAACCATTTTTAGTAATCGCTGAAAAACGTAATTTTTTCAAAATCAGCTACTTAATGCACATGTGCAATTTTGATGAAAACCGTAACGCCAGGTCCCATGGCCATCAATAACCTGTGCATAAAAATTGAACATCGCAGGTCAATCCGTTTTTGGAGTTATGCTGATAAGTAACAGGCACAAACATTTTTTTGAACTCATCACGTCCCAAAACGTGTAGAAATGCAATAAAATCGATTTTTTTTTTACCGAATTCAATACTTTTATACCATACGGGTAATTGAAAGTAAAAAAAAATATGGATGTATAAAATCGCACCAAATATATGTATTAGTGCTGGTAAAATAGTACCCAAGACCATAAGAAAAACAAAAAAAATTGGTTCGTTGATCAAACTTGGCAGAAATGTTCTATATTTGTCATAAAAATGAATATTCAAATGAGTCCATAAAAATATCTAGCAAAGAAGGGAATTTTTTTTTTTGGGGGGGGGGGGGGGGTCAGGGGGTTTTTTGGCTGAAAAATTAATTTTGGAGCAATCTAGGCATCTGACACATGTTTTTAGGGTACTTTTTTTTATGCTGAATCGAATGAAAAAAAGCAAAACGATATAACTATTCTAAAAAAAGTTACAGTACAGTTCTTTTTTATAAACGAAAACACATGTAAAATCCAAGGAAAGGTAAAATACGACATTAAAAAATAAAAAATTGGTCCGTTCATGAAACTTTGCAAAAACGTTTTATTTGTCATGAGTATAAAGAAACAAAGGAGTTCATAAAAATATCTAGCCTAGAAGGATGTTTTTTGAGAAGTGGGAGGGGGGGGGGGGGGGGGGGGAGTTTTTTTGTTTTTTTAAATTGAAAAGTAATTTTGGTATAACCTGGGCATTTCACTTTACGCTAAGATAGCGAGTCAGAAATGTGACGGAAAAGGGGGAGGGGGGGATCAATCAATGGATACGGATTATCTTGAAGTATATTTCTAGAACACTGCATAGATTTTTTTTTCCTTCAAACTTTTTTTAAATATTTGATTTTATCCTGGCTAAGGCACAGGTGTTGCGCCCCCCCCTCAGGAAAATCCTAGATCCGCCACTGGTTATTTGATTAGTTTGAAGTACTATTTTGTTCAGAAAATAAATGTGAATATGTTAAACTCATTGTCTAAAAGATGGTGTTTTTTGGCACATGAAACTTCATTTAAACAGTGATGACTGAAGTTTGATATAATCTTTTTGAAAAATAATTTGAGAATTAAAATCTGCATTAACTATTAGATGTTTTGAACCTCAGTCAAATTGATTGAAAAAAAAAATGAATTTTTCTACATTTTTAAGTGCAAAGGGTTTTAGAATTGCAATTTTTTTCTACTTTCAATGTTAAAAAAATCTATTGAAAAAACTATATATTCTAGAAACTAGATGGCGGTTCATAACATTAAAAATGATATTACGAACAATTTCCAACAATAATTTCTTTTCTTGACACCATAAAACTCGAATAATCACTGTCAGGCTGCCACTGACTATAAGCCTTGAAAATAGTTGCTTTAGTAGCCTCAAATGTTAAAAATAGTAGTCTTAGACGTAGAAAATAGTAGCCAAAATAGTAGTCTCAAACATTGAAAATAGTAGCCTCGCTTTTCATAACTTAATAACGATTTCTTCTTTCAAAATGTTTAAAGAATGATACTATATCAAAAATGACTGGCAAATTTAATTAAGCCCAATTTTCCAGTTTTTTAAGCTACATTCAAAGCAATTAAATAAATTGCTTCAAAATTTAAGTTATTGGTAGTTATAAATTTAGCTATAATATTGAAATTTTAGTCATTCTGCATCGATTAAACTACACAGTGAAATAGATCATCAAATTGGCACAAATCATGGACATAATGTCTTATAACACCAACAGAAGCCTTGGCAAAAACACCCATTACCAAGAATGCAAATCAGTTATAACATCAACACCAAAACGGCGGCGAAAATATCAAAAATACAGCTTTTAAAACCGTCAAATCAGTTTAATCTTTGGTAAAAATAACTATCACTCCAATGTAAATATCGGTGATGGTGCCTTTCATACCAACTCAAATCTCAGCAATAGAGTCTACTACATCAACATAATACTTGGTGAAAATTATCATCACAAGAATGTAAATATTAGTGATAGTGTCCATCATAACGGAATAAATCTCGCAATGGTCTATTACATCAGCGTAATATGTGGCGAAATTAACCGTCACAAAAACATAAATCTCGCTGATTACCCAGCATACAAGCCCAAAAACCGGCAATAGTAGCCATTACATCGACGTAATACTCAATGAAATTAACAATCACCTACTTCAAAACCAGAACTAACATAAATATTAATGATAGAGACAAACATTAGAGGAAGCAGCGATAAAAGTAGTCATTCCACCGGAGATTTTGGAATTCTGAATGCAGGCAAGTGTGTGGCGAACAGACTTGTAAGCAAGTACACACATGCAACCCCTAGAAATTTAATGCAGATTTGCATCGATCTCAGGAAATTTTGGCCTAAAAAAGCTGAAATCAGCACATCCGCAAACTATACCATGTGTGATTCTTTGTGTGGATTTCATGTGCTTACCTGTATGTTAAGAAACAAAAGCTTGCTTTTCACAAGTCTTGTTTCCCTTTCACACATAAGTAACTTCCACTTCGGAGCATTGCTTACATTTAGTGATGTGTAGTCCCAAAATGTCATACACTTAGCTCCTTTAATTGATTTAGGAAAATAACAAGGGTTTTTTGTACTTAAACATTAATACAGTGATCTTGACAAAGTCGGGCGACTTTTTTAACAAGAGAAGAAAGATGATTTACGATGACATCATCAAGCCATTTAAGTTCTGCAAAAGTAATGCTCTATTGGTTACATGGCAACCCTCAATTGCTAAATGTACATTTCAATTGGTATTTTTAAGCAGATATAAGATTTCAATTAAGAAAGAACAGGTTAAGGAAGCTGTCCGTACTGATGGCATTTTCCTCGGGTGTTCAAGGCAAATTTCACTAATTCATTCTTATCAAGTAAAGTAAATAAAGGCAAAATAATTTGATATTTGAGAATATAATAATGTATGTTGTTGAGCCCGGCACTGCGAAAGATATAGCATTGGAACCTAACAGTTAGGCAAAAATAATAATTGAGCACGTGTGATTACCAGGGAGATATTGTCGTCGGACTAACGAGGTTACCACTCGATCCGCAAACATGAACTAAAATTAACAC
Organism: Linyphia triangularis; assembly: GCA_963978545.1. Lineage (NCBI taxonomy): Eukaryota > Metazoa > Arthropoda > Arachnida > Araneae > Linyphiidae > Linyphia > Linyphia triangularis. The sequence goes on along the minus strand of OZ021724.1, from coordinate 41,752,126 downwards.
CTATTTCGGTAGAGTTCACTCCCCCCCCCCCCCATAAAAATATCGCCTTTTTTACAAAACTGTGTTAGTACCTTAATTCCGATTTTTCCCCCCATCCTACTATCAGACAGTATCTACTTTTTAAAAAAAAAATAGTAGCCTTAGCCAAAAATAGTTGAAGGTTTTGCTTAAAATAGTAATTTTGGGCCCTTTGTTCACTAAAATAGTCGCCATAATCGCCTAGTCACTTAAGTAGCCTTTTTAGTCGCCAGTGGCAGCCCTGAAATTTTGATGATCAAATATTTAGAGCACCTTAAAAAGCATTACCACTGCGATTTCAATCAAAATCGCTACAGCTGTTTTTTAGCAATTGCTGAGAAAAAAAAATTCAATGCATGCACAATTATGATGAAAGCCTTAATGACAGGTCCCATGGCTACCACATCTCTCCTTTTAGTGCTTCTAGAAAGAAGGAAGAATTCAGGTATCTCTGGGAAGAGGGAGGGGAGGGGGGGGGGCGTTAATTTTCTATTAGATTTGGATTCTGAGAAAATATGTAGTTTCACTTTTTATTAACTCTAATCTTTTTCAATCATAATCTGCTTGCCTCCTTGCCGATTTCACACTTGGAATTTTTTTCATCACTCTTCTACTTGATTTTATATTTTCTTATTTTTCATTGTAATTTTTTAAAAAAAGAAACATTTAAATGAAAAAAGAGGTTTGCAAGCAAGACAAGAAAATAAAATGCTGTACGCAAAGAAGAAATGTTAGAGTAAATTTATTCTGCTCATTTCAATCAAAACCATAAAGATGCAAATAGTTCTGAAAGCAGACATATTGCATGAACATCAAAATTTGCTTTTATTTTCTAGACTTAATTAACTGTATAAAGTTTTAATGAAATATCTTTAGTAACTTAAAATTATGTTTAAGTGGGTTTGTCAATCTCACCCTGCCCCATAGACCTAATGCTATTATTTTTTCTCCCAACCACATTCCCTGTTGGAATAATGTTTTGAAGCACAATGAATTTTATAACAGGCATAACATCAGCAATTCAAGTTCATATAAAAAATGTGAAAGAAAATAAACTAGTGGTTTTCTTATAATTAATATTTTTAAGAAATTATAAGTTACCTTTAAAAACTTTTTCAGTGTAAAAATAATAATAATAAAAAATAAAAAAATAAAAAACACTAGTGATTTGGTCTTGGCATTTTTTAATGAACTTCCTACTGATGTTATGCCTGTTATAAGATTTCGAAAGATTACTCCAGCAGAAATTGTGACTGAGAAAATAAAAGGTCTATGGGGCAGAGACTGACTAGTGGTCCTTCTTAATCAATAACTTGTAATATAGTATATTATTTAGAGAAAAAAAGTGCCTAGAAGGTTTCAAATGAAACAACAGTTAATTCTCTTAGCCTCTTTTACTTTTCATCCACAATATAATTTAACATACAGACTCACAGAAATTTTTTGATAATGAGATTTGTGCATGCTGGAAGGAAATATTTTTATAGAGCACTGGATATAAAGAAGAATTACCAAAAGTTATTAACTCAATATAAAAATACTCGGAAATTAATAATGATTAAAAAACTAAAAAAAACACTGGAAAATCAAATGTAACCTGAAGTCTATTAATCTTAAAACTAAAACCCAGTTTAGTCTCAAAGTAAAACGCTTTACAAATTTCCAAATCACATTGGCTAAATACCAAAAAATATAAATTTACCAGAAAAAAAGAAAAAATTAAATTTTACCAGGATAATAATTACAGAAAAGTATAACATAGCTTAATACAACATGAGCCAGCTATTTTGCAAAAAAAGTAGGAACAATAGAAATTAACTTAGATCAACTTAAGTCAGCCAACTTGCAAAGTGGCTCAAGTTCAGTCAAAGTTCATCAAATTATATGAAATTCAGTTCATAAAATCTAAAATAACACACTGGATATATAAATTTTTCAGCTTTTGAATTAATTTGACATTATTGATACTTAATCAATGTTCCTGAACATTGATTCAGAATCAATAATTTTATATCAAGCAAATCCTGAAGCAAGTGATTTTAACAAAAATTGTGTTTTCTTGCTTTAGAATTTATTTAAAATTCTCAATCACAATAAATAACTTAAAAATATCAAGCTTAAATATAACTTACGCATTTCAAGTTGACAAGAAGATCTTTAAAATACATTTTACTGCTTGAGACTAAATTTTAGATAACTTTCATTGAATATTTTAAATTTAAAAATTCATTTCTGATTTTTAATTTGTAAATCACTTGCTGAAACAAAGCAATCCAAGTAACTAACCTCTGAACTTGACATGTTGTCGTCGTCGTCGTCATCATCATCGTCGTCGTCGTCTTCTGATGGTGATGGACTCCTACTAATTTCAATTACTTCTTTTTTTCGAGAAGCACCATTTTTCTTAGTGCTGCCCAGTGGTCTGCCAACTTTTCGGGGAGGAAACAATGTTGGCCGAATAGGTCTCGTTCTCGGTCTACCACGGCGGGAATGGAATGGTGATACATGATGCCACAATCCAAAATTTGGTAGTTTGGCACCTCGTGTAACTATACTCGAACTAGTAGTGTGTTTCAGCTTTTTCTTGCCAATAAGTGGAATTCTAGGGGACTGCTGCTGAGCAGTCTTTTCTTTTTTATCACATTTTGACACATCATCACTTTCGCTAGAGTCTCTCAATGCAGTTTTCTCCACTTGTGGATTTTCTGCCATAGTATTGTTTATATGCTTCCAGTGTTTCCGTTTCTTTTTCCTACCAGGGCCCCTTTTGACGATCTCACCATTGTCTGATGAGACCATGGCTGAAGTTGATGAGGGTGGACGGCCCACTTTCTTTTGTTTTTTGACAAAATTATACCCTGTAAATAAAGGATAAAAAGTCATATAACTATTTATAGCATGAAAAATTACTCTCGCTAAAACTTCCATATATATAAATCAAAGCAAAAGCTCTGATTGACTCATTCATCAATAATTTTCATACTTCCCATAAAACTAGAGTGCTTAAGTTGGGCATAGAAGTTTCTTATAAGTTAATTAGGAAAAGTGAAGATGTTTCATTCCAATGTTTTGCGATTAAAGGGGTGAAATCAGAGAAATGGGTAAAAGAGGGTATGCTCATAACATGAAATCTACTGATTCCAATTGAGTTAGGGTTTTTACAATAGATATCTTTACCAATCCAGATTGAATGGAACTTGTAAAAGGATAATTTACAAACAGATTCTTATAACCCAATAAGAGGGTACTGTAAACTTGTAATTTTTCAAAGCTGATTACATGTACCTTATAGAATTACATATTTTTTACAATTACAGCATTTATTTCTAATATTTTACAATTATATTCCTGTCGCAAGTTATCCACTACCTTGTAGCTAGTGGTTTATATTGAACTTATAAAATATTTTTTACGAGTTAGAATAGTTAAGAAGTAAATTTGATGAATTCAACTATTTTCAGTACATCTGTTATTGAATTTTGCAATAAGAAATTAAAGTATTCTATATGGTTAATTATGAGCAAAGTATACCAAAAAGATGAAGCCTTTTCGAAAGTGCTTTCATAATGCAAGAAACAATTTTTCAGTGTCTTATAAAGGTTTAAAAGAAATTTACTAGTGTAACATTTGTAAGAAAAAATAGCACAAGTGAACAAAACTAAATAAAGTTTCTTCAAAGAATTATAACCACTTTAGCAACCAAGAAAACCAATTTTGACCAAAATAATTTACACATTTTCGTAAAGTTAAAGAAACTAGATAAAAATTAATTTATGTAAAAAATTAAAGCAACATCCACTTTTAAACATTTAGTTTTTAAATTCATAAATAATATAAATTTAAAATGATGTTTTGAGGGATCAGAATTGGAAAAAAAAACAAATTTCCAAAGAAAACAAAAATACTTAAATGTTGCGATTACATTAATGTCAAGAAAAAGTTTTATAAACAAAAACTTAATAATGACATTTACAGAGCTATATTAAAAAAATTAATTGAAATTTTTCACAAGTTGTTAAGGTACCTTCCACATTACATAAAGGCTCGAAGCCAGAATTTAAAATTTTTAATTACATTTTTTAATTAAAATTTAATATTAAGGCAAAGAGAAAATTTTGAAGCAAATGCAAAAGGAGCTTGATTAGTAAGTAATATATATATTACTATAAAATGAAAAAAATATAATTATATTTTTGAAATATGCTGAAAATTGACAAGCATTAGTAAACAGAGGGTACAGCTAGTACTTAAGAAATAATAATTATTCTATATACATACCAAATTTGGTTTTTGTCTGAGTGTGACAATTACTGGGACACGTTTCTCCAACATGTTTGGGACCAAACAAGTATGTGCAACATTCCAATTTTAAACAAATATTTTTACAGAATTCTTCCACCTGCTCACTGTTCCTTATTACCTCAATAGTTGCTCTATTAGTTTTTCCTTTATACCTTTGAATAAATAAATATAATTATAAATGCTTATATAAAGCAAATAACAGCCATATATTTTTGATATTAAAAGAAACAAGATAACATTTCAAATATATTAAAATTATAAATGAGAAAGGTAAAATTGTAATTTATAAAGTGAAATTTTAATCAGTAAAAAATACAATAACTTTACTTGAATGATAAATCAATTAGTACTAATATTGTGAGGAGCTTTAGAATCCAAACACTTAGTGTGAGAAAGTATCAAATTGAAATATCTTACTTTGCTTTAATTATTTGTTGCTGCATTCCTGGTGTAGGTTTACCATTCACCTGTAATATTTGTAGAACTCGACTAGACTTGTAAGCAATATTGACAACTCTGTAGATCACATCTTGAATCACTAAATTAAGAGGACCAGGTCCAATAGCTTGTGGCAATTCAGCTAATCTACTTTTGCTGAGAAGTGGGCCAGTAAAACAACGATGATTGAAATATATCTTGGGACACCAAGATTTGCAATGTTGCCCTGATAAAGAAAATTTAAAAAATAGAGTTATAGATCTTTAAGAAGAACTTTTGAATGACTTTTCAACAAATGAATAATAATATATTAAAAATTACTTTATAAACTATCTTACACAGAATTAATTCTAAAAACTCTTTTATAAATGCATAAACGAAATCTGGCAATCAAATTTTTCTGGTTAAACAAAAATATTAACTTATTTAAAATCATGTTTATAAATAAACATATCTTGAAGTTTCTGGTAAAATTGCTTAGGTTCATTACATTTGTGCTTTAACCCTTTTGACCCAACTTTTGCATGATTAAAGTTAAACAATGAAATATAGTTTAATTTAAGTCAAGATACTAAAAGAAGTATGCTACGAGTTAAACTTTTCACTTTTTCTGTTTCCTAGAAATCTTCAGGGGCAATATATTTCAATTTTATAATTATGTGGATCTATTTATTCCAATTGTCTTGGATATTGTAACAATAATCACTAATTTTCATAAGCACACTAATTATATATAATCTTGTAGTAATTTGATCACTGATATATTGCTATTGCTATCCCACGATTAAATACAATTAAGGATACAAAAAAAAAATTATTCAAATTTCTAAAAGAGCTAAAATATTACATAATAAGAACTATTTTACATAAATATAGCTGTACTTACAATAATTTTTTTTTTACATTAGAATAATTGAAACTTAGAGTAGTGTGCATGCACAAAAACATAAATCTGCTATTTACAATTTGAGAATATTTACACATCTCCTTGGGATGTGCATGTCCATTAAGGCCAAAAGGGTTAAATTGAATAGCTTTATCAGGAATTAAAAACAAATTGTTTGTATATTTATACAAAAACTTTACTCCTAAAATTCAGTTAAATTACTTTTAATGTTAATGTAAAATTATTACTAACACAGTAATCTCAAGTAATTTTAAATTATTAAATTTCATTTAAATTTTATAGTAAATAGAAACTTGCCTGTTGGATATGAAATAGGAGCTTCTTGACTAGACCTATTTAAAAATACATAAATTGTAAAACCAATATTAAGAAATTATACTAAATTAACATTGTCAAGACTTTTATAGATATAAGCTCAAATAATTCTCCACTTTATTTTTACAAAGGAAATTATTTGATTTGATGAATCACAGTACTTGCTTTTTATCTTTTTGAAAAATTTTAATGAAGAAAAATGTGATTAACCCATTGAACTGAAATGACGAGTCCAGCTCGTTATAAACTTTCTTAAGCAAACTGACAATGATGAGCTGCACTCGCCAGAAATAATTGAGAGTTAATGTTTTTTAAGAGATAAGTATAGGTAAGCCACAGCAAGTCTATAGCTTTGATACTGTTATGAATTTTTCTACTGAGGCAATGACGGCACAGTTTTTTAAATAAAAACTATTATTTATTCACTTCAGAAAACTCACAAAAGTTATTCGAAGAACAGTAGAAGACTATCAACAACTAAGTGAAACTAATGCGAAGCAACTGTTACAGCATATCAAAGATAGTTTTACCGGTACTTTAGAAGATCACAAAATTGATGCCGGTCAAGAACTAAAGTGTTTGGAGATGCAAGAGGTTAATGACTATGTGGCCAGAGCTAAAGGTCTCAGGATGAAGTGTGCATCTCTTGGAGTTGTTATCTCACCAAGAGAACTTGTTTTCTACACCGTTCTTTCTGTTGGAGGGTCTTGAGTAATAACTTCAGAAAGTCCTCAAAGGCATAAAGCTGCTTCAAGTTAACAGGAGGGAGACAAACCAACAACAGGTTAAAACGAAAACATCCTCTTTATTAAAATCACACCAACAGTTTATATATACAATTTCCACTCTACTGGTGGAAAGAACTAAAAAAAATTTGCATATAACTGCTAATACATACTTAAATTACCAACAATCTCCTTCTGCGATTGAATGCAAATGAAACTTAAATTAAAATTAATTTGATTCATACTTGATAACAATCTCTCACAAGTTAAGGCCTTAGTCAAAAAATCAGCCATCATTTCATCACTTGATACATGAATCAATTTAATAAGATTAGATTTAATTAAATCTTTAACAAAATGAAATTTTAAATTAATATGCCTAGTCTTAGTTGAAGATCTAGATCCATTTATCCAATCAATTGTGGATTTACAATCAAAATAGATATTTACAGGCGCTTGTACAAAAACATCCCATTCAAATTCCCTCAAAAAATTTAAAGTCCAAGTTACATGTTTGGAAATATCACTAATTGCATACAATTCAACTTCATATGTCGACATTCCAACACATTTTTGTTTATTGCTCTTCCAACTTACTAAAGAGTTACCAATCATAATAACTCCTCTTGAAAAAGATTTCCCTACATTGGCATTACCCCAGCTCGCATCTGAGCTTGCATTTATAGTACCAATGCATTTATCATAAAACAATATTTTATCTTTTGTAACCTTAAAATAACGTAAAACCTTTTTCAACAGTTCATAATGACGCTTTTCTGGTCTGTTATTGAACTGTGATAAATAACTCAACAAATGCTAAATCGGGTCTAGTTAGATTTGAAAAATAAAGCAGTTCACCTACTAATTCGAGATACAATGTTTGATCAATTAAGTTTTTAGTTGGTTCAAAAAACTTATCTTCACCTTTCGCAATGGGAATTTTAGAACTTTTACATTGATCCATCCCATACTTTTGCAAAATACTTTTGATATATTCCAGTTGTGATAACCAGATCCCGTTATCAAAATAATTTATCTCAATCCCGATAAATTTCCTTCTATCTGTAGTGTCCTTTAAATCAAAAATACTTCCAATTTTAGCAATTTATTTGGTCAATTTCATAAACCAATTCCTTGAAGACTGAGCTAAAGGCCAAAGACCATAAAGGCTTTTTTTTTAATTTACACACCTTCCCTACACCGTACTGACTTTCATATCCAGGAGATAGTGTCACATAAATAGTCTCATCAATTTCATCGTACAAATAAGCTGTTTTAACATAAAAAAACTTAATGTCCAAATTTAATTTAGCCGATATAGCCATCAACATTTGCCACGAATCAATATTTACAACAGGCGAGTATGTCTTGGTGAAGTCTACATTTTTAATTTGATTATATGCAGCCGCCACTAATCTAGCTTTAAAACGATTACGATTACCTTTATCTTTTAATGTGAAAACCCATATAGTTTTAATAACTTTTACACCCTTTGGTTTTTCTACGATCTCAAAAACATCATGCCTTTCTAAAGATTTTAACTCATCCTTAATTGCAGTCTCCCAATCTGACCAATTTTTACTTATCCTTGCTTCGTGAATATTTGCGGGAACCTGTTTAAAAGCTGAACTCGTGTTTTCTTTTTCTTTTAATCTATCAAATCTTCGAAGTTCAAGGTCAATTGCTCGTTGCTCTGCATCTAATTTTCGCTGTTCAGTAAGTTCTTGACTTTTTGCTCAAGTCATTCCTAAAGGTCTACCCAACTTTCTCGATTAGTTAGGATTCGGATTCTAAGTTCAAGTCCAGATTGATCGTAGTCTGTTCCGAATTTGGATTCGAACTCTTACCTAGACTTTTAGAATTAAACAAATTTTCGATGATTGATAAGGTATTCGTGCTGTCTTTTTCTAAAAATACACAACCCTTTATCTGATCATTAAATTTTACTGATCTCTCTTCAATTACTTTTTGACCTTCTATATCGAATATTTGGTATCCACGCCGTTGTGTTGAATATCCTAACATAATACCACGTTTACCGGGAGGTTCAAATTTTGTGCACAAAACTTTAGGGACATGAAAATATACAAGAAAACCAAACACTCTTAAATAGTTAATACTTGGTTTTTCCCCTGTAAATATTTCAAAAGGGCGAACATAGCGTCAATAAATCTTCCCCACTCTTCTTTCAGGGTGGAAACCTTTTCTTTCATTTTATTTCTCGCAGTCGTTATTTCTCTTTTTATGGTAGATACCTTTTCTTCCATTTCATCCATTACAGCAGTGAGAACGTCTTCCCTCACGGATTGCAGAACAGTTGAAGTAGCCTTCATAATAGTAGATCCTACCATTGAGGCTAGCTCGGTCTTCATTTTTTCTTTGATTTTGATTACGGCCAAGGATGTGGACTCACACAGGTCAGCTAAGGTTTTAATGTCTGACGATGTTGCTTGTTAACTGGCAGCAATTGCGGCGGCGAGTTCGGCATTTGTTGTTTCTTGGCGGGCTTGACCGGCGGCAATCACAGCGGCGAGTTCGGCATTTGTAGATTCTTGGCGATCTTTCATCTCAGCGGCTATGGATTCTTGGCGATCTTTAATCTCAGCGGCGATGGATTCTTGGCGGGCTTGCCCGGCAATAATCATTTCCAGCAGTTGCTTCATTTGGTCTTCCATCATTCCTCTAGTAATCGGCATTCGAAATTATAAAACTCCACTTCTGACACCACTGTTATGAATTTTTCCACTGAGGTAATAATGGCACAGTTTTTAAGATGAAAACTACTATTTATTTACTCTTCACAGGCACAAAATTTATTCAAAGACAACAGTGTAATCAATCTCAAGCTTCAAAATAAGCTGCAGTAAGAACAACTTCGAATACAGAGATTATACAAGCTCTCTCCAGTAAACAAAGCGATCAGCTTTCATCGAAGTCAATCTGAAAACTTTCCCTATCTCCGGTCTTTAAATACTAGGCGCGTGAGAACATTCCCGAAATTTCGGGGAAATTCGTTGAAAAAGAAACATCTCGAAATTCCTCGATTGTTTTAGGTGTTGTCACCTTTTTCTCACCTGTATAATCGCTGTTAATAAATAAAATAAGATAAAATAAATCACAATAGAATTTTAAAATAATACGTCACTATTTACAGACAATTAGTGCAACAATACGCAAAACATTTGCACCATACTTTATAAGCAGAGTTCATCTTAGGCGTTTTTCAAGGGACAGCTCCCTGTCTGCCCTTTTCTTTAAAAATAACACCCTTCCTACCTTTTTCAGAAAAAAAGTTAATCCTGCAAAAAATCGAAAAACTTTAGTTTTTTCCCCTAGAAGTACGCAATATGTGGATCACCCCTACTTCAATTGCCTGTTGCACATGCGCTAGGCTAATTCATGTTCAAACGCTCAACATAGCAAGCAGGGCCATAACCAGGAGGGGGGGGGGGGGTCCCCCCGAAATTGTGTGAAATCTTGTTTTACCATTTCCCCCTTTTTTTTGTGTAACTTGTTATATTTAATCAAAGACAGTTGTTTCTTGCCCGACTTTTATTACGGCTTTCATTTCAGCGGCAGTGCATTCTTGTCTGGCTTTTATTCCAGCAATCATTTCCATCAATTGCTTCATTTGGTCTTCCATCATTCCTCTAGTTGTCGGCATTCAAACTGATAAGATCCCACTTCTGACACCACTGTTATGAATTTTTCCACTAAGGCAATGATGGCACAGTTTTTAAGATAAAAACTATTATTTATTCACTTCAGAAAACTCACAAAAGTTATTCGAAGAACAGCGCAATGACTATCAACTTCCACACAAGCTTCAATAAAAACTACTTTGAATACAGCGATTATACAAGCTCACTCCAATAGGTAAGCAAAGCGATCCGCTTTCATCTAGTTCCAAAGTCAAATTGAAAACTTTCCCAATCTGCGGTCTTATATATGCAGGAGCATGTGAACATTCTCGAAACATCCAGCAAACTCGACAAATAAAAGAAACATCTCGAATTTTCTCGATTGCTTTAGGTGTTGCCACCTTTTTCTAACCTGTATTATCGCTGTGAATAAATAAAATAAGGTAAAATAAATTACAATAGAATTTTAAAATAATACGTCACTATTTACACTATATACAGACAAATTGTGCAACAATACACTTGTGTACATGCTTCTATGGGACTACATAGCACAGTCGGGAGAGATGTTCTCTGAACCGGGAGGTAGTGAGTTCGATCCTAGCTAGTGCTCACAATCCTGATGGTGGTGAGTTCAGAGACTGGGACCGATTAAAGACCACTGTGTTTGATAATGGTGACTGGGGCACGTTAAATCAGTCGTGGTCGCAAAGTCCTCCAAGTTCCCATACAAATCAATACCTCTGGGGGTATCACAATCAAGTCATCTGCAGGAATCTTCTGCTTGGTATTGTCTCTAAATTAAGAAGTTCCACATCCAAGTCGATAGTGCTACCATCTACCGGGAAGCTATTGAAGTGTTACTACCACAGACTTATAATACTAACTAGACAGCATGTTTAGGGTTACCTTGTGTAATGAAATTGAAAATCACGTGGCGGGTGGCCTTTTCGAATGAAGGAGAAAAAAAAACATTCATTGCAATAGTAAACGTTTTTGTCCTACAGAAAATCATTGAATACAGTAAAAATGGTCCGATATTGTTCTGTATATGGTTGTAATGAGAAACTTCAGAAGAGGGGTTTAATAAACTTTCACAAGAGCTATTTTTTAAATTTTCTGTATACTTAGGGTTTTATAGTACACTCATAAATATGTTCTTGTTTCGCATTCTCAGAAAGCTAGCTTTAATTGGTTTATTACGGATTTTATTTTGTAACTAACTTCTGAAAATTGTAGTTAATACTGAAATAGAAAAACAGACCAGGGTTATAGCTGCTTTTTGAAGAAATTAGTGGCTATTTAAGGATTTTAATTTCACTTTTAAGTATCATCAGCAAATTTCATGCAGTTGGCCCAATTGGCGTGAATCAAAATGAAATACATTTTGACGTTTATCAAGGTTATGATCGCTATGCTTAATCTTTCTTTTTTTTTACCCATTTATAAATAATCTGAATCTTCAAAACTGATAATTAAGAACAGTTTTAATATTGTTTTGATGCTTTCATATTGGTTTACCTTGTGATTTTTTAAAATGAAACTTACAGGTTTTTTGGCTTTAACATAACAAGAATATTGGGTGGATATAAAATATTTCATGTAATAAAACGTTAATATTTAAGTTTCTTTTTTTGTTTGAGTTATAAATACGATTTTTCCTTTAAAATTATCAGAAAAGTCAATTTTTCTTTAAAGTGTACACATGAAGTACAAGTTATTTTATATATGTTAAAATAAATTTTAATTAACTTTGATTTTGTTTTTGTGTGTTTGTTTGTGGCGGACAAATCTACGGAAGGCCAACTAACCCATTTGTCGTCATTCAATAGAACTGAAACTTGACAGATAGACTTTGTCAAAGAAAAGACATTCTATCAAATTTTGAGGGATGTCACTAAAAGTTTTCTTTTACACACGCTACTATATTACCGCTTCAAAGGAATAATTAACCCACTTGCCTTCATCCAATCGAGCTGAAAATTGGCAAATATACTCGTTGTAGGACTGCTAGAATTAGAATTTATAAAAGTTTAAAGTAATTTCTTAGACAATAATTATATTTGTTTCACAATAATTAAAAAACTCACAGCACTAAATTCCCAGTAATGAAGCTGACAAACTCTCAACCCCCCCACAAAAAAAAAAACACACACCACCCAGTTTTATTTTACGAGTGTCTTTTATTTATTTATTTTTTACTATGGTGTTTAAGTTTAAAATTTGGTTGCATTCTGGGATTCTGGGAATTTAATTAAAGCACATATCGTGCCTGGATTTAATTTCTTGTACTTTGCTGAGCTATTTTTTGTACTATTATGAAGATGCCATTAATTTTTTTAATAAAAAGATGGAAGAATTTGAATTACTTACTTATATTATTCTTCGTAATTCTACAATATTTGCTTTTCTGTACAATTACTATTAATTGAAGTATTTATTTAATAAAATTATGGAAGAATTTTTATGACTTATATAATATTATACTTGGTAAATTTACAACATTTGCATTCTCTATTTGTGAATAAAAAGTTCAAAGAGAAAAAGTGCCTAAAAATAATATTACTATAAGTAAGCCTTACTATATTATAAATCTTATAAAGGGTTTTATGATTATCAATAATTAAAACCGAAAAGAGTAGTTTATTTACAATTTGTTTGAAATTGTGAAATTTTATCAAGGAAACTGAGTACAACTTCATAAGCTTTTTTAAAACACATGCGATAGGAAAAGTTATAACTATTGTTCCAGAAGAATACTATCAACCAGCAATTTAACACACACGATAACTATGTCATAAAATTATTCCTTTATGTAACTAGGGCTGCGCAAAAGTGAGGAGAAACCTGACAAATATGCAACCCTGCTCCTAAAAAGTCTCCTCTCGTATGGTTTATTACCGCTTCACCCTCGTAGAATTGAAGTGGCAGCGCTCAGTCTAGTGTTTATTATAAGTCTATGGCTACTACCGGGGCTGCCGCGAGATGGCGTTTCTTTCCCTAAGCGGGCCAGGAACAAGCTAAAATCTTTAGGTCCAGACGTTTGCTAAGCGAAAGAATTTCATTTTCGTAGATGCGTGTAAACATTGGGAATTTGATTCGTTTTGGAGTATTTTTTTTTATTTCAAAGCTGTGAAATTTGAAGATATTATATGAGAAACTGCTGGTGTGTCATTGAACAACTCTTTTTAAATTAAGGTAAGTTTCTTTTATTATTTATTTTAGTAATTTGTTGAACAATTAAGCCTACTAAAGCAAAGCTGATGTTCTGATAGTGCTTTAATATTTGACGGATAATTGCTGATTATTGACTGTTTTCAACATTGGGTTACTTAATTTCAATGGACTATTTGTCGTTGAAATAAAAAGATATTGCTAAAATTTGCTGAACATCTTTTACGTTTCGTTAAATAACGTTACTTGCAATTCTACAGAAGTAGATGCAACTGTGCTTGAAACTTCCAACTTATAAGTCATTTTATTGAAATATTATATTTGACAACTTTGAAGACATGTTCAATATAAAATGTTGTGATTAGGAGTTTTTGCATAGTTTGAACATCAAGTTCCCATTATTTTATGAAATAGTTACAGTAACATTCTATAAATTTTTTGACCAAACATAGCTTCATAGCTTTGTTTACAATTTCCAACATTACGTATTTCATTGAAACATTTTAGTGAGTAACTTTGAAGTTAAACATGTACAATTTAGCTCATTTTAATTTTTACACTAGTGTAAAGGCAGAGCAAGTTTCAAATATTTTATGATATATAGTAACATTTGCTGAGTAATATGCCAGTTAAATTTTTGATAAAGCATTATTTTTTGGCTAACTTTTTAAAATATTCTAGTCGCCTATTTGGCCAATTTCCTGTTCTATGTTTTAAGTTTATCTGGATCACAAATTTGTGTACACAAATGTCATTACCCAAAATTTCCTGCTAGAGTCTGAGCATTAAATTATGTGAACAAATTATACTACTTGAGAATTTACTGTTATTTCATTCAAAACCTTCTGGACGTCTTTCTTTTTATTATAATGTATTACAATTTTTCATAAAGAATAAAAGTCAGTCTATCCCTGTCCATAGAGTAATGTTTTTTTTTTGTTTTTTTTTTTCAGCCATAACTTTTTTTGGAATATTGCTTTGAAATATTAAAATTTTATAACAGACAAAACATCAGTTATAAAAGTTCTGTTAAAATTTACTGTATGGTCCCCTTTGGTGACTTTATGAAAGTTGGCGATTCGGCACCGAATGTGCAACCTGTCGCCAAAGTTTTCCTATAACTTTAGTGACAGTTTGGATTTGGTGACACAGCGTGTTTTGACACCTATTTTCGATTTAGTGACACAGCCTTTTAACTTCATTTTCAATTTGGTGATTTTTTTTTGAAAAATCGCCAAGGAGGACCATACAGTAAATCATAACCAAAAGTTCTTTATATATGTACCAGTGTTCGTTTTTATTATTACAAAAAAAGTCTCTATTTGTTTCATTTCCTGCGTACGTTATATGTGTGTTCATAGATTTTTATTGGACCCAGACTTTCATAATTATTCATTAATAATATATTGCAGTAAGAATCCTAATTTCCACTCCTGCTTTAAAAGCCAAATAGCTTGAACCGTATTGTATTACTGCTTAGTAACGTTGACTGCCTTTAAACCACACATCAGTGAAATGGCAGCTCGTCGCCATTTTGAAATTCCACATCATTCATGCAAATAAACTCCAACTGTTACAATTCCCTACTATTAAATTTTCGGCATTAACTTACACCAATATCATTGAATGTC
Source organism: Linyphia triangularis (assembly GCA_963978545.1). NCBI lineage: Eukaryota > Metazoa > Arthropoda > Arachnida > Araneae > Linyphiidae > Linyphia > Linyphia triangularis. The sequence continues at coordinate 41,736,975 of OZ021724.1, read as the reverse complement.
AGGTGAATAGTTGATACATAAATATTGCAATCCATTCCGAATGAAGATATCCCATTGTTTGTTACTGAAAAGGCAGAAGGAGAACTGTCTTTACAACACCTACCATGTCACACACTTTTGAAAATGCAGTCAAGATTCTAAAGGAAACTTGCAGTCTTGTAAAGCCATACCAAAATTCGATAGCAAGAAGGATTTTCGTGTCATTTGAAATATTATAATAATAATGTAAATGTAACTTTTATCCACATTTTATTGTAACAAATAAATGTTACTCATGTAATTTAATTTTTTTTTATATAAATTTTTTTTTAAACTGTTTTGAATCTTTCTGTAACAAAACATAAAAAAGGGTTTTTTTTTTCCTAAATGTCCATTTTTTAATGTCAATCCGGAGCCAGAAGATGACCATACATGTGATTAGTCAAGCAAAAAATTAGCTGAAATATTTTTCATCATTTTACAGCATAAACAAAAACATATATTAACGCACAAAATTCAATACAAATTTTAGTTAAATTTTGGATATAAGATTGATTTCAATTATTAACTCTACAACAACCACGTCTCATTGTGATTGACACGCACACATTAATTAAATAAAGACAACTGTGTTCATGTATTAATCATAACTGAAAAATTTAACTTGACTTAAATGTTTTTGTACACATTCAGAAATTATAATACAGGGTGTCCAGCAAAATTTCTAATAAAAATTCAAGCATCATCAATAAACGTTCCAGGACACCTCTTGCGACCAATTATCCCCATATTTTCCAGTATAAAAGTATACCCCACTTAGTAGTGTGCTGAACTAATTTTAGAAATTAGAAAAATTGTATGAAAATAAGAAATGGCTTATCAGAAAAGAATTGGGTTGTTATATTGAAAATAGGAAGATAGGATTTTTTAAAGGCTCAAACTTGAGACTGAGAAAAAAAAAAAGATACAAGATAGTTTACCAAGTCATAAATATGAAGGTCTAAATCTAAGCAGACAAAAAACACAGGTAATGTTACTAGGTGTATACTTTAATAGTTTGTGCTAAGCATCAGCCGCATTGGAACAAACAGCTTCATTTTGAGTGTAAGATTCGAATGTGGTAGGATAGTTTGAGACTTAGGACGGTTTTTTTCAGGCAAACATTTCTCTGTAATTTGGCAACTTTTGCAGTTCTTTCTTTCAGTTAACTTTGGCACTAGCTTTTTCTTTGAAAACAATTGCTTGTCACTAACATTTCTGTTGATAAGTACTAAGGGAGGGAGATTCTACAAGACCATAATACAGTACCCAAGCAAAAAATTTCAAATTTCCACAGTTGAAAAAGCCAATTTTAAACAATTATATAAAAAAATGCTTTAACTTTTTAACTATTATTAATGGCTCTAGATAAAAATATAATTTTTTTATATGATAAAATACATTATTTTATATATTATAGCAGTTAAAATTGCAATTATAAATAAGAATATGCAGTAAAATTGGACAATTGGGTCGAATTTTTTGCCCAAAATTAAATTAAAATCTTAGTAATTCTGTATATATTCAAATCAAAAGGCAAAACTGATCTTCACACAAACACTAATCACGGGCATAGCGGCTATCACATCACCGGAAACCTAGGCGAATGACACCTAAAGAGGGCAGCAAATTTCGCAAAATCTACTATTAAAACGGCTTAGTCGAAAATTACCATTACTCCAAAGTAAATATCGGCGATAGCGGCCACCGCATCGGCGAAAATCCGAGTAATTACATTAACGCAACAATCGGAAAAAATTAACACCACAACAACGTAAATTTCGACGATATTGCCCACCGTTAGCAGCGTAAATTTATGTAAATACAGACCTTAAGTCAGCGCAACGCTCAGCGAAACTAAGTACCATACACCAACGTAAATAATGGCGATAGAGATTGGTAATCTGTAGAAAAATTGGCCATTACATCGGAGGTTTGAGGAAGTCTGAACGCACATAAGATCCATGGCTGTCAGATTTGCTAGCAAGCTCAATAAGATTGTAATGTAGATTTGTATCGATCTCAAGAATAATCGAAATTTTAATAAGAAAAGAGCGGAAATCCGAATTTCAGACAAAATTTATCATCATGCAACAACGTAATTCTCAGCGATAGCGTCCGCCATAATCACGGGAAAAAGGCCATTTCATCACCGTAACATTCAGCAAAATGTCCATCGCATATCAACGTAAATAATGCACATAGAAGCTATGATATTAAAGAAAAATTCTGAGGAAAAGTATTCATTCCATCGGTGGTTTGGCGGAGTTTAAACGTGTGCAGATTTCGTGTTTGTCAGGAAATTCCATCGATCTCCCCGCATTTTCGAAATTTCGGTCAAAAATCTTCGAATAGAACCATGTTTTGATCCGCGAAATCAATGGGAAAATTGTGGAAAAACGCCGATATAAGAAGACTTTTTCCGATACTGAAGAGGAGTGAAAATTTCTGAATTCAACCGGAAATTCCAACATTAATACGAATTTCAAGCATAATCCACGATTTTCCCGCGATGCAAAAAATTCAAGTATATTTCCCAACTACTGGACACCCTGTAATAATAGTTAAATACAGAAAAAGTCCGATTATCTGGCATTCAAGATTCAATCCACTGGAATTTTTAAAAAATCAAATTGGTGAGAATACCTTTTTCGCAAAAAAAAAACAAAAACACGGCGATAAATTGCCAAATTTTATACTTTTTTTAAATTTAGTTTGAGACTTTGAATTTGAATAGGATTTTTATTAGAAACATTTTAAGGGAATGAAGGACGAAAGCAGACTTTTCAATGCGATTTCCGAAAAAAAATTGAATACATCTATTTTCAGAATTGACACAAGTTTTTCAGTGGATGATGGATAACTTTGACGCAATTCGCGGATTTCCGCAAATTCGCGGATGAATCACATGTATGTAGACCACGTGACAAAGGCAACAGCATCGAAAACCGGTTTAACTATTCTTTAACCAAGTTAGTTCAGACTAAAACAAGTCATGAACTACAGTGGAAAAAGGACAGTGGGAAACGAGCGCACTAGGCATTCTTTTTATGAAAAAAGAAAGTCGATCGAATGGCCTTGACACGTTAGTTGAAATAAATAAAACATTTTAGGGAATGAAGGAAAAGGCTGATTTTTCAAAACGATTTCTGAATATTTTTTAAAACTTATCTAATCTAATTCCAAAATTTTAGCGGATAACGAAATTTTCAGCAGATGATGAATTCGCGGATTTCCGCTAATTCACGTAAAAAAATTCGCGGATTTCCGCTAATTCGCGGAAGAATCACATGTATGGATGACATCCCATTCCAATAAAATTTTGTATGCATATCAGGATCATCATTTAGCACCGTTTTCTTGCTGTGCCGGACAGAAATCCGATTTTTTTTAAAACATGGATCGGTAACCCACCCTATTGATCAGTGCTGGCTGAAAATAAATTGCAGTTCAAAAGATTAATAAAAAGCAATACAACATGCTTAGTAATATTTACTCTTTAACAAAAAACAAAAACATTCTTACTTTTGAGCAATCTCCTTAGCTTCGTTTAAAACAACACTTAACTTTGCCTTTGGTTTATAAACTAATGGAGTCTGAAGAGGATAACTATTACTGGCACACCATCCTACAGGAAATATGTTAAAGGAGTTAATACTGCTTATGATATTCTTTTGATCAGATTCTTCATTATCAAAATGTATCCACATTAAAGGATCAGCAACCTTTACAACAGTAGCTGCTTTGATCTGAAAAAAAAACAAAAAAACAGTACAGGGTAAAAGAAATCGTTACTCATATTTTTAATTAGTTGTTTGGATGTCTAGCTTACTAATGCATTAAATGTTTAAACCCACTGATTACAATTTATGAAACTGAAATTATTTTACTAGATTTTGTTCATAAAAAGACACGAAACTTGAGAAAGTTTACAAAAACCTTACACAAAACTTCATCAATAACTACAGGAAGAATTTTTAATTATTTAACAGATCATCAGCCGAAACATGAAAACAACCATAATTAAATTTTCAGCCAATCATAAAAACCTTTATTTTATTTTTTTTTTTTCCTTCTATTTTTTTTTAAATTTAGACATTGTGAAACAGTTACTATAAATAGTGGCATACATAAAGAAAAAATTGTACCGTGACTTTGGTTTATCAGCCATGCCTATTGGTTGTGAAAGAGCGACACAAGGATTAAATGATACAGTACCAAAATACAATAACATTTAAATGTAGATGCTGGCACTCCGAAGAGGATATTTAACAGGAAATTAACCGCAACTCTTGCATAGAAAAAAACCCCCAGAAAACTTGCCCTGACAGCATTTAGGTTTTTCCAAGAAATCAAACACTATGCATAAAGCTATTACATTGGCTGATTTTACTGTACCACTTGAAATTTTTCAACAAAATAATATTTTTCATCTTTTCTTGAGTCAGAATTCTTGAGCATACTAGAAGAATTTGTTGATAAAGGTATTATATGAATTTTAAATAAATGCGTTTAAAAAAATTCACGGATTAAAAAAAAACTTTTGCATGCCATTTTAGTTAAATATGAAACACAATACCTAGAATTACTAAAAACAAAGCACAATTGTTTTGAAAAATTTTATGTGCTACTTAAAAAAAGCTATCAGTTGACAGACAGGATGGCATAGAAATCAGAGGTGTTTATGCCTGGTTTTTAAGATTTATAGGATGAAAGATGAATTTATTTTCTAATAATACCTGAAAGTAGTCTTTAACATAATCTATACAATACCCAGGCTGCTGAATTTCAACAATGCCATTTACTTTGGCCACATGTTTGTTGTTTGACAAGTCAGTATGTCATATGATCAAAATCAAAAGAATAGCTTCCATAACCTAACATTTTGATCCCATTCTTTCAACACGAAAGCTGGTCAAACAATATATATATATATATCATACATGTGATTAGTCAAGCAAAAAATTAGCTGAAATATTTTTCGTCATTTTACAGCATAATACACAAAAACATATATTAGCGCACAAAATTCAATACAAATTTTAGTTAAATTTTGGATATAAGATTGATTTCAATTATTAACTCTACAACAACCACGTCTCATTGTGATTGACACGCACACAATAATTAAATAAAGACAACTGTGTTCATGTATTAATCATAACTGAAAAATTTAACTTGACTTAAATGTTTTTGTACACATTCAGAAATTATAATACAGGGTGTCCAGCAAAATTTCTAATAAAAATTCAAGCATCATCAAACAACGTTCAAGGACCCCTCTTGCGACCAATTATCCCCATATTTTCCAGTATAAAAGTATACCCCACTTAGTAGTGTGCTGAACTAATTTTAGAAATTAGAAAAATTGTATGAAAATAAGAAATGGCTTATCAGAAAAGAATTGGGTTGTTATATTGAAAATAGGAAGAGAGGATTTTTTAAAGGCTCATACTTGAGACTGAGAAAAAAAAAAGATACAAGATAGTTTACCAAGTCATAAATATGAAGGTCTAAATCTAACCAGACAAAAAACACAGGTAATTTTACTAGGTGTACACTTTAATAGTTTGTGCTAAGCATCAGCCACATTGGAACAAACAGCTTCATTTTGAGTGTAAGATTCGAATGTGGTAGGATAGTTTGAGACTTAGGACTTTTTTTTTCAGGCAAACATTTCTCTGTAATTTGGCAACTTTTGCAGTTCTTTCTTTCAGTTTCCTTTGGCACTAGCTTTTTCTTTGAAAACAATTGCTTGTTACTAACATTTCTGTTGATAAGTACTAAGGGAGGGGGATTCTACAAGACCATAATACAGTACCCAAGCAAAAAATTTCAAATTTCCACAGTTGAAAAAGCCAATTTTAAACAATTATATAAAAAAATGCTTTAACTTTTTAACTATTATTAATGGCTCTAGATAAAAATATTTTTTTTAATTTTTTTTTACATTATTTTATATATTATAGCAGTTAAAATTGCAATTATGAATAAGAATATACAGTAAAATTGGACAATTGGGTCGAATTTTTTGCCCAAAATTAAATTAAAATCTTAGTAATTCTGTATATATTCAAATCAAAAGGCAAAACTGATCTTCACACAAACACTAATCACGGGCATAGTGGCTATCACATCACCTGAAACCTAGGCGAATGACACCTAAAGAGGGCAGCAAATTTCGCAAAATCTACTATTAAAACGGCTTAGTCGAAAATTACCATTACTCCAAAGTAAATATCGGCGATAGCGGCCACCGTATCGGCGAAAATCCGAGTAATTACATTAAAGCAACAATCAGAAAAAATTAACACCACAACAAGTTCGAGTCCCGTGTTGGCATGGATGTTTGTAAATGTATGTTGGCTTGTCTAATGACGAATGTTTCGGCGCATTATAGTCCTCGTGTTGCTGACGGCGCCAGATAATCTGAATACAACCAACACCACAACAACGTAAATTTCGACGATATTGCCCGCCGTTAACAGCGTAAATTTATGTAAATACAGACCTTAAGTCAGCGCAACGCTCAGCGAAACTAAGTACCATACACCAACGTAAATAATGGCGATAGAGATTTGTAATCTGTAGAAAAATTGGCCATTACATCGGAGGTTTGAGGAAGTCTGAACGCACATAAGATCCATGGCTGTCAGATTTGCTAGCAAGCTCAATAAGATTGTAATGTAGATTTGTATCTATCTCGAGAATTGAAATTTTAATAAGAAAAGAACGGAAATCCGAATTTCAGACAAAATTTATCATCATGCAACAACGTAATTCTCAGCGATAGCGTCCGCCATAATCACGGGAAAACGTCCATTTCATCACCGTAACATTCAGCAAAATGTCCATCGCATATCAACGTAAATAATGCACATAGAAGCTATGATATTAAAGGAAAATTCTGAGGAAAAGTATTCATTCCATCGGTGGTTTGGCGGAGTTTAAACGTGTGCAGATTTCGTGTTTGTCAGGAATTCCATCGATCTCCGGCATTTTCGAAATTTCGGTCAAAAATCTTCGAATAACCATGTTTAAAGAGAACATTTCTGAGGGAAGGAGAAACTACTTTCGATCCGCGAGATCAATGGGAAAATTGTGGAAAAACGCCGATATAAGAAGACTTTTTCCGATACTGAAGAGGAGTGAAAATTTCTGAATTCAACCGGAAATTCCAACATTAATACGAATTTCAAGCATAATCCACGATTTTCCCGAGATGCAAAAAATTCAAGTATATTTCCCAACTACTGGACACCCTGTAATAATAGTTAAATACAGAAAAAGTCCGATTATCTGGCATTCAAGATTCAATCCACTGGAATTTTTTAAAAATCAAATTGGTGAGAATACCTTTTTCGCAAAAAAAACAACAAAAAAACACGGCGATAAATTGCCAAATTTTATACTTTTTTTAATTTAGTTTGAGACTTTGAATTTGAATAGGATTTTTATTAGAAACATTTTAAGGGAATGAAGGACGAAAGCAGACTTTTCAATACGATTTCCGAAAAAAATTGAATACATCTATTTTCAGAATTGACACAAGTTTTTCAGTGGATGATGGATAATTTTGATGCAATTCGAGGATTTCCTCAAATTCGCGGATGAATCACATGTATGAAGACCACGTGACAAAGGCAACAGCATCGAAAACCAGTTTAACTATTATTTAACCAAGTTAGTTCAGACTAAAACAAGTCATGAACTACAGTGGAAAAAGGACAGTGGGAAACGAGCGCACTAGGCATTCTTTTTATGAAAAAAGGAAGTCGATTGAATTTCCTTGACACGTCAGTTGAAATAAATAAAACATTTTAGGGAATGAAGGAAAAGGCTGACTTTTCAAAACGATTTCTGAATATTTTTAAAAACTTATCTAATCTAATTCCAAAATTTTAGCGGATAACGGGATTTTCAGCCGATAATGAATTCGCGGATTTCCGCTAATTCGTGTAAAAAAATTCGCGGATTTCCGCTAATTCGCGGAAGAATCACATGTATGATATATATATATATATATTTGAATTAGTTCTTAAAATTTACAAACAGTAAAAAACCATACTTACAATACCGAGATTAAAAGGATCAGCAACCTCAAGTTTCATTCCAGCATCAAAACCCATATTCATGAAACACTATTTCAACAAAAACAAAATGTAAACGTTAATAATTTTGTATTTCATGTGAGGATTTCTAATTACTTCCCTATTAAAAGTATACTAACCATTGGGAAGAGTTCAGTTGGAGCTGCTTTTGCATTGGAAAATTGTAGATAGTCATCCCATAAAAACTTTGAAGAGCATTTTGTTTCATAATCTTAAAAAATAACCACATTTAGTTTCATTTGAAGAAGATATTATGTTTTTTATTGCAAATAAAGTTTAATAGCCTAAAATTGTACAATTATTACAAGTAGAAACAAAATGTTTCATAATGATTCTCTTCTTTATAGAAGACTTAAAATAAATGACAGCATTACTACAAAACAGTTATTCTTTAAACAAATAATTCTTGTAACAAAGCTACAACTGTTCAAAAATGAAGTTACTGAATTAATTATTTTTACTTAATCTATGAAATATATTATTAAAAACTATGTAGTTACAAAATTTATCATTTCGTCAAAATATTTTGAGAATGCTAAATTAAAATGAACACATTAATAGTTCAAGCATAAGCAACTTAAAAATTGGAATAATTTTTAAACGAACAGAAACTTGGAGCAAATCTGTGCTAACTTCATAAATACATCAATACCTAGTGGAATTTTTAAATCTATTCCGTTTTCTTCAGACCATTTAACAGGAAATATAAATGGATAGTTGGAATTGCAGCATATAACATGTTGAGATTCATCTTTTTGGTGAGTGTCAATAGTAATTAAAAAGTGAAAATCATCTAGAATGCGAGTCACTGTTGCAGGACACAGATCTGTAAAGTTTAGTGTGTTAACAGCTTCTAGTTTCATGCCTTCTTCAAACTCATGTTTTTCAAGAGGAATCTTAGGCTAAAATGAAACAAAATAGCAATAAATTATCAAATCAAAATAAATAAATTAAATAAAATTTATATTCAAAATATATGAATTGAATAAGATAATTAAAATTAAGTATCAATAATAGACACCATGGATGAGGGTATTAAATAATAATTGAAAAAATTAACAAATAACATAAATAATGAAGGTATTATGCAATGGTCTAATTACTGTTATAATTTTCAAGCCATACCTCTTAATGATATTCTTAAGAAAAAAGAAAATACAAGGTAAGTAATACCAATGGAATGAGAACTTACCTATAACTACGTAAAAATATCTAATTTAACATCCTCACATACGATTATCCATGGTTTTTAAGAAATTAATGTTAATAAGATATGCTATTCAGAAAAATATTGTACCTCTAAAATATGAGAAGGAAAAGGGTTTTCTTTTGCCTCTTTTAAGGATCGCTTTAAAATAGCATCCCACTCTTTTGGCGAGTGTTGAGCTTTAAGTTCTAAAATATTAAAATTTTATTAATACTCTTTAATAATTAATAAAACCACATTTAAATTATATACTATGCACAGAAACTTTTCTAGAATGTGCTTATAAAATGTTTATAGTTTTGGAATTTCAGTCACTACTTCTTTATGATGTGAGCAAAATATATATAAGTAACGATAATAATTACCTAATTAATTTGCTAACAAAAAATGGCAGGATCTCCGTTCTAAATTTAAACATATAAAACCTACCACTAATATTTCTGCTAAGATACATTTATTATTACCTTCAGGAGGACAATACTGGATATTATGTTCTTCTGCGTAACCAACAGGGTGCAACCGATCATCTAAATAAAACAGCCACATTTCTGGATGGGAAATTTCTTTACTCCCGTCATATCGTAACAATAGACGTCCACCAACATTCTGAACAATCTATTTTAATACATTAAGATGTAACATATAAAAAAATTTCAATATATATACCAATAACATGAAAATGTTATTATTTTAAACATTAAAAATTGGAAGAAGATTTTAAAATACAACAAATTTTGGCAAGTTTTATCAGTATTTACAGAAGTGAGTTTTCTAAGAAATTTAAGTAGGAATTTTAGGGATGATTCCAGAAAGAAAAAATTCTCTTGAAGCTGGCATAGGCTCCTAACACAGACATATATCTTAAAAAGCTTGTTTCAAAACCAGGAAGAAAAAAAATCAAATTTTTACAAAATTATGCTCTGTTTTAAAACAAGTGAATATAATTAAATCCAGTTATTCAAATTTTTAAGCATCATTCAAAGTACTTCAAAAAGAATATTGCTTCAACTTTTAAATGTTAACTTATATTTATAAGTTAAGTTACAATTTGAAATTATTTGTCAAGTTAATACATTACGATTAAAATTTTAGTCAATGGTTCATCACACAGGCACAAATCATTTAAATAGCGGTCATTACATCAGCGAAAATAACCCTCTCAACAACATAAATCTCGGGATTAATGTCCATCATACCGGCGCAAATCTCAGTGATATCGCTATTTCATCAGCGAAAATGATCATTACATACCAACATAAATATTTGCGATAGCAGCTATCACATCAGAGGAATCCGCTGCAAAAAGTTATCACACTTGAATGTTTGAGGAAGCCTGAACGTACGCAGATACCAGCATTGTCGTTATGTGTTAAAATTTTAATTTGTTTTTTAATGAATTTTTCACAAAAAGCGACTTCTAATAGGCCTAGAGCTCTGAAAGTTTCAACACAAGTAGTTTTGGTCTCTAATTTTGCTTTTCACAAACACGTGTTAAAATAATCTTAAAGGAGTGTTCAGAGTTCCTACTTAAATTACAGAATGTAAATCAATGACTTTTAAGGACCTAAATAATGTTTTTGAAGACCTTTGAAAATTTGTTTTCAAGCATTATGTCTATATACAAATTTTTAATAAAATATATTCTACCAGAAAATGTTCAAGTTGGCTCATGCGTAATAAAATACGTCACAGAATTCTGATACAGTGCTGATAAAACGGTGGTCATGCGGGGATAGCAAGTCTGAGTAGTATTTTTATAAAATTTGCGATTGGCACAACAGCCGCAAAAATTAAGGACTTTTAAGGACCTCTAATCATTAAGGACTTTTAAGCACCTCTAAGCATTTTCAAGTACTTTCAATGCCTTGAAAACAAGTTAAAAAATATTAAGCACTTTTAATGACTTTCGATGACCGTGGGAACCCTGTCCAAGTTCTAAGGGACACAAATACATTTTATGTATGGTCGACCAACACACGAGGTGGGCGGAAGCTATCCCAATAACTAGTCTTACAGCGAAAACCACATGTGAAGCACTACTTACCATGTTCATGAGAACAGGAATTCCCAACGTCACTGCGTCTAAAAATGGGACGAATTTAGTAAACCCAATGGGAGTTAACCCCAAGAATTTGAGAAGCCAATGGGTTCTAGCCCAAGATTCTCCACTCCACTTTACTCTCAGTCCAAAGGTCTAGTGGAAAGGTACAATAAAACGTTAAAGAGTATGTTGCGTCGTGCCATCAGAGACGAACCAAGGAATTGGCACACCAAAGTCTCGTTCATACTGTGAGCGTACAGAGAAGTCCCAAACCAGACTACAGGGGTCGTGCCTTTCCAGATATTGTATGGATGTTTGCCAGAAGGTCCTTTGTCCATACTGAGGGACTCGTGGACTGGTGAACAAAAGGGTCTACAGTTGAAGCACCAGAAGATATTTTTTAATTTTGGTAAGATTTTGCATACTTACTATTGATATCCAGAGAAAACTTTTCGCATTACTACTTTTTCGATTTCCAAAATTTGTTTTTTTCGGCCCAGGAGTGATAGAATCTCTAAGAAATGAACATTGCTTCTCGTTCAAAATGCCAAATGGTGCTGTAAAGCATGTTCACCAGAACAAAATGAGAGAATTTGTGGTAAATTCTAGGGTGGTGAACGTTATTTTCAAAAAGAGAGGAAGAATTTGATGAAGTGGAGGATGCTCCTTTTGTAGAAGCGAAGGAGAGTTTTGAGCAAGAGGTCAAAGCTATACCTACTCCAAAGTTGAAAACCACATAAAGTGTAGAGCTCAAAGAACTCTTGAGTAAATTAAATTTAAGACTCTCTTTACCAGAACTTTGCAACCTGTGAAAATAGGGGAGCATAAAATCGAGCTACTACCAGATTCTACTCGACTAAGACCCCACAGCTACTGTGTGCCTATGGCCTACCCTCAGGAAGTTGACTGGTAAGTTCAAGAGTTACTCGAGTTGGATCTACTGGAGCCTGTCGAGGCCGAGGTGACTTATCCAATGGTTTGTGTAGCAAAGAAGAATGCACCAGTTAGAATGTGTATAGACTATAGAGCCCTAAATATCGTTATTAAAAAGCCATCCTATTCCATGAAGGGCATGAAAGAACCGATATTTACTGCAGAGTCTGTAAAATGGTTAACTTGTCCATAGGCGTAACGAGGGAGAGGTTTTGGGGGTTCAACCCCCCCCCCCCCATTGGGTTGAGAAAAATTAAGCAAATTTACTACGTTTTCCCCAACCAACTCTTTCTTGGTTATTACTCAAAGTATCCATTAAATTTCCCATCTAGTAATTATTCAGTGTTTTGCTAAGGTAATTAAAAGCTATACCAAAGTGAAAGACATTCATACAACTAATGTATCATATTGAACTTACAAACTGTATGCTGTTCGAAGACAACTATGCGTGCTACACAGGTTGGAGAGATGGAGTCTTTATAGCGGGAACATAAGTGCTACAGAAATACATAAGACTACAGGGAGGTTTTGGGGGTTCAACCCCCAACCCATTAAGTTGAGAAAAAATTAAATATACTGGTTTTATCTCCAATCAACTCTTTGTTGATTATTACTCAAATTATTGATTAAATTTTATTATTGAGATTATTCAGTGACCAGTGTTTTACTAAGGTAATCAAAAGCTATACCAAACTGCAAGATTATACATGGATTTTTCTCCCGGAGAGCAAATTTGCCATTTAATGTACCATTTGATGATAACTACGCACTACACCCGTCCAAGGCTGAAGAAATGGACTCTCCATTACTGGAAACATAAGTTTTGAGTGGACATTGCGCTGTATAGAAAACCCAAACACTAAACAATAACTGAATGTAAACTAGGGGAGTGGAACATCGCACAACTTTCAATTACACTATAATAATGGTCAGCACATATAAATTTGACGTGGAATAGTGTTATTACTATTTTCATTTATTTGAAATAATGGCCCTTAGTGATATTTTTACAAATAACTCTTACAAGGGCCAAAATGAAATTAAAAAGAAAAAAAAAAACGCTACAATGGCGAATGTGAGAATATGTACTTTACGAAAATTCTTGCAATATCCTTTCTTGTTAGTGAAACAGAGGAGAGGAGAAAAACGGTTGTTGATGAGCGATCCTCGAGGGAAGAGAACTCTATGTTGAAGACACTCGTTTTTAATTTTTTTACACCTTTGTTAAATTTTTATGAGAATTTCGGAGATGGGGATGTTTAGAACATTTTAAGAAGCATTATCATAGAGATTTTGAACAGAATCGTTCGACCCGCTTTTTAGTGACAGCTAAAGAACACGATTTTTTTTATGTTTTGCGCATGCGTAATATTGATGAAAACCTTAATGGCAAGTTCTATGCCCCCTACTAACCTGTACTCCAAATTTGAACATCCTAGGTGAAATCGTTCGGGAGTTGTGCTGACCACGAAAACACAGACACACCGGCAGACATTTTTCGAAACCATTTTTTTTTTCAGTTGGATATTCCAAAATGTGGAGAAATGCAAAAAATTCGAATTTTTTTTAGGATCGAAAACAATACTTTCATTACCCTATGTTAAGAAAAGGGTAGTTGAAAGTGATTAAAATGAGTTCAGGTACCAAACACAAAACTTAAAGTGAGGCACTGTTTTTGTTTTACAAACGATGAAAAATATGGTGAAATTACTGTTCAAGTTGAAAAAAAATCGCCAGATAACGTTGAAAGAATCGCCAGACGAAGACGAAAAAATAACAATTTTCTCCATAGATTTACAGATTCGGACGGTGTTGGTATCTTTATGTATATAAAAACAATAATTGATTATAAACATTAAGAGACACAGATATTTAAGAAAAAATATGTTGAAATGTTTATAGAAGTTTCTTTAATGCTTATTTTAGGCAGTGTACGTTTGAAATATTTTGAGGGGATCTTGCCACTGAAATTGATCCTATACCCGTAAAGTTTCTCCGAAAATATTGCATCCATATATTTACAATTATATCAGCCCTTTTCAATTTCCATGAGTTTTAAAACATATTCCTGCTCCATTTTTTTTTTAATAAATAGACTTCTTAAGAAATTTCCCTTGTCCCGTAGATTTGGACAATGATTTGAAAACTTTTTTAATAAGATGAAATCATTTTTTTTTTACTCTCTCCTTCCCCCCCCCCCCCCCTCCTCACCTTTTTTTTCTTTCATTGGTGTAACGAGTCTGCATTTTTCGAACCCTCACCATTCAACAACTCTAGTTACGCCTATGAACTTGTCTGAACCTGTTAAGAGGATATTACCAAATAAAAATGAATAAGGAAAGTAAGGTGTTGACCACGTTCTCCACCCACAATGGTACCTATAAGTGGAAAGTTATGCCCTTTGGGTTAGCTGGAGCTTCTGGTACTTTTCAAAAGATTATGAACCAGGTATTGTATAAACATTGTAAATATCTTCATTCTTATGAAGATGATATCATAATATTTTCTGAAAATTGGTCTGATTATTTAAGCCACATAAGAGTTGTCTTAACTGATTTAGAAGCGTTTGGGTTTTCGTTAAAACTTAAGAAGTGCACTTTTGCATCTGCTGAGATATAGTATCTTGGTCATCAAATATTTATTGGATCCCAATGGTTTTAGAGGAAACCACTCAGAACTATTGAACATTACTCCAGAACTGTGGACTCTTCTACTGCACTTTCATTTCAGTATTAAGCTATCAGGTCAGAGAAAAAGCAAGTCTTTTCAAGAGACTTAGTTTCCTCTTGGCGGCGGCGTGTCGGGCACTGCGAATTGCTGAATGTGGCACGACGAGCACAAGAGGGAGAAAAAAAGGAGAGAATTATGCAGGAGCACGGACGGTTGTATTAGAAATCAGTCCTGCATCATTGTAATTATTTTCTATAATTTTTCAATAAAAACCTTTTTAAATTTTGCAACTAGTCATGGTAGTTCTTAAAATCTACTATTCATGTTTATTTGGCGGATGCTACAAAGTTGAAAAATGAATGCCTTTAACACTGAATCCTCTTTGTTTGAACAAGTTCATTAATTATTGTTTTTTCTCCTCTTATCAGTTTTACTTATAAGAAAGGATAATACAAGAATTATCGAAAAGTATACGGCCAAAATCACCATAGACCAATAAAAGAATTATTGCAAAAATATAGCCAAACTGGCCATTTTTTTCTAAACGAAAGATGAAAATATAAAAAATGGTAATTAACACAAATCCACATCAGTAATTTAGTGTAATTGAAAGTTGTGTGATGTTCCACACCCCTAGTTACCTTTGAAGGAAAAGTTTTCAGGGGTTTTAAATTTTCTACAGGAATTATAGCAAAACATTTCAATACAATTTTAAGGAGAAATAAAAATTTAAGGAATATTACGAACTTTAGGGCAAATATGACCCCAGTATTTAATAAAAGTTTTAACACAGCATATTCGACTAATTTAATCACAAACTACATCAAGGAATACCTTTTAAAGTATAAATATAATTTTCCTTTACAAACAATAAGGTGCACATTGCATTTTTACTGGCACAAAAATAGCATTCCTTTTTTAATAAGTTTTATATTTACAATTTAAGTTCTTAGAATTCAGATTTAAAAAATTACAAATTACTGATGGTGAATAATAATAGTTTGTAAACTATGCAACAAAACAAATCTATGTGATATGATGCATTAAAGGAAAACCTGTATGAAATAAATTGAGACAGATTGAAGTTAGTAAAGAATGTCATTCAATGATTGATAAATATAATAAACTAAGATTTCAAAACTAAACATACTGAAGCTATCCAAACTTTCTGAGAATTACTACTTTCTGTAATCTCTAATTTCATTCCACACTTAATTTGATCTATCGGCATAAAACCAGCATTAAGCTAGAAATAAATAAATCATTTTTATACAACAGTAAGAGTAGTATAAAACTAAAAAGATATATTTATCTTTACTTTTTTTTCTATTTATTTGCATCATCTTTAATAAAATCAAGCAAATGTGCATTACAATTTTAAAACATGCTAAATTCACTCTATTCAATATTTTCAAAGAAACGTAAGGATCAAAAATAAAAACTAATTAGAACTCGATTTTGGCTACTGGTTTAGCAGCTAAATGAAATCAAAATTAGTATGGTATCCAAATCACTAGATATCTTTATATGATTCTGAAATTTCTAGACAGGAAATATACATCTTAATTCAAACTCATAGGTTCTCAAAGAAATGAATCAGTTTTGCCTCTAAGTGGTGATACTTTAATTTAAGGGGAGAAAAGAATTACACGCAATTTGGATAAACTCTCACTATAATTGAATAAACTTAAATATTTTAATATCATTCATAAATATTCAGTAATTAAACACACTGTAAATATTTTCACATAATTCAACCAATTTATTATTTTACTGTTTTAGTGAGTATTATCTTTAAGCAATTTTATAAAATGTACATTAGACTTTATCATAAGTAAAATTGTGTGGTTTCTACAAGAACTCACATCTTCAGAAAGAGATACAGGTATAGTCATTGTGTTTCTTAATTCTTTAGAAAGTAGAGAATTCACATCTGGATGCTTTTCCAAAACACCTAGTAAGCAATAAGAGAAACCTTGGTACAAAACACACAACAAAATCAAAATACAATTTACCACACACACATGTAAAAATAAAGTTTTACCAAAGAAGGAATTCATACCAAACTAACAAATTACTTGGATAATAATAATAGATAATAAATTTTATATGCACGTAAACTGCATGTTTAGTAAATTCCTAATGCAACATTAAAATGAATTTTTGTTTTTACTCAAGGATAAAAAAAAATACTGTCTTACTACCACAAGAAGAATCCCAGATATGTAAATTATTTCATATGATAATTTCTAGTAAAATAGACTAATTTACTTTGTATTATTAATAGGACATGACTAAAACTATTATTGTAAGATTTTCTAAAATAGTATATTTGCCACTGTGGCAATACAGCTTTATTTGTCATAATAGGACACTAATTGACACTGAAAATGCAAAATTAGGAAATGCTAAAACACAACAACTTCACATGAAAAAATCTGTGTAAATTTCTTATGAAAATCTGCAAATGTTTCAGAAAAACGATTTGAAAAAAATATTATTAACATGTATTTTTTTCAATATAGAGATTGAAATAAAAAACATATTTTAAACAAAATCATACTTTATTTCATAAACAATAAAATATGAATAATTACTTTTAGGAGGACATAATTTCTTTTTGTTTGACGAGCACCAACCAACAGGATGAAATTCACGGTCTTTAATATTGAACCAAATATCACCTGACCTGTCATCTCCATAACCTGCATACCGCAAAAGAAGCAAGTCCCCACAAATCATAATCACAGAAGCAATCCAATAAGTTGTTTCATCATCAGGGTTTAGGATTTCTAACTTCATCCCTACTTTAAACCCACTCTCCAAACTGTATTCCACCTACATTAAACAAAGTAATAAAATTTATTTTCAAATAAAAAAAATTTAAAATATTTTTAACAGTTCAAATTTAAGAAAAAGTCATAGGTATTTTATCTTTAATAATGTATGGACAAAAAAATAAAAGAATGTATTTAAATTCCAGCTCTGAATATAATATATCATGTCAAACAAAATAGAATTCATACATGAGTAAAAGCAGTTGCAGGTACTGCTTCAGTTTTTGTATCATCTAAATAATCTTGCCAGACAAAATCAGGATCTGTTCCATCTACCAAATTAGGGATTCCTATAAAAAATATTTTACAAGTATAACACTAGAAAAAGATACAAGTTTATATATATTTAAATTTAACAATGCATTTTTTCATTTTAAAATTTAGTTTACAATTGCAATCTCTTGAAACTAATCACATTAAAAAAATTTAATTTTTTAATTTAAATAAGAGAATAATTTTAATTTTACTAAAGACATTTAAATATGTTCAAAAAAGAAATGAAATTTAATAAGGTTTCTATAAACTCTAATCTTAAAATGGCTGTCTTCATTCACCAAATGTGGCGAGTTAACAATCTCCTCTCTCTCTCTCTTTTTTTTTTTTTTTTTTTATATATATATATATATGATCCTAAGTCAATATATTTTTTCTGGATATGTATTTAAAAAGTATATTCCTCAAAAAGTCCACTTGCTAGGTTTGAGTAGGGTAAAATGTGAATGGAGAAAAATAATTTAAATTCACATAAAAAATTAGAGCACACAATTGGACAATACAATTATATTAAAAAGACATGCTGCAAGGTAAAGAAAACATATCACCATTCAAATGTTACTTTTCATACGATAACATCATAATTATTTTTCTATTGAAATAGTTTTTTTTTATATATAATCATAGAATAACAGATTTATTCTATAGTTAGGAAATGAGTTGTTGATATCCCTATGAAACATTGGTAACTAAATTCAATGAAGTATTATTCACCCCAGAGTTTTTATGATAAGAATCCCTCTCCTTTTAGAATTTTTCACCGCATATCCTGTATTTTGGAATTTACATTCCCTTTAAAAGTACTGTATTTGTATGAATTTTTATGTTTCATAACATTTTTACTTTTCAGATAGAAAGTATACTGTAAGTTTCTCAAAAATAGTTTCATTTTGTTTTTATTCTCTTGCACATTGATTATTTTGGAAATATAAAAATTATGAATGTTGTTTTCATAGTCTATATCTTGTTTTGGAGAAAGACATGAGTGAAATTTTATATTTCTCAAAGCATTTTAAAAACTCCTTTTCAATGCATTTGTACAAGTAATTTTTGAATTAACAAATTAAGAAAATGCAAAAAAATACTTATTCAAGATGGTAACATTATTATTCAATGGTAAAAATTTCTTGATTTGCCAATTATTTCCTTGTTTTTTTCTCATAAATTTATACTGCTTTCATGATGTTATTATACAGAGTTCATCCTAACCATTTTTCAAGGAGTGGTGCACCCTCCCTGACCTTTTTATCAAATATAGCGCCCTTCTTGCTTTTTTCAAAAGAAATGCCACCCCGTACGAATCCACTTAACTTTTGGTTTTTTCCCCTCAACAGTAGGCAATATGCGGATCACACCTCCAGAAATCGCCTCTTGCGCATGCACATTCATGTTCAAATGCACAACGCACAGACCAGGGATTGCTATCATTGAATGGATGCCGATATAACGTGCGTCATTGGTAAATGGACTGTAGGGGGTCATCTTAAAATTTCCACAAGTTAGTTAGCATGGATGGGCATTTCATATGTAGTACTTTGATTAAACGTATTTCGCTGGATTTTTACCAAGCCTTCTCATAATAGAGAGGAAATTAATTTGAAAGGGGTGATTAAGTTAGTAAAAAGGTGTATAACCATCAAATGTATACACTAGGCATTTAAAAGGATTATTTCCGTTCGAACACGCGACATCACGATGCTCTCTTATTAATTTTAGGGGAATGCCTTTTTTGTAATTTATCTGTTGCTAATTAATTTCTAAAGTCTGTTTTATATGTTAAATTAAATATCACAGAAAATGTAATCAATATTCCGGATTATTTCCAATTTTTTTTTAAACTTCTATTATAGCCTGTCGAAAAAATGGCATGTATGGCAAAAAATTGCCGTTTTGAAGCAGAATTTGATCAGATTTAGAAAATAAAAAAAAAATGCACAAATTTTAGGACTTAGGCCAAAAGTTCTTTAGTTAGTGATTTAATTGTGATATCGCATAATAAATGTTGTTGAATTTAGATAAACACTATTCCCTGTCAATGGCAAAGAATAAGAAATAAAGTTTAAGGTTAATTCATTCACATTTTAAAAATTTTGTGAGGATTGTGAAAGCCTAAAAAATAAAGTTTAAGGTTGATTCATTCAAATAGTAGACAATTTTGTGAGGCTTGTGAAAAGTTCTTAACTTAACATTCATTATATCAAAACATTCTTATCTTAATTTTATAGTATTATAAATTGATAATTTTATAAAAATAAGTATTTGATGCAAATTTTACAGTGTAGATGGTTTTTTAATCTTAATAATTTTCTCAGTCTCATTTCAGAAGACTGTAGTATTTTATCAGTATTTTGATATTGTTTGTCTTTTGAGTTTCTGAGCAAGTTTTTTATTCGAGCCATTTCGAACATTATATATTTTTTGTCAAAACATTTCTAATATAAAAATATTTATCATAGTGGAAAAGTAAAACAATATAGAAATTATGGAAGAAAGCCAGATACAAATTTCTGCAATTTGCCATAAAAGTGCCCTCGAAAATAGGAGTTGAAAATAGATTCATCGTAGGGTCTATTCCTAGTTGACGTTAAAATATCGCCAAGCCGATTTGGCGCTGTTTTGTAGGCGATACAGTTCTAAATTTGGCAACCCCATTTTTTTTATTGACGTGCTTTGGCTTCAACCTTTCTTTACCAGAAATCATGGAGCTGGTTCGTTTCTCAATTTTTCATATTGGAATTCCGAATTGGCGACATTCTGGCTTTGTCGCCAACTTTTCAAAAGTGCGCCAACCCATAAACGTGAACTAGGAATTTACCCATCGTAGAATATTTTAAAATTATGTTGATTAATGCTAAAGAAATAATCACTTCACTATAAATGTTAAAAGGGTAATTAAAGATTCCCGGTTACAGAAAAACATAAACAAATGAAAAATTGTTACAAATATGCCATTTATAATACATCATAACAATCTTAAAAAGATACCTTTTTGATCAGTTTCCATTTCTAAACACATTGGAATCTTACTTTGATCCGACCTAAACAGATATTACACTTATTATTTCTGTCATCATAAAAGGACTATGAATTGGTATAAAATGTGGTAATTTACTTGCAAAGAAATTTGAGGAAATTTCCAACTATGCTAATTTAAAAAATGATGGTTCAGTACTTTCAAAATTTAAATAAATAATAATAAATATTTCAAATGAGATTAAAAGTTAAATAAAATGTTACTAAAATAAATACGTGAAAACAACGAATTTCATAACATCTTCTACGTTTCAATAATAACATTAAGTTTGATTGTGTGAGATTTATTGAAAAATCTCATTTGAGAGAGAAACTTCTGATGACAAGTTTTGTTTTTCAGTTTTAAATACTTTTTTTTTAATTATTTATCACTTTAAATTAGTATTATTTGGTTGGTTGGTTGGTTGGTTGAACCCCCGAGGAGAGGGTGAAAAAGGAAGGACTTGTGACTAAGCACCTGCCTCCGCGTACATATGTACGTTCACGGCTAAACTGGATTCATCGCGGCTATGACAGTGCGGTAAAGATCAAAGGATTTCAAATACCACCTTAGTTTGACCGTTTACCACTAGATGGCATTGGTCTAGTAGGATAGTTTTTGGATCATTTCGCCTTGACTTGTGTGGTGTGCTACCGTTTCGTAAGTGATTTTTGTAATTATTTACTCTTTTAATTCCGAAAACAGTACAGCATGCCTATCTATTGCTGTGTACCTTTATGTAAGTCAAATAGTAAGATTGAAAAATTATCTTTTCACGAATTCCCAGCTGATTCAGAACTGAAACGTGTTTGGCTGAAAGCCATTTCGCGTAAGGATTTTTCGCCTAATGATATTTCTAACTCATCTAAAGTATGTGCGTATCACTTTAAGGATTCAGATTTTTTGCAGTTCCCTACAAGGAGATGTTTAAAAAAAGGATCGATCCCAACAGTGTTTAATGGATATCCTACTTACAAATTGATTCCCCAGAAGAGCGAACGTAGAGTTCTTAAACGTAAACAAATAGGGAATCTAAGTCTCCGAAGTAAAAAATTAAGAGCATCTTCTCCCTTTTCAGATAATGAAGCTGCAAATGTGTTATTAAATTTAGCTAGTTCTTCATATGATGCAGCAATTCAATCATCAACTTCTGATACAGAATTTAACAGCATAGGAACCCAAACCAAAACTAATTGCAATTTTATTGCAAACCAACGAGTAGAAATTAAACGTTTACGTAGGTTATTGACTAGAAGAAATAAACAAATAGAATCTCTCCAAAAAAAATTAGAAGAAAATTCCAAGAAATTAGAATATTTTGAAAAGAATATTTTTGTTCAAAATGTTGAGAAAATGCAGGTTTTGTATGATGATGGATTAGCTAATAAGCAAATTGAATTTACTCTAAGCCAATTGTCAAATTTTAATAAGAAAACTCCTCGATGGTCTGATACTATTATTCGTGAATGTGTTCTTTTGCATGCCTCTTCTCCAAAGGGCTACGATGCTATTCTTAACAGAAATCTGTTAATGCTACCAAGCACAAGAACATTACAGCGATTTACTGGACCTGTGAATGGTGAGGTGGGGTTTACAGAGCTTATTAAAGCTAGAATACTGGAAGAAGCCAAAAAATTGAAGCCCGAAGAAAAATTTACTTCTCTTGTCATTGATGAGATGGCAATAAAACCACAGTGTGTTTATGATGCGAAGCTTGACTGTTTTTTTGGCTCCAAATCTGAAACTGTATTGTCATCAAATGATGTTTATGATCATGCCAACAGATTGCTGTGTTTCATAATGTACGGGTTATCAACCAAGTTTTGCATACCTTGTGGATATTATTTCACAAAAAAGCTGACTTCAAAAGAACTACGTTCATACACAGAAGGCATAATTAAAGATGTTGAAGAATGCGGATTTTTTATTGTCCGGATTGTAACCGACAATTTATCTGTTAATGTTGGTATGTTTAAAGAATTTGGTGGTGGAGCTTTGAAGACGAGTATTCCTCATCCCTGCGACCCTGAAAGGAAAATGTTTTTTGGATTTGACCAAAACCATATAATTAAAAACATCAGATCTTTGTTTTTAGAAAGAGAAATGACTGATGGTACTGAAGTCATAAGTGGAAAGTACTTAAAGTCCCTCTACATGATTCAAAAGGGTGAAAAAATTAAACCTGTCAGAAACTTGACCATAAAACATGTTTTACCTTCTAATTTAGAAAAAATGAATGTTGCTCGAGCAGTTGTAATTTTTTCTCCTGCAGTTGTTGCTGCTATTAAATTTCTCATGGTCAATTCAAACAGACATCCTAAAGCCTATGTCTTCAAGAATGCAGGTGCTACTATTTTGTTTTTACAAAATGTATATAAATGGTTTTCTATCCATGATGTATGCAATCGTAGCCAACATATTTATGCAAGGAACCCTGACAAGAAGCATTTTTTTTCTGTGAATGATGAGCGTTTAAACTGGTTGGAAAATGACTTCTTACAATACTTGACCAACATAAAAATTGCTTGTTTGGAACATGATCCACCATTAAAATTTCTAAGTGACCAGACACATGAAGCCATTGAATTAACAACCAAGTCAACAGTCGAGTGCATAAAATATTTACTCGACAATGGTTTTTATTACGTTCTTACAAGGTCATTTAACAGTGACAGTATAGAATCTTTTTTTAGTACGTTAAGGCAAATGAATGGAGGTAATGATATGATGGATGTCAGGACTAGTACTTTTGCATTGGAGAAAATTCTTAAGGTAGGAATTATTCAAAGTTCTAAATACTCAAATACAAATAACTTTAATCACGAAAGCTTTGAATATTCTACTTTATTCTCAACTAAACCAGGAAAACATCATAAATTAAAATTAGCTACGAGAAAATGTCATGAAATCCCTGATGAAACCAAAGATATCTTAGAAAAACTCTTGAATGTACCTAATATTCCCACAATATCTTTAAAAACTGGAAGTCTTGCCTATGTTGCCGGCTATATATTAAGAACAATGGAACTACAAATTGATTGTGATAAATGTAGCGAACCTTTCAGAGTTCCAGAATCTAACTCTCCAATTTTATCTTTAATTAAGTTCCAAGACCGTGGAGGTCTATTTTATCCTTCATCACAGTTTATCAGCATTTTATTAATTGTACAAGAATTTGTTGAAGCTGCAGTTAAAATCTTACCATTGATTAATATTAGCAAAAATCTCAAAGCACATATTTTACCAAAAATGATACAATCGCCTACTTTAAAGTGTAATGTTGAAAACCATAAAGAAAAGATTACTCATCATATTACTGATAAATTTTTATCTTTACTTTTGAAAAATATTGCAAAAAGTGTAACTTATAGAAGAAGTGCAATTAATTCGAAGCCGTTAAGTAGGAAAGTACTTAAGCTAACATGATAATTTTAACTGGTATAATATTTTCTCTTTAAATACTTACTGTGTTAAGTTGCTACTATCTCCATTTATTATGTATTTGGAATTGTTGTAATCTATGAGTCGAGTATTTTTTCTGGAGAGACCGCTGTATGCGTCTGATAAATTGTATTCCAACTTGTGACAGCTCAAATCCATTTATTTCTAATTACTGGCCTAGGACTTAAGTTGTGATAAAAAAACATTAGACGGGTTGCATCTGTGTATGTGAAAGATAACGCTCTATAGACGGGTGTATCTGTATGAATGTAGATCTACCCTATAAACGGGTATCTGTATGAATGTAGATCTACCCTATAAACGGGTATCTGTATGAATGTAGATAAACTCTATAAACGGGTATCTGTATGAATGTAGATCTACCCTATAAACGGGAATCTATGAATGGAAGATCGCCTCCTTATGTATCTGTGTGGGGTCTCCCATATGCAGGTTGTACCCATTCCTTTGTCCCTTGACAGGCTATTTGTAATTTTAGTACATTAACAAAAATGGACATCATGTTTTTATTGTTTTTAGCAAATTTGCTTGCATACGGGCTACAAGGAGTTCCGTGGCTGGAATGATACCCTCACTCTTTTGTGATAATAAGTGGGTCAGAGTAGGCAAATTAAAATTAATGAAAAATGACCCACTGGGGACCCGTAGCTGCATATTAACTTATATTATCAGTATTGCTTAGAAATTTGCTTTAGATATCTTTGCATTATAACACTAATACTATAAATGCTTTTTACATATATAGAGTGATTCTCCAGTAATTGACCACATGCTAGTAGTTGACGAAAATAACACAAAAAGGAAGTAAACAAGGATTGTTATGATGGTATTCTAATTTTTATTGGTTAAAATATATCCAATAACTAATGAAAGCCACTGCCAAAAGTTATAGGGGTAACCAAGCTTCCAATTGGATGATAAAAATTAACAAACACAAAGGTATATCACAGGGTCTCGTAAGAGTGATTGACACCATTAGGGAAGGGTGGTTTAGCTTCTCTGTGATTTTTTAGCATCAACATGAATAATTCCTAAATGATTTAATACAAATAATGTATGTAGATCATTTATGTTTGTTTTATATTAATATACAAGTAATTTTTCTTTAAACCAATAAACAAATTATGAATAACAGATGGTTAATTACTGATCAGGCTAAGTGTTATACTTTTAGTAAATGACCAAAATGGTCAACTACTAAATTGTTACTTGCATATTTTCTGGGAAAAAACAGTGATAACCGTTTATACTTTTATTTCAATCTTCACTTACTATTTGTCCAGAAAAATTGATTTTTTCAGTAATTGACCAATGTGGAATATACTAGGCTTACTTTCTTTACATAACTTTTTTTTTTAAAAGTCAAGAAATGGTCAAAAGTCAATTATAAGTATACTTCCACTTTACCCCACACAAATATTATGTAGGTTAATTACAATGTTTATATAAACTAACACTGGTACATAAAATGTTGTCTGTTAGAATTTTAGAAATTGTTTTATTTCCTTAAAAATTCAAAAAATCAGATCAAATGGTCTGTTAAAAGAGAAAAGCATTGGTCTGGTCCAAGTTAAGCCGGAAAATTTCCAGATCACTCACATCCTTGTAAATATCAAAATTACTTTTCACACTGAATTGAATAAAATATATGTTTAGTAAATTTTTTTATTATGAACAAGAAAAAATTAAAGTAGAAAACTAACTTAAATATTAATAAGAAATTGAGTTAAATAAATCATTAGGGAAGATTTTTTTCTAGGTGTAAGCATATACCTAGGCTATAAGAATTCTGAAATCATTAAAATTAAACACTCATGGAAGGGAAGAAATCCTTTTTCAAATACACCGAAGAGGTTTGTTTTGGTTGATGGTTACGATTTTCGCCACTACCCCGGATTGGCGCTGGCCAAGTAGAAAATTGATCTCGTAGGTTGGTCGTCGCGAAATCAGCCATTGTCACAGCCTTATTCCCCCTTCAATCGAGTTAAGCCTTGGTACGTTCCATATGTAAGAACGCCTTACAAAATAGGAACGGACTACCCATAGCATGAAAGTATACCAATGGCAACCATGCTCGATTCAGGTTTGCCAAGTTGGCTAGATTATCTAATTTTTGAAAAGAAAACCAATTCTGGCGTTGTGTTTGGCTTAATTTTATCTAACTTGGCTTATTCTTGACTGAAAGCTTTTGTTTACATTTTGTTATGTAGGTTTGAAGTTAGTTTTTATAATGAAGTTTTCCACTTAGAAAGATAAAAACTTTTAGATTGCTTACAAATTAATTAAAATGTAATAATTTTTTAAAAAATTGCCTAGTTTTTGTCGTTGAATTCATTGTTTATTTTATGATTTGACTGTTTTGTATATTGCAAAAATATCTGTTTGACAAAAGAACAGTGATCCTCAGTATATTTACGATATAATAAAATGGAAGTCTTTAGTTTAGTAAAAAAAAAAGTTTATCATTTTCGTTGTTGCTCTTTCAAATTATTAAGGAATAACTTGTTTTATAGAATCATTTATAATGGACAATTGGTACTTTTCAGAATAAGCTTCGATCTGGATTGTTAGTAATGCTGTTGAAATAAAGTTGCTTAAAATAAACTTTTTTGCTTTTTGAAACAATATTCCTTGAAAGATAATTGGTTTTACAACT
This sequence comes from Linyphia triangularis, assembly GCA_963978545.1. Classification (NCBI taxonomy): domain Eukaryota; kingdom Metazoa; phylum Arthropoda; class Arachnida; order Araneae; family Linyphiidae; genus Linyphia; species Linyphia triangularis. The sequence continues at coordinate 41,709,754 of OZ021724.1, read as the reverse complement.
CTAACTTTATTAATGAATAACCTTTAACCAATAGCATTTATTTTTAAAGTATAACTATATAATGTGTTATTTGCATTATCTTTTTCAATTTTCGTTTTAAATTGTGTGTTATATAAATTTTGAATGTTAAAAATGTGCAGTGGCAGTGCAAAATGTGCAGTGGTAATAAAATATTTCCAAACATAGCTCAATTATTGCTGGAAGGAGCAAGGACGGCAAAATGACGTTAATCTTAGCATATTAAGCTTTTCCTTTTGTGAAGTGTGAAAGTAAAATTTTGATATTTTTCCTTTTTTGTTCGAGTTGTTGCATATCAATCAAATTCCTCTTTCATGTATTACGTTTTTAGATAATCTTAATATTTATCAATTTATATTTTTCTATATTAATAACCTATTATTATGTTGTACAACAAGTGCAAAATAAACTTTGCATTTATGCTTCTAGAAAGTCAAATATAATCCATAAAGTAAATATTATAAGACAAGTTCAGCATTAAATAGAAAGCACCAGCAAAAGTGGCAGATAATAAGAATAAAATTATAGAAGAAATAGAAAGGAACTTTCATAAGCATTCTCGTAAATTTTCTACTATACCTACAAACTAATTGTTCAAGTGCTCATTTACTATTTTGATATTGAAAATTTAACTTTTTACTTGACATTTAAAAAGTGAATTCAGTGTATCTCGGTTATTCATGTGTGTCCTTCCTCGCTTCATTTTAAATTGATTGGTTCTTATTGGCATGCATGATAAAAAGAAAAGCTAGAAAAAATAATTATTTATGTGTTTTTCTATTTTAGATTTTAAAATATAAAAATAGTTTCTGTAATAAACATTTTCACTCAACCTCGGAAACGTGTCTATACCTAAAAAAATGTCAACAACCTTTAGGAAAACTTTATAGTCTTAACAGATTTGATATGCAAGAATTCTACTTTGCAAAAAGGCAAGATAAATGCTCTGCACTTTTTATCACATTTAAATGTTAACTTGTCTTTTGTTAAAAAATAAAGAAATTAGTGGGATTGAATAAAATCAAAAAATTATTAAAATCCTACATAGGTAGCACATTACAAAAGAACTATTGTAACTTTCTATAATTTGGGGTGATAAAATATTGAATATTTTGTTTTAGACTAGATGTCTTACACAAAAGTAACTAATGTTGATCCACCCAGAGATGTGACAAAAAATATTAAAGTAACTTTAATTGTAAAAATTACTGCACTCAATAACATTTAGTATTTTTATCAAGTACTTAATTTCTTGAACTTTTTAATTGAATTAACACCTCAAATGCCTAATTTTGTGGAATGCAATACTTGTGTGTTTTGTTGCATTATATTTCCAAATTGACATAATTTAGATACCTTTTTAAAAGTTGATGACTGAAGATAGAATAATAGAGCTAAGTATTGTTGCAATACCCTATGAAGAGGAGAATCAAGGAGTTACAAAATATTGAATTATTTATTATTTTTTAAAAACTTCTGAATTAGTATTGTAATATGATATTTGCCCCTAATAGTTTGTTTTTGTGAGAAATATATTTTTCAATATGCATGTTATATTTTCTTAAAATTAACTGATTTTTTCTTGCAGTTTTCTAAGTATTTGAGACATTTTCAGTTGTTTTTCTATTTTAGTGTTAGTTCTATTTTAGTGGCAAATGATTGTCATGTTTATTATTATTATATAGTTTGATTGTCAACTCTATCTTCTATCAGTCTTAGGTTTTTAATTACATACAAATACCATTATATGTTTCATCCAGCCAATCTCTCAAACCATGAGTTTCTATAAAATAACATTGCCACTTAAAAAATTTTAACCAATTGTTTTAAATTGTTTGGCAAGCAAAAACTTAAAAACTATGCCATTTATTTTCACCTTAATGTCTTTTGATTTTTTTAACTCTATGAAAAAGTAAACCAAGTTAATGAAAATTCAAATGGAAAAATATATAATTAGTTTGAAATAAAGAATGTAGTAAGAGAGTAACTGTCCGTTCATTTATTCTATATATATTTATGTTTTAATCCCAACAGGTTGAAGTTGAATCTTTAATTATTATTCTCAGGTAATAATTGTGTGGATGTACATTTTAATGTAGATATTTCTTTATTAGACAAGTAACCATTAAAATTCGTCCCACAACTATATGAAATGAATTTCTCAAATGGAACTACATCAGTGTCTTAGCTGAGAAGACAATAAGTCACTGATAGAGAGAATAAGCTGGAATTACTAATAAATCTGTATAGTTTATTGTTGAGTATTTTCTATAATAAAATATATAATTTATAAAATTATATAAAATGAATGAATATTTATGCAATAATCTTTTGTAATGTGTTAGATTAAATAAGTAAAAAGTCTTATTTTGGAATTATTTCCTTATTCGGCCAAATATAAATAAACTATGAGGCAAATTGCATTTGGTAATTTTTTATTCCTTTACTTAAGGAAATGTTAACTTAATTTTAATACTGCTAAATTAAATGGTTGTGTTTTCTATAATGGGGAATGTTTAGACAATTCTTGATCTTCAACTACATGTTTGACATGAAGAATATGTTACTTTTAAAGGTTAAGAGTTTTAAAATACATCATTTACTGTACATATATCAAGTCGTTAGTTATTTTCTGGTAACACAAATAATTAACTCCTCCTAAAAGTGTGTAATATATAAATTCTTACAGAAAAATAATAAAAGTAAATAAGATTTTTTTTTCTTCTATGAAATTCAAAGCTTTTCTACACTTTTAATTTCAAAAGCCAGATAAGTACCAGTGCAATACCCCTGTGCCTTTCTCTGATGAAACGACGACGAATTGTAAAAATCATGTATTGAAATGGAATAAATTTTTTAATAACTTTACTCAAAGTTATAATGCTTAACTCCCTTCTGGGCGAGATTCAAAGTGATGGTCATGCCAGCTTATAGGTAAATGCAGTACTGTTTCCAGGGACATGCTGGCCATAGGATTGTCCAGTGCAATCACTTGGCCGGTCAGTGTTTCCAAAAAATGGGACAGTCCAGTATAGAAATATTTTTTCAATTTAAGTAGCTGCTTTTCTTAACGCTTTTTTTTTAAAGCCCTATGTGTTCAAATCCTAATCACTCCCACTAGAATGAGAATAATATGTGAATATGCAATATTAATAATTATCAGAATGAGGAAATATTACAAGCGCTATGGTGACAGTAAATTGGACTGATTAGTTTTGTTGAAATTTCTTATGCATTTGTATTCTTTAAAATACAATATTATAAGTTATAGACTTAAATAAATGTTTTGTTTCAACAGGTAGCGATAATAATACAAAATTTAGACTATTACATTAGTTTGATAGAGATAGTTTGTATACATATTCAAAAATTGTATAACATTTCATATTTTTATACATTGTGTTGTATATAGAAAATAGCATTGATGAATTTTGACTTATTCTATAACTTTTAAATAATCATTTTGGATGTCATTTTCGAATTAACATACTAGTTATATACCTGGACATTCGTTATTTTGCAATTCAGATTTCTTTATTTTAGTTTTTGCAACAAACTATCTATGGTTTATGAAAACTAAATTTATCCATTGGAGGTATAAATGGTAGAGACAGAAAATTTGATTTAATTAAACTAATATTAAAACTATTCAATTATTAAAATTAGTAAATAAAACTTTTTAATTATTGAAATTATTATTAAATATAAATATTTAAATAATGAAATACATTAATTATTATAATTAAATGTTCAGCTTATTTTATTAATGAAAATTATTGAAGTTATTAAATATAAATAATGAAATACATTAATTATTATAATTAATTGTTTGGCTTATTTTATTAATGATAATTATTGAAGTTATTATTAAATATAAATATTTAAATAATGAAATACATTAATTATTATAATTGTTCGGCTTATTTTATTAATGATAATTATTAAAATTTGATTAATGATCATATTGAAAATTTATGCTGGCATACTTCTGATATAGATTTTGCACAAGAAGTCAGGTTAATATTCTCATGTGTAAGACATGAAAAACTTATAGAGATACTTATTTCGACGATTTGCTTAGTTGGGTTACACTGACATCTCCATTTCTACTCGCACAAGCACTAAATTGGAATCAAATGCGCAAGTGACCATTATGGTTTCAATGGGACGATATAATCTTAAAAAAATCTATATATTTAATAGGCAATACGTTTTTTGGGGTTAGTCCGTCCGCCTAAACTGCTCAACCAATTTCAATGATCAAGGTGTCATTTTAAAGGAAATAAGCTGTAGATTTGCCAAAACGTGACAAAATAATTTATTAACACTTTATTAATTAGTTAAATTTCAATATTTTTCATCATTAAGCTACTACAAAGCCTCAATGATTTTGAATATATGATTGGCAACATCCTTACGTATGTAAACAACAAACCGGCTGCTCAGGGGTTCAACCAACCAACCAACCGTTGCTAATTTTAAAGCTATCCTTACTTATGTAAACAACAAACCCGTTGCTAATTTTAAAGCTTTTTTTAAACTCTTCGTTTCAAAGTTGATTTTTTCTTTTTTTCTGAAGCATTTTTGTATTAGAGTAATTATTATTTTGAAGTATTTCTATCCAGAAAATGCCTCGCGTTGGACGTCGTTCTCCCTTACGTATGTAAACAACAAACCCGTTGCTAATTTTAAAGCTATCCTTACGTATGTAAATAACAAACCTGTTGCTAATTTTAAAGCTCTTTTTAAACTCTTCGTTTCAAAGTTGATTTTTTCTGTTTTTCTGAAGCATTTTTGTTTTAGAGTAATTATTATTTTGAAGTATTTCTATCCAGAAAATGCCTCGCGTTGGACGACGTTCTCCCTTACGTATGTAAACAACAAACCTGTTGCTAATTTTAAAGCTCTTTTTTTAAACTCTTCGTTTCAAAGTTGATTTTTTCTGTTTTTCTGAAGCATTTTTGTATTAGAGTAATTATTATTTTGAAGTATTTCTATCCAGAAAATGCTTCGCGTTGGACGTCGTTCTCTAATGGGGCGACTTATCAGAATAAATAAAAGATATTGGGACTTCAATGTAAGGGTATAGCTAATGAAGTTTTAAGTCAGAATGTTGAAGGATAGTATATTTAACTTTCTATTATGAAACTTGCAATTTGGGTGTTTTCTCTATTAGGCCTTACATTAAATTTATAAAAATTTGGTTACATTTTTTATGGCTGGCAAACCTATTCGAGCGCAGCAAGATGTTTTAACCACAAATTCGAGCTGCAAGGCGGCTCAATCCGAGCGCAGCGAGGCGTTTCCCAAGCAACGCAACCATATTGTTTCAATGTGGTGTCAACGTTAAATACCAACATGCACAATGTTGTTTCAACGTGGAACTGCAACGTTGTTTTCAAGCGGAAGTGTTCACTTAAAGGAGCGTGGATACAATGTTGAGTGCCAACGTTGTTTCAACGTAGATATATCACACTGCTTCCACATGCTAGCTATTGCTCACGTGGTTTCAATGTTGAATGTCAATATTGGTTCAACGTGGATTTGTCACATTGTTTCCACGTGAGAGTGTTCATTTTTGCCCATGTGGTTTCCACGTTGAATGTCAATGTTGTTTCAACATGGATGCATCCCATTGTTACCACATGATAGTGTTCACTTTTACCAATGTTGTTTAAACATGAATCTTCCACATGAGTGTTCAATATTGAATCTTGCCAATGTTGTTTCAAGACACACATCCCATAATGCTGTTTTTACAGCACTATAGTTCTTGAGCCCAAGAACTAGTGCTGTAGAAACAGTTTTTCTGGAAAGTATGTCTTGAAACAACATTGGCAAGAATCAGATTGAACACTCATGTGGAAGATTCATATTTAAACAACATTGGTAAAAGTGAACACTATCATGTGGTAACAATGTGGAACACCCATGTTAAAACAGTATTGCTCATATTTTTCATATTCACATTGCTCATATTTTTTGGAAGGGGTTATGAAATTAAAATTCAAAATACCATTTAAAGTTGCAATTTTAAGCAAAACAAATTATTGATTTTTGTATTTTAATAGATAACAGAAAAAATTTGGAAGCGAATGTATCCTGCCTACTTTCCTAAGCGCTTGTTTTGACACATTTTTTTCACATGAATGTGTTTAGTTTTATTAGCACTGTAAAGTTTAAGAGTATATGCATTATAGAAACTCTCATTTAATGAAAAGAAAAAGTTAAAACTAGAATATTTTCCAAGTATTGGCTTTATGAGTTTCCAACTACTGTTACACAATGTATCATCTTTTAGTAGGTAGAATATCATTTTGTGAAAAATTAAACTTTCCTTTTATATGCAGAGGATTATTCTGTACAAAAATTTAATTTTGCTCCAATGAACCACAATTAAAATTAATTATAATATTTGCTTCTTAATTATCTCTGAACTAATCAAATTTGAATAAAAATTATACATATATATTTTTAAACTGTAAAAATAAATCATAATGTTCAAAATAATTTTATTTCAAAAATAGCATGCATAACATTAAAACAAATGTTAATAAAACAAATATTAATAATTACATGTAACAGTAACAGACATAGTCCTAACACAATTACATAGGTACAAATACCTTTCAAATTGTTTCTAAGTTCACACTTTAAACCAGCAAATAGAAAATTATAAGATGATTAAATATATATGTGCTAATTTTTAATGACATATCCCATTCAGAGCAACAGTAGGATCTTAACTTCAAGACCCCATTTAATGACAGTAAAATAAGAAAGGAGATACAAAACAATTATTTAAGTTTGTGAACCATATGTTATAATCCATGTTTACAATCCACAATATCATTCCCAAAAATATTCCACATCTCTGTCACAATCAGCAGCCTTAATGTCACTCCACGAGCTTCTTTCGCCTCCTCATTGGTTGTTTTCATAATCTCTAAAATAAAATTACCTTTATTTAATACAATAAAGCATTCAAACATATATTTATATAGATATAACTGTTTTCCAATTTTTAAAAGTAGACACCATGCCAAAAATAATAATAAAGAAATACGACGTGTAAAAATGCTCAAATCCAACTCTGCTACTTAAATCGCCAACCAAATTCAAAGATTGAATATATTAATCAAGATAATATCCCTTTTTTATGACTTAAAAAAATCCCTCTCTCGCGTTGAAAGCGATCCCCTTGTTTTGGATGGTTTTAAGTCAATGCCAGTATGCAGAAGCACCCTTCATATTATGGTTTGCACATTGGACTGACCAAAGATCACACGACCATTTAAGGCAATAACAGACTTATTTCAGAATATCATGCAATGACGATACACAATATAGTTTAATCAAAAGTAGATTATGTAAAAAAAATTCGAAGGCAGATGCAGAATACCAATGTTGCCTACTCCCACCCAGTATTTGAAAACTAAAATGAAGAGTAGAAAAATTTAAAGGAAAAACATATAATATAGGTTTTTAATTAATGTTATATTTCAATAGGAAACCAATTATAATTTTTGAAAATTCTAGATTGAAACAACTTAGTTGCCTTTTACTCTTAGGTATACTTTTAGAAAAATTTACTGTATCATACAAATTTAGCTTTAAATTCAAAAACCCTTTTTACTACTTTGAGGATAAATTAAATGAGCTGCTGCAACCAAATTGAAGCCATGCTTTCTATTGGTTTCCAGTTCAAAGTTAGGAGCCCTTTTTTTCATTACATAGTTGCCTGGAGGTTAAAATAGTCAATTAGGATATTTTGGTACTTGCGTATTAACGCCACCGCAGCTACAGATTTGGCGGTTTTTATTTACTTACAAGGAATTAGAGTTTTATACTTACAAAGAATCCAAAAGATAACTGCATGCGAACAACAAGATTGCTCTTTATTGGCGGCACTGAAAAACCGTCAAATCTGTAGCTACAGTGGCGTTAACACGTAAGTACCGATATTTTTCTTACCAAAAAAAGTTTTCTGGAGGCTAAAATAGTCACTTTAGTAAACGCCACTAGCAGCCTTGTTATAATACTGCCATAATTCAGACATGTTCACAACAGCAAAACTAATTTAAAAAGAATAAAAAAATTATACTTAATATATAAATTATAGAGGATTATCAAAAGAACTATCAGTGTCATTTAACATGATGGCCACAAAATTCAGGTAAAAAGTTCCCTGACAGATTTCTAAAAAATTCCTTTCCTGCAAACTTTTTCCGAATTCCCCCAATTTTTTCAGATATGTTGACACACTTATCGAATAGAACATGTATGCTAAAGAGATAATATGCCAATTTTTTAAAAATAGGTTTGGTGGTAGTTAAAAGTTAAAATTATTCCATAACATTAAAACTTCTAATGATTATCACAGCAAATCTTCAGGAAAATGGTACCAAATTAGGGATAATGGATAAACATACCCTAAACAGTAACAGTAAATTTTCCTGAATATTAAAAAAATTCCCTGATTTTTTCCACAATCGAAAAGTTTCTTGATTTCCGGGTTCTGTAGCCACACTGTTTAAGTACAACAGCTCTAACAAAGGTGAAATAAGCAAGTCCACAGAACACTGAAAAAAAAAAAGAATGTTCAATTCTAATACAATAAGTAAATTTATTCTAAAAAGTATTCCCAAATATAACTTTGGTACAGTCAAACCCTGTTAATGTGAAATCCGTTAACCTGAACTCCCGTTTAACGCAAAGAAAAAAGCAGTTCCCCGTATTTAAAACTTGACGTTAATTTATTCAGTTAGCACAAACAATTTCAACGGCCCCAGCGACTTCGTGTTAATGAGATTTGGCCGCAGAGTTGGACCCCTCCCTCCCCCAAAAAATGTTTTTTTTGTGTTGTTTAAAAAAAAAAACAGGTTTTTTTTTCCCGTTTTTTTTTTTTTTTTAAAAATCCTTTTCTAATTAAAATGTATACATATTTATAAATAAAATTTTACATTAACTAGAATAATAAATTTTCAAATAACAAATAATATATCTTCTGAAAATAATTTACACTAAGTAAATAAACATTTGCTACTTATGTGAACAATTAAATCATTAAATTTTAATATTATATTTAGAGATATATAGTTTCCATTGGATTTAAAAAAAACATAATACAATAGTAATTGTTTTCTACTTCTACATGGAATATTGCTCTTAGATTCATCAGTAATGGTGATAAGTTATACATAATTATATTTTTAAGGTTTAGAAATAAGTTATTTAAGCACAAAACCTCTATTTCACAAACAAATTTAAAATGCAGCATATTATTTAATTTTAATTAATAATTTTGAATATTATTATAAAACAGTAATAAAACACTTAGATTAATATAAAAAGTTATTTTTGATACTTATAAAAAGTTCTATAGACTTTCATTATAAGATTTATTTAAAAAAGTTATTTACAACAAATAATTTAAAAAATCTAATTATAAATAAACAAAAAAAAAATGCAATTTTAAATTAGTCTTTAAAAAGAGAAAAAAAACTATTTGGTTTAAACCATGCCAACCCTGTTCGACTGTATAACAAAAAGGGAGATTTAAAAAAAAAATTAACAATTTTTTTTTGCAAAAGAACAGAATTCCACTTTCTAATTTTAGTTTTTTAGAAAGTTCTTTTTGTAAATTTTTAAATAGCGAAATATGCTATACTGTACTGCATCTTTTCAATTTACCACAGTACCTGAAAAGGATAGGATTCAGTTGTTAGGGGCCAGCGATCAGATTCCAGGCACTACCTGTTCCACAGTGTTGTACATGGAGGCAGTAAGCTGAAAATATGTTAACTATTATAAAATGTATCATCCTTATGTACATGTATATATTTACACTGATGACGTCTTTTTTAAACCTTACTTTGAAATATCGATTTGATTACCAGGTGGGATAGAGAGAAATTCTCAATTTGTTATCCATCACTGCTTGAAAAAGAAAATTAACGAAAGAAATTCATTTTTGCACACAAAACATCAGTTCATTTTGCAGCTATATTTTTAAATAAACATTTAATTTTACATTAATTAAAACAACACATTACACAGTGGCCACAAAATTCAGGAAAAAAAGTTTTCTAATAATACCCTGATAGATTTTTAAAAAATTTCCTGATAGATTTTTAAAAATTCCCTGATTTTACAGCAAATTTTCTTCAAATTTCCAGATGTGTGATCGAATTGAACATGTTAAAGAGACTACGGGTGTGGAAAATCACATAACTTTCAATTATATTATATAACATTAAGAAATGTTCTATACTACATCTGTATTCCACCTGAAATAAATTACTGGCTCTGTTGTCCCGATCCCTATTACGGTGGAGATTTTTTTTAACTGAATCAGTTCATTTAATTACCGCAAAAATTCTTTCAACAAGTATAGAAATAATATTTATACAGCATGTTTAATTCTCAGTGAACAATCGTTTTAGAAAAACATACTTTTACAAGATAGCCCATTCAGTTTTATAGCTCATACAAAACAAGTGAAATATAACCTTAGGTTTATTTATGTCACGTGTGTCCCAAAAATCAACAAACCTCACTGATAAGAACATCATTCATTATCTAATTTCATTTATAAATAGAAAAACATCTAATTTAGAAAACCGCTAAATAATAGAGTACAAATTAATAATGTAATGAAGAAAACTTACCAGAAAAGGCATTAATACATTTGTCAACAGACAACGTCAAGTTTCAAATCAAGTTCAAAAGTGACGCTAGCTACGTCATCACTGAAAGGTAAAAGCGTATTGCGCATGCGTCGGATGATGGAAATCGTGGATCAGTGGTGAATTGTTGAAGTATAGTTGAATTATCACGTTGATGCAATATTATAAAACCACGTTCAGTAAACGGATTTTTTTTTTTTGCTTTCATAAATTGCTTTTACCAAAGTTTTCAATTAATATGATTCTTGGACAGGATTGGGGTTTTTCAAAAACCAAAGAAGACACTTGTTTCATGTCTGGTTGAAATATCACATTGAAACAACATTGTGATATCACATTAGAAAAGTGAAGAAAACGAAATTCTGACTTTATTCGTACTACATAATTAAAACCCCTAAAAACTATACGAGATAAATTGATTTATGCTAATATCTGTTATAAAATATCAGCTTCCTTAAAAATGCATTGGAATTGCACATTGATACAATGTGGTTACAATGTGCCTTTCTCACTTTCAACGTATCCACCAAAAAACCACATAGAAACAACATGAGTGTGTTGCTTGGGTTGGGGGTTGGCGAGCGTTAGCGAGCAGGGGGCGAAGCCCCCTAGTCAATTAGAAACCAGTATCATTTGCCTTATCTGTTTTTTGCAGGAACCTGTCTCCATGACGTTATTAAAATAGCAATAATTATAGGAGAAATTTTCATGTTGCAAAATGTTGATATCGCCGTTAATGCCCAACATGTTTTCACAGTGGCGGAGTTCTAGAACTCCGCCACTGTTAAAACATGTTGGGCTGCTTTGAACGTAGTAGCTATACAATAATTCAAGAAGGCGATTTCATCTTACCCTAATCAAGGCTCGACTTACAAATGCAGGGGCCCAGAGCACAAACCCGAGGGTTCCCTTCTCGTGATAAACGATTTTCGAAAGAACATACCAATAAAAGAGGCCTTATATACTAACTGTAATAAAATAAAAGTGTTTGAGTAATAATTTAGAATAGCAAAAAATTGCATCAAATGAATTGCACCATAAGAAATGACGTTTTTTGCAGTAAAATGGATACTCTAAAAAAAAAAAAATATCACGCTCTGAATTTCAAAAGCTGCCAAATTATAAAAATTATTCTATATAATGGAATTAAACAGAAATCTCTCTCTACATTCTAAGACACATTCTTAAGTTCTTTAAAAAAATATAGTTAAAAGCATTCGAATAAAACATAAAGTTGAATGTGCTTGCGGACGATAAGTTCAAAGAGTCTCCTTTCCAAAAAAAGCTATAAATAAACTTTTCGAATTTCCAAAAATTTCGGTATGCAGACGTGAATAATTTAGGGCCCCCAAAGTTCGGGGTCCTGATGGTCACATGCCCCAATCAGCCCTGTGTAAATTCAGCCTCTGATCCTACTACTCGCCAATGAAAACACATGAAAAGTCTTTTATGTAATAGTATTAAAAATGGGCTTTCAAGAGTTTTCATTAAATGTTTGGTATTAATTGTAAGAAAACATTCTAGTGACATATCATTCAAAGGGAAGAATACACAATTGAGGATTTGATGCTTTGACTTTTGTAAATTATGCATAAAATCTGACCATCCTGATCTTGGTTGTGATATAATGTTAAAATTTCCCGAAGTACAACTGGGAATAGATTAATTGGCACTTGTCTAAAAGTTTCTTACTTCAGAACTATCAATGGCGCCATAAATGACTGGCCAGCAGGGATCGCTGGCGCATCCGACAATAATTACGTTCCTGAAAACTTTATAAAACTAAATTTCAAAATGATATTTGAAATGTAAGTAAAACAGGCTGCAATGAGTGCTGAGAAGTTTGTTATTGCTAATGCCCAGTCTATCGTCCACAATAACACAGCAAAAGTGTTTTTGATAATAAAACCATCATATCAATGACAACAGATAAAAGTGACCTAAATTTAAATGAGAAACAAGATATAAAGGCTTTGGCTTTTATATATCGAGATAGGTTTTGTACACAACTGCAAAAATGTCCGCTGTCAACCCGATAGAACATATAGTCATTGTATAAAATAAGAAAAGCTAAGTGAAAGTAACGCGAGAAGCTAATTGATATCAATGATATTCTCACTACAGTTTTTTGTTCTCTGTTATGACTCATCTTAAATAATTTTACGGAAGATAATTATAAGATTTAATCTCAGAAGCTGTATTATTGGATCTTAGAACTAGAATTAGAGAAAGTCAAAATAAGAAATTTTCAAAAACCCATAACTCTCCAAGAAATAAAGTATCTAGTTTTCAGAGGCACAATAATGATGTTGAATGCATAGTGCAAGAGACTTTCTTTTAATTTGAAGCCTTACATTTTTCGTTCTTGCAGTCCCTGATGATCTGCTAACCAGTCATCATTTACTCCGCAACTATTAGGTTTAGTAAAAGAAGCTTTAGAAGAGCAAATAAATAAACTATTCACTGATGTACTTCGAAAAATTTCAAATTTCCATCTCACCCAAGACTAGGAGGGTCGGATTATGTATATGATTATCACTCGGATTCAGATTAATGGTCTATCTTATATTCTTTCCTATAATGTCAGATCTCGACAAATATATCATATGTACCTATTTTAATCTTCATATCCTGAAAAATCTTGTTAGTAAACGAATGTACACCTAACATTACATTCGTTCAACCTTATGGTGGAAGGCTTTTACAATTGTTTCGGATGCAAAGAGATAGAAGAGGACGCATAACCCAATCGGCCCTAAATGGGTATATAAGTACCGGAGGTTAATTTTTTTTCTCTATTGGGTAATTAATACTATTTGTATATAGGTTTTTATGTTTTCTGGTATTCTGAAGGAATTAGAAAATAAATATATATATTATAAAACATGGAAACACTCTCAGATTGTAAATGACGGACTTGTTTTTGAGCACGCACATTACTCATGTTTTAATGGGTTTATATTAATTTAAATTTTACAGTTAGTATATATATATATATACACACACAACTATATTTATGACATACTTAGTGCAAAAGAGTACTTATACATTATTATATCCATATCCTAGACAATTGGGACATATAGTCCCAGTTGATTGTACGATTTTCGAATACATTATTTACTGTCCCAGCTAGTCGACTATATATGATTGGGATATATCCTAGAAGATTTCAAGAAAATGGGAAAAATTAAACTTAAAGTAGCCAAACCCCGTTAACGCGAAATCGCTTAGCATGAAATTCCGTTTAACGTGAATAAAAAGCAATTCTCCGTACTTAAAACTTAACGTTAATTTATGCGTTTAACTCGAAATTCGGTTAACGCGAACAATTTCAGCGGCCCCATCGACTTCGAGTTAACGGTGTTGGACTGTATATTTCTTTTGGTATGTCAACATTATAAACTACTTTTCAGAGTTAAATAAATTTTAATCAAGCAAAAGTCGGGTCGAAAAGATTGTGTGTAAGTTGGCACAATCCAGATCAAACAAAATTTGTCAGATATGAGATTGAAGATCTTGCTGATAGATAAAAAAAATTGTGGATGAGAAAGTATTATCTGGAGAAAAAATGGATAATGAGTATTGTCTATAAATGATATAAATTGACTCATGACATAGTTGACATTTAAAGAACTATCTCCGAGCAGAACGTATTGGCATTTACAATAGCAAACATATGCATAACATTTAGGAATCCACTCAGTCATATAAGCATGTTCAAAAAGATTAATTTGCTATGCGTCGTAGTAATAAGTATTTGGCAGCTTTTTCCAGTGATCTCGTAAATATACTAACAGATTCGATTTCTCTGTATTCTAGACGTTTCATAAACGTGAAGATCTTCTCTTAGTTCAGACAGTAGTTAGTGCTTGAGAGAGAATTTTTTTTTTTCATTAAGTCGTTTCAAATGTTATGTAGCAGGGTGATGATAGTAATAACATTGTATGTTATAATAAAAAATATATATATTAAACCAAGTATTTACAACTCCTGTCTAACCCTCTCATTTTTGTGGTTAAAATGGCTTCCACACACTTAGATTTTTCTTGACTATTGTTATACCTCGGTTCTGCCAATCTCACAACACTGTTACAAGGCTTTTGTTGCAATTTGATGTTTTCAACCAAAATTACTGCACCTGTTCCATGTTTGTTTAAAGGCAAAAATTAGATTGCTTAAACTTGAACCAAAAATGATTTTATATTTCTTTAACAAAGTCCAAATTATATCTCCTTGGTGAAGAATTGTGAAGTCAAACGTATACCGTATTTTATAACTAACATCTCTTAAATTAGGAAGGTTTTTGTAACCAGAGGTCATCAACCTTATAAGATAACAAGTGTTGATTTCTGACATTAAACTGTATATGATTGGTATATCCGTTTGTAATAATTTCTCATTTCAATGTATCTAAGGCAATTAAATTCTTCCCAATGAAGCACTTATTCTTAGGTGAAAGCTTATCCCAATGTGCACAGAAGCAGGAATTTAGCGACATACAACCCAACATCATTCAAATACATTAAATTGGATATGCATAAGTGAAGAGAAAAAAAATTAATGAAATAAGTTTCCACGCTTAAGGCCCAGTTTCAGCAAAAACCTCAGTTTAAATTACTAATGTTACAGATAACAGCATTTTTAAATTACCTCAATCAACAAGAGCATAATTCAATTGGTATAGAAGCGGAGTTTCTTTCATTGATAAATTTTCAATAATAGTCCTACAATAATTTTTTTTAACCACAACAATAATTTTTCACCCTATTGAAGTAGTATTTAAAGTAAAATATTTTGTTGAGTTTATTCAATTATATTATAAGATTTTAAATGCCTTTCTTTTGAGTGAATTTCATCAAACAGGGTTCCCACATAAATCACAGAAAGAAAATCAATGACTTTTAAGGACCTTTGAAAATTTGTTTTCAGGCATCATGTCTAGATATAAATTTTTAATTAAGTATATTCCACCAAAAAAGGTACAAGTTGGTGCATGAGTAATACAAATATGTCAGAATTCTGATACGATGCGGATAAGTGGTGCTCACGCGGGGATAGCAAGTCTGAGTTGTATTTTTATAAATTTTGCAGTTGGGCACACAACATCCACAAAAATTAAGGACCTCTAAGCATTTTCAATGACTTTTAAGTACCTCTAAGTATTTTCAAGGTCTTGAAAACCAGTTCAAAAATATTAAGCACTTTTAATGACAGTGGGAACCCTGTGCAATGACTTCTAATAATCTTCTGCACAGATCATTCAAGTACATAGTTGATTTAAACAAATCAACAGCATATATATATATTATTTTTTTTTTGGGGGGGAAAGCAAAAATAAACTTGAGGATCAATAATTAATATAAATTTATTATTCAAAGGCTTTATATAAGTAACAAAATGGATTTAATATAAATCAAATTACACTTTTATTTTACTAGGAGTTTCTTAAATATTTATAATTGACAATGAATATTGGCTGATTTTGTTGCTTTCTTTGGCTCTTGAATGTCTTGTTGCGAGTCAACCAAAAAATATTTGTGATTGATGTCATATTTAAAATGAACATACAAACACAAACCTTTTTTTAGTCAGTCTTGAAATTTCACAGGATGATTTGCCAACAGCCAGCTTAGTATCCTCTTCTTGGAATAGGATAACATACATTATTACAAGACAAAATTACTTTTAACACACCACCTATAAATCAGAATAATTCTGTTAAATAACAGCAAAACATGAATTAAAAAATATACATATTGGACTAAATATGTATATCATACCAAATTAACAGCATACTTACATGTAAGGTAACAGAGTTAAATAAACATAAATGCCTTAAAATGTGAATATTAGTTGATAATGTTGCTTTCTTTGGCTCTTGTATGTCTTGCCGTGAGTCAACTGAAAAATATTTGTGATTGATGTCATTTTTAAAATGAACATACAAACACAAGCCCTTTTCAGTCAAAATTCACAGGATTACTTGCCAACCCTCTTCCCCGTTAATGCCCTCTTCTTAAAATAGGACAACCCATATTATACAAGATAAAAATATTTTTAACATACAACTTATGCATTAGAATAATTCAGTAAAATAACGTTATTTTAATGTTAAATTATATTCTTTTTAATAGTTTATTAATTATTTTAGTATTAGTTATTAATAATCTTTCAGTTAATATAATTAGTTAAATAATATTCATTTTAATATTATATTATTTTAGTATTAGTTATTAATATAATCTTTTAGTTAATATAATTAGTTAAATAATATTATTTTTAATATTAGCTATTAGTACTATTAATTTAAAATTAGTTAGTAATAATCTTTCAGTTAATATAATTAGTTAAATAATATTATTTTAGTATTAGCTATTAGTACTACTACTTTAATATTAGTTATTAAAAATCTTTCTGTTAATATAATTAGTTAAATAATATTCTTTTTAGTATTAGCACTATTATTTTAGTTTTAGTTATTAATAATCTTCCAGTTAATATAATTAGTTAAATAGCATTCTTTTTAATATTATATTATTTTAGTATTAGATATTAGTACTATTACTTTAGTATTAGTTATTAATAATTTTTCAGTTAATATAATTAGTTAAATAATATTCTTCTTAGTATAATTATTTTAGTTTTAGATATTAGTATTATTAATTTAGTATTATCTATTTTATTAGTACTATTATTTAGTATTAGTCGTATTATTTTAGTATTAGTTATAAATTTTCATTCAGTTAAATAATATTCTTTCTTAGTCAGTCTGAAACTTCAGAAAAAGATTTGTTAACTACCAGCTTAATGCCCCTTTCTTGGCACAGGACAATGCATATTATAAAAGATAAAGTGACTTTTAACAAACAACTTATAAATTAGAACAATTCAGTTAAATAACATTATCTTTAGTATTTTATTAATTATTAGTACTATTATTTTGTAGTTATTAATATTTTTTCATTCAGTTAAATATAAGTTTTTAATCTGAAACTCTACAGGATAACTTGCCAACTTTATTGGCATAGGATAAGACAAAATTACTTTTGACACACCACTTATAAATTTAGTTAAATAACAGCAAAACATGAATTAAAATATATATTGGAGTAAATACATATATCATATCAGATGAACAGCATGATTGCATGTAAATTAATACAAGTCAAAATTACATTCGCCTTTAGTAATGCAGTCAAATATAAATGCCCTAAAATTCTGCGTGTTGAAATCACAAGGACCATTCTTTAGTTTCTGAAACACATAAAAACATGTAAAAACACCACAATTAAAATCATCAGTTTGGATAACATGGTGTGGAATTAAAGGGTGAAAACCATTAGAAGGATTTATTTCATTTAGCACTAGGCACCAATTACTCAATAGTTTGGAAGTTAGTTTACATGGGGCCTGATGTAATGGGTCTAAAAATTCCAACACTGCATTTTGCACATCAGCTATAATTAGCATCCAATGACAATTTACATTGAAAGGAATAAATATCAGTCGTGCACTCTTGAACTCTTCCAGCTGAGAATAAGTAAAACAATTTTTACTTCGTAAAAGACGCATTGAATCTACACATGTAAATGATTGAGTCATTAAAATTTTCAGATATTTTGAAAATAAAAGCATCAATAATAGTATCATAGAGGAATCCTTTTTTAAATTGGTTTGAAACTGACTGATAAGTTAATTCTTGTTTTTGTGTGATTGAAGTGTCTAAGGATTTCAACATGTAAGAAGTTATTGAAACGTTATTGACCTTCAACAAACCCACTGAAATATCTTTACTATCACTAATTGGTAATACTTACTTTTATTTCGGGCCATACTTGGAGATATTTCCTCCACAAACATTGAGCTTGTTAAAGTATCATAGATGTATTTTCGAAATTCAAATTTATCAAATGTTTTTAAACTCAGGTTATAAAGTAGTTGATGAGCATAATAGCAAATGAATACACCACAACTAATTGTATCCTGTTGCAAACAATGAATAGGGCTGCAAACGTGCAAGCTAAGGTTCAGGTTATTTGCTAAATTTGTTAATAAAGGTTGATATGTATTTTTACACACACTACTATTTGGATCCAAAAAGTAAAGTACTTCCTCTTCTTTATTTATGACAATTAAAACCCAGTGGTTCTCAACAAGAACAGGAAGTAACACCTTATTAGTTGCAAATATATCAATTGAGTAAGCTCCATTGAATATTAGTAACTGCGTAACACAAGCTTTTTCAAAACAAAACTCTGTACTGTTTAAACATAAATTTTGAAAATAAAAATTGATGACATCATCGTACAACCATCTTTTAATAAAATCAGGGTTCATAGATTTTAATTCCCTTTCTTCATTTTCATCAATGCATGGATCTAAGGATTTCAAACCAATATAACAAACAGACTTACTTTTTAAAGAACTGCCTTGCAAGTCTTGTGAAAACGAATAATTGTAGCCAACCTTTATGCGCTTTTGTGGAGGAATATTTAAAATGCTAGAATCATTTTTAAATGAATTCTTACCATTATTAAATTTCCTTTTTAAGGATTGTCCTTTTTTGCATCTATTGCTTGTTTTAAACAAATTTTTCTGACATTGAAGCTTCTGATTAGGAGGTACTTTAGAAAAAGAGTCAACAAGATTAAGTTCATTGCTAATATTGGAATTGATTACACCACGACAGCCTGAAACTAAAGTATTTAAGGATGACATGACATTTTTTAACATAGACTCCTCTAAATTTGGATGCTCAATCAAGTCTAACAACTTGAAAGTTAATTTTTTGCAAGCTGTTTGAATTCTCTGTCGTCGTTGCTCATTTGAATGAGGAGTGTTAACACTAAAAGTGGGATTTGCATCTTTACACAGCAGAGGTGAATTAGGTTTAATATCTTCAGTTAATTCTGGTTCAAAATCGTCAGTGTGATATGTAACGTTACTCTGACAGTTAAGAAAAGAGTGAACTTTGTGAATATGTTTACACAAGTTGTTGCTGTCAATATCAGGGCAGGTACAGTGATACAAATGACTGCATAAAGACGCTCAACAAACCTGAACACATTTAAAAAAAACAGAAATCTGTTGAAGTACATGTTTCATTCATCCTTGTAACAATGTAATTCTTATGTTTTGTTGTCTGTGAAAGAACACTCCACGAATTGTGATCACAACTAGTTACATCTTCATCTGAAATTCGCCTTCCTTTGTCATGTTTTTTTTTTTTTTTTTTGAATCTGCTTTCAAAGGAACACCAGCAATACGTACCTTATATGTATGCTGTAGAAAACGATCTTTTTCCATTTTAAATAATACTTCGAGAAGACTGTCGATGCGGCGGTTAAACCGCCTTTCAAAGTAAACAGTCTTTAGCTGATTATGGAACGATTCACAGTAATTGTTTGTATCAGCGGATGCATGTGGAAACGTTCGGTAACATCCTGCCCATTTTGTAACCCTTTCAAAATAATTTTTAATGAAATAAAGTATAAAGCTTTGGGTTTGGGGGGAATAATATTCCAGAAGTTCTCCAAGAAGTTTATAGAATGCAGGGTATGACTTTTCATTTAGACACTTCGTTAAGAGTTCTTCGATTTTACTTCTAAGTTCGGGGCAGGATACCCTCGTGCTTAACTACTTTCCCCATGTTTTGGAGAGATGCCACTTGCATAGTAAATGCTTTACTGTCGAGCCAAATACAGCCACAAAAGCTCACCAAGTCACAGCATCATCATCAGTCATGATACAATGTATGTTTAAATTAAGACACCTGGCTTTTAAGCTTTTAAATAAACATGTAACTACTTCTAAATTGTGCAAGTTTGTTATAAAATGATCAACAGCATACCCTTCTTTTAGTTCATCAGAAATAATGACATTAATTAAGTAGAAATCATATTGATTAGTATGATGGGTAGCATCAATGAAAAGAACCCTGTGGTTTGAATTTAACATCATTTCCTGTTGCTCTTTAGTTTGAATTCCCAAGGCAAATAACGAATCACAATAAGACAAATTATCCAAATCTGTAGGGCCAATTTCAGTTCCAGAATTTTGCTTCTTAAAAATCAAAACAGGATTATATTTCTCACTGGTTAGTTTATCTACCATAGCAGAAACAGAAGTAATATCAACATTAGGACGAAGAGCATTTTTGGATCTGTTTTTATAGGCCTGAAGCAAACTTCGGTTTACAAAATATTCTTTTCGGACAGGAATCATAACTCTACTGTCTCTGTCACCCAAGCCATCCCTTAAATTTTCCTGAATCTTTGATATCGGCACTGATAAAGCCAGCTGAGCTTTTATATAATCACGCACACTGAGCTTTAAAGGATGAAATCGAATGTTTGCCATTCCAACATAGTGGTTATGATTAGGATAGTAAGTAACATTTACTAAGCCATCTTCTTCACAAGCAGAAATCTTAACTGGACATTTGAAGTGAGTAGGTATAGTGCCTTTACTATTTTTGCGGGAAACACATTTCTGAGAATTTACACTTCGATTAGATACATTAAATTGGCAGCAATAATAATGATATACCTTTGAGCCTTTAACCTTACTCCCTGTTAACTTTTTAAAGGAACAAAATGTTGTTGTGCCTTCCAATTCAAGCCAATCTTGTACACTCTTCATTGAATCAAATGAAAGCATCCTTAGATTAGTTAGGTTATGATTGTTTAGCATATGTTTCTTTAAATTGCCAATACAATGAAAAGCTTCCCCGCAACTTACTTTTTTCGGTGACTAATTTTTAAGTCACTTTGTGGTACAGGACATGAAATAGTTTTAATAGCATTAGTACAACTTTTGACATGACGACTATAAGATGGTTGAGTTTTGTATTCTTTTTGGCAAAATTTGCATTGCTTTGGATATTTGCTAGGTTTAGTTTTGAAACCTATAGCTTTCAATTTAACTACATTTTGTACATTTAAATCTTTTGCAATTCTACATAGCTGATCATGGCTTAAGAATTCATCTTCTGTTAAATAAGAATTTGAACACAGATCACACCGACTTGGATATGCAAGAACACGTTTACAATCTTTAAGATGACGGCTAAATGAAGACTGTTTGGAATAAGTTCTATGACAAATATCACACTGCCTAGGATAAATAATTTTCCCAGGCCCACCTCCTGTTATATGTGAAACTACTGCCAAAGAAGAGCAAGCATCATTCAAAACTGTACTGGCAACTAGAAAACAGTTAAGAAACATTGGTAGGTAGTTCCAAAGAACTATAAGCATCTGATACAGAAGCTGACTGAATTTGTTTAGAAATTTTCAACATTAAAGGAAACTTTCCAAAAGTGGAAAACACGTAGGCCAGTTCTTCCAAAGAATGACAACCAGAACCTTCCAAACCTGGAGAAAGAGAGCTGTTTGAACAGGCAAAACATAAACTTTCCAAACAGTGAAAGCAGGAGTCGTCCATGCAGATAAAGATCTTGCAGGACTAGAAGCTGCAAGCATAGGCACATCAAGTACAAAAGGAAACTTCTGACCAGGGAAAAAGTAGCTTTAGGCAAAGGTAAAAAAGGAACTTCCCAAAAGGAGGAGGTAGATGGCACTACAGGTAGAGTAGCAGATACAGCTTTAGTAGCCGATCCTGAAGGTAGAGCAGATGGTCGTGGAGGCAAGACAGTAGGAAAAAAAGGTAAAGATACTGTAGTTGGCTTTATGGGCCTTGAAGGAGATTCAGAGTTTGATCCTGAAGTGGAAAAAGTAGGAACAGAAGTTGGCTGTGGAGACAAAAGAGTAGGCAAAGCTACTGTAGTTAACCGCACAGGTACAAAAGAAGTAGGTGGTAGAATAGTTATAGCAGAAGTTAGTGGAGACAAAACAGCAGGTACAGCTTCAGAAGCTGGCTGTCTAGATAAAATAGAAGTTGGAAGAGCAGGTAAGGCAAGTGGCAGGTTAGTAGGCACAGCAGGTAACTGGGCAAACACAAGAGAAGGTAAAATTGCTGTAGTTATCCGAATAGGCGCAAAAGTAGGTGGCAATAGATCTAGAAATGTTACAGCAGAAGGTTGGGGAGAGAAAACAGATGTTGGAAGAGCAGGCAAGGTAAGAGGCAGAACAGTAGGTGGATGAGGCAAAACAGCAGTAAAAACTACTGTTGTTGACTGCACAGGCACACAAGGAGGAAGTGTAGGTGACAGTGGAGGCAAAATAATAGGTAGAGTAGGTGGTTGTGAGGGCAAAACAACAGGTAGTATAGGTAGTTGATGGCTGTGCAGATACAAGAGAAGCTGTTACTGTTTTAGTAGATGGTAATGAAGTCAAAACAGAAGTTAGAGTAGGTAGCAGTGGAGGTGGAACAATAGATAAAATTAGTGAATTGGGTGGCAGAAAAGAAGGAACAGCTTCAGTAGCTGGCAATTGAGACAGAGAAGTAGCAGACTTAAAAGAGAAATCACTAACCTTTTTTACAATTCGATTCAACAGGGGAACTCAAAGCATACCCGAAAACTTGAGCGTAACGACGATTTCCCTGGAAGTTCAGATGAAGTCCATCAGCATGTAGATAACGATTCCAAGACAAGTTATCCGATCTACAAAAGAAAAACGTTTCTCGGACAAGGCAAAGCCTTTCTACTCGAGCATTAATATCTCTAATCTTAGGATTTAGTTCATAAAGCATGGGAGGTGTACCTTTAAAGTACTTCCCATAATTACGAGGCAAAATCGCAGAAACAACAACCTTGAATTTTGGATTTAAACGCACTATTTCCTCAAAGAGACAATTATACTTTTGAATAATCAATTCAACATCTTGACTGGTGTTATTTGTGCCAACATGCACCAAAACCCAATCGTATATATTGTCCAGAGAGGAAATTTTACGTGTCAATCCTTCAATTCGTTCACCACGCAAACACACAAGATCTATATCATAAATTGGTAATTCTTTGAACAAATATTCTTTCAAACCTTTGATCATCGAATCCCCAATCACAAGTAATCTCATTTTTAAATAATTTCAATTCAAAGAAATTAAAAAAAATAACTCACGTGCATTCTCGATAAAGCAAGACAATGAAAAGAAAGATTTCCCGCCAGAAGGCGAGAAATTGGCATAATTTTTGCTGCCAAGCCTTTGTTTACTTACGATTGTCGCCAGTTTGTAGAAAACAATGCGATAATATAGCCAATATAGCACACCTGTATCCGTACTGGCCGGTCATGGTTGCCATGGTATAATTTTATGCTATGGGTAAACCGTTCCTGCAAAATCCAAAACCCCATATGAACGAGTACCAACTACAAAAGACTTCTAGAAAAACTGAAGTAGAACAAAAAAAAAAAACTAGGGGAACCCAGGTAGCACAGCAGTATTGGCCAATGTCGGAAACCGGAGCTCTGGAAGATTGGCCAATCCTGGGTAATGTCGGAACGGCCAGCACCGAACGGCTAACATTTTTGCAATATTGGCCAATATCGAAGTGCGGTTTTGGCCGATCTCGATGCGTAGTTTTGGCCGATATCGATGCGTAGTTTTGGCCGATCTCGAGGAGTAGTTTTGGCCAGTATTGATGTGCAATCTTGGGCAATATCGATGAGCATTGGTTTAAACCAAATGTTTTTCTTTTCCCTCAGAAAAACGAAATATTTTTTTTTAAAGAATAATTTAAAATTGTATTTTTATTTATAATTAGATTTTTTAAATTATTTGATGTTGTAGATGACTTCTATTTTTAGCTGAAATACAATATGTTCTAATGTATTTTAAAATAAATCTTCCAATTAAAAACTATTGAAGTTTTTATAAGTATCAAATGAATCGAAGAGCAATATTCTATGTATTATGTAGTAAACAATTACTATTGTATATATTGAATTTAAAAAATAGTACCTCTAAATAAAATATTAAAATTTAATATGATTTGAATGTCCCCATAAATAGCAACAATTGTTTATTTACTTAGTTCAAATTACTTTCAAAAGGAATATTCATTGTTTATAAAACATAAATTATTCTTGTTTATGCTAAATTTTATTTATAAATATGTATACATGTAATTAGAAAAGGATAAAAAAAAGACCTCTGTTTAAACCAAAAAAACATGTTTTTTTCCAACCCTGAAAGAGCAATTTTAGCTACTATTTTTTTATTATATCACAGAGCAGTTTAGGGTAGATTTGCCACTCAACATATCTGAACTTTCTTTTTAGTGGAAGAAGTGGTTGCAAATGATAATTCTTATATGCGTTTAGATTCAATTTTGAGCTGTTCAATGTTTAGTAACACATTGTTGCCCAAAAACCCTTAATAATTTGTTAAGTTATACTTAAACATTTGTAAAATAATGTTTTCAACTCCCCTACCAAAAAAACCACATTTAGATAACAAAATGTCTGACATTCAAGGATTTAGAAAGATACATGCAATTTTAAACTAGAAAACTAACAGTAGAATTTAAAATCCCTATTGGTCAATCAATACTCATTGAACTTTTTATGCTAAGGTTTCATAAAAATAGAAGGTTGAATTTTAAACTTGTGAAGTATATTTTTTCTGCACCGATCAACTTCATTTATGAAGTCCCTTTTCATTTTTAAAACATAATTTTTCTCTATGCATTAAGAATCAAATAGATAGTAAATAAATCTCATTTTAATGCTTTAGTTCATTCACTTCAATCATAATATTGTAAAAGCAATAAAGTGAATTAAATTGCAGACCCCCCCCCCCCCCCATTGAAAAAGTTTTCATCCAAAAATTATTTGACAAAAACATCTATTATTTTAAAAAATCCACAATAATATTTACATGAATACCTCGTATAATGAATAATTTTTCATACTTTCATTCCTATTTTAATTGCTTTTTAATGACCGATAATTGAAACCCAATATAATTTAATTGATATTTTATGGCTTAAAAACCATGCACTCTTAAATTAATTGTCACTTTCTGCAGTGCATATTTATAATAAAAACATAAATTTAATACAAGCTGTTTATTATAATACATATTTTATTTTACATATTTTATCTTCCTTTGAAGTTTCTACCTCGGCGAAGAAAACGAACCTGAAATATAAAATTATTCATTTCTGTTTTCATTAAGATTACATTAAAATTTAAAAATCAAATTATTGCATCAAACTTTTTCTAGTCTTTAGCTCTTTTTATTTTATCCAAACTCTTTTTGTTAAGGAACTGGAATTTGTTATCAATAAAAGAAATCATGCAGTGCAGCATTTACTGCCCATTAAAAAATAAAAAAAATTGCAAAATGAAAAACACAATTTTGCACAAAAGCATAAGATTATTAACATTTTGTTAAATTGTTATATCAGAAAACATTTTCTACTAACATTTAAGAAAATAATTTTAAACTGGTATTTAAATTTCAATCGTATATACTGAGCTTGTATGAATTTAATTTATATAAAGTTCTCTGCAAATACGTTTGCACCAACCTCAACCAAGCACACAAAAAACTATCAATCACGAAATAAATGCTAATTCTGTTTGTTTTTTTATAAACTCGTTCATTTTTCTTTAGCCGTTTAAAATTGTAATAAATAATTTATAAGAGAGAAAAATCTCTTTTGAACTGTTAAATTAACCACCAAATAAAATCAAAATAAATAGTAAAAAGTGTTGTTGAAAAGTCTGTGATAAAATACACTGTTGCACTTGAAAAGTTATAGGAACTAATTTAGAACATAGTGTTTTTGTTGTTTTTTCTACTGAACTAATTTTTCAATTATAAGCATATGACAAAGGTGATTTGTTCAAAATTGTTTAAAGAAACAGATAATTTTTTTTTTATTTGAAAGACCAGAGATTCTCCATTGCTTATTATATTTTAAAATATAAATTATTGTAACATCAAATTGAAATTGCTTGGATCGTTACCTAATTGATTATCATATATTCTTACCTGGTAGAGGAAGTTTTCACGCTTTTTGGTTCACAAACAAGTTTTTGCTCGTTTTTTTGTGGGATTCCAAAGAAGGGGGATCGTCTTTGAAACGGGCTGGAATATTAGTTCGGCTTTTCTTGGTTAATAAATTTTCATCTTCTGAAGAATCACTCCCAATTGAACGAGCAAGCTCAGCTTTATCTTATGCCTGTTAAAATGAATCTAAATAGGAAAATTATGGATATATGCTATCTCAAACTAGTTGCAAAACTTTATATACAATTTATTTATACAATTAAATATCTTATTTAAAGCACTTTTAATATAACTCACTAAAAAACCAATCTTCAGTTTGAGAAATTAAAATAGAATATTATTTAAATCTGTTAATAAATATCTGTTATTCATTTCCACCATTTCAAAAATCTACACCATCAAAACTTGAACTGATAAGTAGATCAATGACTTATGAAACATTATTTGTGATACCTTGAATTATTTGTATATACCCTATACAAAAATTGTAATTTAATTACTGTATGTACAATAGATTTTAAAATTAAATGTTTGCCATGTTATACTTGAGGGCATATATTCTTTAATCATGTTCATTCCCCCCTTCCCCATTTGTTGCAAACTACCAAAGACAACTTTTGTCTGAGATGAACCAAGATGAAGGAATTACTTCTACGGGTTCTCCATTTCCATCAATGACCCTACAACAGTATATTTCTTTATTTTAAACTGAACAGAATAACAAATTAACTATTGAAAGGCCATACTGGCATTTTACTGCCAAGGGAAGGAAGGCTACAACTATTACACTTTTCATTCCAAGACAGAAAATAGCACTAACAATAATACTTGATTACAATATTTGATGTTTACTTTTCAAATGGAGTCTTTTCTTTAAATGAACAAAACATTTTTATTTTATAAAAACAACATCTTTGCATAGTGTGTTTAAATTAACACAAATAAAGTTAGGCATTAAAAATATATTTTTGTAGATATTTCAAAAATTTCCATTCATTGCTCTTTTCTGAGAAATCAATAATTGCACAAGACAGACCTTTTAAATAGGAGAATGTACATATACAGTAAAACCCTGTTAACGCTAAGTCGATCTGGCCACTGAAATTGTTCGCTTTAACCGAATTTTGTGTTAAATAAATTAACGTTAAGTTTTAAGTACGGAGAACTGCTTTTCCTTCGCATTAAATGTGATTTTATGCTAAGCAATTTTGCGTTAACAGGGTTTGGTGTATTTTTTCAAAAATAGGAAGCATAATAACATTAGTTATACATATTGTTAAAATTGACATTTTCTAGAACATTTACTTTTTATGCAAAGCGGTTGATTGAGATAATGCACCCTATTCCACACCACCTTTGAGATTGAGTAATAGACGTGTTTTAATTTAATGTGGTTTCCTCAATATGCCCAATTCACAATATATTCTATTAACAGAGCTAATCATGGAGCTTGGATATTGAATTTTATAAGCAATATAAACTAACGATAACAAATATGATAAATAGGAAGGCAAACTAGAATGTAACATGTAGTATAAGTATTTCAATGATGAGCATAATTTGAAACAAGCAATGGAGGGGTAGGGGGGAATGGCTAAATGAGTATTAGTTTGCATCCGTGTATGGATGAGATAAAAGCTGAAAATCTTGTTTATATTTTAAACAGCAGCATTAAATAAATAATTGAAACCAACTCGATTCCTAATCAAGTTTAATGTGAATATCAATCACCTTTGTCAACATCGCTTTTGTAGATCAAACCAAGTCGGCAATCAAGTATCGTTGAAATTAACTAAAACCAACTTAAACCAATAATGTAATACGTAAATACCCCATGAAATCGACAAATTATTGTGACAACACTTACCAGTAATAAGTTTTCGATCCAATTTTAATGTTACTAATGACCGTCGCGCCGGCGACATAACATAAATAAACTTAGTGAACACACATCCGGGCACTTCAGTTCCTTCAGCCACTCGGTGGCGATTCTTTTTGAGAAATTCTGCGCATCGGATTCGGCCAGTTTTGGCCGTAAGTCGAGATCGTTCCAAAATACATGATTTTTTAAAAAATGCTTAAAACCGTGGCAAAAATATCACAAAACATATTAATGCAAACCTTCCTTTCTTATACATAAAATATTTTAATTTTAAAACTGTCGATCAACCTTTCAAACTTTTGAGTATCGTCTATCCAATATTGGGCGAGATTGGGCAATATCGGCATCGAACGGCCGATTTTGCGCCATTCCACATCGGGATTGGCCAATGTAGGGCTGATATTGGCCAATACTGCTGTGCTACTTGGGAACATAGAGAGAATGGCACGACCCACTCTTGGAGATTGGAAATTCGTAGTTGAGATGACGTCGTTTATCGAAGAGACGGAAGAGGGAGAAAGGCCGAGGAGAGGAAAGAGTAGAGAGCGTTGAACACTGAAACGGTTACATTGCAGTAATCTGTGTGAGAGGTTTTCGATTGACTTACAAGAAATACAAAGAGGCAAAGGAGCCAAACCGATTTTGTGTAAGATGCTGTTTAACGGAAATGAATTGGCAAGAATGCGCAAGATCTTAGTCTCTAAATGTCTAGAAGGGACCCAATCAAAGAATGGCCGCTCGAGAGTTTGTTTTGAGAAGCGATGAAAGTAAGTCGAAGAAGCCCACGACTCGTTAAATTCTGTTGAAAGTCGTGATTTAATGTAGCGTTTAACGTCTTGGAAGTCTACAATAGGGATAACTGGCAGAGAGGGATTAGACGTAGCCTGAACTGCTAACTTGTCTGCCACCTCGTTAAGGGGGATACCAGAATGGGCATTGCACCATACGAGAATAGTGGGCGATGTCACAGAGAAACGATGTAAGAGATGGATAGTTTCATCAATTAGGGAACCTCTTTTTGCACGACCAGTTTTAATCGCTTCCACTACCCCCTTGTTGTCGATGAGGATTACAACTGGACCCTCTTTCAAAAGAAATTTAAAAAGGTATAACAGAGCCGCAGTCTCTGCCGTGAAGATTGAGGAAAGAGATGGGAGCCGAATAGAGCGGGTGGTAGACGAATCCGAATTGGAAATTCCAAAACCCACCCCACCGTTATTCTTGGATCCGTCTGTAGCCCAAAATTCATAATCTGTGAAGCGTTCCCGAAGAGAAAGATAAGAAGCCGAGATAAGCTGGGGAAATTTAGACTTGCTGCTTGGAAAAAAGTCTGTGAGGCACAGAAGTTTATGAGAGGTGGAAGGATGAGGGGGTAGGCTCAGGCGAACCACGTTGTGTTCCAGGGAAAAAGCCTTAGCCGTGTCCATAACCACAGACGAAATATGGAGTTTGTTCAGACAAGTTTCGAGAAAGTTCGACTTTTGTTGTTGAGAGATGACTTTAAGGAAGTGGGAGATCTGAGCCCATTTGGCCCGCATACGATAAGGAGGAATCTCCACTAATTTCCGTATAACTTCATTTGGGGCACAAATGAACACACCCAGGGCGAATCGAATAGCTGAATTCTCAACTACTTCATACATCCGTAGGATAGAGTTGCTCTCTTTGAATCGAAGTGAGTTTGCGTAATCCAAGCGGGGAAGGAGGACCTGGGAAATGACTTGGGTGATCTGTTTGGATTTTAATCCAGTTCTTCTATTACTAATGAATTTAATTATGTTAAGAAATTTTTTTGCCTTTGCACAGCTTGAGATCGCGTGTGCCTTCCATTTGAAATTGTCTTGAAAGATCAAGCCCAGGATCTTTGTTTGAGTGACCCACGGGATGGGGGCCCCTCCGATATTACACGGCGATGAAAGTTTCACACGTTTGGGAGACAGATCCAAAAGCGACGATTTTTCAACCGCAAAAGAGATTTTCCATTTCAAGGCCCACGACTGTATCTCAAGTATGGTCTGTTGGATGTTACCAATGCATTCTTCAGCAGAGGAACCAGGAATAATGATGGAGATATCGTCAGCGTAAATAAAAGGATGAGAGTGAGTCGGGATGGATTCAAAAAGATCCATCATGTAAACATTAAAGAGAAACGGGGAAAGGATTGAGCCCTGCGGCAAACAAGATATGACAAAAGGGTCCGAAAGGATTCCTCTCCATCTAACTTGAAAAGGTCGTTCGAAAACAAAATCCTGCAGTAGGAAAAGAAGGCAATCTTCCAGCCCAGTCAAGTGCAGTTTCTCCACGAGACCCTGCACCCAAACTCCGTCATAAGCACCCTTTATATCCAATGACAAGATTGTAACCCATTTCTTCTCTGTTCTTAGGGAGTCAATAAGGAATACCATTTTCTGAAGACAATCTGTGGCCGAACGCCCTGGGAGGAATCCAAACATATTGGGATGGAATAACTTTCTTTTCTGAGCAAACCAAGAGAGACGAAAAAGAATCATGCGTTCTAAAATTTTGCTTATAACAGGAATAAGAGCGATAGGACGGTAACTTGCCACTGAGTGAGACGGTTTTTTGGGTTTTTGGATAGGGACAATGATGGTTCTTTTCCAAGGAGCAGGATAACAGAGCGAGGAGAGACAAGAGTTATAAATCTCCAGCAGCTTTAGAAGAGCGGAAAGGGGGAGGGTTTTAAATGCCTTAGCCGAGATACCATCGCAGCCCGGTGTTGAGGACCTTTGGAGAGCGATAGCTCTTTTAAGCTCAGACAGTGAGAACTTCGGAAAAGAGGGAGAAATCCCTCCGCCAGGTGGAATGGGCCGTCTCAAAGCAATAAGAGGAGATTTTTTAAGTAAACCCTTACCAAGCATATTAGCTTGCCGATACGGACAGGTGACCTGGTTGTTGCTTTCTAAGAAAAGGAAGTTGCTGTCAGGTTTGTTGGGGAAGAGATAGTTGTTGATGCTGTGCACTAAGCCAAAGAGCTTTTTAGGGCAGGAGATCGCGCAGATTTTGGCACCCCAGAAAGAACGTTTAGCTGCAAGAATAACTTTTTTGAAGATAGACGCTTGTTTCTTATACTCATCCCAATCAACTCTGCAGAGTGATCTACGTGCTCTCCTAAAAGCTCTATTCTTTATCTTCTTTGCTCTAGAACAGGCTCGATTCCACCAAGAGAGAAGACTGTGTTCTTTAGCAGAAGGAACAAGGGAAGAATTGGACCTAACAGCCCGCGAGATGGATTTCTGAAATCGGGAAGCGATAATGTTAACTTCAGCCCCAGACGACTGTGTCACGGGGGGAAGGACTTGAAAGACATCTTCAATGGAAGAAGCAAAAGCCGTCCAATTTGTATAAGCTTTGAGGTTCCCGACACGGGGAGGGCCTTTAGCCTTAAAGTCGCAATAAATGGGGAAATGGTCGCTTGTGCCCTTTTCAGTGGCTTTTCCCCATGAAAGACGAAAGAAAAAAGAGGGGGACACAAAGATTAGGTCTAAAACATCACTACCAGAGGAGGCTGAGCTTTCTCTTGTGACGGTGCCATGATTGAGGAGAATAAGTGGATTACAATCCACCCATTTAGCTAATTCATTGCCACTTGGAGTTGAGATGGAGTCACCGAAGCAACGACTCCTTGCGTTAAAATCCCCACAGAAAAAACAGGGGTTGAAAACAGCGCTGGAAAGAAGTAGGAGATCGCCAGAGGAGAGGAGGCCCGATGTCCTATGAACATTAACGATTTGAAAAATATGATTGTCAAAGGCCACTCTAATACACAGTATTTCCATTGTGGTCGAGCTCACAAAGGATGATGGCAAGAGCCACACCGGAAGATTATTTTTCACCAAAATAGCCAGGCCACCACCTCTAATCCTGCCAGCTCTAGGTTTACTGAAAAAAATATAGTCTTTCAGGTGAAGAAGAGAACTGGCGTCGTCCACCCAGGTCTCTTGAAGGCAGATGATATGAGGATCAAGGTGTTGAACAAGAAAATGAAAAGAGGTGAGATTCGAAGCAATACTCCTACAGTTCCAAGACATAAGGAACACCATACTGAGATGAATAGAAAGAAGAAAAATGATGCTACAAAAAACGTAAGGGAGGAAACAAACTCCCTGGGCAAGATTAACATCTATAGTGATACTAAAAAGTAACATTGGCTAAGTCCCTGTCTGGAAGGGACCCGGGTCCAGCACAGGGAGAGGACTATCAGGGAAGTTCAGTTCGTTTAATGAAACCTCGTTGATTCCTCTGCTAGGACTGAAGCCTGGTTTAGCTAATTCAAGTTCTTCTCTGAGGCGCTTGATTTCTTGAACAAGATTGAGGTTCAGATTTTGAAGATCCGAGATTTGTTTAAATAGAATAGAGGAATCTGAGGCTCTTTCAGGATTTTGAGTAGGGACACAATTTAATATTACTATCTGTTTCAAATCTTCGACGACTTTTTTTAAATCTTCAACTTCATTCCTTAGACTAGCAAGGGAGTCTTGATTAGGGAGGGGGGGAAACTCGGAGGAGGACCAAGCCGGCGGTGGTGATCCACTTTGAGAGTGAGCTTTGTTCCCCGATTGAATTGGGCCTCTTAGACTGGAACTATTGATCTTCGATTTTTCTTTTATGTAGATTGGGCAGGACGAACTGGTGGCTTCGTGGTCAGCACTACCACAACGGAAGCAAGCAAGGACCCTCACACACTCCTCGGAAGGTGGATGTCTGTGATCTCCACAAGATTTACATCTATCTTTATTAGTGCATGATCGTTGAAAATGTCCGAATCTTAAACACTTGTGGCAAATTTTGGGGGATTCCACGAAGGGAGTAGTTTTATAAATTATTCCAAATAGGGAGATATTCTGACGGGTGACTCGACCTAGCTCTTTCACTAACACGATAGGAATGGGGGAATCCGAACCTTTTTTTGTGAATCTGACATAATGTCCCGGAAATCGTTGTACTTTATACATCCATTGTACTTCCACAATGTCTATTGATAAGATTTTCTCTGGACATTGCAGACGACCAAAAGACATTTAGTTATCATCTACAAAATCCAATGGACGACCAATAAATGTTTATTAGATATCCACAAAATCCGGGAAAAAATCGGGAAAAATTAAAAAAAAAATTAAATTAAAACTTTGCACGGGTAACCATATACATATTGGTTAAGTCAGGTCATCGCAGACAGCCATGGTCAACTGCAGTGATAAAGTACCTTTTCAAATGGTAAAAATTAATTTGATGAAAAAAGCATGATAAATTATTTATAAAATAAATGTAGAAAACTGTGCCCTTTTTTTTTTTTTTTTTTAATTCATTTCGTGAATCCGAAATAATTTACTGAATGGGTTAATTTCAATATAGATTTTTTTTATACTTTTAACGGGTATGCATATAATTTATTTTAAGTGCATTTTAACTTGGAGAATAGGTGTTGATAACGATTGTAAAAATAATATTCACTTTACTAAGTTTCTAGTTTCAAATTTGCAAAGCGGAATTCGTGTATAATTAATGCATATAATC
Organism: Linyphia triangularis; assembly: GCA_963978545.1. Lineage (NCBI taxonomy): Eukaryota > Metazoa > Arthropoda > Arachnida > Araneae > Linyphiidae > Linyphia > Linyphia triangularis. Next base: position 41,675,704 of record OZ021724.1, on the reverse strand, counting down.
GAAATAATTTTAATTAATAAAATATTTTAGCAAATTCCTAAAATGTTCTTTCTAAAATTATCTTTGATAATTAAAAATTGATTAACAGTACGCATATAATTTTTGTTAAGTTATTTATTTTTAAACACCTACTGAAAAATTAGCATTACTATTTCTCCTCAAAAGATGGCGCCATCTGTATATAAGACTTATAAAATATATTTACACTTAAATTCGCCAACTTCCGTAGCTAAAGAATTCCTCTCTCAGGGTTGCCATGTTGTGGGGTTCTTTTTCGACGCCTTCGGTGTAGCTGACCACAAGAGAAAGAAAAAAAAAGGGGAGGGGGGCTGGGTCGCAAGTATAAGATTGTCCCAAGAAGGTTGTTTTTACAACGAGGGAAATGAAGTCAATTACGGTAGAGGACGATATGATAGAGGATAACGAAAAGGGAAGGATTTCCAAGAATTTTGATCCTACGAAGACAACAAAGATGAATAAATGGTTCCTTCAGAAGTTTATTTCGGTGGAAATTTACGTTATAGATATTTATAAGTTTTTCTAAATAACATTTAAGAAAGGGTTTATCTCATCCCTGTAAACAAAATTCATCAGACTTTTTAGGGTAATGCACTTTTCTTTTATTCAGATAGATTTAATTAATAGACATCTGAGTGGACGAATACCATCAAATTCAAATAATACAATAAATTTTTACATGAATTACATTTTTATACTAATGAATATTTATATGAAAATTTAAAAAACATCTCATATTTAATTTTACAGTAGGAACTTTATAAAATTCCACTTTTAGTTTTACATAACTGGATTCCTAGATACTATTGAAAAAAAAAAAATAATTTCATATTGGAATTAAAATTAATCGAAATTTACTTTTTAATATGTACATTTGCTATCTTAATTTAATTATAGATATTTTGCAACTAATATGCATCCACAATCTTAAAAATATTATTACTTGAAATATATAAAATTTGAATCGTCGGTAAGAGTAGAGGACGTTAACAATATCTTACCACTTACCTGAAAAAACTTAACGTTTATATATATATATATATATATATATATATATATATATATATATATATATATATATATATATATATATATATATATATATATATATATATATATATATATATATATATATATATATATATATATATATATATATATATATATATATATATATATATATATATATATATATATATATATATATAAAACCAGAAGAAGTGATGAAATCTAATCGTTGTTCCCAAGCAGGGCTGCATTTCCTTTCTTTGTGGTAGTTTTACTCGTACACAATTAAATAAACTGGGATTATTTTTGGAGCCTCATTTGGTAGTATTGGCAGGATAGCCTTTTGTAGAATTGATCGCTATTCAGTAGAATGGTACAAGTAGCACAAGCATATACAATAAGATTATTTCAAAAAAATGCTAGCCTGCAAAGATTTCATAACTTTTTTCGGCTAACTATTTTACTTGAAAAAAGTCGCTTCTAATTAAACAAACTTGCCATCATTCAATCGCATTAAAATCCGATCATTGTCGAAACACTTTCCCGTTGCCAAATTTTTTTAAATAAATAAATAATAAAACCATTTCAATCAAGAGTAAATAAATGATAGTTTGATGACGTTCACGTTCATTTTTAATAAATAATAATGTTTTTGATATCGGCGCTGTGTTAATGAATATAAAAATTGACAAAGCAAAAAATGACTTTTTTTTAAACTCTGTTTTTATAAGTGTTTCCCCCCCCCCCCTTTTTTTTCTTTTTTCTAATTTCCTAAGTTATAGGGAGAGTATTACCAGTAAAAAAAGCATCCTATCGTATCTCCAGCGTAATAATTTTCTGACAATACATCAGGCTTGAAATTATATGCTGAGAAATAAAATGGCCTCTTCACTGGTCACAACTCCTATATTATACATTGAGACAAGCTTCGTCTGTGTTTAAGAACCAATAGTCAAATAATAAAAATATAAGAATTAACAAATAATAAGTAAGCTAATCATTTATACCAATGTGCAAAGAATTAAACTTTTTAAATAAAAAAATTGTGGCGAAACTAGCATTTTATCGCAATGCTTGCAGTAAAATATTTAATCACATGAGTGCAATAAAGTACTCTTCATAACAACTCGCAAAAAAATTGAACTTAAGTTAATTAGAAATCGTGGTGAAAATAACAATTTAGTGCAGTAATGTTTATCGCACGCCTCAGTCTTAATTTCTACATAATCTTGGTATAGAGATGTTATATTTTCAGGGGGCACTGGGATCGGACACCTAAAAAAAAGGGCATTGGGACCGGGCAAAGGGAGACAGCACTGATTACTGACTGGGTGGGGATCTTTTGTCAATCTGCCCTATTCCTCAGGCAAAAAAGAGGGATCAACCCCTCGCGTTTTTTCAGTCAAAAGTCGCCTCTCCTCTTATAGAGATGTTTGATTAAGCGGAAATAGACTTGATATTCTATGATAGTGAGAGAGAGAGACGAGTGTCGTCCCAGTTGCGCGATGTGATCTAACGGTCGAAATTTCTACACTTTTACGTGACAGGTTACCCATATACCCTCTTTCTCAAATTTCTTTATAGTGCGTTATTGTTGTCCCTTTAATTCCTGTAGTTTCTATTTTCTAAGGTAAGGCATTATCAGTAAAAAAAAAAAAAAAAGCATCCTATCGTATCTCCGTTGTAATAATTGTCCGGCAATACATCAGGCTTAAAATTAAAAACTGAGAAATAAGATAAATATAACTAAAAAAAATTAGTATGTTAAACAACATGTAATTCAACACGTTTGTTTGAACATATGCAGTTAGGTGATATTCAATGACTGAAAACTTTTCTTGTTAAGGATAACGAGGCAAAATCTTCGGTGGGCCAAACGAATTGAAACTTTGCAGATTGGCTCACTATGAAAGACAATATATTCAATTAAGTTTTTGGGGAAATAAAAAGTAGTTAATAGTTTGGAATGTTTGTTTCCTTAGTATTTGTCGAAGACTATGACAACTCGATCTGAGCTCAAAAACCGCGATAGCATATAAAAATTAGCAATGCAAATAAAGGATTTGAATTAAAAAAAAAAAAAAAAAACTTGTTTTAATGGATTTTTATTGCATCTTCTGTTTGAAGTAGTGTTATTTGAATGCCACGAGATCTGGCTTACAAAATAAAAAAAAAACTTAGAAAAAGAAGAGAAAATCGTTAAAAAATATTTATTATGTATTTTTATCACTTTTCTGGTACAAGAATGTTTCCGACTCTACCTTTTTTCGACTAAAGCTGTATAGATCGATCTGTAACCGCCATTGTTGTTACGGAGAGGTCCTTCAAATTGAAGCAACTGCCGAATCACCATAGTTTAAATATCCTTGGACCTGTAGGGTAACTTCCTTAGAGCGAGTTAGGGCGGGTCTTAAGTGTTAAGATATAAATAATGTAGAGACATATACCCATGTATTCAATAGACATTTTTTTAAATCCTGAGAAATTGCTATAAACAAAGCTTTTATAAATATCCGTTTCATGACAACTTTCTGGAATTTTGTAGAACTATTGAAAGTAGTCTCATTCCAAGTAAGAGGTCAAGATTAGTGCCGCGTAGTCTGTTTGTCAAAAACGCTCTAGCAAATACAAAGTACTAATTTGATAGCGGATCCCTCTGATCTCCATTCTAACAATTGCATCCCTGCAGTAAAGAAGCCATTAATCTGCTCCAGTCAAGGGCGGTCAAAGCAAATTTTTAGCAATAAGCGAGAACAATTCTGCTCCTCCCCCCCCCCCTCCATTTTATTAAACTGTTATCTCTTTCCAAATTTTAGAGTTCTGAATCTAATCATTTTTAAAGATTTATGTTCTATGCAAATTGTAAACTAATTTTTAAGTATTAAATTTATTTAAAGATATGTTTAAAAACCGCAAAAATAACAATAAGTCGGCAGGCTAAAGCAGAAAGAAAGAGCGTGAAATTAAAAAAAAAATTAAATAAATTTTACATTTATATTTTTGAAATATGTTATCCATTTTTCCTCTTCTGCTGATATACGTCACAAGTTTTATTAAAAAAAAATTAAGAGTTTGAAGAGGTTAATTCATGTTCTTTAACATATAAGTAGTATAATTATTTAAGAAATATTATGAATGTGTAAATTTATCAAAAAATATGTTTCAGTCCCTTTAAATGAGATAAACAAACATTACTTATCAAAAATGGAACGTGATTAAAATTTAAAAATGCAACTAAAAACAAAATAGAAATTTAAATTATACCATTAAAATTCTTTGACATGATTCTGAATTAACTATTTATGAAAAATTATTGTTTTCTTATTTATTAACATGATAATTATTCTTGGTTTTGTGGGTGAAACTCCTTTTACAATCACATTTCGAAAACGATTACTGCAATAGAGAACTAATTTAGCAGTTGTATAACACCACTTATTTTTTTACTTACAAGCTAAAATGAAAAGTAAAGACAAATATGTTATAATTTAGGAAGATCATCCTCATAGGCTTAACCATAGGACTAACTAATGATCAGTTGCCCCATTTATTAGACAGTAGTATGTTTTCAATACAATTTACAAATATGAATTTTTAATTTAATGAACCTTTAATCAAATTAAGAAAAGGAAAAAAAATGAAGTTTTAACTTAATGAAGAGAAACTACTAAATAATTTACAACTGTTATTATTTGCTTCATTTAATGTTTTTAAACAGTAAAATTAAAAATAAAGAACAGATTAAAACATGATATACTTCTACTTACAAAGTTTGGCAAAATAAAATAATAAATTTACTTTTAAAACTTAACACAAAAGGCCACACACAGAGAGTAAATGCCCTCTCTACTTTCAAAGAAACTTATGCCAGCTTCTAAATAGTTGAAGAGGTGGGGACACCAAGTCATTCTAAGAAAATTCCTCCCTTCGGTAATAAACGACCCCCCACCGTCAATCCTGTTGACCGCCGTACATGATTTTTGCAGTCGGGACAAATGGATATCTCTTTTGCCATCACATTGTCAATCTGACGTATTGGTACACATTCCCATCCAAGAAAAAGGGAACTTTATAGTGCTGATGAGTCTAGCACAATGGTTTGAGGGTCGTATATCATATTTTATTGCCGTCTCTGTCTGGTGCTTTTTTAAGAAGCTGGTCAGTAAGCAATTCTCACTACCTATTGGCGACAATTACATCTACCACTTAGGAAATGGGGGCAAGCCAAGATCCCCATCCTTTCTGTGTTGTTCTCCCCTCTGCCTTTTAAATGAAACGTGTTATATCTTCAAGCATTTTTGCAACTGAAAACAGCTTTTTTTAAAGAAGAGGTTCTTATCTTCTTGGCAAGTTCCATGAAGCTTAGGTAGAATATTTGAAACTGGAATTTTACATCATTCTCCAAAGAGAATCATCAGAGTAAGACTTTTTAGGAAATTTACGCATTTTAAAGAAAATAAATGTTGAAAAATTGTGTTAAAAAGACAAAGATATTTTTTTCAACTATAATTTATAACGTTTCCTTCTAGAATAGTTGAGGATGTAAGTAAATGTTTTTGGAAAGATGGGGAAAGGTAAAGCCTCGTTTTGTTCGCAAAGGGCGTCGCAGATACTAAGGACGGTCCTGCTAACAAATATTTACAATATAATGTTAGAAACTAAGAATATTTTTTTTTACTACATATCCGTAACCTAAGAGAGTTTTCATGTTAAAAAATATAGGCTTTATTTTATATTGATGTTCGAATCTGTTTTTAACAATTGACATATAAAACTAAATGAAAAAATTATTTTAATATTTTGAAAAGATGTATTAAAAAATAGCTTGATTCCTTAAAGAACTATGCAATTTAGCAGTTCTACAATGGATCGAACCCTAATAGGGATTTCGTTATAGTTTGACAGCTTGAGAGACAATCATTAAAATTTAAAACAATTAAACTTTAATAGACATGCTATAATTTCGCAGAAAACTGTTTTCTGCTTTTTTCACATGGATTTCGGTGAAAATTGAAAAGTTTGAAAGAAATGATACTATGGTATTTTCCCATCGACCCTTTTCGCTATTCAAAAAATGCCACCAAGTGGTACTAAGGTGTTCGGATAAATTGTGTCGCGATTTCAAAAGTTGACTGGAATAAAAGTACTATATTGTTCAGGGGTTGTCGAACGTCAGCGAGCACGGGTCAAACACCCAAATAAAGTTAATGAGGCTAATTAATTTTTTGCTAAAATACTGTTTAAGGCTTTACTCCAGCAATTCTCAACCTGTGGGGCGCTCCCCCCTAGGGGGGCGCGAGCACACTAAAGGGGAGGCGCGAGAATATCCAAGAGAAAATATTATTTTAAAAAATTGGTTAACTGACTGAAAGGAAAGCATACATACACATAGAAAACAAAATTCATTTCGACATATTTAACAAATAAAGTAAAACAACTTACTAAATCAAAACTTAATCAAAACATACAAAATTAAAAAAAAAAATTAATAATTATTAGTGACTTCCTTGGGCCTGTTTTGCAGAGCAAAGTTTTTCGAGGAAGGCTTAGTATTAGAAATAGCCACTTTCAGTTCTGTTTCTATATTTAGTCGATCTATATTTTGTCTTCAAAGAAGCCACAGCAGAAAATCAAGTTTCACGAAGGTAGGATGTTGAAAACAGTAATAGAATCCGAAATGCCCTTGTTTTTAGTACAGAAAAATCATCCTCTACTCCTGCCACAATTGAAATAGTGATTTATTACTAAATTGTCTTTTGGTTTCGCCATTTGTCGTGAAGTCTATGAATTTTTCTTTCTCATCAATTGAGAGTCCTTCGGGAGTCTTATGAAATGGATCCCTAACCCACTCGTAACTTGCTATCAGTTTGTCGTCACTATGAAAATACTTTTTAAAATTCTTTGCCAGCATGGCTAAATGATTTTCAATGGTTACAAAAATAACTTTTACATGTTCTTCTTCAGCCTTGTAAGTTTTAGTACAATCATCCACATTTGCAAACATTGTTAGGTTTTTTTGCTTTAAATTTCTGCTCCACAATTCCAATTCTTTATCACTCGTATCCAACATATGTGTATTTGCTCCTTGGAGTTGAAGATTCAAATTATTTAATTCCTAAAATATGTCGACCAAGTAGCTCAATTTCATCACAAATAAACCATCGAGAAAACTTTCGGCTTCCGTTGTGTTTTCTTCTAGGAAAATTGCGATTTCTTCTCTGAATTCATAAACAAGTTGTAAAAATTTCCCACTTGATAACTATCTTGCCCCGCAATAAAATAGTAACGCTGAATGTACCGAACCCATGTCTTTAAAAAGTGCGGAAAAGATTCTCGATTTCAGGTGTCTTATTTTTATATACCGTAGTTAACACAATATTCAGACCACGACTCATTTATTCTTTCGAAGCCAAAGCTTCTCTGTGAATTAGGCAATGTGTCCAGACGCACTGAGGCGATTTTTGTTTTACAAGTGCTTGTATACCTTGGAATTTTCTGGTCATTGAACGAGCACCATCGCTGCATATTCCGACGTAATTTTTCCATTCTATGTTTGCCTCGTTCATAAAATCTTTTAAAATAGCAAATAATGCGAGCGCTGTTGTTTGGAGTTCGATTGGTTTTCAGAAAAGTAGTTCTGCTACTATTGACATATTATCACAAAATCGAACTTAGGCAATTAAATGAGCATCTTTATTACTATCTGTTGCTTCATCAAGCTGTATTGAAAACAATTCGTCACGCAACTTCGAGAAAAGCTGACACTGTACATCTTCAGCTATATCACCAATTCGACTAGCAACAATATCATTTGAAAGAGGTATGGACTGCAGTTGTTTTGAAAAATTATCTCCAAACATAGTTTCTACAATCTCAATTGCTGCTGGCCAAATAAGCTCTTCACCAATGGTGTAAGGTTTTTTACATCTGGTTATTTTATATGAAACTTTGTAAGATGCAAATAAAGCTTTTTTATTTACTGACAAAGTTTCTTCAAAAAATGATTTTTGCTTTTTATACGACTTTAATTTTAATTCGAAGAATTCTCTGGGTTTGTTGAGGTATCCACTATGAAGCATTTCCAAATGCCGTTTTAGTTTATTAGATTTCCTGCTGTCTGCGGCCAATATTTCTGAGCAAATGATACATAGGGGCCTTTCTTCTTCACTTACTTCAGTACTGTTAAATCCAAAATGTAAGTATTCTTGAGAATATTTTCTTGATTTTATTTTCGGAACCACGCATGTCTGTGTGCTTGTTGATACTTGACTATCGTCTCATGCCCGTTTACTTCCGCTTAAAAATTTATCCATGAGTCTGCATAAATCTGCTGCCGTGAATTTAATATGGTGAATTGCAATTAACACGAAAACATATTTTACATACACATTCACGATAGATTCGATAGCGATAGAAGGATCGACTCGAAAGAGACTGGCTGGAATTGAAACTTGTGTTATAGAACATTTTCCTTCTTCCTATGAGAAAGCATTTGCTCTGCGCATGCTCGAGATGGCATTGGTCGTGTTCACCGCCCACTTGGCAAAATGTCAGATGTGGTTTCTCGCCAACGTTGGCTCGCTTACTCTTGTTTTAGCAGTTAGTTAAAAATAATTTACAAACAGAATCCAAAATATTCAATATATATTATTGTTGCATACATTTTATTGTAAGCAGGGGCGCGATGAAAATTATGATTGAAAACTGGGCCGCGAATACTGAAAGGTTGAGAAACGCTGCTTTACTCAAAGGTTATATTCAAAATAAGTACAAAAGTGGCCTTGTTTCCGCTTTTTATCCCCTTTTAATTTCTTGCAAGTCAAATATCTATTCTAACTATAAAAAAGTTCTGTAATAGCTTTTAATATTAACTTTTCTTTATAAGAAATTCAGTTAATTAATATTCATGGATTACATATTTTACATATCCTGTGCAAAAATAGCCATTTAATTTATATATTTTGTTTTGTAATAAAATAAACATGGAGTTAATTTGTTTGCCACAAAGCCAATTAAATGGGAATAGCGAGCCCTAACGGAAACTTTCTTCATGCAATAATTCTTTTTCCATTGAGCTTAAGAACAATTATGCCTAAATCTGTATTTGATTCCTTCCTCTCAAAGTATACATTATAATTAAAATCAAGATGTAAATATTATTAGTTATTTCAAAGCTTAAATATATTGTTCTAGTAAATGTTTTGAAATAAAGCATTTCATACATCAACATAAGGTTGTTTGACTGTGATATTTGTTAGTTCCCAACTGAAAGAGCTTTTGGAGTTTTAAAAGAAATTATTTTTTAAATTCTCATCGATTAATATTTAACACTATTAATAAAGATTAATGATATATATTGATTCCGATCTCATTGGTAAAATCTAAATAACACAGCTTATGACACTTGTAATAATTATTAATAACTTAGTAAGCACATACCTGAAATATTTTTTAACAAAGGTACCATACTTATACCTTAGATTTTATAAACTTTACATTATTCCGTTTCAAAAACTATGCGCTTTTTTTTTTTTTTTTTTAAATAAATCTAAAAACTAATTTTTAGCTGCAAAACACAATCAAATTAATTTTTAAGAACTAATCATTTAAGTGTTTCTTAAGCATAAAATATTTAATTATTTCTTAAGATTATAATTAAATAATTAGTTTTAAGTTCATATTTTTGGGTTCTTAATTTGAAATTAAATCGATTACCCAGCGTCAAATCTCTATGAGCATTGGCTATGCAGTTTTTATATATAAAATAGTCTTTTCTCTTGTATTATAAAAACATTTCAGTCTGTAGATAGGTCTACAGCTGTAATAAATTTTTTATTCATAAATATTTGACAACTATTAAGTCCTTTTTTATACATTAATTTTAAAATTTGAGAATGTTATTCGATTTATATTCTATCCATATTATAATTCGTTGGTTAAATGAATTTTATATAAAGACGTAAATTCTTTATATATATATTTAACTAAATTTCTTCGCAAATATTTCATAAAAAATGAAAAGAATCTACCATAGAAGACAGCCAGCCTCCCAGACATAGTAAAGGCTGCAATTTCTAAAAAGATTGCTTGCAGAAAAGACTTTATTCTGTCCATCGAAAACACATGTGTTATCCTCACTCACACGTTATTCAGTTCATCGAAAACACCTGTGTTCAGGCGCTTAGCCCGGGGAAGGGTTATATCCCCTCCCGAAATTTTCCCGTTTGCTACTAGAACACAAAAATTAAAGGACTTGTTTTGTTTGAAATTGTAACTTTAAAGGGTATTGTTTTAATTTAATTTTCATAACCCTTTCCGAAAAAAAATTATGGCTACTCCCTTGGGCCTGTGTTACCCTCAATCACACTTTATTTAGTTGATCAGTTAACTTAAAAGCACATGCAATGCGTTTCAAAAGGAATACAAAACCCTTTTTCTCCCAGGTATTCTCACATTTTCAGCACACCCTTAAAGAATTTTCTTTGTACCGTAATAGGGGGGTGAAGTTCTGATCCAGATCACTGAGCCCACAGATTCAGTACACAAAGGACCGAAGTACCAATAACGGTTACGTGGCACTGGCTTACGTGGTTTTGACCCTGCTGTGGCTTTAGCGTAATATTAAAAAGATCTCCGTGGTCTTAGGATACACATTCCTTATGCACCTGTGTTTGACTCCCCCTCCCCCCTCCCAAACGCTTATCTCTTTTGGGGTGGAAAAGGGGGATTAATTCTTTGTGTTTGAAATTTTTTCAATAATTGTATTTGGAAAAATATCTAGGGAAAGAACAGGTTTCCCACTTTATATTGGACGATTAAAGACAGTAATGTGACACTTTTTGAATGTGTTGGTATTTAGTTTATTCACATTTTGTATTTTACGTTTGATGTGAGAACATATATTTTATATCAACATTAGCTAAGGAAAGTGAAATTTTTAAAACCAAAAGAAGAAACTTCTGTTTGGTTATCTCTATCGCCAACATAAAAAAACTTAAGAAGTTCTTAGTTTATTATAAGTGAAAGAGAAAAGTACAACTACAGAGGTGTGTGAAAAGTGATCATTCCTGTATTCCAAATGCAGCAGAAATAGAAGTAAGAAGAAAAGTAGAAAACTGTAAAAAGAGATCTAGGGAGGGCATATCAGTCACTGTGAATATCATTTTCAAAGAAGAATTTTCTGAAATCTACAATAAAGGGTATGATCTTGTAACGGAAAGTCCCACTTACAATAGTGCAAAAATTGCTTTATGCACAGAGAACACATTTTAACTTTATAATTAAGATTTTATGTATTTATAGTAATAAAACAAGCTGTGTGTCTGCCTGTCGCTCTGTGGATCTACAGAAACCTACTTAAAATTGGAGTAGAGCTCTGAAATTTTCAACATAAGAAGTTTTGGCTTTCTAATTTTATGTATGTCAAACAGAATGTTAACATTTTAATTAGTTCTTTTTTAAGTAATTCTTTTAATTAATTTTTTTTTTCAAAGTGACTTCAAAGGGAGATATAGCTCTGAAATTTTCAACATAAGTAGTTATACCCATCTAATTGAACTTTTGATAAATAGAATGCTAAAATTTCAATTAGTTATTTTTTAATTAATTTTCTTAATTAAATAACAATTTTTTTTACAAAATGACTTCTAAAAGGGTTACAGTTCTGAAATTTTCAACATAAGTAGTTTTGGTCAGCTAATTGGTTTTTTGAAAAACAGAATTTTAAATTTTTATTTAGTTCTTTTAAATTAATTTTTTTAATTAATTAATAAATATTTTACAAAACGATTTCTAATTGGGCTACAGCTCTGAAAATTTCAACAAAAGTAGTTTTAGCCTTTTAAAAACAGAAGCCGCTTTTGAAAAACAGAATTTTAAATTTTTATTTAGTTCCTTTTTAATTAATTTTTTTAATATATATATATATATATATACATATATATATATATATATATATCGTCGTATCGATATATGACTCAAATTCTAAGTTTACATTTTAGTTTTATTCTATCTTCAAAGATACAGATAAACTCACTTTAAAATCAAAAACTTAATTATTTAAATTTAAAATCTATATTTATTTGAAATTTTTTCCACTGTTCTCGGTGGGCGCCTGGTTGGAGCCAATTTGTAAGCTGCTCTAACCTCAGGGTGGGTATTCGGCGAAAAACAAGTGCATTGCATGGGGAAAATGAGAAGGGATCCCCCTTCTTTCTTCTATAACATTTCTTGCTGACTACCAGAAAAAAATATTTATCTATTTTTATCGATCGCCAATTTCGCGCCAAGCACAAAACTACAGCAGGGCCATCTGTTGGCCTAGATTATAACTCTTCTAAAATCTAAACAAATTGTTTTGCGAATTATAACACACAGAGATATATGTGTTTTTTTAATTGAAATGAAAATACATTAAACAAAATCTGTCTTTTTATTTATCGCAAAAATCTATTCAAATAAAACAAACACTCTCCCCAAAAATATGTTCCATAAAAAAAGTTTCCTTTTCATGTATACTTGAAATTACAGATTTTTGAGAGAGCCTGTTTTGTCAATTTACTAAAGTTTTAATTTCTCCGGATTTGAAAATTTACGGGATATGCTCAGTCTATTAACCACCTAATATGCGTAAATTTTTTTCGAAAAACGAGCCTTATAAAATTTTTACTATGTTCATTTATGTATATAAAAAAAAATGCAAATAGAAAAATAACGACAAACTACAGGCACAAGGCCCATCAAGGTTGGTTTATTTTAACGCTTCTGAAAGGATCCCCCTTTGAACAATCCTCCGGTAAAAGTTCAGCATTTAAAATTAATTACACTAGTACAATTACGATTTGTGGAGACAGATTGTACCACTTTTATCAGTCACCTAGTAAAATTTTTACCATTTGAAAAGGTACTATATGCTATAGTTACAGGGGCGGATTTAGAGGTCAATCAAGGGGGGTGCGATTATGAACGTGAGTGTTTACAGTGGCGGTGATAGTTTGTCAACTTGGGGAAGAGAGGGGGGAGGGGTATCATCAATTAGTATGATACTACTAGGGTTCAATGAAACATAAAAATTAGAGGGTTTGACAAACCTCGTTTGCACCCCATGTAACACATTACCTCGAAAATGTAATAAAAAATTAAATTTTAAATATTTAATAAAAAATATTTAAGAGAACAAAAAAATATCTCATGCAGATTAGGTGAAGTGTAAAAAAAGCTCAGCAATCCTGAAAATTGAACTTTTTTATACAAGTTAATTTACCAATACATTAAACATCATAAATCAATTGATGCAGAAAAAGGCGATAGATCTTTTAACAACTTTAGACAACATTGCAGGTACGTAAAACTCTATATTCATAAGGTTTTAATAATTTCCAAAGTTAAACAATGCTTTTCAACTCTGTTTGACATCACATTAGTAAATTAAAATATAAGTTACATAAACTTGAGACTACACACTATAATATTGGTCACTGCATTCAAATTTGATATGGTATTATTTACTGTTTCCAAATTTTCCTTCATTTAAATGAAAATGGAGAGTTTGGCGATATTTTTGGCAATAATTTTTACATGGGACAAGAAAAAAAAGTAATAATAAAAAAAAAACGCATAACCGACGAAATTGGTGATGATATTCAATAGACATTACACTGTCCTTTCTTGAACGAAAAGCAGAAACATATCAATCGTTGATGGGCGATGCACAAGGGCAGAGAGCTTTGCGTTAAAGACACTCATTTTTCAACCTTTTACGCTTTTATCAGATTTCTACTGGAAATTCGGAGGTGGGGGCGATTAAAACACCTTAAGAGGCATTAGATTCATGATTTCACCCTTATGTGAATGCTCAAACTTAATCGTAGGTCCCATGGCTACCACTAACCCGAACACCAAATTTGAATATCGTACGTCAATTCGTTTAGGAGCTATGCTGACCATGTACGCATAAACATTTTATCTAGACCACTTTTTTGAAATCGGGATGTTTCAAAACCTGGGGAAATGAAAGAAAAATAGATTTTTTTTCTGAATGCTATACATTTTCATTACCCTATGTAAACATATAGGTAATTGAAAGTAATTGATAGGTAAGTAAAAACGTGTTTGGCTATGATTCTCAATATTTTGAAAAGAAGTATAATTACAACATAGAACTCACTTTAAAATGTTAAGGATAAATAACTTTTTTATAATTTAAGAAAGTAATTTTGTTTGACATTGTCAAAGGGTATTTATGATTTTGCATATGAGAGCGTGCTTATACAATGCTTATTCCTGTAAAAACAGTTTATTTTTATAAGAATGAAATATTTTATTATAATATATTCAAATATTATGCTGATAATTGCATAAAATATCGAATATCAATGTGTACAGTAAGTCCCTTCTTCGGATCATTCGGACAAAAATGAAATATTTAAAAAAAGATTGGAAAAAAAAACAAATGTCTAAACAAATATTGTTAATGAAAAATTACATTTTGTAAAATAAGAAGTAAAATTAAAAAATATATATTTATATTACCAAAGTTTAGTCACATTAACACTATATATTGATGCACTAAGACTACTCTAACTACATTAACATATATTCGAACTTTATAGTAAAAAAAGAGACAAGGTGAGTGTGTGTACAGTTTTTTTAATAAAAAAAAAATTATCTTCAAATATAAGATAGTTTTTACTATGGCTCTTCCAAGATTTTTTTTATTTATTATGTAAACTTTCTTTTCTTTTTATTGGTTACATGCGCCTCAACAATATTAGTATAAAAATCTATAAAGATTTTCTGTATTAATCCAGTATAAATTTCTTTTAAAACTTTAATATAATTCTAATTTGGTTAGAGGACTATAATACCAAACGGTACGTTTGCTTTATTTCTGACAGGTAGAAATTAGTAAATCTTTTTGAAATTTTGTATTAGTACTGCTGGGAAAATCTGGAAATGCTGTTTAAACATTATCATAAAATTTTTGAAATGAAAACTTTAAGAAATAACTGTTCGGATTTTTGCTAATTACGCTTCAAGAACAACAATATATTTAAAACTTCATTGGGTTGAATTCATTTTGATTTATTATTTCATTTATAAGGAATAGCATGTAAAGCGAACAGCCATATAAGCCCTTTTCATCTTAAAGTTTTATATTTTCCTTTAGTTGCGATAATTTTCTAAAAAGATGGATTTTAATTGTACCCAACCTGTACTTTAATATAAATTTTGAGATTGGTTTAACATAACTGTATATTTTCTCTTATAAATATGATTTAAGAAGAACTTAAATTAGGAAAATGTACTCAAAGCCCATCTTAAACCGTCAATACACAAATCCTCATATTTAAAATAAAAAAAAAATAAAAAAAAGCAGCAGGTTTTTCAAACAATAAACTTAACATTATCTGAAAATCAGTTTGTTTAACTCTCTGCGTTTTATTCAAATAAAATTCCAAACTAAATTAGTTACATCAGGTGAAATTGTAATAATAATAATTTTCATGTAACCATAGGACCTTCTTTTTCATCACAAGTGTCATCTCTAATCGGTTACATATTGTGTCTCATATTAGATATATTAGTAGTCATATTACCATCAAGTTTGAGTCACGCACACAAAAACACATTTAAAATTAGAATTAAAAAAAAAATTAAATTTAAAAAGTTGTTAACATTAAATGATTTAAATTATTTGTAAGTCATCGGTATTGTTCCTAATATTTCAGTAATTTATACTTAAATAATCAACTCTTACAAAACAATTTTGGCTTTTATTTAACAGAGCAAATAAAAACTCAAAAGCTGCGAATGCGCAATATTTACAAATTTGCAATCTAAGCTGACCAGTTTTGAAATTATATGTTAAATTACTTGATATTCTTCTAGTAGCAATAAATGTCGCTGTATCGGATATTTCCAGGCATTGCACCGGAACAACGTTAGATTTGATTAGTTTGTTTATCAAGCAGAGAACATCTACCAGATGGTCTTTCAAGGGAAATATGGACTTCATCTTAAATAAGAGAAACCTCAGAAAACTATCAGGAAGTAGCTCAACAATCGACGCGAGATTACTAGTCAAATTTTTTAAAAGTGTTTACTCAATTTGAAAACAGACTACAGAGAGCCAAATATTGCTCGATCCGGTGACTTTTCGCGAGGTGTGAGATTGGAGCATAGCAATATTTAAAAACGTGTTTGGCTATGATCCTGAATATTTTGAAAAGAAGTTAAAAGCTATATAGAACTCACTTTATACTGTTAAGGATAAATTACATTTTATAATTTACGAAAGCAATTTTGTTTGACATTATCAAAGGGCTTTTATGATTTTGCATATGAAAGGGTGCAGATACAATGGATTATCCAGTAAAATCAGTTTATTTTTATAAGAATTAAATATTTTATTATAATCTATTCATATACTGATGGTATTGAATTGAGAGTTACGTTGATAATTGCATAAAATGCCAAATATGAGTGTTTCTGATCATTCGGTAAAAAATGAAATATTCAAACATATTTAGAAAAAAAAGCAAACGTCTAAACTAAAACAAATTGTTAATGATATATTATATTTTTTAAAATAAATAGTAACTTTTAAAAAATCTTATCATGCTTATATATTATTATCAATTATCTTGCACTGCCATACCAATTGAAGAAACAAACAGTCTTGACATCGCTCGCACACTCCAATTCAAGCAAGAATGACCATTCCATTCGCTTGTCCCTTCCACCCCAGAGTAGAGGCATTTTAGTAATTTCCCACATAACCAGTGTTATCCACTGGACATCTATGTTTCGTCCACATGATCTATTAGATGTACAGGAGATGTAATAGACATCTAAAGCAACGTTATCCTTGACATCCAATTTTGAAACATCTATTAGATGTTCACGAAAGCATGTCTTTTCGACTTTCCATTTCTAGAGATCTAATGGAGGTCTATCAAATCCAGTCTATTCGACCTTGTGGTATTGCATATGATAGCCACTCCCCACATAGCCAAAACTCGTCCAATAGATATCTACTGGATATGCTCTTAAAAAAATGAAATATCTACTAGAGCATACACTTTTAACGATAATAGACGGCAAAAGGATGGTCAAATGTCCCGGAAATCATTGTACTTTATACATCCATTGTACTTCCACAATGTCTATTGATAAGATTTTCTCTGGACATTGCAGACGGCCAAAAGACATTTAGTTATCATCTACAAAATCCAATGGACGATCAATAGATGTTTATTAGATATCCACAAAATCCGGGAAAAAATCGGGAAAAATTAAAAAAAAATTAAATTAAAACTTTGCACGGGTAACCATATACATATTGGTTAAGTCAGGTCATCGCAGACAGCCATGGTCAACTGCAGTGATAAAGTACCTTTTCAAATGGTAAAAATTAATTTGATGAAAAAAGTATGATAAATTATTTATAAAATAAATGTAGAAAACTGTGCCCTTTTTTTTTCTTCTTTTTTTTTTTTTTTTAATTCATTTCGTGAATCCGAAATAATTTACTGAATGAGTTAATTTCAATATAGATTTTTTTATACTTTTAACGGGTATGCATATAATTTATTTAAAGTGCATTTTAACTTGGAGAATAGGTGTTGATAACTATTGTAAAAATAATATTCACTTTACTAAGTTTCTAGTTTCAAATTTGCAAAGCGGAATTCGTGTATAATTAATGCATATAATCGTAATAATTTTAATTAATAAAATATTTTAGCAAATTCCTAAAATGTTCTTTTTAAAATTATCTTTGACAATTAAAAATTGATTAACAGTACGCATATAATTTTTATTAAGTTATTTATTTTTAAACACCTTTATTAGCATTACTATTTCTCCTCGAAAGATGGCGCCATCTGTATATAAGACTTATAAAATATATTTACACTTAAATTCGCCAATTTCCGTAGCCAAAGAGTCCCTCTCTCAGGGTTGCCATATTGTGGGGTTCTTTTTAGACACCTTCGGTGGCTGACCACATGAGAAAGAAAAAAAAAGGGGAGGGGGGCTGGGTCGCAAATAAGATTGTCCCAAGAAGGTTGTTTTTACAACGGGGGAAATGAAGTCAATTACGGTAGAGGACGATACGATAGAGGATAACCAAGGGAAGGATTTCCAAGAATTTTGATCCTACGAAGACAACAAAGATGAATAAATGGTTCCTTCAGAAATTTATTTCGGTGGAAATTTATGTTTAAAGATATTTATAAGTTTTTCTAAATAAGATTTAAGAATGGGTTTATCTCATCCCTGTAAACAAAATTTATCAGACCTTTTAGAGTAATACACTTTTCTCTTATTCAGATAGATTTAATGAATAGACATCTGAGTGGACGAATACCATCAAATTCAAATAATACAATAAATTTTTACATGAATTACATTTTTATACTAATGAATATTTATATGAAAATTTAAAAAACATCCCATATTTAATTTTACTGTAGGAACTTTATAAAATTCCACTTTTAGTTTTACATAACTGGATTCCTAGATACTATTAAAAAAAATGTAATTTTCATATTGGAATTAAAATTAATCGAAATTTACTTTTTAATATGTACATTTGCTATCTTAATTTAATTATAGATATTTTGCAACTAATATGTATCCACAATCTTAAAAATATTATTACTTGAAATATATAAAATTTGGATCGTCGATATATATATATATATATAAACGTTAAGTCTAATCGTTAAGAATCTAATTGTTGTTCCCAAGCGGGGCCGCATTTCATTTCTTTGTGGTAGTTTTACTCGTACACAATTAAATAAATTGGGATTATTTTTAGGAGCCTCATTTGGTAGTATTGGTAGGATAGCCTTTTATAGAATTGATCGCTATTCAATAGGATGGTACAAGTAGCACAAGTATATACAATAAGATTATTTCCAAAAAATGGCCTGCAAAGATTTCATAACTTTTTTCAGCTAACTATTTTACTTGACTTTTTTTCTTTTAATTACATAGGTATACATGGGGTAATGAAAGTAAAGCATTCTATAAAAAAAAAATTTCAAAAATCGATTTTTTTTTTTTAATTTTTTTAATTTTTGCATTTCTCCACGTCTTGGAACATTCTGATTTCACTGTCTGTGGTTAGCATAACTCCCGAACAAATTGCCCTACTACGTACAAATTTGGTATGAAGGTTACTTGTGGCCATGGGTCCTAACTTTACGGTCTTCGTCAAAATAGCGTATGCCAGGGCTGCCCCTGACTGTAAGCTTTGAAAATAGTTGCTTTAGTAGCCTCAGATGTTAAAAATAGTAGCCAAAATAGTAGTCTCAGACATTGAAAATAGTAGTCTCAGTCGTTGAAAATAGTAGCCTCACTTTTCATAACAAAGATTGTTTTTTCAAGTCGGTAAAGACCTTCCTCTTGTTTTAAAGGTTTTAAGTTATCATCAAGATCGGAATAAAACTGTTGATTTACATAAACACAAAAACCCAGAGACACTCTTCTTTCAATTCAAAATAGTGTCTAATACATAACATCCCATACGATAAAAGGCATGTGTCTTGGGGGAGGCATTATCGTATTTACATAACTGCGATGAAAGTTGGCAACTCAACCTTACTCCCAGACAGCACCTAAGCAAAAAAAGCTAAACTTCACGCAAAAGCGGTGATAAAAATCGATTGGCAAAACAAGATACATATTTTTATTTTTTTTTAATTTCCAAAGTCAAACAACTTTTTGGCAGAAAAACAAGTTTTATGTTTAAACAATTATACTATATAATGACAATGACAGGCAAATTTAATTAAGGCCAGTTTTTAATTTTTTTAACAGGATAGCTACAGAATTCAAGAAACAAACTTCCCCAACATTTCTCTAATTTCCAGAAAATTCTCTGATGTGCATCTCTGTCGACGTTATCATTAAAAAAACGAAGAAAATATGACCAGTTTAAAAAATATATAAATTTGACTATTTACAATTATATTTACTTATCAAAGTATAATTGTACCAAAATATAAATTTAGGCTAAAAATCAAAACAAGCATCTTTAAGAGTATGAAAAAAATTTAAAACATTAATAAAAAAATATAAAATTCACATAAACCAATTTACAAACCACACCCATACTTGCTAACTTCAAGGAAAAGAAACTAGTTCAATACTTTTCTTTTTAATTTAAAAATAACAAAAATAAAACATGTTATTTTTTAAAAAATTCCATGACCCTTTGCCTGAATGTAAGCAGTAGCGCATTCAGATTTTTAAATTTTTGGAGGGGGAGGAGGATGTTTCAATTTTTTGTTTGATTTGTATTAAACATATAAATCAAAAACATCTCTTTCAGTTAATTACTTTTAATAAAATGTCAAAATTAAAGTACAAAAAAAAATCAAGTACAGGATCTAACCCTTTTTGTTTATTAATGCCTATAGATTTGTTGCACATCTAAAACAGTGCTGTGAAGGGTTAATAAAAACAAAAATATACGATGGAATCAATTTGAAATATAAAGGAATTTAGGGTTCTAATATATTCTATTGACAGAAAACACAAAACAAGAAGAAAACAATCATATCTGTAAAGGATGCACTCAGATTTAAGTTAGAGGATTTTTTTTAACAATAATGCGCCGGCGGTCGTGAAGCTTTAAGATAACCAAATATCTAACAGAAATAATGTGTAAATAATTGTTCCAAACATTACAATTATCTCAAAAAGTAAAAAAAAAAAACTAAAAAACTAGGGACATGAACATGCGGTTGTGGGCCGAGGAGAGGGGATTGGCTCAGCTGCCGAGAGTAGAAAAAGGTCGGAAACTTCATACACCCAAATCGGCTAACTAGCCAGGTATGACTTTTACGAAAAAGCACATGAAAAAAAACCTGTATTATTCAACGCACCGGGCATCCACTTCTTGTGACGCTTGCCGGGATAGATGTCCGCACGGGGAATGCGAGAAAGGAAGCTCAAAAATTTCGAAATTCTCCGACTAAAAGAGTAATTTTACGAAATACCTTGCCATTTACCTGAATTCCCGGTTCTGTCGCCACCCTGTTTAAGCTACATTCAAAGTAATTAAATTGCCTCAAAATTTAAATCAGTTTATTATTTATAAATTTAGCTACAACGTTGAAATTCTAATCATTCGGAATCGATTGACCTACACGGCGAAATCATCACCAATCTCGGACATAACGTCTATATAACATCAATTCTGTCCATACTGATAGCATTTTTTTCCGGCGTTCACCACAAATTAATTTTTTTATGTAGAGTAAATAAAGCGAAATAATTTGATATTTCAGTATATAATAGTGTATGCTCTAGCGCCTGGCAGAGCAAAAGATAAAACATAGGAACCTAACAGGCAGACGAAAATGACCGCGGTTGCCGTCAAAAACAACTATCTCGCGTGAGCGATTACTATCGTCGGACTAACAAAATAACATCTGTACCCGCGAATATGAACAACTATTTCGGTAGTATTTGCTCTCTCTCTCTCTCCCCCCCCCCCCCATTAAAAAAAATCACCGTTTTGAGAAGATTGTTAGTAACTTGATGCCGATGTTTTTCGTGCTACTATCGGACAGAATCCAATTTCTTAAAAAATAGCCGCCTCAGCCCAAAAATAGTTGAAGGTTTTGTTAAAAATAGTCGTTTTGGGCCCTTTTTTCATTGAAATAGTTGCCATAGTCGTCTGGCCACTAAAATAGTCGCTTTAGTAGCCTTTTTAGTCGCCTGTGGCAGCCCTGGTATGCGCATAAGTAAGGTAGCTGCCATTTAAAAAATCATGTTCAATGATTGCTAAGAAACGGCTCTAATGATTTTGTTCAAAATCGCTGTGAAAATGCCTCTTAAGGTGTTCTAATCATCTCCACCTCCGAAATTCCCGTAAAAAGTTAAAAACGAATGCTTTTAACACAGAGTTCTCTTTCCTTAAGCATACCTCATCAACGATCGTTTTTTCTTCTCTCCGCAGTTTCACTTATAGAAAGGACTATGTAAGAATTATCGAGAAGTATCGCTAAAATAATCAATTTGGCGGAGTGTTTTTTTTTTTTTTTTTTTTTTTTTTTTTTTTTTTTCTTCTTCCAAAGACCCATGCAAGATTTATTGCTAAAAATATCGCCAAACTGGCCATTTCTTCTAAATGAATGATAAAAATATACAAACGGCAAATGACACAAATTCAGTATTATAAACAAATTCAGTATTATAGTGTAATTGAAAGTTGTACGATGTTTCACACCCCTAGTTTTTTTAACGCTTAGTTGTTTTTGGTGAGATATCAGTTCTTTTTATTACGTTTTGTTAATATATTAACGATAGATGTTTTAGCGGGAATAATGGTATTTTCGCTCTAGACGCGTGATGTAAGTAATGACCATAATCTCTTCACAGTCTACTCTTTGTAGCGAAAGTGACAATTAATACCATGAGGAAATAATGTAGAGTTTAGGTTTGAAATTAAAATCTAGTTTATTTTCCGGATATAAGTATCCTCCTTAACACCAAGCAAAAATGTTTACTCGTAATTAAAAATATGTTCTATTTTGTTTTAACTTGAGTTTAAATACGAAAATAAATACTTAAAAAATTAGCACTTTTATAAAAATAATTATGCCATACTAAAAAAAAATCTTGCTTTAATTATGGAACAATTAATGACTACAAGTTTTACATTCTTATAAATATTTTAAAAAAGTGCTTCCAAAACCAAAAACGCTTAACAAACCAAACGCTTTAAGTTTGAAAAATAGCATTCGTTATCCTTTTGAGGAAATTTTCAGAAATCTTCGATGGTGTAATCATTAAAGTGACAGGCTGGTAATCAGAAGATACATGGATCGAGATCAGGTGGTTTTATCTACAAAATCTTTTATTTAAAAATGTTAGTGATTTGGTGTACTCAAAAGTGAAACACGCGAATAAGCATGTCATTTACTTAATTAGAGATTTTTTTTATATTTCTAATTACACTTTTTAGATATAGTTTAACTTAAAGTCAAATTCACTTTTTTACATTGAGCAAAAGAGGGATATTTGAAATCAGTTGACCGGTTTTAGTCTGGCACAACTTCCAGGATCCTTTCCGGAGGGTACAGAACCATTGCCCATCACACTCATTAAAACATGCAAAAAGAGCTTTCTAAGTTAAAGGGAGAGTATTACCAGTAAAAAAAGCATACTATCGTATCTCCAACGTAATAATTTTCTGACAATACATCAGGCTTGAAATTATATGCTGAGAAATAAAATGGTCTCTTCACTGGTCACAACTCCTATACTATACATTGAGACAAGCTTCGTCTGTGTTTAAGAACCAATAGTCAAATAATAAAAATATAAGAATTAACAAATAATAAGTAAGCTAATCATTTATACCAATGTGCAAAGAATTAAACTTTTTAAATAAAAAAATTGTGGCGAAACAAGCATTTTATCGCAATGCTTGCAGTAAAATATTTAATCACATGAGTGCAATAAAGTACTCTTTATAACAACTTGCAAAAAAATTGAACTTTAGTTAATCAGAAATTGTGGTGAAAATAACACTTTAGTGCAGTAATGTTTATCGCACGCCTCGGTCTTAATTGATCTTAATTCTCTATATAATCTTGGAATAGAGTTGTTATATTTTCAGGGGGCACTGGGATCGGACACCGAAAAAAAAGGGCATTGGGACCGGGCAAAGGGAGACAGCACTGATTACTGTCTGAGTGGGGATCTTTTGTCAATCTGCCCTATTCCTCAGGCAAATAAGAGGCCTCCCGTGTTTTTTCAGTTTAAGTAGCTTCTCCTCTTCTTCAAACCTATTAACGGTGCACTATAATGCGAAAAAGTGGGCACAGCAGGTGAAGGGGACATGGACGCTCTTCAGTTGAAAGAGATGTTTGATTAAGCGAAAATAGACCTGATATTCTATAATTCTTACATTATGGAATTAACTATTGTTATTTCAGGATTTCGGAAAGCTGAACTCCAATTGTTTATTTTAATTTCGAGCGTAATTAATTTTAAAAAAGAAATTCCAAAAGAAAAAGCACGTATGCAATTTTGAAACTATAGTTCACAGTTAAAATGCCAATTTTTAAAAAATTATCTGCTTTTATCCTATTTTTTTTTATAGCTGAGTATATTTTTGAAGTTGCGAGGTAGTTTTCAAACGCCAGTTGTCAAATATTTTTGGAGATTGAGAAAAAGAACTATTCATTTTACTGTACAATCATTGTATTTTATTGTATAATCATTGTATTGTATAATCATGGTGTTCTCTCAATTCTTGGAAAATGTTTTGATTTTTATTTATTAATAATCAGCTATAAGACACCTTGATATCGACTTTTAGAATTCTAGTGAACATTTATTTCCTTTGGTGCCTTTGTAATTCATTTTTGATTTCTTTTTCATTAACCTATAGGTAGATTTTGTATTTTTAAATCCTTTATATTCACTTATATTTTGTGTGTGTGTGTGAGAGAGAGAAATTTCTTTATAGTGAGTTACTGTTGCCCCTTTGATTCCTGTATATTCTATTTTCTAAGGTAAGGCATTATCAGTTTAAAAAAAACCCATCCTATCGTATCTCCGTTGTAATAATTGTCCGGCAATACATCAGGCTTGAAATTAAAAACTGAGAAATAAGATAATATAACTAAAAAAATTAGTATGTTAAACAACATGTAATTCAACATGTTTGTTTGAACATATGCAGTTAGGTGATATTCAATGACTGAAAACTTTTCTGGTTAAGGATAACGAGGCAAAATCTTCGGAGAGCCAAACGAGTTGAAACTTTGCAAATTGGCTCACTATGAAAGACAATATATTCAATTAAGTTTTTTGGAGAAATAGAAAGTAGTAAATAGTTTGGAATGGTTGTTTCCTTAGTATTTGTCGAAGACTATGACAACTCTATCCGAGCTCAAAAACTGCGATAGCACATAAAAATTAGCAATGCAAATAAAGGATTTGAATTTTTAAAAAAAGAAGAAGAAAAAAATTGTTTTAATGGATTTTTATTGCATCTTCTGTTTGAAGTAGTGTTATTTGAATACCGCGAGATCTGGCTTACAAAATAAAAAAAAAACTTAGAAAAAGAAGAGAAAATCGTTAAAAAATATTTATTATGTATTTTTATCACTTTTCTGGTACAAGAATTTTTCCGACTCTACCTTTTTTCGACTAAAGCTGTATAGATCGACCAGTAACCGCCATTGTTGTCAAGGAGAGTTCCTTCAAACTTGAAGCAATTGCCGGCGAGACGAATCACCGTAGTCTGAAATATCCTTGGACCTGTAGGGTAACTTCCTCAGAGCGAGTTAAGGCGGGTCTTAAGTGTTAAGATATAAATAATGTAGAGACATATACCCATGTATTCAATAGAAATTTTTTTAAATCCTGAGAAATTGCTATAAACAAAGCTTTTATAAATATCTGTTTCATGACAACTTTCTGGAATTTTGTAGAACTATTGAAAGTAGTCTCATTCCAAGTAAGAGGTCAAGATTAGTGCGCATAGTCTGTTTGTCAAAAATGTTCTAGCAAATACAAAGTACTAATTTGTTAGCGGATCCCTCTGATCTCCATTTTAACAATTGTATCCCTGTAGTAAAGAAGCCATTAATCTTAAAATAATAAACATTATTTATTTTTGCTTTGTATTTTTAATTCAAAATGCTTTGAACAGTTTAGAGAACAAATTTGCTTCATGCAAAGCTTTGGTCAGTATATTTTATTGGCTTTTTTATTAAAAATGGAAAATATTCAAACATGTACAGCGTCAAGTTGAACTTGACAATGCAAGAAGCTTAGCAATGTGGAACTTGACCAGTTTTTACTTAACGTACATGTTTTCGATGGATTAAATTTATACATTAACCGCAATTAATAATAAGAATCAAGATTATAATAATCGTATAGTGCAGATGTTGCCAAATGTTTAGTCCCTGTAACACAATTGAAAGGGAATCGGTACACAATTCCCTTTTGGTACACAATTGCAACCACTGCTCTATCTCTACCCAGTGCATACAATTTTTGAATGATAATTACAATAAAAAATAATTGTATAATGTTTTAGGGAATTTATTTTATTATATGTTACATCCAAACAAACGTATTGAAGAATTTAAAATTCGATTGTTCAACTTCTAAATTTTAGATACTAGATACTTATGAAGATAGTAAAAAAATTAAGAAAATAATTTTTTTGCTGTGGCAATAGTATTTACATTTATACTTTTGTTATTATACATACTCTTTAGATTTCAAGAAAGATTTTCTTCATGACTGAATAATCTTGTAAATAATTCTGTCTCAATTCAGATTTAAACATAAAATTAAAGTGAAGAGATAAGTTTAAAGTTAAATAATCCGGGATCCATTATTTTGTTTTGTATATTAATGCGATAATCATGATATGAGAAAATGCAAAAGTCAAAAATCTCGACGTAAGTTAAGAAAACATAATTTAATTATAGAAGAATGAATACGATACAAATAACTTCAGCAAACTCAATAATATGTTCCCGAATTTTTGTCATAACTATAAAAAAATCAAGTTTTCTTAGAAACATAACCCGTCTATACATCAAAAGTTAAATAAAATACAAATATTAGAAAAAGGTCAATATCATTTGACTC
This sequence comes from Linyphia triangularis, assembly GCA_963978545.1. NCBI lineage: Eukaryota > Metazoa > Arthropoda > Arachnida > Araneae > Linyphiidae > Linyphia > Linyphia triangularis. The sequence continues at coordinate 41,649,034 of OZ021724.1, read as the reverse complement.
CACCATGCAGTGGCGGGGAATGGGAGGAAAGCAATAATGTCGTTAAAATGTTGCAATGCGCCTGCCCCCGAGAGGCGACTGCAATTAATCGGAGAAAAGTGAGTAAATTACGAATCCACTGGTCTGCCGTGGCAAAAATGGCCGAAACTGATCAAAAATCGCCTTGGAATGAGTTGAAATAAAATCCGATTGTCAAATATATCTGAACTTGCCAAAAAGAGAACAAACTTTTTCGTCTGGCAACCCACTGCATTTTGATTTTCAATGAGAAAAAGCGCAAACGATTTCTAATATCTGGCTCGGAAAACTTGTATCTTTTAAAAGTATGCCAAATTGGCGACAACAGTTGCGTCATCAGTGACGTAATGTTTATTGCCAATTTGGCTCATTTGGGAAAGATGCAAGTAAGCCACAGCCACACATCCAAATCGTTTGCAACCTTCTTAACTGAAAATTAAAGTGTGAGGGTTACCAAATAAAAAAAATAAATGATAATTATTTGTTAAGTTATGGCGCATTTGGCAATTGGATTTAGTTCAATTTATTAAAATTCGATTTTTGACCAGTTTCGGCCATTTTTGCCACGGCAGACCAGTGGATTCGTAATCTACTCATTTTTCTTCAATTTCTATAAAAAATTCAGAATGCTGTTCGATGGGGTCCAAAAATTGAAGTCGCCTCTCAGTCTATGCCTCCATTTTTTGTTTTAAGAATGTAGAGACAGACAACATTAAGTTTCAATGGCCATATATTTTCTTCTAAATTCTAAGCTCTTCAATTAAGCTGACCCAGAATTAAGTGCATTTATGAATTCAAAGATATTAAAATCGCAAATAAATGTATTACTTTAATTTAGCAATCAGTGTGAAAACCTGGAATTTTTTTAGAATATTAAAAATAATAATAAAAGAAAAGTCAAATGGGGTTTAATTCGCGTTGTTTATCTACTACAACAACACAAAGCTATCGTTGTGAACATGGCAGCCAGATCGAAAGAACTGACCATTGGATCTTCCAGTCTCCTCTCTGCATCTGATTTCCCACTCTTCTGTAATAAAATTTACGACCTTAATAGCACTTCTAAGAAATGACCCTACTCCCCACTGAGAAGAGTACTCAATGAAAAGGATGTTCTGATTCTAGCGTCTACAGAACAAGAAATCTGATATGGTGGGTTGATGGAATAAACAGACAATGGGTTTCTAAAGAAAGTCATCGCCTCTTATTACCTCGGGCATGCAAGGGACAGTTTAGTTTGAGGGGGGCTTCTGACCATACAAAGCATTCCCACCATGTAACTTTTTACCCCCCACCCGTACGCATATTCCTAATTGGGATTTTATGCCCCTTTGGAATCCTCTCCCTACAAGTTCCTTTTGTGGGTTAGTTTGGGAAAATGATGCTTTTAAGATAAGATAATATTTGGAAAATCTAAGTTAAAAAAAAAAAAACTTCTGTGCCGGTGTACCTCCATAAAGGCATGTACAGACAATCCTATGATCAGTACGTCTGCCTTCAATGAGTATTACTTTCACAGTCAAACTTGTTTTAAACCATGAATTTATCCTACATACTTAAGAATAATGAATGTATGTTCAAAATATATATGATATCAAATTTATGCTTTCAAAGATAATGCAGTTTTTTAATATGAACAATTTACTAAAGATTATTATAATAAATTAGATAAAATGCAGTTTTTAAAATATGCAATTTAAAAAATGTTTTACTTTCTAAACTCTAAAATGGAATTTTATATTTTGTCATTGGGATAATTTTAATAATCAATGAAATAAGTACAAACAGCCGCAACGAAACTTACAAAATCTAACGAATTTATTTAATTGCGGTGTTTGTTTAACCATAAGTATACTCTATATTTTTTCTTTTTCTAACTTACCGCAAAGTCTTATTCAACAGACTCTTTTCCGATTTTAGTTGCCAGGTTTCCAAAAAAAGTTCAAAAATGTATAAATGAATTAAAAATTTGAAGAGAAAATAGTATCTCTGTATAAAACTGTGAAGACAGGGACGAAGAAAAAATTCGCACCTTCACCATACTTAACACACATTCTTTTAAAATTTAAAGCAAGTTTTTCAATTCGGATTTGTAATAAGTTAGTGCACTTAAATATTTCCTGGGCTCATCTGCAGTTCTTGATGGCAATTTGAGCTATAGAACAGATTTGAATTTTTTGTGTGCTCTAAGTGCTTGATCACTTCAATAACTAATTAGGATTAATTAATAAATTGGCGTAAAGTATTTATAAACTGTAATAAAATTGAATTTTTCACAAATTCAAAATTTTCAGGGTAAAAATGTTTAGATGCAGGGGCCTTACAAAATTTACTCCAACATTGAAGATTATAGGCACAATTTTGAAATTTTAAGGCCCCGTCAATTGCCTAAACACTTTTATATCATTTGACAACTAGTTATAAATGATTCGCTACAACTGAGTTTTTGAGTGTTTGTACCCCTAAATATGTTAATATAAGTCCCTGATGAGAAATCGTGTATATGGGAACCTCTCAACATATAAAGTGTCACTAAAATGCTTCGATTATCATCAAGCATCTAAATAACTCCATAATAAACAGCGAATTAAATTCTATTTTTTTTATTAAAAAAAAAGTAATTTTGAGTGATTAATTACCGAAATTTCCCTTTCGTGCCTCACTTTTGAAAATTTGGAGAGGGTGAGAAGCTGCCTCCTCTCTTAAGCTGCATCGGCATTTTACAAATAACGGTGCTACTAGAAGAGTTAATTTTTTTTTAATAATTTCTTAAATTGTAAATTATGCCCCGATCTCGACGAAATTTATAATTTCTGTTCTGTCTAATTCTGCAGATGAGGTGTTGATCTGAGGACGAAGTTAGCATAGGAATTATGAGAGGGAAACCACAAACTGTATAGCTTTCCTCTTTCAGGCGAAATTATAAAACAATATAGAAGGGGCGCTTTTTTTTCGTTTTGGAGATGGGGAAGGGGGGGGGGGGGCACATTTTTCATTTTGGGAAACCAAGGGAGGGAGCATGTTAGGGAGACACATTTATTGATTTAATCCTGGTGCCCTTCCCAAATTTACGAAACTTTCCTAAAAATAAGCACATTTATTTTTTCTTTTCAAGACACAACACGATAGTAAAGACAGAAATGGAATTGAGGTAGACAGATTTCAAAGATGTATTTTTCTGGTATCACCAAATTGCCAGCTCTATTCGAGGGTGGTTCCATTTCGATAAGAAATGTGACAAAAATCATAGAAACCTGAAAAATTTACGAAATTTTCATAGAAAAAGTGCAGTGTTTTTTTTTTTTTTTTTTTCCAAGACACAACACGATGGTAAAGACAGTGATAAAATTGAGGTAGGCAGATTTCAAAAATGTATCTTTCTGGTATCACCTGATCACCAGTGATTTTCGAGGTGGTTAAAAAAATCGCATTTCTTACCGATGTCAGGCGGGGGGGCTCCGTTTCGGAGAGGGGGGCGCAGTTTTCATTTTGGGAAGGGGCGAAGTACGTTTGGGAGACACATTTATTGATTTGATCCTGAAAATGTTTATTTTCAATTTGAAAAATGACCGAGTTAAAAAAAAATCACACAGAACTGTTTTTTTGGCGTCCCTCCCAAATTTACGAAATTTCCATAAAATATTTAATTTCTTTTCAAAACACAACACGATGGTTAGAGACAGAGATAGAATTGAGGTAGACTAATTTCAAAGATGTGATTTTCTGGTAGATCGCTAGCGATTTTCGAAGTGGTAAACAAAAATCGCATTTCTTACCGATGTACAGGGGCGCTTTTTTTCATTTTGAAGAGGGGGGGGGGCATGCTCAAACTTGGCAGATAGACTCATGAGATCAGATAGATCTCATGTGTATGCAATCAAGTTTTGAAGCTAGTAAATAGTTTGGAATGGATGTTTTCTTCGTAGTGGTAAATCACTATGAAAACTTGATTGAGCTCAATATGTTGCAATTGCACATAAAAATTGGCAATGCATAAGAAAGTTTTATAATAAAAACTTTTTTTTATCAGTTAACTATTTCTGAAGGACAAATATTATTTTTATGTACTCTTGCTTGCCATAGTATCTAATAGTTCAATATTGAAACGAAGATTTTATGTCAAGTAAAAATAGACTACGATGTTCACAGTTCACAATACAACATGAAGAAGGAAAAAAAAATGCTAAACAGAAAATAAACAGAAAATTTTGTGTGGAAGCTGGAAGAGTGCAGGCTTTTTGGTTGGAGCCAGGGGCGGCATGGTTCACCTTTGAGAGCGGTGGACCAACATTCGAGAGGGCGCCTTACCCCGTTTCACACCAAGCTCGTAGCCAGATTTTTTTTTTTTGGGGGGGAGGAGGGTTATGGTCGAAGATTTGATTAAATACACATAACAAGTTACAAAAAAAGGGGGGGGGAGAAAGAGGGGGAAGTGATAAAATAAGACTTCACACAATTCCGGGGATGAGGGGGGGGGGGGGTTATGGTCGAAGATTTGATTAAATATACATAACAAGTTACACAAAAAGAAGAAGAAAAAAGAAGGGGAAGCGGTAAAATAAGATTTCACACAATTTCGGGGAGGTGGGGGAGGTGTCCCGAGGACCCCCCCTGTCTACGGCCCTGTCTCACACCAATGAATAAACTTACTCATTTTGCACGAGCCACTGCGGCATCATGCTTAATTAGGACTACCTGTGATACCACAATGTGGCACATCCCCAGACGTATACAGGGTGTCCAGCAAAATTTCTGATAAAAATTCAAGTATATTTCAAGAATTTCAAGGCTCATTCCAAAAATTTTCAAGGACCCCTATCGCAACCAATTAATTACCTTCCAAAGTATACCCCCACCAAGTAGTATGTTGAACTAATTTTACAAATTACAAAAAATTATGAAATTAAAAAATATCTAATCATCATATAAGAATTAGACTATGTACTTTGAAAATAGGAAGAGAAGATTTTTTTTTTAAGGAGAGAAAAAGACATAAAATTGTTTAACAAGTGATACATAAATATGAAGGTCTAAACCTTAGCAGATAAAAAGAAAAAGGAATGAACCTAGACGTGCAATTTAATAGTTTACTTTAAGCACGACTGCTTGTCACAAACATTTCTGTTGTTAAGAATTAAGGGAGGTTCTGCATGTAACTGACATGGCCAAAGCAAAAAAACTTCAATTTTTCACACAGTTGTACAAGTTAATTAATTTTAAACCATTACATAAAAAATTGCTTTAACTTTTAAACTATTATCCATTGTAGCTAAAATTTTAAATTGTTTTTCAAGCTAAAATAAACAATTTAACATACAAATAACAGTTAAAATTACAATTTAAAAAAAGGATAAACAGTAAAATTGGGACTACTTTCTTGCACAAAATTAAATCAAAATTCTAGAAATTCTGCATCGATTCAAACTAAACGGCGAAACCGATCTTCATACCGACACTAATCACTGGAAATGGTGGCTATTACATCAGGGGAAGCCTAGGCAAATGACATCAAAACGGCATCCCAAATCTCGGCAATAGCTACTATTGAAACGGCTTAAACCAAGTTGAAAATTATCAATACTCCAATGTAAATATCGGCGATAGAGGAAAACATACACAAATCTTGGTCAATACATTAAAGCAAAATATTGTTGATATGGCGTCCCGAGGATTGCAAAGAAATAAATTTTCCCAACGCGATTTATGGCCAAAAGACCTTAAGTTTCTGAACAACGCAGAAGAATTTTCCAACCAAAAGTAATTTGGTAGACAATCCCTCGAGGTTCTAAATTAGAAAAGAAAGAATCCCCTCTTTAATTTTCACATGAGTTTGGAAAACGCCACGTTTTAAAATATACTATTTGAAAAGTTTTTTTCATTCAGCAATATAATACGAGTCGTGACATATTGCAAGCGGTTTATAAATAAGTGCAAACTTATAAAGGTTGACCTAAAGACTGAAAGGTTTTCATGACCCTGAAAAGATTAAAGAATTTCAATGTCTACTTCCGTTTGAAATAAAGAACGCGAAAATCTCTGTCCTTAGCTGTCTTCAAAACTTACATTTTAAGGAATCGATCGTGTAAAAAAAGGTGCAGACTTACCAAAAAGAAGTAAATTAGTTTCATTGACTCCTTTTTTGGATGCTATTATTATTATTTCTGAGCATTCAATAGAATTTCTACTAATTTAACATTTTCACATTTTGCATCTACATGCAGGAACTACTTTCAAACAGTCTGAAGCAATATGGCGGGATTGAATTATTGGGGGGGAAAGGTTGATTCGCTTTTGCGTAAATAGATGCATGCTTTGTTTCAGATATCGGAGCTCTACCCGACCCCAAATGATGGGCGATTTGGCGGAACATCGAGTTAAGTCAATATCAATTATAGGTATTAGTTAAGTTGGGTCAATCCTTCATTAATTGTGGTCGCAGCACCAACTGTAATAAAATCTAGTAGGAAGAACTTTAAAGTAAGCAGGTTCCTTGGCTGTCAAACTTCCAAGCAAACCCAATAAAATTGCAATGCAAATTTGTATCTATCACAGAAATGGTAGAAATTTTAGTAAAAAACGGAAATCCGCTTTTATGTCTGAACTTTACCATGTCTGCCAGGTGCAATTGTCTGCAATAGCGTCAGTGACTGTTATATCGGCACAGTAATAGCATCCGACGAAAACTGTCACGCAACAACCTAATTCTCGGCCATAGCGCCTAACATAATCATGAGAATAGCGGCCATTACATGACTGTAACGTTCAGCAAAATGGTCATCACGTATGAACGTAAATAATGCCGATAGAAGCTATGACATTAGAGAAAAAGAGAGAGAGAGAGCAGAAATCCGTCGATCAGCGGAAGAATCGCATCTCTTGGAAAACATTAATTTTTTTTTTAAATATCATAAAGGTTTTTCCGATAAAAAAGAGAAGAGATGATTTCCCGACGCAGATCGGAAAATTCCAAAATTTCAAGCATAATTCCCGACTTTCCCGAGGAGCAAAAAATTCAAGCACATTTCCCGACTTTCCCGATTTTCAAGGCTGCTGGACACCCTGGTATAGAAATGAACAGAATAGAGTGAAAGCAGTTATTTTTATGTGTAAAATTTCAAGTTACAATACCAAACACAAATTGCACATAGTGATGACTAATAAAGATACCAAAAACGATTAAATGTTCCCTATTACTAGGCTATTTTAAAAAGCATGATGCCGCCTCATTTCAGAGATGTTTTCACACAACCTTTTTATAATAACTTCGCTATCGATTAAATTAGACTCCTGGTTAGACGCGCGACCTTTTGTCTTGCAGTTAGTCGCGTGGGTGACAAATTTCCCCCAAATTCAAATTTTCGTGCATACCATTAAATTCGTGACCAAATATCAAAGTAAGTGGGTATTTTAATTAAAAACACAACATTATTGAACAGAATAAAGTAAGAATTAAAAAATATTTTTGAAATAACTTGAAAAAAACTGTACGAATCATTTGATCATGGGCTGCCCTACAATCAATTTATCAATAGATTGATTGTAGGGGACATTTGTCAACCGCGAAAACAAACTAAGGGTTAAAACACGATATATTTATTATTTACAATTTTTGCAGATTTTTAATGATCATTTAACTTTTTACGTAGAATACATTTATCGTTACGAAATGAAAGAGCTTTAGGAACAGTTGATGAAGTTAAAAAATAGTGTGTACCACAGACTGTAATTAATAACTCAAAAAAGAAAAATATAGCAAAAGTTTATTTCTGATTTTGATACTGATGAAGAAATTAATGAATTAAAAAAAAAAAAAAATTCACAAAGCGAAATGAGCAGTTGTCATTTTCAGTGACTTTAACCTCCCCGAAATGAAATAACTACAAGATTAAATATGAATCTTATTATTTTTGATAATAACTGAAATTGATTGAGGGGGATTTTTTTTTATCCTTGTCTTATGAAACTGAGAAAATTAAAATTTCTTAACTGTCTCATGAATTGGTCAGAAAATATATGGAATACGTTTATGGTTAAAAATTTAAATGTTCTTAAATGTTTTCAATTGTATGCCAATGTATTTTTTAGTAATTTCAATAGTAACGTAAAAAATTCCTTTAATTGCTTTTATGAATAGTTTATAATATTCTTGATAACTAAAATTATAATTAAAAATAACTTGTGACTTAAAGTTTTTTTAAAACACATTGTTAACAAAATCACTAATGTTACATTCAAGTGCAAACGTAAAAAATGGTTTTACTACAGATAGAGTTAATATGGTCTTCTATGTACTATTTTTTTTATCCCAGCGTCTACTTAATCCGAAAAATATACATTTTGTCAATTTTAGTCTGTAATTTCCAATTTCTTGCTACATTTCCCGCCGAAAAGCAAGTATTGCTTGAGAGAGAAAAATTATGTAATCATTTGATAAAATCAAGTATTAATTTACATTTGCGTAAAGTAACATTACGCATTTCCCCGGTTTTATATATATATATATATATATATATATATATATATATATATATAGCTGGAAATTACGGTACACATTTAGTTTCATTTCATCGGGAAAAGAAAAACTAAATCGATTAATCAATATTTGTTGTATTCTGTTCCGATAGTAATACATGAAACTTGACTAAAATTCTAAGTTTACATTTTAGTTTTATTCCATCTTCAAAGATACAGATAAACTCACTTTAAAATCAAAAACTTAATTATTTAAATTTAAAATCTATATTTATTTGAAATTTTTTCCACTGTTCTCGGAGGGCGCACTATCCCGGTGGGCCAGGCCGAGCATGGTTGGAGCTAATTTGTAAGCTGCTCTAACCTCAGGGTATTCGGCGAAAGAGTGCATTGTGCATTGCATGGGGAAAATGAGATGGGACCCCCTTCTTTTAACATTTCTTGCTGACTATCGGGATCCCTGACTAGAAATAAATATTTATCTATCTTTATCGATCGCCAATTTTGCGCCAAGCACAAAACTACAGCAGAGCCATCTGTTGGCCTAGATCATAACTCTTCAAAAATCTAAACAAATTGTTTTGCGGGGATATGTTTTTTTTTCATTGAAATGAAAATACATTTAACAAAATCTGTCTTTTTTTTTTATCTCAAAAATCTATTCAAATAAAACAAACACTCTCCCCAAAAATGTTTCATAAAAAAGTTTCCTTTTCATGTATACTTGAAATTACAGATTTTTGAGAGAGCCTGTTTTGTCACTAAAGTTACTAAAGTTTTAATTTCTCCGGATTTGAAAATTTACGGGATATGCTCAGTCTATTAATCACCTAATAAGAGTAAATTTTTTTAGAAAAACGAGTCTTATAAGATTGTACCACTTTTATCAATCACCTAGTAAAATTCATGTTTCCTATTCTCCAAGTTAAAATGCACTTTAAATAAATTATATACATACCCGTTAAAAGTATAAAAAAATCTATATTGAAATTAACTCATTCAGTAAATTATTTCGAATTCACGAAATGAATTAAAAAGGAGAAAAAAGTGCTCAGTTTTCTACATTTATTTTATAAATAATTTATTATACTTTTTTCATCAAATTAATTTTTACCATTTGAAAAGGTACTATATGGTATAGTTAATATAACCACTTCTTGCAACGAGTCCTGATGGTCTAGTGGTAGGACGCCTTGTTGCAAACGCCATGGTCTGCGGTTCGAATCCCGGTGTAAGAAATCCTCTACTTCCTGCAGTTGACCATGGATGTCTGCGATGATCTTCATAACCAATGTATATGGTACCCGTGTAAAGTTTTCATTTATTTTTTTAATTTTTCCCGATTTTCCAGGATTTTGTGGATATCTAATAAACATCTATTGGTCGTCCATTGGATTTTGTAGATGCTAACTGAATGTCTTTTGGTCGTCTGCAATGTCCAGAGAAAATCTTATCGGTAGACATTGTGGAAGTACAATGGATGGATAAAGTACAGCGTTTTCCGGGACATTTGACCATCCATTTGCCGTCTATTATATGTAAACGTATGCTCCAATAGATATCCAATTTTTTTAAAAGCATATCCAGTAGATATCTATTGGACGAGTTTTGGCTATGTGGGTTGCAACTCACATCACAATGGTGCAATGTCACGTGCAAGGGAGGGGACAGTATGCCCCACAAGTTTTATTGCTTTGTGTCCTTAGTTTCAAATTCAAGGTCAAGAAAGAAGGGGTCGTTTTTGTTGATCTTTTGGAGAGAACAAAGGTAAACTTTTCTTGGTCCTAATTTAGCGATAGCTTCTTCATCGGAACTGTAAGTTCTTACAACACTCTGTAGAATTGCAATAATGCTATTGTACTAATTTTATCAAAGCTTTTTCTTAATTATGAATTAGGCATTTTATTTTCCAATTATAATTAAAGTTTTTTTCTTTTTTTTTTTTTTCTTTTTTTTTCTTTTTTTCTAGTTATTTTAGTGCATGATTTTTTTGTACGTAGAATGAAGTTTTGGGGTGTTTGGGGGAAAGTTTGGGGGGAAGTTTGGGGGAAACCTTTATGATTAATTGCCCTCTGATCAAGAAGACAAGGAGTATACCTGCAGAATGCTAATTGCAATCAAAACTTGCCAGTTATTGGTCCCGTCTCCTACTCACAAATGAGAAAATCGTGCTGAAATTGAGAAATTTTTTAATGGTATTGTGAGAAATTTTTTAATTTGAGAATCACACAAGGGGTAAAGATTCGTTGACCAGTACATTGCTTGTCATCACAATCCCGATCTACTCGTCCCCTCTCAAGCCTATTCCTTCTACGGGTTGTGAAATAAGGAGCTCGGTTGGGTGGCTTAAAAATCTGTATTAATGAGGCATGAAAAATGTCAGAAAAAGCTTAATTTTGTTTACCCCCTCTAAATCCATCGATATTGATATTAAGTAAAAAATAGATCTTACAAATATTAAAGAAATTTCAATTTTTTTAAATTTTTTTTTACTTTGAATTTGGAGGAAACTGCCATTTAAAAATAATTTTGACGAGATACATCATGGGGGGTGCGGTCGCACCCCCCCTAAATCCGCGCCTGTATAGTTAATATAACCACTCCTTACAACGAATCCTGATGGTCTAGTGGTAGGACGCGTTGTTGCAAACACCATGGTCTGCGGTTCGAATCCCGGTGTAAGAAATCCTCTACTTCCTGCAGTTGACCATGGATGTCTGCGATGATCTGCATAACCAATGTATATGGTACCCGTGTAAAGTTTTCATTTATTTTTTAAATTTTCCCCGGATTTTCCAGGATTTTGTGGATATCTAATAAACATCTATTGGTCGTCCATTGGATTTTGTAGATGCTAACTGAATGTCTTTTGGACGTCTGCAATGTCCAGAAAAAATCTTATTGGTAGACATTGTGGAAGTACAATGGATGGATAAAGTACAGCGTTTTCCGGGACATTTGACCATCCATTTGCCGTCTATTATATATAAACGTATGATCCAATAGATATCCAATTTTTTTAAAAGCATATCCAGTAGATATCTATTGGACGAGTTTTGGCTATGTGGGATGTGGTTACAATGTGCCTTTCTCACTTTCAACGTATCCACCAAAAAACCACATAGAAACAACATGAGTGTGTTGCTTGGGCAATTTGTGAAAAGTGTACACCTGCCTCTTCGAGTTCGATAGCGATATCTTCAAGAGGTACATCCGGGTCGATCCCTCGGATCAGGAATTTTGTTACAATAGTATCTTCTATTAAATGCCACGAGACAGGCACAACTCCGATCTTATCCACTGAGTCAAGCCTATGAACCGTTTCTAGGTTTTTGATCACTAACAACAATTTATTTTGTCTCGTTACAGACAAAACATCATTAACTCCTTTTATGCTTGAGAAAGTATCCCTAATGAGAAGTGGTTTTGAGGTCGGGATAAATCCAGAATCATGGGTCGCTGAGAAGATTACCCGGACTTCCGAGAAACCATTGGAAAAAGCGTAATTCGCTTTTTCGATGTTCGAAATGTTCGCCGCGTAAACTCTATCGCTGAGTCGTGCTTCTTTTGGGGTAAGAAAAAAATCTTCCTCTGAATCTTCGCGGGAACGCTTGAGCGACTCCTGCATTATCACCGTGGAACACCCTCTTCTCGGGGGCGTTCCCGAAAATGAACACAACAACCGTAAAGTCTGATACAAAACAGTAGAAGACGTAAATAAAACTTAAGCAGCCCAACCGGACTGGAAAAGGACAGGAAATCGCAGTATGAAGTTCAAAAAGCTCTAGAAGCCACAGGAAGAACAGTTAGTATTATTTCAAAAACGGAAAACAAAAGCACAGTCGGAAAACTATTGTTGCCAACTTTCTTTTCTACACGCTGGAAAAAGCAAATTAAATGGATTATCGGAAAAATACACATGATTTTCATACTTTCATGAAAAAAATTGTATTAAAATTTAATTGCGAATCAATCAATAATTTACTTATTAAGTAAAACGTAACCATTGAATCTTTATTCACCATCGATATAGAAGTTATTCACATTAACAGTAGGGAACAGCTCAACTTTCCGAACCCAGCTGTCTTCTTTTTATTCACTTTTCTCTTTCCTTGTTTATCAAATACCAATGCAATTATACATGCTCTTGTAAATTTTTGAATTTAGTAACTATTAATTTTGTCACAAAAATCGAATTATAATTTTTTTAAGTATTTTTATGTACAAATGAAAATCAGAACAATGTGTACAATGTATCACTTTATTAATGATAACGTTATAGAATGCAAAACCTTCAATTTATAAATTAGTGCAGAAATCTTGTGCTTTTTAAGAAACTAAGCAATTCAAAAATGGGTTCTGAATTGCATTGTACCCACGGTGCCTTAACAGATTCTTTTGGATGGTTGGTTCAGGGAATATTGGCATGTCTGGCATTTACCTGTCTTATCTGTAAGTTTCTTTTTTCTTGGTAAACCTATCCTTAACTTATTCAGATGACCTGAGATAATGTTTGAAATGTCAGCAACTTTGTTCTAAGTATTTTTGCATTTTGCACTAATGCATTTTTATCTTTAAACAGTATTATCATTCCAAAATCGGTTATTTTGTTTAAACAAGTACTAAGATATTATACCAAATTAACACCACGCTAAATATCCTTGAGATTTAGTTTTACTTTTTCATAGGGTTATAATCACAAACCTTTACAAACTAGGGGTATAGAATATTACACAAATTTCAATTTCACTAGAAATACTGGTCACTGCTTTGAAATTTGCTATGACTTAACTTTAATGTGTTCATTTTAATTATTAATTTTTTTTTTTTTTTTCGTAAGAAACATTAATTTAGCCAATATGGCAATAAATAATTTCACTATTCTTGATGAGCTTGTTTATAAAATTAACCTCAAACAGTTAGAAAATCTGTATTTAAGCTTACTTAATGTGTAGATTAATCTCGGTAGACCTTCCAAAAGGAAATTTACCAAAAGTTTGGATTTTTTTTATCTAAAATTCATTACCCAATTTTCAGGGATAGCACGCCTGCGCCAATTTAAAATTCTGATACAAAACGGCCTTTTTTACGATTTTTGCACCAAACACTGCACCAATTTTTTTTTCCTTCCAATTTCGTGTTTGTGTCTGTTAGCTGGAAACCACCAGCATTTCTATGACGATTAATCAACAGTTGTTTTGTTATTGTCTCTGTACCGTGTATTAGTTATTTCCAGGGGTGTGATTCTTCCGCTGATCAGAGTTTTTTATTATTTTTCCAATTTTTTTCTCACGAATTTCAAAGAAAGTTCCTTTTTTTCTGCAATTTTTATCATAGAGTAGTTTTCTCTTTTCAGATACAGTACAATTCCGCAAATTTCTGGTTTTTGGGCCGAAATTTCGATCATGAATGAGCCGATCATACCGGTTCATTCTTCTTTTAATGTTTTAGCCTCGTTATTTACGTTGGTATGATGGACATTTTACTGAGAGTTGCACTTATGTTATGACCCCTATTAGAGAGATTTGCGTCTCTATGACGATCGTTATCGAGATTTAGATTGTTGCTTGATGATAATTTGCGTCGAGTGTTGTGCCGATATAATAGAAGATTTGCATTAAGAGAGGACATTAAATTCAGTACTATTTACATTGGTGTGATGTGATGATCATTTTCGGCAGGTGTTACGATGTTGTTAATATTCGATTTTACCTTGCTTACAAGTCTAACCACAAAACCTGCATACGTTCAGATTTCCCCAAACCTTCCATGCAATGACTGCTCTAATATTACAGCCTCTATTGCCATTAGTTGCGTTGATTTGTGAGGGTCGTTAAGTCAAACGTTACGCTGATGTTATTGCAGTTATTTCCGAGATTGTGGCGATAAGACTAGTACCATCGCAGAGATTTACGTTGTGTGATAGTCATTTTTGTTGGTTGTTATGCCAATGTAGTAGCCTCTATTGCCAAAATTTGCACTTGTATATTTTACCCTGATTTTTGCATTGGTATGAAGACATTTTGGCTGAGTGCTGTTGTAATATCGAATATTATCGCGATTTGCCCCGATGTTATCCAATATTACTGGGATTTACGCCAGTATGGTGGGCGCTATCACCAGTATATACATCACTGTGGTTGTCATTTTTGGCGAGATTTATGTTGAAATTTTATCAGCTATTACCGAGATAAGCGATGCTGTTTTCGTGGCATTTGCCTTGGCTTTCTCCAATGTGATAGCTGCTATATCCGTGATTACTGCTTGTGCATGAGATTTCGATTTAGTTTATATCGATTCAAAATTGCTAATTGGCGATGATATTACCTTGATTTACGCCAGAATGGTGGGCGCTATCACCGGTATTTATGTCGCGGTGATTGTCATTTTTGCCGAGATCTATGTTGAAATATTATCAGCTATTACCGAGATAAGCGATGCTGTTTTAGTGACATTCGCCTAGGCTTTCGTTGATGTGATAGCAGCTATATCCATGATTAGTGCTTGTGCATGAGGTCTCGATTTAGTTTATATCGATTCAGAATTGCTAAAATTTTATTATAATGTGCAAGAAAATTCGTACCAATTGTAAAATTTATATGCATAGTCCATGTTTAAAAGCGTATTTTTTACTACAATTGTATGTAAAATTGTTTTCTATTTTAGCTTGACAAATAATTTTACGTATTAGCTATAACTATAAATAATTGTTTAAAAGTTGAAGCAATTTTATTTTATATAATTGCTTAACTTGTTCTCCAGATAATTGTCCATTAACTATTTATATTTACAAATATGTAATATTAATTTATTTTCTTCATATATTTAAGTCTTTTTATGGACATTATCTTTTCATTTGTTTATTGTCGGAGTAGTAGTAATTGACATTACTGTAACATAACTTAGGGAATTAAATGTTCTTATAAAGAAGATCCATATATTAGTTGTGCAGTGGTAAATGAATGCAATAAGTGTAATATCCTTCCAAACAAAACAAAGCAATCATTCTTAACATAATGCAAACCTTGATTTAAACTTGTTATAAAAATCTATTTCAATCGATTCCCATTTTGATTTTAACGTATACAAACAGAAAGAAAATGTGATTTTTCCTATCACCAAAAATCCGATTTCAAGTGATGCAAAATTGGATTTTGACTAATATAATACAAAACTGATACCGGTGCGACATGAAGCTGTGCCATCCCTGACTATTACATCAGACAAATAATTTACACCAGGAGGCTGTGACCTATTTGCTTTCGATAAGATTTTTGGTTTATGGAGGCTCAGGACGTGAGGCTTATGCAGGCTTTTAATAATTGGTAATAGTTAAGCAGTGAAAAAATAATAATCTCTTTTGAATTTTTGTAGTTAGTGTCATGTTTAAAACTTGTAGATAATATTCCAATACTGAAGTAGATTTTTATGAGTAGATATTGGTAGAAAATTTTAAATAACATTGAAAGATGCTATAAATTTTTAATATTCAATATTAACTTTTCTTTGGTCTAAAAGTGTTTTCCAAATACTTCTTAGTAATTTTACAAGAAGCAACTCGAAATGTGGTAATGTTTTTAGTTGAATTGTTACATACAGTGTGATCATTGAATTTTCATACTTGTTGCTGACTGTAAACAGTAGTCTAAAGTCACAGCTAACAAAAAGACTTGTGTGCTGTATTTTAAATTGTATTTTCAATGAAAAACAATTGCAAACACAGACTGTGGACATTCCATTCTTGTGTCCTATTATTGTATGGAAATTAAAGGATTGAACCTCGTTTGTTCTGGTTCATCATCAAAAGACAAGCATTTGCATTTGGCAATAAATAGTGCACTGTAACTGAAAAAGTGCCAAATTTGTCTTGCCTGTAAATTGCTGCCTGTGTATTGCTGTATTGCGACTTCAATAAGTAGGTGCCTTAGTGTCAATTATCCTAAGAACTGAGGGAAAATGTATTTTGTCAGCCCAAAACCAAACTGGATGTCATTTTAATCATATATTGGGATTGATAGGTCAAGTGATAATATTACTCGACAAATTATTCAAATAATAATTTTCCAGGTTTGTGTTGATTCAATCAAGAATTAGCTACTTCTGCAATTTGTCTATCAAAAATTGCAATTTTCGAAATACAAATTGCATAAAAAAAAGTTGGCAAACAGTATTTTGGTACTTGTAGTGTATATTAAAAATACTTTTGTCGCACAGATACCATTTTTTGGGTAAACCTTAGCCATGTTTTGCGAGCAATCAAAAATTTAATTTAATTAAGACTCATAAAAATGACCAAATAAAGCTGATCTAAAGAAAATTGTAGCTTCAGCTTTTACTTTATATTTATAGTGAGTGTTTTATATATAAACTATAGTTCAAAACCTCATAGCTAGTTTTGTATTTTGGCTGTTCATATTGTTCATATGTGTATATGACTTCGTTATACATTGAAATGTGATATTTTTACAGTGAAAAGATTCTGTGAACCTCGACGACAAAGAAGGCCTTGGCTCATTTGGTTTGTACGCAATAAATAGTTTTCTCTTTTCTAATCTTCTAAATAGTCTCCTTTTCTAATCTGTTCTTACATTCATGTCTTATGTTCTTGATTTCAGGTTTTATGACACATCCAAGCAAGGAATGGGTGCTTTAGTAATCCATTTTGCAAATATATTTTTGGCAGAATTCTTTCAAGGGGATCCATGCACTTGGTACGATAATTTTTTCCCAGGATCTTCAAACTATTTGTTTTTACTGGACTGCTATAGCAGTAGGATTTAAAATTTTGTGCTATTAATCAAAAACAGACTGGCCACAGAACTTGGAAATCAGGGAAATGTCAGGGAGTTTTTGTAAAATTTCACGAAAATCAGGGAAATTTTCTTTGTACTGAAGGCACGTTTCTCCGTTCATCCATATTTTGGCGCCATTTTCCTGGAAAATTGTGTTGGTAATCATTAGAAGTGTAATGTTTCAATAATTTAAACATTTCATTACCGCTAAAACTATATTTTTAAAAAATTTGCGTATTATCTCTTTAGCATACATGTATTATTTGATCAGGGTACCTACACATCTGGAAAAGTTGGGGAAATTTGAAATAAAAGTTGACCGTCAAATCGGAATTTTTTAAAGATCTATCAGGGAAATTAACAGAGAACTTTTTTTCCTGAATTTTGTAGCCACTCTGAAAAATGAGGTTTGTTTTTTAAAATCACACTTATCTATATAAGAAAACTTTTCAGATATTGTATGTTAATATCATGAAATAAGCACACACTAAATTGTACAAATTTATTCCACTTTCTAAGTATGTTGAAGCTAGTATTGTGGTAAAGAGATGTGTTTTAGTCAAAAGAATAAAATTCATTAAAAACTAGGGGTGTAGAACATCACACAACTTTCAATTGTACTATAATATTGGTCAATGCATTAAAATTTATGGTGTTATTTACTGTTTTCATATTTTCACTAATTTAAATAAAGGTGGCCAGTTTGGCAATGTTTTGGCAATTATTCTTACGTGGGGAAAAAACCCGCTAAAATGACAATGGAATTCGATGGACATTACAGTCCTTTCTTGTACGTGAAACAGAAAAAAAATCAATCATTAATAGTATGCTCAGGGGCAGAGAGCTTTGTGTTAAAGGCATTTGTTTTTCAACTTTTTACGCTTTTATTGCATTTCTATGAGAATTTCGAAGGTGTGGACGATTAGGATGCATTAGCACAGAGATTTTAATCAAAATCGTTAGAGCAGTTTCTCAGCAATTGCTGAAAAACATGATTTTTACTTTATGTATATGCCTTATTTTAGCGAAAACCTTAATAATAGGTCCCATGGTCACCACCAAAATTTGAACATCATAGGTCAATTTGTTTGGAAGTTATCTGACCACGTACACACGGACAAACATTTTTTCTAGACCACTTTTTTGAAATAGGGGTATGCAAATTTTTTATTTTGATGGTCTACTATAGTTTCATTACCCTATGTAAACATATGAGTAATTGAAAGTGAAAATGAAAGTTAATTGAAAAGATTTTTAATTCAAAGTATATCTAATGTATATAGGATTTATGATGCTTTCCTTATATCGAACTTGTATTGGTTTACATGATTTATTAACAAGTGTGACCTGCAATATTCCCTAAAATTAAATTTCATTTCTATTAATTGTATTAATTAACTTAATTACTATAATTTTTTAAATTATAACTGAAGCTATTGACATTACTTTTGTTATAAATATGTTACTCATTTGTTTACAGCCACCCAGTTGACAATTATATATTAAAAGTAGTATATGGGTTTCCTTTGATGACATTATGTCATGTATTTAAATTTGTGGATGTTGATAAATTTGATAGTTCTCATTCTTTATATTTACAAATATATATAATTGATATTTTTCTTAAAAAACAATGAGTTTGAAAATTACACAAAACAATGTTTAAAAATTTTTAGTAAAAAAATTGTAAACTCTGTTTTCTATATTTATATGTTATTGATATTCCTTGAAAACTTCCCTATCATTGTTCTCAATTGTTGCTATAATTTTCATTTTAAAAAAGTATCTAAGTTTTCATCGCTTATTCAAATTTTTAGTTCAAATGAAAGCCATAAAAAAATTGGTTACTAGACTTCCAACTTTTCCTTTAATGCAGGTACATAGTAAGTTTTCTGCTGGATTCCTCGATTGGCCTGTTAATTATTTTCATTGGTATTCGTCTCACTCAACATGTATCTAGAAAAAAAGGTTGGGACCATCTTGTCTTTGGTGAATATGGTACGTTATCTTTTTTATAACTTTTTCTATTATACAAAACTGAACTTTTACAGGCATGGTGCAGTGTAATAGAAACACTGATTTCCGGTTTTTTTTACTGAAATTTCAGTACTTCAAGTGTTGCTTAAAAAATTCGAAAATGGGTTTTAATTAAATTCACCTGTATGGTGTATATAGTGTAATAGTTTAAAGTTTTTGATCAGAAATTTTTTAAAAATTTGATTTTCTCCATTGCTTTTGCGTTAAGTGTTTTTTTTTTTTTTTTTTTTTTCCCGTCTTTCTTTCTTGGGAGCTCTATCATATTTTTTTTAACAACTAAGTAATAAAACTTTGGAATACATAATGGAAGAAAGCATTTTATTTGTTTTAAACTAAAAGAAATTTGTAATATATTATTGGATATGAAATTTTATAAAGGGTACACCTGCAAACCAAATCTGTGCAAGAGTTACATTTATATTACTTTTGTTAAAAAGTTTAAAAAAAATATCGGCATTAAAATGTGAGAATTTTTTAGAGGTTACTTGTTATATACAAAACAATGAGTGAAAATGCTTTGAACATAATTTTATAGAAGTAATATCAATTAAAATTTCCAAATTTTTCAAAATTGCTGATACAAGTTTTTTACTATCTTTGGTTTCTGATCAACTAGTTGGATTAATGTCCCTGGCAAAACCCATCTTATTATAAAGAGTCTTCCTTTAAATTTGTTAAAAACAACTACCAAAGTTTGAAGACACTTTTATTTTGTAAAATAATTTTTCCCACTTAATGCAATAATTTTAATGGGTAGCCTTAATGAATTTTTCAATACACTTTTTGCTATTTTTTATACTTAATATGTTTTCTCACATAATTATTGCAATACCTCTTTAAAGCAATTTTTAGTACTGTATGTAGTCAGAGTTCATACTCCTCAAGCAGAACAGGGAAAACTCAGGAAAGGTAATTTGGCCTTAAAATCTCAGGAAATTTTCCGAGAAAAAAAATCCCCTTCTGAAACCTGGAAAGAGTAGTTGTTACTCTGGAAAAAAATCCTGCTCTTCGGTTCTATTTATTTAACTTTAATCAGCAAAAAAAGTTTTTTTCCGGAAACATTGTGACATGATAAAAGTCAACTCGAGGAATTGAAGTTAAAAATTTATTTGATGACATAGACTTGCACAAAATTATTCTTATTTCGAGTTATCAGAAGAATTTGTGTAATTGAGTTTTGACTATATTTATCTGGCTAAAATAAAATAACGCAGCGATGGGAAAACATGACTCTGGAAAACTCGGGAAAAGTCTCAGGAATTTTTTTTCTGGAAATGAGTATGAATACCACTAACCACTTTTTTAATGTATACTTATACACCTCAAAATATGTTCTGTAAATCTTCATTTATTAGTCTTTATGTCAGTAATTAGCTAGTTATTAGCTTTATGCAAATCCCTCAAAAACTTTAAAATTTGCTTTAAAAAAACACTAATCTATGTACACCTGTAAATCTATCAAAATAAAGTTTATACAGAAACATAAATTCTAATGATTTTTCTTTTAATATTTTAAGTTGTATTGAAAACCAATATACACAAACATGCATTTTAACCTGTTGCAATATGATTTATTTGCAATATAGTTTTTATGGTTTCTTTTTCTTTTGCAATTCCTAAATGGTGGTTGGTGTTTTGACCAAACAACTCATTATACAAAGTACAGTTAGGAATGTAGGAGTGTAATAGTTGTACGTTTAAAATCATGGTATAAAAAGCTATTGAGTATCGAAGATTTGAAATTAATAAATTTGGAGGAATATTAAGTAATGCAATAAAAATTACAAAGGAGACAGAACAAGCTAAAAAAAAACTTGAAGCATTTTTATAAAAAATTTTGGAAAAGCCAAGGATAGTAATCCCAGTTAAGGTAATTAAATATGTAATTGTCAATAAATTGTTTTAACTCTAAATTAATAAATCATCTCTAATCTGTTCAAATATTGTTAAATCCAAGCAATATCTCCAAAACACCAATATATTCATTTGTGTCTTGTAAATCTGTAATCATATTATGTATACTTACATTAAGTAATAATTAATAAATTTTTTCTCTTTTCAAAAATTGAGAATCCTATTTGTACCCCTATTCGAATATAAACCATAAACATATTACTTCTCAATTTAATATACTGCTATTGAAAAAAATAGGTGTAGTAGATTTTATTACTGTGCACTTTACTTGCAATTTAAACATTTCAAATTTTTATATCTTATCAAAGGAGCATTAAATTAAATATGTTCATTTCAGTTACTATTTTATTTATGATCTGAGTAATCATTGTATATTTCTAGGTAAAGCTCCATATGTAAATGCGTGGCTTTCTCAATGTGCTGTATATATACTTCTGATGCTTATAGAAAAAATTCTCATAACACTTATAATACAACTTAAATTTTGGGACCTGGTAAGTAACTGTTATCATCCCCTTGTTTCAAAATATTTATGTATGAAACTTTAAACATGGATTTTGGAGTTTTAATATTCTTACTAACATGTTTACATATTCAAATGACATTTTTCATGTTTATTCCTAGATCATAATCCTTTGGGCTGTTCGTCAGTGATGCACAAACTGTGGGTAGTCAAATTCAAATAAATTTATTCAACAATAAAAAATATAAAACTTTTCTTTAATGGGTATCTGTAAAATAAGATAATAGTTATAAAAATGTTAATTTTTTGCAAAAACAATTTTGGCGGTAACTGGTAAACGAATAAACGTGGTTATTAAAGATAATTGTCAATTTAAGATGCCCTTAACCTGCTGACTCTATGGTTTGATTCATAATTTCATTCTACTGAAAACTGTTTTTTTTTTTTTTTTTTTTTTTTTTAAACACATTTAAAAAGCTACTTACTATTAGGCATTGTTTCTGCATTTCTGCAAAGAAAATTTTATTTTATAGTTTTTTCAATCTTTGCATTTGCAAAATAGGCCTGATACTTAGAGATACCTCCTACAACAAGCTGTTTTATACAAGTTTTCTGAAGTTAGTGTGGAAAAAAAGTGTAATTGTATAAAACATTTTTAACTTTTTCAACATGTACAGTCATTGAGTGTTTACATGTTTCATGTTCTGTCCTCCGAGAATAAGTTATAATCTAAAAGGATTTAATCTTAGTTTTGGTGTTCTATAATTGCACAGTTCATGCAAATACTAAGATGTTAGTTGCAAAAAAAAATCAGGAGATCAATTAATGTTTACCTGGACTCAAAAAAGTAAACCAATTAAATCTCTTTAGAACCAGCAGTATGATACGTTCATCTTTTGTAATGCATTTTTTTACCTTATCTGTTACATGAGAACTGACATGTTTTTCATATTATTCGAACATTGTCAAGTTAGCAAGGAATACCATGTTCTGTTGTTAAAATTCACGTTAAGATAAAATTTTGTTTAACTTAACTCAATACCAAACAGAACAAAAGTAAAATAAGCAAGCAGATTTCGAATCAATATGTTAAACTATTGATACATTTAATAACGCTTGTTGTAACCAAAAAAGTCATCAAGGAATGATATTTAAGATATAATATAAAAGTACTTGCAGATTATTTATAATGAGCCATGCTTTTCCCAGGTAAAAGATGCGCCTATATTATAAAAAAAAAACCGAAAATCTTCAAAACATCACATAAAAAAAAAAACCAATGTTCTCCGAAAACATACTCATGGCGATTGCTGCTTGTTGTCAGATCCCATTCGCACAGAGCACAGACCACGTTTGTGATGTCACACTCGTTTCCAGAAAGTAAGATCGGGCCTAGTTAAAAAGACACTAGTGCATGAAATGCGCTCTTGAGAAGGCCCTGGTACCAAGCTAGTAGCCAGGATTTTTTTTCAAGGTATTGTTAAAAATTTGATTAAATATAACAAGTTACACAAAAAAAAGGGGGAAATGGTAAAACAAGATTTCACACAATTTCGGGGGGACCCCCCCCCCCCTCCTGGTTATGGCCCTGCTTGCTATGTTGAGCGTTTGAACATGAATTAGCCTAGCGCATGTGCAACAGGCAATTGAAGTAGGGGTGATCCACATATTGCGTACTTCTAGGGGAAAAAACTAAAGTTTTTCGATTTTTTGCAGGATTAACTTTTTTTCTGAAAAAGGTAGGAAGGGTGTTATTTTTAAAGAAAAGGGCAGACAGGGAGCTGTCCCTTGAAAAACGCCTAAGATGAACTCTGCTTATAAAGTATGGTGCAAATGTTTTGCGTATTGTTGCACTAATTGTCTGTAAATAGTGACGTATTATTTTAAAATTCTATTGTGATTTATTTTATCTTATTTTATTTATTAACAGCGATTATACAGGTGAGAAAAAGGTGACAACACCTAAAACAATCGAGGAATTTCGAGATGTTTCTTTTTCAACGAATTTCCCCGAAATTTCGGGAATGTTCTCACGCGCCTAGTATTTAAAGACCGGAGATAGGGAAAGTTTTCAGATTGACTTCGATGAAAGCTGATCGCTTTGTTTACTGGAGAGAGCTTGTATAATCTCTGTATTCGAAGTTGTTCTTACTGCAGCTTATTTTG
Source organism: Linyphia triangularis (assembly GCA_963978545.1). Lineage (NCBI taxonomy): Eukaryota > Metazoa > Arthropoda > Arachnida > Araneae > Linyphiidae > Linyphia > Linyphia triangularis. The sequence goes on along the minus strand of OZ021724.1, from coordinate 41,625,172 downwards.
AAGCTTGAGATTGATTACACTGTTGTCTTTGAATAAATTTTGTGCCTGTGAAGAGTAAATAAATAGTAGTTTTCATCTTAAAAACTGTGCCATTATTACCTCAGTGGAAAAATTCATAACAGTGGTGTCAGAAGTGGAGTTTTATAATTTCGAATGCCGATTACTAGAGGAATGATGGAAGACCAAATGAAGCAACTGCTGGAAATGATTATTGCCGGGCAAGCCCGCCAAGAATCCATCGCCGCTGAGATTAAAGATCGCCAAGAATCCATAGCCGCTGAGATGAAAGATCGCCAAGAATCTACAAATGCCGAACTCGCCGCTGTGATTGCCGCCGGTCAAGCCCGCCAAGAAACAACAAATGCCGAACTCGCCGCCGCAATTGCCGCCAGTCAAGAAGCTACATCATCGGACATAAAAGCTTTAACATCCAAACAAGACTCATCTTCTGCGTCCGTTGATAGATCTATAGAGCACACAGAGAGTGTTCTTCAATCAATGAAGGCGGATATTTTGGATGTCAAAGAAGATCTTAAGACAGTGAGAAATAAAGTTGAAGAAAAGGTTTCCATCGTGCAAGAAAAAGTTTCCACCTTAAAGGAAGAGCAAGACAAATTCATTGACGTTGTAGAAGATAGGCTGCGAAAAAGGGAAACTCGTGAAGCTGTGGCCATTGCGTCACCTACTTGGGATAACGCTTCCATCCCCTTTATGGCGCCGCGCTCTAACATCAAAGTGGCCACTTTTGATGGGAGGTTGTCTTGGCGCGTTTATCAAACGCAGTTTGAAATTATTGCTTCTGCGAATGGTTGGGACGATACTTCGAAAGCATTCTATCTCGCAGCATCTCTTCGAGGTGAAGCTGCTGACATTTTACAGACACTACCTGAAGAGAAGCGGGGAGAATTCGTGGCGCTGGCAAGTGCGTTGGAGTTAAGGTTTGGGGAGCAGCATCTAATGGATTACAACAGACTGCAATTGAAAGTGAGACAGCAGAAGACCAATGACAAGAGTTATTTGCTGGCACTGCAAATGGGAAGGACATTTACGCCGTAACTGCCTTGATTTGAAAAAGAGAAGGGATAATACTACCACGGAATCTCAACAATTGAATCTTAGAAGATGCCATCTCGCAGGGCAGAAGCTGCAATGTAGAACAGGTGAAGCCCCGACCAGCCGTTTCCACGTCTCATCCCGTCAAAGAGGAAACCAGGGTTTATTCGTGAAGGGGGAGATCAACGGAACTCCATGTCGTTTAATCTTAATCGTCGATTCGGGAGCGAACGTAACAATCTTAAGGACGGACGTAGCTCGTCGTCTGAACAGCCGACTCCTCTACACAGCGCCCTCTGTTTCGCTACAAACTGTGTCTGGTGGCAGTATCTCCGTGCACGGGAAATTGGAAGTGGATATTGCCTTTGGATTTAACACCTACAAGCACACCGTTTATGTTGCCGAAATTGTAGATCCGTGCATTCTCGGACTAGACTTTGAAGAAAAATGGAATTACGCTGAATTTTAAGAAAAGCAAGCTGCAACGAGAGGCGAAGTTCCTTTGCACTATCTAGACATGAAGGAGCTGTGCGTATATCGAATCATGGCTCATGAAGACAATGTCATAGAGAATGCTGAAGAGTTCGCAAGGATCTCCAGATTTGGAGAGACAGAGTCTACATCTATGAAAAATAACTCCCCAGCCTCGGGGAGAGAACCGAAGAAAGCAACGTTGATGAAACCCTCCCAGGAAGTGGTTCGTGTGGGAATGGACAACGTTAGTGAAGAGGAAATCGGCACCTGTGCTCCTGTTACAAGCATCGAACGGAGGTCCCGGGATCTATCAGCTGCACCCGCGGATGATTCCGACGCAATCACAGCTAAGCTTACTAAAGATGATGTTCGGTTGAAAGGGAATGGAGACGCTCTTTCCGGAAGTTCATGTCCGGAGAGCAGACGACGTTCATCTAAAACAGAGTTCAAATCTGGAACACCCGCGTTCGATCATCAACAACCAATCTTAAAATCATGTAACCAGCAAGATGGGGGTCAGGAACTTTCACCGCTTCTGTTGGCATACGGGAGTGCAACTCACAAGACCACCGGATTTTCTCCATCTCGAAAGATGTTTAGAAGAGACCTTAGGCTCCCCTGCAACTTCCTCTTTGGACGACCTCCGGACACTCCTTCCTCGCCTGTCCAGTATCTAGATGATCTCCAGGCACATTTGGAAGCCGTACATCGGTTCTCCAGAGAGAGAATCAACATCCTGACGGAGCGCATGAAGATCCGGTACGATGCCAAGGCCATGGACCGTTCATTCCAGGAAGGTGACAAGGTGTGGTTATGGAACCCTAAACGTCGGAAAGGACTCCCCTAAGCTCCAGACGAACTGGGAAGGGCCGTATGGGGTCCTTAAGAAGATCAACGACGTCGTGGTGAGGATTCAACGGACAACTTCCTGTAAACCTAGAGTTGTACATTACAATAGGCTAACCCCATATTACAGTAGAAGTGATTAAATAACCTTTCCTCTTAAGGACTTCACTGCCCGGAACGTGCAGTCTTTAAGAAGGGGGAAATGTTGCACAAATTGTCTGTATATAGTGTAAATAGTGACGTATTATTGTAAAATTCTATTGTAATTTATTTTATCTTATTTTATTTATTAACAGCGATTATACAGGTTAGAAAAAGGTGGCAACACCTAAAGCAATCGAGAAATTTCGAGATGTTTCTTTTCCGACGAATCGGCTGGAAATTTCGCGAATGGTCTCTCGCGCCAAGTATAAATAAGACTGGAGATCGGGAAAGTTTTGAGATTGACTTCGGACTTCGATGAAAACTTATCCCTTTGTTGACCTATTTGAGTGAGCTTGTATAATCGCTGTATTCAAAGCTGTTCTTATTGAAGCTTGAGATTGATTACACTGTTGTCTTTGGAATATATTTTGTGCCTGTGAAGAGTGAATAAATAGCAGTTTTCATCTTAAAAACTGTGCCATCATTGCCTCAGTGGAAAAATTCATAACAGTATTTGTGTCATTTTGTTGAGTTTTTTTCTGTCTTTTATTGAATATATAACATGATCAACTTACTTGAAACAATATTTTTTTTCGTAAATTTGTCTTATACATTTTTCAAAAACTTTAAAACGGAATTTTTAATTTTTTTGAAAAAAGCATATTATATTTGGCCATCTCTTAGGAACATTTTCTCCAAATTTTATGATGGTACTCTTATTTTATCATAAACAAAAAAAATTATATCTGTATGAAGGTTTGGGTATTTTTTTTATAAAAACCCTATTTTCTGATGTTGAAAAGTAATTTGAGTATAAATTCATGTCTATAATAATAATATTTTCCATTTATGTAAGTTAAGCTTAATTACCAAACAAAATATTAGTGTTTATTTTGTTATATTTTATTTATTTGGTTAAATTAACCATTTTATAGCAACATTTTTTCCAAACTGTTACAGTATTTTTATTACTATTGTACGGTAATAAAAATATCTGTTCTATATGTTTGTAAATTCTGTAAAACTCTTGCACATTACCATTTAAACTTAAGGGTTATAATAGGTAAACAATATAAGGTGGTGAACTTCAAAAATTAACTGTTTACTTACATTCTAATGCTAAAAGTTTGCTAAGTTAAACTCCCACATTGCTACGATGAAGCAGCCATCTTAAAACAGTATATATTTTTTTTTCTGGATTTTTTCTTATCATCTCCTGTTTTAGAATTTAGCATGTTTAACCTGTTGCAGTAATAGGATTCAATTTACACAAAATAAAGTTTTTTGGAACTGTCAAAATGTCGGCTTTTCTTGGATATGTGAATGATATTGATGGTCCTTTTGGATGGAAGGAAAGAAACTTTAACCTCTTCTTTAACTTGATCTTTTAAAAGAATTATTTTTTCCCAGTGACAATTCTTTTCAGAAAAAAAAATTTATTGTTGTTTCAGATGTGTTATTTGGTTACAAATCCAACTACAGTAAAAACCTGATTATCCGGAATTGCCGGGAAATTAGGATTTCCGGATAACCGAATTTTCTGGTTAATTGAATGTCGATATTTTTTTGCCAAATTTAAACGGCAAATAAAGATATTTTTCTTAGTGGTGTTACCTAACATTAAAATCGTCCCAACTGGAATGTTTAAAAAATATTCTACATAACTTTTTTAGTTACAATAATGTTATAATTTACCCTTACAATGGCAGTAATTTTAAATGTTACCCAAATTAAATCCTTTTCATCTCTAAATTATGTAAAAAAAATAGAAGATTAAGAGTTGTAAAATATGTAAAAAAAATTAAGGCAGAAGTCTTGATAGTACCGAACAAATATTTTAGGGTTACCAGGCGGACAAGTGGACAATTGCAATTTCCGTTCCGGAGGGTATGCGTTTTCACTGTTAGATTCCGAGAATTCTGGAAAAGTGGATTTTGTATTTAAAAGCCCTGGGGGCTTCATTGTCTGCTCCCGTCCTCACAAACGACATACTTTGTATCCTAAAGTAAAATATACTCAGAAAGACGACTTTCGTATTTAAAGACCATTCGTATATTCGACCATGATATTGTATAGATAAAGGAAAACAAGAATTGTAATGCAAATCGCCACGGAATTCCGGATAATTTACAAAACATTCAGTTTCGAATTTGATTCTCTGGTTGTTGGCTAATCTAAACAATAAATATTATTAAAATAAAATTACAGCAAAACAGATTTATTTTTTAATTGATGCTATTTGCACACAAAAAAATAAAAATAAGCATTTACCGTTTTGTGCATAAAATGGTTGACTATCCTACATATAGAAAATTGGATTGGGATTATAAGGAAAAATGCATTTAAATGGATGCAATTAGGATTTATTCTGATGATCATGAGAAACTGATATTTTTCTGATAAAAGAATAAAATGGTAAGAATAGTTGAATCCGGCAGAATTGCATATTTTCCGGATGCGGTTGAAAATTTACATATTAAATCACAGGTATAAGTGAATTACGGATGCATCGATATTATATGGAATAGAATGTATCCGTTATATGTGATTTTAAATTTTGTGAAATGCATGTTCCATATGTATATCTAGCCTATATACAGAATGATTGATTTTATCCGGATTTTGGTCAAACCATTGACAAATTTTGAATTTCCTAATTACTCTTTGTCGGATGCGGTTTAGAGCGTAATTTCCAATGGAAAATCACCTTTCCTTGCTATAATTACAATAAAAGTAGTATATAGATTCTGCATATACAAATTATACATATTCCGAAAACGAATATAAATCTTTTATGAAACTAACAATGCAAGAATAAATAGATGCAAGATGTGTATAGTTCTTTTTTATTAGAATTCCGAATAAACCAAATTATTTGCTGGAGAATGTTTTCCGAATGCTGTGTTTATAGATTCGGCAAATAACCATAGCATATTTATATTTGAATGTTTTCCGGATATATTCCACAAAAAAACTAAGCACGCGATTTCCAATTAAAACTTCGGCATTCCGGATAAACCGGAATAATAAAAAAAAACTTTTTATAATTATTCATTCAAATTCAGCTATTTCGCCATTACAAATTAAAAACCATCAAATTAAAGGAAAAAAAAGCCATTCAACTTCGAAATCTCCAATTACATTTTCTTTTAAAAATTATTTGACAACTTATTGTCCTTTCTGGTAAAATAGCGCCAATTTTATCGCTAAATTTGATTTTCAAAAAATTCTGGTTGATTGAATGCTGGATAATTGGGCTTTTACTGTAATTTGAAAGTTAAACATGAAATTTTTGAGAAATAAACTTGTGTGTATGTTAGATAAAAATATATATATATTAGTTCTTATCAATTAAATTATTATTTTTCAGGTTCGTCAAATTATTATGTCTCCTATCAAGGACCCTAAAGTAGAAGTAGCAATTGTTGTTCTAATAGTTCCTTTCATTATTAATGTATGTATATTTAACTAATTTTTACTCTTCTTTTAGATATCAAGTATATAATATTCATTAATTTCCACCTCTCTTTTTTTCTGCCATAAGGTGACACTTAATTTACATGCTATAAACAACTGCTTTACTGTTTCGATTGAGTCCAGGTTTTAAAATTTAACATCTTATTTTTTCAAGCATTGTTAGATTCGTTTTTAAAAAAAGTGTTCAATGTTTATAATTGTGTTTTAATTTGTATTTAAAATATTTCATTGAATTTGTCCTTTTAAATTTTTAGTAATTGTCCACCTTTGGGATGTTCTGAATACATATTAAAAGTTTTATGGAAATTTGTTAAACTGTTTTAATGTGGCATAATTATCAACTCTTTACCAACAAATTTTCACATTCATATATTAATATATTTATACAAAACTAGTGTATGTAAAAATTTACAGAATTGAAGAAACTTTCCACTCAACTTTTATTCTTTTCAAACTGATAAAAATCTTAAATACGTGATAGCTAGCAATTACAATATAATTATTTTAAGTGGCAGTCAAATTTCAAGTAAACTATTTGGAATATTGAACTTTATTAATTTACATAGGTCATTCTACAAAAAATGTGGAATTTGATCAAAAATTAAAAAAAAAAAAAAAAAAATCTTGAAACTATTTAGGAAGATATAACCAAGAGAAATAATGCTATTATAGTCTTGGAGGAGAGATGGGAGGTAGAGGTTGGGAAACCCTAAAAGAATTGCTTTCTGATAGTCATGTGACTTTGGAAACTCTGCCAATTTTTCTCCCCCGCAGTGCTGTCTTCGCATGGGTTTTCGATTGTGATTGCGTAGCGTTGAAAAATCTTTTGCTTCCATTTCCATTAAAAAAATTTGTTTACTGTTGCGTCTATACCTGTTATGAAAAACATACCTTATAAACTTTCCCAGGATCACCTGGAAATGTTTTTAGTGCTGTTCGTAGCAAAGATCAATTCAATAATACTTCAAACAGCACGTCAGTTCAAGGCAGTGTATAAACAGTTATGGACAGGCCAAATTATGACATCAGATACTAGAAATTGAATTGTTTTAGATAACACTAATATCTTAAACGTCTTTTCAACAGTAAACTCACATTCATTAACACCTAACAAATGTGAGGATGTCATTGTTAATGATGAAGAAAAGTCTTTCTGAGAAGAAGTTGCAAAAGAAAGTAGTCAATTCACCAAATATGTTTCTCATATAGTTAGATACATTGATGGATTTGCAGTAAGAAAAATTTAGACTAGGTGAAAATCATAAAAAAAAATAAGGATGGATTAACAAAGCCTACTTTAGGTGCAATAAAATTATGTGAAACTGTGGGGGGGGGGGGGAAATAGTTTTTAAGTGATTGTAAAATTAAATTCAAAAATATAATACATAGGTTAATTTCTCAGCGTCTTTCTGGTATTGATTCAATTTTTTTTTTAATGTAATTACTTGCCATACTATGAACCAAGCACACTTTAAAAACTGGAAAACCATCAAATGTTGTTGGTGATGTCAATTTTATTTGAAGACATAATAATTGAGACTGTCCATCAAGTAAAACAATCACTGGAAGAATTCAAAGTGGCAGAATTCATAGTTAATATAATAAGAAATGTCCATAGATGTGATATGAGGTATAAACAACTGCAGGTAATTATTTACTGAAGTTAAATTTAAAATTTAAGTTATAAAATGTAAGTAACATTACTTTTGCAAGAGGTTAAATATTATATAACTTAAAAAACGACAAAATATAACTTTTGGACATATTTTTGATTTGATTTTTACAAGATTTTTGGAAACAATATTTTTTATTTCTGAAAAATAACCTAAATCGAAGAAAATATAACAGTGTGGGGTGTGTCACATGTTGCAGATTAAATTGTCTTGTTATTTCATATCTCTTATTACAAATACTTACTTTAAGGTTTTATTTTTTTAAAAAGAGATAGATGTAAAGAAGATATTTTGAAGGAGAAAGTTGTCTTATTTCCCCTGTTAATTGACTTAAATACAAATTTTGTAATAATCAAGGAAGTTTATTGAATACCTGTGACTTTAAAATATTTTACAAATGGGGGGGGGGGGGAGGATCTAGTTTTGAAACACTTGCATAGAATAATACTTATTTAAAAATTCAAATTTCCTAAATTCCAACCTCAAAGCATTTTAAATCAAATATACAAAACGAAAAGTGCCTGTAATTTATCTTATTTATTGTTTTATGATGCTTTTTTTATATATTAGGCTGTTTATATGTTCAAGAATATACATATCAACCAAAGTAATGAACCATTTCACCCATGGACAACTAATTCCACGAATATAATAAAATGATAGTTTTTTGCTTGTGGTGAATTCTCCTTTAGAATTTATTTTGTAATATTTGCAAAACAAAACTTTTTCATTATATATTAAATATTTCAATTATTATTTTATAAATTTAATTGATATTTTAAATTCTATTAGGTTCCACTGGTGTGACATGCTTATCTCAACCTTTTCTCTATTAAGTCCAATAACTTGATAAAATTATTCATTAGTAACTAAGTCTGTAGCTTGTTCTTTGCATCTGAACAAAACATCAGCCTAACATCTGATTTCTTAATCAAAACAGTTCGTTACTACCAACTGCAAGGATTTAATAACACTTTTTCGGATGTCAGTGGATATGACCTATTGTCCTGGTTATAGGCATAAAACTTTATATAAAACTTAACTTATAAGTGTCAGATATGTTTTGAAAACACTTTCTTAACATAAAAATGAAGTCTAAAGATTTTAAGTATGTTAATTTGTAAAATATTACCCTGGAAAAAATCAAAATAGTTAGTGATGACAGTCGATTAATGCGACATTTCACAGTTTGGGAGTAAAATTTGAGTAGCAATTAAAGTGTTATATTGCAATTTGAAACTGCAATTAATTGTATGTCATATTAAGGTTATTTATAGGCCTAAAAAAATATTTTTATTAGTAAACTTTTTGTAATAAACACCAGTTACACAAATTCCTGATTTTCCGTGGAATGATCCAGGTGCAAAAATAAGAACATTATATATGGTAGTGTATTTTCTACCATCCATATTACAAGAAATTTTACTTGCTATTGTGTTAAGGTAACATGTTTTAGTAAATAGCAACCTAAAGTACTTGAGTGTACTAGTATAAGCCATCCGGAAGGTTCTATAAATAAACAATAACTTCCTGGAAATGGAGATATATAGATCACTATTCTGTTGATATTTTTCAAGTTTTATGTCTTTCACCATATCAAAATGTCTTTAAAGGGGTTTATAACTGATCATATTGTAAAAGGTGATAGGTATAAAATAGCCTCTTTTTTTTGTCAAAAATTTTCTGTTTAGGTTAGTCCACTGAATCTTGTTGCTCGAAATATTCAGGAAAACCTTTAATATTTACAAATCTATGTCATTCTATGTGCTGACATTAAGGAGCTTTTATCATTGCTTTCTAGTCTCACTTTTGAGTATATTTTAAAGACAACTAATTTAATTCCACCTTGCTTTTAATTTCTCCTGCCTTTAATTTTGTTTTCAGTACTTTAACACAGCATTTGTGGTACACTTCAAATAAAATTAACAAAGTATTATTTTGCTACAAAATTTGAAATTTGGGAAGATATATTTTAAAAAAACAACGTGTATGTTTTTATATTTGTTGCATTTTTTCAGGTCTTCATGTTTTGGGTTGTCGACAATTTCCTCATGCAGAAACATGGCCGGTGGAAACAGAGTGTTGTTAATGGCAAAGTAAAGATCCATTACGAAAGAAGTGATCAAGAGTCCTGTTCTGAATCAGAAATTTTACTTTCAGGTGAAGATGATTCACCATTAGTTGTAGAAGTGAACTGTCAACAAAGACATCCAGTGCTTGTTCCAATCTCATGATTTTGTTGTGTCTCTATTTTGTAACCAAAGCATATCTTTTACTTTGCTACCAAAGTTTTAAGTTAAAGAACAATTTTTCTCACCAATAACGTTTGCAGTCATTTGATACAATCATGTTTTGGCTAATGTACAAGAATACTTCTGGCATTTAATGTATTGTTTATTTTTATAAGTTTACATTATGTATAATTTTATATTATTTTCGAAGATCTCATTCATATCAATGAAAAATGTACTATATGCTTTCTGATTGTGATTTAAGACTGGGATCAAATTATATTCAGTGAAGATAATTTTCCAGAGTGACTAAATAATATATATTTTCTTTTTAATATGAAATTGTTTAAAGTATCCGTGTTTGATAAAAACATAACAAATCAATAATCTCAATCACTTCACGTCCTATTGTAACCGTATAAAGTTACAAATATTTTATTACCTACTTTATGAAGTGTTAATGTTGATCGTCGATCTTTTAAAAATAAAAAAAATTCACGTCCATCACTTTCTTCTATTGATGACAAATTTCTTGTATTTTATATTTGGTATAAAATATGTGTGATCAGAAATGTAGATCTTTCAAATGGCTTAAAAGTTTTATTTCAAAATTTTTTTGAAATAAGACAATATGCTATTTTCATTCAAATTTAATTTCCCATGATGATTTAATTAACTCTAAATATAAATGAGCTAGACACTTTATTCCTTGTTTTTCCCCATTAAGAAACTTTGAATACATACAAGCATCTTAATTTTATTTTATATATATATATGTTTGTTTTATTTTTCAATATTCATTTGTAGCTAAGAATTTCAATTTCTAAGTAATGAGAGAGTAATCAATAATTTTGTAAATTAAAGTAAAATTATTTTGTAAAAAAATAAATTTGATTCATAAAAAAAAATGCATTTATGCTTGAAATACCTAATTTAAGTAATAAGTTTATCGCTCTAAATTTTATTTCTTTACCTAGTGACCTTTATTTTTTTTTTTTCCCTAGAAATTTACTTAGAGTATAAGAACTTAAAGATAATTAATAATAAGTTTTATCTTTTATATGCATGATTCCTGCATGCTAACCTGATATCTACCTTTTTAAACTTATAGGACATCATGTGCTCACATAACATATTTATTATTGTAACCATACCCTACTTCAAGTTCATAACTTGTAATCATGCAAAAGATTTTATTTATGTAATTCTTTAAAAATGAATAAGCTATTTGTGTTCAAATATAACAAATATTTCCTAATTACTGGTTGTTTGTACTTTAAATTACTTAAAATATTTTTTGTTCTTATATTGTGATTATTGTTTATTTTTTTTATATTTCTACCTAAAGGTATGTTTTTCAATGAGCTTTCCCTAGCACTGGTTTCCATTCAACCACTAGAATGTAGTTTGAATGTAAAACATTGCATGCTTTCTACTAATTTGCTTTATTTACTTGTATGTGTTGTAATTTTTATATTAAAATATATTTTGTTAAAAAGCATTTGTTCCTTATATGTGTCTGACTGTTTTAAAAAGCAATAAAATTAAAAATTGCATGAACTTTTCTGTGATTATTTACTTGTTTAACAAAATAACTCAGGGTTTATTTTTTTTATTTTTTTATCTTTCTAAAACGCATTCTGTCTGTTTTAAATTTAAATGAATCTAAGAACGCGGCAGTTTTCCAACGCCAAGTCCTATAACAAAGCGGCAGACATGAAAGTGTGACAGAGCTTGGGCCCATTTTCGACACCTCGCCGCTCAGCTTCTATTATATCTACAACCCTGATTTTTTTTGCCATCGAGTTGCCCCGTGTGAGTAGACGAAAAATAACATAATTGTTAACATTGAACAAGGGAACAGGTAAAAAATCCTTTGAAAATCGCCGAAGTCACCGGAATTTTGTTCTGGTTCTGGCCAAAACTTAAATCAGGGCTACAACCAAAACTATTTAATCAATTTTGACCAATTTTTATTCTTCTCAGCTTGATTAGAAGAAGTGCCTTTTGTATGTTTAGAAGGGTCTGTACCCCTTCCCCCCCCCCCTCCTCCCCCCTGGAAATTATCCCGATGCATGGGAATTTTAGCCTGGCCTTCGGCTTAAACGTTTTAATATATTCAGACCATTCTTTTTTTATTCTTCTGAGATTGATTAGAGCAGCGTTCGCCACTAACTTTTAGAGACGGGCCGCATGACTTATGTTGGAACTTTCCGCGGGCCGCAGATTTATACCGAATACGCTAATAAATATATTGCTTTACTACCTATGTTCAATGTTAGAAATGTGATAATTACAGAAAATTCAACAATATAAAACAATTTTGAAAACTGAACAATAATTTAACTTTTTTATATTAATAAAATAACAATTGATATTTGATTCTTGTTTCAAATAATTAAAAAAATAATTTTCTTTACATCGTAAATCAAAGTCATAAAAAAAGTTAAATCTTTTGTGATAATTTTACAATGTGACTTGATAAAAACTCATAATCAATACAGATATTTAAACCATACCTCCTAAATCTTCCATTTTAGTTGATGTTAATCGCGAGACGATGGCGGCCGGTCCGCTTTTCAGTCTCTACTTTGCGTTTAAAACTAGACTTCTACGCCATTATTGCACTGGAGTCATTAGAGTTCATTATACTTCTTTTCACGTCAAAACAAAAGATGCCAGTATGCATTAAAACACCCAACTCCTGCCCATCACATTCAGAAAAGCAGAAATCGAATTGTGCCATTCACTTATCAAGGGGGTATGGTATCATAAGTCAGGGCCGTAGGGAGGGGGGGGACCCCCGGGACAAACCCCCCCCCGAAATTGTGTAAAATCTTGCTTCACCACTTCCCCTTCTTTACTTTTCTCTTTTTTTTCCTTCTTGAATCCAAGAAAACAAACAAACTTGCAATGACGACCACCAAAATTGTAAAACCATAAAAAAAAAGTTAACTATGACGTCACATAGAAAAACTTATTTTTTGTTTTTAATCTGGTTAGAAAGAAGCGTTCCGAAAAGAAGTGAACTGAGCCTGAACATTCAATGATTGATATTTTTCAGCTTGGTGAAAGCATTTATCATAACATTTATTATTCGCAATCGTTACAATGAAAAGAAGTAAGCAAACATCATTATTTAATTTTATGCCTTCTAAACGAAGTTGTGCAAAAGTTAGTTAAGCACATTTCGAGACATTCCTGTTTGCCCCAAAAAAGTTGTAGAAAACTTTTCAAAAACTTCTCGGCGTATCCTGTTGTAGATGGGAGCACAGTGGTTCACTTTTACAGTTTTTTTTTCTTTCTACTTAAATGGAAAAGTTAATTCACCTGAATATAACTCAACTCATAATTTTTTAAGATCATAATTTTTAATTCATGTAATTAAAAAAGAAACATTTTATATGTGCCCATGAACTGAACTTAACGGTACAAATGGGACTTTTAATTAATAAATTACTTAATTTTGCAAGATGATGTAATGCAAGCTTAAATGTAAAAAAAAGTTATCAGTTTATATAAAAAATACTTATCATAAAATTACAATTGTAAAAATATAAACAAAATGAGTAAACAGTAATATTTGAAAATGAAACTTTAAGACTTTTTATGGCATTGTTTTATTTCCTTCATAATGGCCTTTTTCAAATGTATTTTTAATGGGTATCTTTATATTTTTGATGTCTTCCTTTCTTTGATTTCGGATTTCCAGTTATAAAGAATGGACGAACCTCTTCTAGAGTTTGGATAGTCGACTTTATTTATTTGAAGTACTTCAGATTGATAACTAGGGATGGAACGGATGTGAGTTTTGCCGGATACCGGATTTCGGATATCCGGGGTACCATGTCTACCGGATACGGATATCCGAAACGGATTTCGCCGGATATCCGGCCGGATATTCGGTCTATATACTAAAAACAATAGTTATACTATATGCTATACGAAAAAAATGGTCATGATATGAAGTATTAAGTAAATTATAATTAGTGGTTTTTAGTTCACCGCGCTGCATGCCACAGGGCCATTGTTTGATTCGCGGACTGGGCAAGGTTGACTTAGCTGTTTATACCTGAAAGAAATAAACTGAGGAGGACCATGCATGCTTGGGAACTAAACACTGGGGTTCGGCGTCAGAATGACCATTTGACTGAAACATCAGCTATGTGACACACAAATGCCACAGTCGAGAAAGCTGAGCTGGGCCCAGCAGGCCTTAGTCCACACGGGCTGTCACGCACTGAGTTAAATTTTTTTTATTTAAACTTTAGTTAATGAGTGAAAGAGATCTTTGTTGCTGATTTTATATCTAGTAATATTGTGTCGCTCAAAAGGAAAATATAAAGGTTGCCTACCTTTATTCACAGCGACGGTTCGATTTCTTCTTGATTCCGACGTCGGGCGGGCTGGCTTAGATCTTGAATAACTAAAAATAGCTAAATAATTCTTGTATTAACATAGATGATCAAATACCAGTAAGACGAACACAACTCCGTTTATTTACAAAAAACGAATCTCGAACACCAACTTATTTTCCGTTACAGTTACAGTTAATTGCGACATCCTCCCACCTTGCGAACTTTGGAAAAAAAGTTCGCAACCAACAGTCACTATGTAAAGTCAAAGGTCTAGTTTCTTTACAGATTTCACTAATCTTCCACTTCTAGTTATCTGGCTGGGACAGTCCAGTGGAGGCAAAGTCTCAATCAATGTAGATCTCTCTTCATCTTCTGCTTCTAAAGGATAAAGTCTCTGGTATGGTCGAACAAGTTCTCCAGTGGCAGTTTTTACCCTAGCAACACGAGGATTCTTATCTTTTCCTAAATAGATCTCTAGGACTTTGGCCATAGGCCAGTCGAGTCTTTTTAGATTGTCGCTTCCCACAAGAACAACTTGACCAACCTTGAGGGTGGTGGGGGATTTGAGTTTGGAGTTTTTCAATTGACCGAGGTATTCTAATCTGAACCTTTTCATTAGATCTTCTTTCAGCTTCATCCGATAGCGGAGTCGTTTATTCAAATGAGTAGAATCGAATATATCTAATTCGGGAACAGAGCCGCAACGGATCTCTTGTAGAAATAATGATGGAGTTAAAGGTTGCAGATCTTCTACATCTTCTGAGAGATAAGTAAGAGGACGGCTGTTTATTATGTTCTCTGCTTCGCATATCGTAGTGTAAAGCTCTTCGTAGTTCAGTCGGGCACGTCCAAGTACTCTTCTTAAAATTCGTTTGACGATTCCGATGAGTCGTTCCCACCATCCACCCCACCAAGGAGCGGATGGAGGGATGAAAATCCATTGAATTCTCTTAACTGAAGCCATTTCCTCTACTTTTTGCCAGTCTATGGATTGAAATACGTTGTTAGCACCGGTGAGATTTGTCCCGTTGTCCGAGTAGACATATAGAGGTCTTCCCCTTCTTGACACGAACCTTCGGAACGCAAGAAGAAATGTTTCAGTACTCAGTGAAAGGACAAGCTCGATATGCACCGCTCTGATGACAGCGCACGTAAAAAGCACAAACCAAACTTTTCCACCATCCTTTAAATACAGTGGTCCCCCTAAATCGATTCCTGTTATTTCAAATGTTGCGGCATCTCTGATACGTTTCTCAGGTAGAGGCGCTGGTACAACTTCTGCTTTCGAAGCTTCGAATCTCCGGCAGTTCTTGCATTTTCTTAAAACTTTTCTGACCGTTCTTCTACATTGTAGAATCCAGAAGTTTTCTCTCAATTGCGCCATCAAAGTGTGTACTCCTGCATGATGGCTTCTTCTGTGATGCTCTAATATCAGTAAATGAACAACAGGATGCGTGCTGGGGAGGACTATAGGTCTTTTGAAACTTTCGGTGTCTTCTCGTTGTATCAGACGGGTAGTCACACGAATCAAATCTTTATCATCCAACTGTGGTCGCAGGGGCTTCAAGATGGGATTGGAGATGGAAATAAAGGCCTCTCGTTGAATAGCTTTCAGTAACATTAACTCGGCCTGCTCGATTTCTACAACAGTCAATGGCAAATAGTTACGTTCTGATGCAAGCTTTTTGGCATTAGCACAGAATCTCTTCATCCAGGCAATAGTTCTGATCAACTTGGAGTAAGAAGAAAGTCTGGTGTGATACCAAGGTATCTCCTTTTCTGTGTTTGTAGCTACCGTCTTTCTTCTTTCTCGATTTAAAGTTTCTTCATCAACCTCAATTTGAGATTTCGGCCATTCTTCCCTAGGAGCTCTTAACCATTCTGGACCAAGTAGCCATGTGGTTTCTATAAGGTGTTTGATTGTACTTCCTCGAGAAGGGATGTCCGCTGGATTATATCTGCCTGGTAAGTGATGCCAGTCATCAGGATGAGACAATTTCCGAATTTCTCTGGTTCTATTGGCGACGAAAGTGGCCCAACAGTCTTCCTTCTTTATCCAGCTAAGGGCGTTACTGGAATCAGTCCAATAATGCGTTTCAATATCTGGTCTTTGAATGTCCTTCTTGACATTCTCAGCTAAGCGAACAGCGATCAAACATGCCAAAAGTTCCAATCGAGGGATCGTGATTGGTTTTAAGGGACATACTCGATTCTTGGCACTGACAAATTCACACGACACAGATTCTTCAGTTTCGACTCGGATGAAAATGCAAACAGCGTAAGCACCTTTGCTGGCATCAGCGAATACATGTAAACTACAGTATCTCAAGGGAAGTTCTCTCTTCAACAACCATCGAGGGATGGAAACGTCTTTCAAAGATGCAATTTGTTTCTTCCAATTCAAAAATGTTTTCGAGATATCTTCAGGTAGTTCTTTATCCCAAGGTATGTTTGACCTCCAGCATTCTTGAAGCAGCAGTTTGGGCAACAACGTAAATGGACAGATGATGCCTAGAGGATCATAGATTTGTTGCGCAGTAGCCAAAATTTTCCTCTTCGTGACCGGGCGAAAATCTTCCACCTCGTAATGACTTGTGTTGCAGTACAAAACATCTTTGGAGAGATCCCACGTCAGACCCAAAACTGATACCAAATCTCCTTCTTCGTTTTCTTCTGGCTCATTGATTACATTCGGAACCTGGTCAGACTCTGAAATGCAGTAATTTCTTCTCCATCCTCTCAAATCAAATTTTCCAGATCGTAGTAACTCCCTGGCTTCTTCAATGAACAGCTCACAGCCCTCAACAGTGTCGAAACAAGCAAGACAGTTATCTACATAAGTAGTTAGAAATTGGGCATCCTAAGCCAGGGGCGGGATGCGGGATGGTATGGTATGGTATGGGGGCGTCACCGGAAGGGGGCTTGACCGGATATGACGTCACAGGAAGTGACATCACCGGATATGACGTCACCGGAAGTCACATGATCGGAAGTGGAGTTGAGTTGTTCCCCTCCTGCTGTTGTTTTAGTTTCATTATAAGCTGTTTGTGTATGACGTCACAGTAGGTATGACGTCATAATGTGTTTTATATTAAAGTTTTGAGTGGTGGCAACACTTTTTTAGTTTCGATTTATCTAGCAGACGGGGTTGAGTTGTTCTAGGACTGCTTCTAAGTGAATAAGTTAGAGTAATAGGCTTTTATTGCGTGACGTCGCAGTAGATATGACGTCATAATTTGTTTAATATCAAAGTTTTGAGCGGTGGCAACCCTTTTTAGTGTCGATTTACATTTAAGATAGAGCTGAATTGTTCTAGGGCTGCTTCTAAACGAATAAGTTAGAGTGATAGGTATTTTTACTAATGACGTCACAGTGGGTATGACGTCATTCTATGTTAGGATTTACGTTTTAAGTGGTGATAACATTGGATATATACCAAATTTAGTTTTCAGGTGTTGGCAACAAGTTCTGATCGGTCAGCTATATGCTCGCTTGTGACTGATAAGTTTTAAACATGCGACCAAAAGTTAACTCCTGATTGACTGTTTGGTTTTCTAGCGAGTTACTTACATATCCTTTAATCAAGTTAAAATACCTGCAACAAAGTTACACAAAAAAAAAAAAAAAAATGTTAAATTTGAAAAGTTAATAAAAGTGAAGGCCATTTGCTAAGGGTCTAAAGAACCCTAACCCCGAGCTACACGTGACATTTCAATATTTTACCAAACAATTGTTAAAATATCGACTATCGGACGTTGCCTTCATGGTAACTCATCTACCCACCCCCCTTCCCTAACTAATTTTGAATAAGTTAAGACTTTAGAATTACAATTAATAAATTTTGAAAAATTATTTATTAAAGGTGAGGACCCACCTCCAGCCCGATACCTCTTTTAGGAAGAATTGATACCGCCTCACTCCACCCTATCAACAAAAAAAAAAAAAAAAAAAAAAAAAAAAAAAAAAAAAACTTATTTCAACGAACGTATATTTCTTTGAAACTTGAGGTCACTAATCAACCATCCGATGATATCCTTTAAGAAGATATCTTCACCTCTTAACAATTTTAAATTTTAAAAAATCTGAAAAGAAGACTTGTGAGAACGTATATTTCTCTCATGAATTAAATTTAATGGTCACATACAAAATCCTGGAAAAAAAAAATTAACGCTAAATAAGTTTTTAAAAAATTAGTTAAAGTAATATTTTAGTTAAATTAAGGCTTAAAGAGATAAAAAAAAAAATTAAGGATTAAATGAATGATTTAAGGAATTTTGAAGTGACCATAGGCATAGCTGGTTATGCCATCTTCCAGCAGATACCGCTTGTCGTCATAGGCCGACAAGGCTCTCTTGGTTTGTTGGAGTGAGAAGATGTTTAAAAATTCACTTACCGAATAATCGAAACGAAATCTGCGAAGCTAAAATAACTGTGAATAACTACACAAGTACGAACAAAATCGCGATGAGAAAAAAAACACGAAGTATTAAACACGTCTTTCACACTCAGGTATCTAAGTAGAAATGGCGAGACGGCAACCGGTAGCGTCTATATATGAGGGGTGATCACGTAACTTCACCGATCAATCAGATTTCACGGTAGAGGGCGCTGCTTGGTTCTAACCGATCAGAGCGGGTGGGGAGCGAGACTAGGCATGTTTCAACGCGTTTGCGAGTTGAGTTGTTGTGTAACGATCTTGCTTGAAACAGTTAAAGTGATAGATAATTTGTTCGTGACGTCATAGTGTAGCGAATGGGTTTTTAGCGTAGACAGTTGTTTCAATTGGAGTAATTATGAAATTTATTAAATATAAAGATAATATTTAGTAATAATTATCAGATTTTATTATTATTATTATAAAAAATAAACTTATAAAAAAAAAAGTGAACGTGGAAATTTACTTTACGAATAAAAATCATGTCTTTAAAATGTGTACGAATATCACTAAATAAGAGAAAAAAGTAACATACTTAAACTCTTTAAGATAAATAACTTTAACATTAACGTAAAAAACTTACTTTACACATAAAAATCACTTTAAAATGTGTAAAAATATCGCTAAATAAGAGAAAAAAAGTAACTTACTTAAAATTTCTAAGATAAATATTTAACCTTTACGCGAAAATTCCCTTCATGTATAAAAATCACGACTTTAAAATATAACATGCAAGAGAAAAGTAACGTACTTAAACTTTCTACGACAAATAACTTGAACATTAACGTAAAATTTTACTTTACACATAAAAATCCCGATATTAAAATATGTAGAAATATTGCTAAATAAAAGAAAAAAAGTAACACACTTAAACTTTGTACGACAAATAACTTTGACATTAACGTAAAAAATGTTCTTCACATATAAAAATCACGACTTTAAATTTGAAATGTAGGATGAAAGTATAACATACCTATAATTTCTACGACAAAGAATTCAAACATTGCCGTTCATGTCTTTAAAATGTATAATGACAACTCTAACTTTTAGAAAAAAGAAACACTAAAAATTTACAAGGCAAAGAATTTAAAATTAACTTTACATGTACTATCATACTCTTATATCAACGATAAATAAGATAAAAAAAAAGAAACTCTAAAAATTTATAAGGCAAAGAATTCAAATAATACGCGAAAATTTACCTCACATATAAAAATTATGTCTTTCAAATGTGTAAGAATAACGCTAAATTAGAGAAAAATAAATATTAAAAATTTATAAGGTAAGGAATTGAAACAATACGCGAAAATTTATTTCACACATAACATTTTTATCTTTAAAATGTGTAAGAATAATGCTAAATTAGAGAAGAAAAAAAAATAACATACTTAAACTTTCTTCGACAACAATTTAAACAATACGCGAAAATTTCATACACAATTATTTTCTTAGGTTAATGTTAAATAATGGGAAATTTAACAGAATAAAAATTTCAAAGATAAAGAATTTTAACCTTTACACGAAAATT
Organism: Linyphia triangularis; assembly: GCA_963978545.1. NCBI lineage: Eukaryota > Metazoa > Arthropoda > Arachnida > Araneae > Linyphiidae > Linyphia > Linyphia triangularis. The sequence goes on along the minus strand of OZ021724.1, from coordinate 41,604,953 downwards.
TACTTCACATATAAATATCATGTCTTTAAACTTTAACGTGACAATTTACTTCTCATATACAATTAAACTCTTAGGTTAATGTTAAATAAAAGAAAAAGTAACATACTCAAAAATTTCTAAGATAAGCATAACGTAAAAATTTCATATCATGTGTTTAAAATGTAACATATAAGAGAAAAAAAAAATAACATACTTGAACTTTCTATAGCAAAGAATTTAAGCGTTAGCGTAAAAATTTACTTTACATATAAAATTCACGTCTTTAAACGGGATGATAAGCATGTGACGGTAATTAGCCAATCAGGTTAGCTGTAGGTGATACGCCACTTGCCGGCATTTTTAGACCGGAGGATGAGTCACGCTAAAACTTGTTCAAACAGGTCGGGAGACTTGTACAGCAAGAACAACAGCATCGACGCGCAAGCAGCGGGTGATGCTGCGGTGTGTCAGCAGGTCTTCGAGATTATCGTTTTCCTACTTTTCCTTTTTCATAATGAAATGTATGTGAAAACTTGGAATGAATGAAGTGGATTTCAAAGACACATTAGTAAGTGAAGGTAGAATTCGCATGGACTTTCTTCCAAAAAGTATGATTCACTTGGAGAATTTAAGATCATTTCTACTTGAAAACTTTTATATTGTCTAAAACATTGAATATTGTTCAAACTCAGTGAGATTATATGCTACAATACGGGTAAAACTTAACAAAATTGTTACATAGAAGAAAAATAATAAGAGATTTAAAATAAATACTAGTTATAGATACTCCAAGGAAAAAAATTCACCTCTACTTTTCAATCGGAAAATCAATGCAAGTTGGAAATTTATGTTACTTCAAGAAAGACTTAGACAATTTACTTTGTAATAATATACGTTAAGGTGTCGTATTAACTCGTGCAATACATGCTGACTAAGGTTTATTTTACTTATCTAAGAAAGGTGAATTGGGGGAAAATATTAAATAAATTGTAGATATTAAATACATTGTAGATATGCATTTAAGTTTTGAAAATCACCTGCAAGACTTTTAAAACATCTTAAGAAAAATTGAAAGAAACTTGCGAATTATATGTAAACTATATAACTTTTTATACTCTGAAAGGAAATCACAAGTAATTTAGTTAACTTTTTTCATGGTAACACTCATATTCAACGACATGTTTTTAAAATTTAACCTTCTTTACATGATAATAGTTATAAATTTTTTCAATCTCAGAAGCGATATACTATTATTTCTAACATATATGTTACGAATTGTGTAAAGTTTTTAAAACTGTATATGCAAATCACCAATCAGAAACATAAAAATCTAACATCAATCAAACAAACTAAAATAATAAGATATTTTCCTTAGTGGAAATAGTTAACTACTCATGTGATGGAATATACTTAGAAAATTTAAATACTGAAAAAAGTTTGCTAAGCAAACTTAAAGAATATATTTTTTTTTCCTTGTGAAAAACTAGCATAAATTTGGAAAATGTAGAGTTTGCTACTACGTAAAATTGAACATCATCTGGACAAACTAAATTATACATGAATTTTTTTTTATTTGAGATCTAAATAACTTATACATAAATTTCAGAAAAACTGAAACGGAATGTGTTTTACAAGAGGCTTATTTTGTAAGATGAATATTCAATATTAATATAACTGAGCAAAGTTCATTCCGGAAAAAACTTGTAAAAGATACTTATATTTTGAAAATAGTTTGAAATATCCTTTTAAATTTATGAATACTCGCTTTCGAAAGACACAAATAAAACTGATATTACTCATGATAATTAACACATACATAACATTAGTCAAACAAAGTGAAATTTTTATTGCTTGTGACCGATAACTTTTCAGTGAAGCAGAACTTACATAGGAAATTTGTACAAACTTTTGCAACTTTTAAACCAAGTATCATGTAAAATTATAAATTACGATAGGAAATAGCATACTTCAGAATCGGAGCAAGCCCTGTTGTTAAGCTTAATGTATTTCTCAAGGAATTGAAAGCATACCAGAGAAGTCCTTATCATTTCGCATCTTTTCTCATGTTGCAAGAAGACATACATTGTAAAAGACCGTCTTAGAACTTAACAAAAATCAGTAAAAATAAATATATTTTCTATGGCAAAGATAAAACTTCACAACTTAATTACTTAAATTTAGCTAAGTTGCATATGGTTTATTCACATAACTCGCATGTGCTTTGAATGTTGAAATATATTTGTCAGTTGAAATCAAACTCATCGAAAATAAATGCTATCTACATTTTCAAGTCGGAAATTACTATTAAATAAACTTTACATGTAAGACATTATCATGTTAAAAAGAAAAATCTACAAAAATGTAAATGATAATTTTACTGTTGGTACATAAATGATGAATAATTTATGATTTTATTCTAGGCAAACGTTTTATTGTCTAACAGAGAACTTAAACTTTAGCAGAAAAACGAAAAAATACAATTTTTATATCCTATCATGCTTGTCGAAAATTGAATTTATTAGCTGTTGTAATAGATTTTTATTGTCCAAATTTCTATAGTTCTTCCCAGTGCAATAATATTAAGTTCATGTGTAATGAGTAGGGTTTTTTTTTTTGTTGTTGAATCTTATAAATTTAATGAAATTATTATGACCTAAGAGATTGAGTGAACTGAATAAATCAATGATGTAAATTTAAACAGTGACTTGAACTGATACATACTATAACTGTAAAGAAATATGACAAAGTGATAGATGAAGTGAAAATAGAAGTTGAGTGAAATGTGTTGAAAAAAGTTGAAGACGACAAGAAATTCATAAATGAGAATTATCATTGACTTATATTAACTTCGTTTTTCTTGCTTATGACAAGAAAATACACTCTTGTTTATTAAGAACCAACTTGATATCTTATCATAGAATGACAATGATGAAATATCTATACATTAAAAAAAAATACCAAACTTAGACATAGCAAATTTCTTGAAATTCATGTATAATGTGAGAAGTTTTACTGGAAATATAGAAGATACAACATTGAAAAATGTGAATGTTTCGAAGTACTTTATCAGAAATTAAAAAAAAAAAAAAAAAATGCGCTGAGGTCCGCTATAAAATTTTTTAGGAGAAAGTTTAAACAAAATTTAAAATCAAACATGCTTTTAAGTGGGAACACATATATTAAAACTATAGCACATTTAACAATTTATATTATATCATCTCAGTTGGTATCAAACTGAATAATATGAAAAACAATCACAAACTGAATAAACATGAAAATTATCAATATATGTGGAAAAGTTTCCTTTTTTCACATATAAAAAAAAAATAACACATTAACATACGTTAAGATCACGAAACATGCGTAATCATATACCGATAAGAGCAACCAATGTTGCGGGGAGATATTCACGTGATGGACAATATCCCATGAATAAATTGAGTGATTTAATTTCTAATGCTAATTCCAATAGTATTCCACGTAACTTCAACTTTATATGTTACACTATAGATATATTTATTTTTCAAATATATTGACTTTCGAAAAATCATCCTTCAATATAAGAATGATCATAGTAAGAATAAGAGAAAAGATACTAAGCATTGATTTAAAGTGTATTTATTTCAACTTAGCAACAAATCATATGCGTGAAACGAAAATTGCCTCGAACCAAAGTATAACTATCCAATTTCATTGATTCCTACAAGGAAATTTTTCTCATCTAGTAATTGAATTTTTTTTTTCTCGTACACATTATAAGTGTTGTCCAATCAGGTGTAGAATAGCTGAAGATATCCGACCTCTTTCTAAATATTAATAAGTCACTGTTGAAAAACTTATAAAAATTTCAATTTACACTTAAAGTTTTTTTATATATATATATTTCAAAGAATTTTTTCAAATCAATATGTATATTTAAATACTGAAACTTATTCACTTCAATAAATGTATGTTTAAGTTATAAAACTTGTCGTATGTATTGAAAAATTGTAACTTTTCGTCTTCGTATAAATCGATAACTTATACACTAGTTCTTCATCAATTAATCTTCTAAATAAATCTTTCAAAGGCAAAAACATACCTATAGCTTTACATTTGTAACAAGTTAAATTGTACATGTTTCTCGTGAAATTAAAATTTTATATGTTTTTCATGAAAATATATAAAATTTTGTAACTTTCACATGAAACATGTACAATTTAACTTGTTACAAATGCAAAGCTATGGGTATGTTTTTACCTTTGAAAGATTTACTTAGAAGATTAATTGATGAAGAACTAGTGTATAAGTTATCGATTTATACGAAGACGAAAAGTTACAATTTTTCAATACATACGACAAGTTTTATAACTTAAACATACATTTATTGAAGTGAATAAGTTTCAGTATTTAAATATACATATTGATTTGAAAAAATTCTTTGAAATATATATATATAAAAAAACTTTAAGTGTAAATTGAAATTTTTATAAGTTTTTCAACAGTGACTTATTAATATTTAGAAAGAGGTCGGATATCTTCAGCTATTCTACACCTGATTGGACAACACTTATAATGTGTACGAGAAAAAAAAAATTCAATTACTAGATGAGAAAAATTTCCTTGTAGGAATCAATGAAATTGGATAGTTATACTTTGGTTCGAGGCAATTTTCGTTTCACGCATATGATTTGTTGCTAAGTTGAAATAAATACACTTTAAATCAATGCTTAGTATCTTTTCTCTTATTCTTACTATGATCATTCTTATATTGAAGGATGATTTTTCGAAAGTCAATATATTTGAAAAATAAATATATCTATAGTGTAACATATAAAGTTGAAGTTACGTGGAATACTATTGGAATTAGCATTAGAAATTAAATCACTCAATTTATTCATGGGATATTGTCCATCACGTGAATATCTCCCCGCAACATTGGTTGCTCTTATCGGTATATGATTACGCATGTTTCGTGATCTTAACGTATGTCAATGTGTTATTTTTTTTTTATATGTGAAAAAAGGAAACTTTTCCACATATATTGATAATTTTCATGTTTATTCAGTTTGTGATTGTTTTTCATATTATTCAGTTTGATACCAACTGAGATGATATAATATAAATTGTTAAATGTGCTATAGTTTCAATATATGTGTTCCCACTTAAAAGCATGTTTGATTTTAAATTTTGTTTAAACTTTCTCCTAAAAAATTTTATAGCGGACCTCAGCGCATTTTTTTTTTTTTTTTTAATTTCTGATAAAGTACTTCGAAACATTCACATTTTTCAATGTTGTATCTTCTATATTTCCAGTAAAACTTCTCACATTATACATGAATTTCAAGAAATTTGCTATGTCTAAGTTTGGTATTTTTTTTTAATGTATAGATATTTCATCATTGTCATTCTATGATAAGATATCAAGTTGGTTCTTAATAAACAAGAGTGTATTTTCTTGTCATAAGCAAGAAAAACGAAGTTAATATAAGTCAATGATAATTCTCATTTATGAATTTCTTGTCGTCTTCAACTTTTTTCAACACATTTCACTCAACTTCTATTTTCACTTCATCTATCACTTTGTCATATTTCTTTACAGTTATAGTATGTATCAGTTCAAGTCACTGTTTAAATTTACATCATTGATTTATTCAGTTCACTCAATCTCTTAGGTCATAATAATTTCATTAAATTTATAAGATTCAACAAAAAAAAAAAAACCCTACTCATTACACATGAACTTAATATTATTGCACTGGGAAGAACTATAGAAATTTGGACAATAAAAATCTATTACAACAGCTAATAAATTCAATTTTCGACAAGCATGATAGGATATAAAAATTGTATTTTTTCGTTTTTCTGCTAAAGTTTAAGTTCTCTGTTAGACAATAAAACGTTTGCCTAGAATAAAATCATAAATTATTCATCATTTATGTACCAACAGTAAAATTATCATTTACATTTTTGTAGATTTTTCTTTTTAACATGATAATGTCTTACATGTAAAGTTTATTTAATAGTAATTTCCGACTTGAAAATGTAGATAGCATTTATTTTCGATGAGTTTGATTTCAACTGACAAATATATTTCAACATTCAAAGCACATGCGAGTTATGTGAATAAACCATATGCAACTTAGCTAAATTTAAGTAATTAAGTTGTGAAGTTTTATCTTTGCCATAGAAAATATATTTATTTTTACTGATTTTTGTTAAGTTCTAAGACGGTCTTTTACAATGTATGTCTTCTTGCAACATGAGAAAAGATGCGAAATGATAAGGACTTCTCTGGTATGCTTTCAATTCCTTGAGAAATACATTAAGCTTAACAACAGGGCTTGCTCCGATTCTGAAGTATGCTATTTCCTATCGTAATTTATAATTTTACATGATACTTGGTTTAAAAGTTGCAAAAGTTTGTACAAATTTCCTATGTAAGTTCTGCTTCACTGAAAAGTTATCGGTCACAAGCAATAAAAATTTCACTTTGTTTGACTAATGTTATGTATGTGTTAATTATCATGAGTAATATCAGTTTTATTTGTGTCTTTCGAAAGCGAGTATTCATAAATTTAAAAGGATATTTCAAACTATTTTCAAAATATAAGTATCTTTTACAAGTTTTTTCCGGAATGAACTTTGCTCAGTTATATTAATATTGAATATTCATCTTACAAAATAAGCCTCTTGTAAAACACATTCCGTTTCAGTTTTTCTGAAATTTATGTATAAGTTATTTAGATCTCAAATAAAAAAAAATTCATGTATAATTTAGTTTGTCCAGATGATGTTCAATTTTACGTAGTAGCAAACTCTACATTTTCCAAATTTATGCTAGTTTTTCACAAGGAAAAAAAAAATATTCTTTAAGTTTGCTTAGCAAACTTTTTTCAGTATTTAAATTTTCTAAGTATATTCCATCACATGAGTAGTTAACTATTTCCACTAAGGAAAATATCTTATTATTTTAGTTTGTTTGATTGATGTTAGATTTTTATGTTTCTGATTGGTGATTTGCATATACAGTTTTAAAAACTTTACACAATTCGTAACATATATGTTAGAAATAATAGTATATCGCTTCTGAGATTGAAAAAATTTATAACTATTATCATGTAAAGAAGGTTAAATTTTAAAAACATGTCGTTGAATATGAGTGTTACCATGAAAAAAGTTAACTAAATTACTTGTGATTTCCTTTCAGAGTATAAAAAGTTATATAGTTTACATATAATTCGCAAGTTTCTTTCAATTTTTCTTAAGATGTTTTAAAAGTCTTGCAGGTGATTTTCAAAACTTAAATGCATATCTACAATGTATTTAATATCTACAATTTATTTAATATTTTCCCCCAATTCACCTTTCTTAGATAAGTAAAATAAACCTTAGTCAGCATGTATTGCACGAGTTAATACGACACCTTAACGTATATTATTACAAAGTAAATTGTCTAAGTCTTTCTTGAAGTAACATAAATTTCCAACTTGCATTGATTTTCCGATTGAAAAGTAGAGGTGAATTTTTTTCCTTGGAGTATCTATAACTAGTATTTATTTTAAATCTCTTATTATTTTTCTTCTATGTAACAATTTTGTTAAGTTTTACCCGTATTGTAGCATATAATCTCACTGAGTTTGAACAATATTCAATGTTTTAGACAATATAAAAGTTTTCAAGTAGAAATGATCTTAAATTCTCCAAGTGAATCATACTTTTTGGAAGAAAGTCCATGCGAATTCTACCTTCACTTACTAATGTGTCTTTGAAATCCACTTCATTCATTCCAAGTTTTCACATACATTTCATTATGAAAAAGGAAAAGTAGGAAAACGATAATCTCGAAGACCTGCTGACACACCGCAGCATCACCCGCTGCTTGCGCGTCGATGCTGTTGTTCTTGCTGTACAAGTCTCCCGACCTGTTTGAACAAGTTTTAGCGTGACTCATCCTCCGGTCTAAAAATGCCGGCAAGTGGCGTATCACCTACAGCTAACCTGATTGGCTAATTACCGTCACATGCTTATCATCCCGTTTAAAGACGTGAATTTTATATGTAAAGTAAATTTTTACGCTAACGCTTAAATTCTTTGCTATAGAAAGTTCAAGTATGTTATTTTTTTTTTCTCTTATATGTTACATTTTAAACACATGATATGAAATTTTTACGTTATGCTTATCTTAGAAATTTTTGAGTATGTTACTTTTTCTTTTATTTAACATTAACCTAAGAGTTTAATTGTATATGAGAAGTAAATTGTCACGTTAAAGTTTAAAGACATGATATTTATATGTGAAGTAAATTTTCGTGTAAAGGTTAAAATTCTTTATCTTTGAAATTTTTATTCTGTTAAATTTCCCATTATTTAACATTAACCTAAGAAAATAATTGTGTATGAAATTTTCGCGTATTGTTTAAATTGTTGTCGAAGAAAGTTTAAGTATGTTATTTTTTTTTCTTCTCTAATTTAGCATTATTCTTACACATTTTAAAGATAAAAATGTTATGTGTGAAATAAATTTTCGCGTATTGTTTCAATTCCTTACCTTATAAATTTTTAATATTTATTTTTCTCTAATTTAGCGTTATTCTTACACATTTGAAAGACATAATTTTTATATGTGAGGTAAATTTTCGCGTATTATTTGAATTCTTTGCCTTATAAATTTTTAGAGTTTCTTTTTTTTTTATCTTATTTATCGTTGATATAAGAGTATGATAGTACATGTAAAGTTAATTTTAAATTCTTTGCCTTGTAAATTTTTAGTGTTTCTTTTTTCTAAAAGTTAGAGTTGTCATTATACATTTTAAAGACATGAACGGCAATGTTTGAATTCTTTGTCGTAGAAATTATAGGTATGTTATACTTTCATCCTACATTTCAAATTTAAAGTCGTGATTTTTATATGTGAAGAACATTTTTTACGTTAATGTCAAAGTTATTTGTCGTACAAAGTTTAAGTGTGTTACTTTTTTTCTTTTATTTAGCAATATTTCTACATATTTTAATATCGGGATTTTTATGTGTAAAGTAAAATTTTACGTTAATGTTCAAGTTATTTGTCGTAGAAAGTTTAAGTACGTTACTTTTCTCTTGCATGTTATATTTTAAAGTCGTGATTTTTATACATGAAGGGAATTTTCGCGTAAAGGTTAAATATTTATCTTAGAAATTTTAAGTAAGTTACTTTTTTTCTCTTATTTAGCGATATTTTTACACATTTTAAAGTGATTTTTATGTGTAAAGTAAGTTTTTTACGTTAATGTTAAAGTTATTTATCTTAAAGAGTTTAAGTATGTTACTTTTTTCTCTTATTTAGTGATATTCGTACACATTTTAAAGACATGATTTTTATTCGTAAAGTAAATTTCCACGTTCACTTTTTTTTTTTATAAGTTTATTTTTTATAATAATAATAATAAAATCTGATAATTATTACTAAATATTATCTTTATATTTAATAAATTTCATAATTACTCCAATTGAAACAACTGTCTACGCTAAAAACCCATTCGCTACACTATGACGTCACGAACAAATTATCTATCACTTTAACTGTTTCAAGCAAGATCGTTACACAACAACTCAACTCGCAAACGCGTTGAAACATGCCTAGTCTCGCTCCCCACCCGCTCTGATCGGTTAGAACCAAGCAGCGCCCTCTACCGTGAAATCTGATTGATCGGTGAAGTTACGTGATCACCCCTCATATATAGACGCTACCGGTTGCCGTCTCGCCATTTCTACTTAGATACCTGAGTGTGAAAGACGTGTTTAATACTTCGTGTTTTTTTTCTCATCGCGATTTTGTTCGTACTTGTGTAGTTATTCACAGTTATTTTAGCTTCGCAGATTTCGTTTCGATTATTCGGTAAGTGAATTTTTAAACATCTTCTCACTCCAACAAACCAAGAGAGCCTTGTCGGCCTATGACGACAAGCGGTATCTGCTGGAAGATGGCATAACCAGCTATGCCTATGGTCACTTCAAAATTCCTTAAATCATTCATTTAATCCTTAATTTTTTTTTTTTATCTCTTTAAGCCTTAATTTAACTAAAATATTACTTTAACTAATTTTTTAAAAACTTATTTAGCGTTAATTTTTTTTTTCCAGGATTTTGTATGTGACCATTAAATTTAATTCATGAGAGAAATATACGTTCTCACAAGTCTTCTTTTCAGATTTTTTAAAATTTAAAATTGTTAAGAGGTGAAGATATCTTCTTAAAGGATATCATCGGATGGTTGATTAGTGACCTCAAGTTTCAAAGAAATATACGTTCGTTGAAATAAGTTTTTTTTTTTTTTTTTTTTTTTGTTGTTGTTGTTGTTGATAGGGTGGAGTGAGGCGGTATCAATTCTTCCTAAAAGAGGTATCGGGCTGGAGGTGGGTCCTCACCTTTAATAAATAATTTTTCAAAATTTATTAATTGTAATTCTAAAGTCTTAACTTATTCAAAATTAGTTAGGGAAGGGGGGTGGGTAGATGAGTTACCATGAAGGCAACGTCCGATAGTCGATATTTTAACAATTGTTTGGTAAAATATTGAAATGTCACGTGTAGCTCGGGGTTAGGGTTCTTTAGACCCTTAGCAAATGGCCTTCACTTTTATTAACTTTTCAAATTTAACATTTTTTTTTTTTTTTGTGTAACTTTGTTGCAGGTATTTTAACTTGATTAAAGGATATGTAAGTAACTCGCTAGAAAACCAAACAGTCAATCAGGAGTTAACTTTTGGTCGCATGTTTAAAACTTATCAGTCACAAGCGAGCATATAGCTGACCGATCAGAACTTGTTGCCAACACCTGAAAACTAAATTTGGTATATATCCAATGTTATCACCACTTAAAACGTAAATCCTAACATAGAATGACGTCATACCCACTGTGACGTCATTAGTAAAAATACCTATCACTCTAACTTATTCGTTTAGAAGCAGCCCTAGAACAATTCAGCTCTATCTTAAATGTAAATCGACACTAAAAAGGGTTGCCACCGCTCAAAACTTTGATATTAAACAAATTATGACGTCATATCTACTGCGACGTCACGCAATAAAAGCTATTACTCTAACTTATTCACTTAGAAGCAGTCCTAGAACAACTCAACCCCGTCTGCTAGATAAATCGAAACTAAAAAAGTGTTGCCACCACTCAAAACTTTAATATAAAACACATTATGACGTCATACCTACTGTGACGTCATACACAAACAGCTTATAATGAAACTAAAACAACAGCAGGAGGGGAACAACTCAACTCCACTTCCGATCATGTGACTTCCGGTGACGTCATATCCGGTGATGTCACTTCCTGTGACGTCATATCCGGTCAAGCCCCCTTCCGGTGACGCCCCCATACCATACCATACCATCCCGCATCCCGCCCCTGGCTTAGGATGCCCAATTTCTAACTACTTACATAGAAAGAGTCCATTAACTTCAAGGCAGTGTCCTTAAAGTGAGGAGGAGCCGTCTCCAGATGATGTTTCAAGGTGGCATTCAAGAGGAAAGGACTACACTTTAAACCGAAGACAACTCTGCAGTGACGATACGTTTTCAATTTAGTTGCATCACCGTCTTCCATCCAGAGAAATTTTAGATAGTTCCGATCTGATCCAGAAACACTGATTTGAAGAAATGCCTGTTTGATGTCGGCGGTAACAGCATACTGCTTCATACGAAAACGAGTAAGGACTGTAGGAATGAGTTCTAGGAAATTAGGTCCCTTGACAAGACATTCATTCAAAGATGGTGATCCTCTGATGTGCGCCGAGGCATCAAAAACAGGCCTAATTTTGGTGGTAGCTGAATTCTTCACGACAGCTCGATGTGGAAGGAAATGTCCAGGTGAAGTACTATCTTCCAAACTAACTTCTTCGATTATTCCTTCCTTTAGCCAGGAATGTAAAACGTTTTGATAAGGTTCCAAAATATTAGCTGCTTTCAATCTAGCAATTGTAGTTTTCAATCTTCTTTCAGCTAATTCTCTCCCTTCAGGAAGATCAGGATGAAATTGGAGCCAAGGAAGTTTTACTTGGTATCTTCCTTCTTCATTAAACTTCAAGTTGCTTTGGAAATGTTCATAAGCTGCCTTGTGTAACTCTTCTTCAGTTTGCCGTTCAACTGGATCCGTGATTCCTATTCTATCTAAACTCCACAAGTCTGGCAAGTTTATGTCCCGAGTGTGCAGGCAAATAATGGACAAACAAGATTCTGAAGTCTGTGTTTTTTGTGGAATTTTCCCCATAAGCGTCCAGCCAAGATAAGTACCCACGGCAACAGGTCCAGCATTTAAGTTATGAACTTTCCCATTCAAGAGTTTTCCTGCGACGTCCGCCCCAATCAGTAGATGAATATCAGAATCAGCTTCACAATAGGAACTCGTAACGACATCAGTCAAATGTATGTCCATCTTATGAAGATCTTTCATCCACGGTCCATGTGGGGTCTTCTTTATATCGCCACATATCTTGTCTTGTTCGAGAGCTTCGAAATTGCAATTATAACTCTCGTTCATACTCGTTAAATACACTCTAATGCAGCGATGTATTTGTTGAGGAGTTTCATGTCCACCAAATAAACTGTGTATAATAGGAAGTTCTCTTACACATTCATAGTTCATTAATTCTACTGCTTTAGAACTTATGTACGAGTGTTGACTGCCTGTGTCGATAAGGGCTCGAATAACGTGTCTAGTGTTTTTACACCTAAGATATACTTGTAACGTTTGTAATAATACTTCTGCTCTATTAGATTGAGTCGACAGAGCTTGATCTTTATTCGGAATACTATTTGATTTTTCAACAACTTTAAAAGTGCCTATCTTGCCTTCACGAGGCGTATTTGGACACATAATTGTACAATGAAATTTGTGGCAACAAAAACACTTAACTTTACTATAGCAATGCTTAGATAAATGGCCTTTCTTCAGACACTTAAAACAGCATGCTGCCTTCCTAACTAGGTCACGCCTTTCATCTAAACCCATAGCTTTTGCTTTATTACAATCAGCGGAATTATGTTTCTTAAAACAGAAAATGCACGAATTTTCATTATTTTCATTGGTATTCAATAACCCTGAAGCAGTCGGAACATTGCAATTATTTTCACTAACACATCGCTTGAAAGTTTTTCTATGTGTTTCTTTTCCATAATCAAAAGAATTTTTAGCTATCGCTAATCTTTGTTCACCATCTACCTCAGTAGTTAGAAATTGGGCATCCTGAGCCATGGACTGACCGAGCGACGGTATGGTATGGGGGCGTGACCGAAAGGGGGCGTGGCCGGATATAAAACACATTATGACGTCACAGGAAGTGACGTCACCGGAAGTCACGTGACCGGGAGTTGAGGTGTTCCCCTCCTGCTGTTGTTTTAGTTTCATTATAAGCTGTTTGTGTATGACGTCACAGTAGGTATGACGTCATAATGTGTTTTATATCAAAGTTTTGAGTGGTGGCAACACTTTTTTTTAGTTTCGGATTATCTAGCAGACGGAGTTGAGTTGTTCTATGGCTGCTTCTTAATAAGAACGTTATGGTGATAGGCTTTTATTGCGTGACGTCACAGTGAGTATGACGTCATAATGTGTTTTATATCAAAGTTTTGAGCGTTGGCAACACTTTTTAGTTTCAATTTACCTTTAAGATGGAGCTGAGTTGTTCTAGGGCTGCTTCTTAGCGAATAAGTTAAGAGTGATAGATATTTTTACTAGTGACGTCACAGTGGGTATGACGTCATTCTATGTTAAAATTTACGTTTTAAGTGGTGATAACATTGGATATATACCAAATTTAGTTTTCAGGTGTTGGCAACGAGTTCTGATCGGTCAGCTAAATGCTCGCTGGTGATTGATAAGTTTTAAATATGTGACCAAAAGTTAACTCCTGATTGACTGTTTGGTTTTCTAGCGAGTTACTTACACGTCCTTTAGTCAAGTTAAAATACCTGCAACAAAGTTACACAAATAAAAATGTTAAATTTGAAAAGTTAATAAAAGGAAGGCCATTTGCTAAGGGTCTAAAGAACCCTAACCCCGAGCTACACGTGACATTTCAATATTTTACCAAACAATTGTTAAAATATCGACTATCGGACGTTGCCTTCATGGTAACTCATCTACCCACCCCCCTTCCCTAACTAATTTTGAATAAGTTAAGACTTTAGAATTACAATTAATAAATTTTGAAAAATTAATTATTAAAGGTGAGGACCCACCTCCAGCCCGATACCTCTTTTAGGAAGAATTGGTACCGCCTCACTCCACCCTAACAAAAAAAAAAAAAAATCAGTGAAAAAAAAAAAACACGAAGTATTAAACACGTCTTTCACACTCAGGTATCTAAGTAGAAATGGCGAGACGGCAACCGGTAGCGTCTATATATGAGGGGTTATCACGTGACTTCACCGACCAATCAGGTTTCAAGGTAGAGGGCGCTGCTTGTATCTAACCGATCAGAGCGGGTGGGGAGCGAGACTAGGGATGTTTCAACACGCTTCAACGCGTTTGCGAGTTGAGTTGTTGTGTAACGATCTTGCTTGAAACAGTTAAAGTGATAGATAATTTGTTCGTGACGTCATAGTGTAGCGAATGGGTTTTTAGCGTAGACAGTTGTTGCAATTGGAGTAATTATGAAATTTATTAAATATAAAGATAATATTTAGTAATAATTATCAGATTTTATTATTATTATTATAAAAAATAAACTTATAAAAAAAGTGAACGTGAAAATTTACTTTACGAATAAAAATCATGTCTTTAAAATGTGTACGAATATCACTAAATAAGAGAAAAAAGTATCATACTTAAACTCTTTAAAATAAATAACTTTAACATTAACGTAAAAAATTTACTTTTCACATAAAAATCACTTTAAAATGAGTAAAAATATCGCTAAATAAGAGAAAAAAAGTAACTTACTTAAAATTTCTAAGATAAATATTTAACCTTTACTCGAAAATTCCCTTCATATATAAAAATCACGACTTTAAAATATGACATGCAAGAGAAAAGTAACGTACTTAAACTTTCTACGACAAATAACTTTAACATTAACGTAACATTTTACTTTACACATAAAAATCCCGACTTTAAAATATGTAGAAATATCGCTAAATAAAAGAAGAAAAAAAAAAGTAACATACTTAAACTTTGTACGACAAATAACTTTGACATTAACGTAAAAAATTTTCTTCCCATATAAAAATCACGACTTTAAAATGTGACGTGTAAGAAGAATTAGCATACTTAAAATTTCTACGACAAATAAATTTAACCTTTACGCGAAAATTTACTATATACATAAAAATCATGTCTTTAAAATATGTAGAAATATCGCTAAATAAAAGAAGAAAAAAAAAGTAACATACTTAAACTTTGCACGACAAATAACTTTAGCATTAACGTAAAAATTTACTTCACATATAAAAATCACGACATTAAAATGTGACATGTAAGAAGAATTAGCATACTTAAAATTTCTACGATAAATAATTTTAACATTTGAGTGAAAATTTACTACATATATAAAAATCATGTATTTAAAATATCGCTGAATAAAAGAAAAAAGTAACATACTTAAACTTTCTACGACAAATAACTTTAACATTAACGCAAAAATTTACTTTACACATAAAAATCACGACTTTAAATTTGACATGCAGGAGGAAAGTATAACATACCTATAATTTCTACGACAAAGAATTCAAACATTGCCATTCATGTCTTTAAAATGTATAATGACAACTCTAACTTTTAGAAAAAAGAAACACTAAAAATTTACAAGGCAAAGAATTTAAAATTGAACGTGAAAATTAACTTCACATGTACAATCATACTCTTATATCAACGATAAATAAGATAAAAAAGAAGCTCTAAAAATTTATAAGGCAAATAATTTAAATAATACGCGAAAATTTACCACACATATAAAAATTATGTCTTTCAAATGTGTAAGAATAACGCTAAATTAGAGAAAAAGAAATACTAAAAATTTATAAGGTAAGGAATTGAAACAATATGCGAAAATTTATTTCACGCATAAAATTTTTATCTTTAAAATGTGTAAGAATAATGCTAAATTAGAGAAGAAAAAAAAAATAACATACTTAAACTTTCTTCGACAACAATTTAAACAATACGCGACATTTTCATACACAATTATTTTCTTAGGTTAATGTTAAATAATGGGAAATTTAACAGAATAAAAATTTCAAAGATAAAGAATTTTAACCTTTACACGAAAATTTACCTCACAAAAATATCATATCCTTAAACTTTAACGTGACAATTTACTCTTCATATACAATTAAACTCTTAGGTTAATGTTAAATAAGAAAAAAATAATATACTTAAAATTTCTAAGATAAGCATAACGTAAAAATTTCGTATCATGTGTTTAAAATGTAACATATAAGAGAAAAAAAAAAACTAACATACTTGAACTTTCTATAGCAAAGAATTTAAGCATTAGCGTAAAAATTCACTTTACATATAAAATTCACATCTTTAAATGGGAAGATAAGCAGGTGACGATAATTAGCCAATCAGGGTAGCGGTAGGTGATACGCCATTCGCCGGCATTTTTAGATCGGAGGATGAGTCACGCTAAAACTTGCTGGAACAGGTCGGGAGATTTGTACAGCAAGAACAACAGCATCGACGCGCAAGCAGCGGGTGATGCTGTGATGTGTCAGCAGGTCTTTGAGATTATCGTTTTCCTACTTTGCCGTTTTCATAATGAAATGTTTGTGAAAACTTGGAATGAATAAAGTGGATTTCAAAGACATATTAGTAAGTGAAGGTAGAATTCGCATGGACTTTCTTCCAAAAAGTATGATTCACTTGGAGAATTTAAGATCATTTCTACTTGAAAACTTTTCTATTATTTAAAACATTGAATATTGTTCAAACTCAGTGGGATTATATGCTACAATACGGGTAAAACTTAACAAAATTGTTACATAGAAGAAAAATAGTAAGAGATTTAAAATAAATATTAGTTATAGATACTCCAAAGAAAAAATTTCACCTCTACTTTTCAATCGGAAAATCAATACAAGTTGGAAATTTATGTTACTTCAAGAAAGACTTAGACAATTTACTTTGTAATAATATACGTTAAGGTGTCGTATTAACTCGTGCAATACATGCTGACTAAGGTTTATTTTACTTGAAAGGTGAATTGGGGGGAAATATTAAATAAATTGTAGATATTAAATACATTGTAGATATGCATTCAAGTTTTGAAAATCACCTGCAAGACTTTTAAAACATCTTAAGATAAATTGAAAGAAACTTTTTATACTCTGAAAGGAAATCACAAGTAATTTAGTTAACTTTTTTCATGGTAACACTCATATTCAACGACATGTTTTTAAAATTTAACCTTCTTTACATGATAATAGTTATAAATTTTTTCAATCTCAGATGCGATATACTATTATTTCTAACATATATGTTACGAATTGTGTAAAGTTTTTAAAAGAGTATATGCAAATCACCAATCAGAAACATAAAAATCTAACATCAATCAAACACACTAAAATAATAAGATATTTTCCTTAGTGGAAATAGTTAACTACTCATGTGATGGAATGTACTTAGAAAATTTAAATACTGAAAAAAGTTTGCTA
The DNA here is from genome assembly GCA_963978545.1 of Linyphia triangularis. Taxonomy (NCBI): domain Eukaryota; kingdom Metazoa; phylum Arthropoda; class Arachnida; order Araneae; family Linyphiidae; genus Linyphia; species Linyphia triangularis. Next base: position 41,587,351 of record OZ021724.1, on the reverse strand, counting down.
GGCAAACTTAAAGAATATATATTTTTTTTCTTGTGAAAAACTAGCATAAATTTGAAAAATATAGAGTTTGTTACTACGTAAAATTGAACATCATCTGGACAAACTAAATTATACATGAATTTTTTTTTTATTTGAGAGGTGCTGACAATATATCATTAATACAGAGATTTCTAACTTCCACCCATAATTTCTAAATAACTTATACATAAATTTCAGAAAACTGAAACGGAATGTGTTTTACAAGACGCTTATTTTGTAAGATGAATATTCAATATTAATGTAACTGAGCAAAGTTCATTACGGAAAAAACTTGTAAAAGATACTTATATTTTGAAAATAGTTTGAAATATCCTTTTAAATTTATGAATGCTCGCTTTCGAAAGACACAAATAAAACTGATATTACACATGATAATTAACACATGCATAACATTAATCAAACAAAGTGGAATTTTTATTGTTTGTGACCGATAACTTTTCAGTGAAGTAGAACTTACATAGGAAATTTGTGCAAACTTTTTCAACTTTTAAACCAAGTATTATGTAAAATTATAAATTACGATAGGAAATAGCACACTTCAGAATCGGAACAAGTCTTCTAGTTAAGCTAAATTTATTTCTCAAGGAATTGAAAGCATACCAGACAAGTCCTTATCATTTCGCATCTTTTCTCATGTTGCAAGAAGACATACTTTGTAAAAGATCGTCGATGCACTTAACAAAAATCAGTAAAAATAAATGTATTTTCTATGGCAAAGATAAAACTTCACAACTTAATTACTGAAATTTAGCTAAGTTGCATATGGTTTATTCACATAACTCGCATATGCTTCGAATGTTGAAATATATTTGTCAGTTGAAATCAAACTAATCGAAAATAAATGCTACCTACATTTTCAAGTCGGAAATTACTATTAAATAAACTTTACATGTAAAACATTGTCATGTTAAAAAGAAAAATCTACAAAAATGTAAATGATAATTTTACTGTTGGTACATAAATGATGAATAATTTATGATTTTATTCTAGGCAAACGCTTTATTGTCTAACAGAGAACTTAAACTTTAGCAGAAAAATAAAAAAATATAATTTTTATATCCTATCATGATTGTCGAAAATTGAATTTATTAGCTGTTGTAATAGATTTTTATTGTCCAAATTTCTATAGTTTTTCTTCCCGGTGCAATAAAATTAAGTTCATGTGTAATGATTAGGTTTTTTTTTTTTTTTTTTTATGAATCTTATAAATTTAATGAAATTATTATGACCTAAGAGATTGAGTGAACTGAATAAATCAATGATGTAAATTTAAACAGTGACTTGAACTGATACATACTATAACTGTAAAGAAGTATGACAAAGTGATAGATGAAGTAAAAATAGAAGTTGAATGAAATGTGTTGAAAAAAGTTGAAGACGACAAGAAATTCGTAATTGAGAATTATCATTGACTTATATTAACTTCGTTTTTCTTGCTTATGACAAGAAAATACACTCTTTCTTATTAAGAACCAACTTGATATCTTATCATAGAATGACAATGATGAAATATCTATACATTAAAAAAAAAATACCAAACTTAAACATAGCAAATTTCTTGAAATTCATGTATAATGTGAGAAGTTTTACTGGAAATATAGAAGATACAACATTGAAAGATGTGAATGTTTCGAAGTACTTTATCAGAAATAAAAAAAATGCACTGAGATTCGCTATAAAAAATTTTAGGAGAAAGTTTAAACAAAATTTAAAATCAAACATGCTTTTAAATGGGAACACATATATTAAAACTATAGCACATTAAACAATTTATATTACGTCATCTCAGTTGTATCAAACTGAATAACATGAAAAACAACCACAAACTGAATAAACATGAAAATTATCAATATATGTGGAAAAGTTTCCTTTTTTCACATATAAAAAAAAATAACACATTGACGTACGTTAAGATCACGAAACATGCATAATCATATACCGATAAGAGCAGCCAATGTTGCGGGGAGATATTCACATGATGGTCAATATCCCATGAATAAATTGATTGATTGAATTTCTAATGCTAATTCCAATAGTATTCCACGTAACTTCAACTTCATATGTTACACTATAGATATATTTATTTTTCAAATATATTGACTTTCGAAAAATCATCCTTCAATATAAGAATGATCATAGTAAGAATAAAAGAAAAGATACTAAGCATTGATTTAAAGTGTATTTATTTCAACTTAGCAACAAATCATATGCTTGAAACGAAAATTGCTTCGAACCAAAGTATAACCATCCAATTTCATTGATTCCTACAAGGACATTTTTCTCATCTAGTAATTGAATTTTTTTTTTCTCATACACATTATAAGTGATGTCCAATCAGATGTAGAATAGTTGAAGATATCCGACCTCTTTCTAAATATTAATAAGTCACTGTTGAAAAACTTATAAAAATTTCAATTTACACTTAAAGTTTTTTTATATATATATATTTCAAAGAATTTTTTCAAATCAATATGTATATTTAAATACTGAAACTTATTCACTTCAATAAATGTATGTTTAAGTTATAAAACTCTTCGTATGTATTGAAAAATTGTAACTTTTCGTCTTCTTCGTATAAATCGATAACTTATACACTAGTTCTTCATCAAATAATCTTCTAAGTAAATCTTTCAAAGGTAAAAACATACTTATAGCTTTGCATTTGAACATGTTAAATTGTACATGTTTCTCGTGAAATTAAAATTTTATATGTTTTCCATGAAAATATCTGAAATTTTGTAACTTTCACATGAAACATGTACAATTTAACTTGTTACAAATGCAAAGCTATAAGTATGTTTTTACCTTTGAAAGATTTACTTAGAAGATTATTTGATGAAGAACTAGTGTATAAGTTATCGATTTATACGAAGAAGACGAAAAGTTACAATTTTTCAATACATACGAAGAGTTTTATAACTTAAACATACATTTATTGAAGTGAATAAGTTTCAGTATTTAAATATACATATTGATTTGAAAAAATTCTTTGAAATATATATATATAAAAAAACTTTAAGTGTAAATTGAAATTTTTATAAGTTTTTCAACAGTGACTTATTAATATTTAGAAAGAGGTCGGATATCTTCAACTATTCTACATCTGATTGGACATCACTTATAATGTGTATGAGAAAAAAAAAAATTCAATTACTAGATGAGAAAAATGTCCTTGTAGGAATCAATGAAATTGGATGGTTATACTTTGGTTCGAAGCAATTTTCGTTTCAAGCATATGATTTGTTGCTAAGTTGAAATAAATACACTTTAAATCAATGCTTAGTATCTTTTCTTTTATTCTTACTATGATCATTCTTATATTGAAGGATGATTTTTCGAAAGTCAATATATTTGAAAAATAAATATATCTATAGTGTAACATATGAAGTTGAAGTTACGTGGAATACTATTGGAATTAGCATTAGAAATTCAATCAATCAATTTATTCATGGGATATTGACTATCATGTGAATATCTCCCCGCAACATTGGTTGCTCTTATCGGTATATGATTATGCATGTTTCGTGATCTTAACGTACGTCAATGTGTTATTTTTTTTTATATGTGAAAAAAGGAAACTTTTCCACATATATTGATAATTTTCATGTTTATTCAGTTTGTGGTTGTTTTTCATGTTATTCAGTTTGATACAACTGAGATGACGTAATATAAATTGTTTAATGTGCTATAGTTTTAATATATGTGTTCCCATTTAAAAGCATGTTTGATTTTAAATTTTGTTTAAACTTTCTCCTAAAATTTTTTATAGCGAATCTCAGTGCATTTTTTTTTATTTCTGATAAAGTACTTCGAAACATTCACATCTTTCAATGTTGTATCTTCTATATTTCCAGTAAAACTTCTCACATTATACATGAATTTCAAGAAATTTGCTATGTTTAAGTTTGGTATTTTTTTTTTAATGTATAGATATTTCATCATTGTCATTCTATGATAAGATATCAAGTTGGTTCTTAATAAGAAAGAGTGTATTTTCTTGTCATAAGCAAGAAAAACGAAGTTAATATAAGTCAATGATAATTCTCAATTACGAATTTCTTGTCGTCTTCAACTTTTTTCAACACATTTCATTCAACTTCTATTTTTACTTCATCTATCACTTTGTCATACTTCTTTACAGTTATAGTATGTATCAGTTCAAGTCACTGTTTAAATTTACATCATTGATTTATTCAGTTCACTCAATCTCTTAGGTCATAATAATTTCATTAAATTTATAAGATTCATAAAAAAAAAAAAAAAAAAACCTAATCATTACACATGAACTTAATTTTATTGCACCGGGAAGAAAAACTATAGAAATTTGGACAATAAAAATCTATTACAACAGCTAATAAATTCAATTTTCGACAATCATGATAGGATATAAAAATTATATTTTTTTATTTTTCTGCTAAAGTTTAAGTTCTCTGTTAGACAATAAAGCGTTTGCCTAGAATAAAATCATAAATTATTCATCATTTATGTACCAACAGTAAAATTATCATTTACATTTTTGTAGATTTTTCTTTTTAACATGACAATGTTTTACATGTAAAGTTTATTTAATAGTAATTTCCGACTTGAAAATGTAGGTAGCATTTATTTTCGATTAGTTTGATTTCAACTGACAAATATATTTCAACATTCGAAGCATATGCGAGTTATGTGAATAAACCATATGCAACTTAGCTAAATTTCAGTAATTAAGTTGTGAAGTTTTATCTTTGCCATAGAAAATACATTTATTTTTACTGATTTTTGTTAAGTGCATCGACGATCTTTTACAAAGTATGTCTTCTTGCAACATGAGAAAAGATGCGAAATGATAAGGACTTGTCTGGTATGCTTTCAATTCCTTGAGAAATAAATTTAGCTTAACTAGAAGACTTGTTCCGATTCTGAAGTGTGCTATTTCCTATCGTAATTTATAATTTTACATAATACTTGGTTTAAAAGTTGAAAAAGTTTGCACAAATTTCCTATGTAAGTTCTACTTCACTGAAAAGTTATCGGTCACAAACAATAAAAATTCCACTTTGTTTGATTAATGTTATGCATGTGTTAATTATCATGTGTAATATCAGTTTTATTTGTGTCTTTCGAAAGCGAGCATTCATAAATTTAAAAGGATATTTCAAACTATTTTCAAAATATAAGTATCTTTTACAAGTTTTTTCCGTAATGAACTTTGCTCAGTTACATTAATATTGAATATTCATCTTACAAAATAAGCGTCTTGTAAAACACATTCCGTTTCAGTTTTCTGAAATTTATGTATAAGTTATTTAGAAATTATGGGTGGAAGTTAGAAATCTCTGTATTAATGATATATTGTCAGCACCTCTCAAATAAAAAAAAAATTCATGTATAATTTAGTTTGTCCAGATGATGTTCAATTTTACGTAGTAACAAACTCTATATTTTTCAAATTTATGCTAGTTTTTCACAAGAAAAAAAATATATATTCTTTAAGTTTGCCTAGCAAACTTTTTTCAGTATTTAAATTTTCTAAGTACATTCCATCACATGAGTAGTTAACTATTTCCACTAAGGAAAATATCTTATTATTTTAGTGTGTTTGATTGATGTTAGATTTTTATGTTTCTGATTGGTGATTTGCATATACTCTTTTAAAAACTTTACACAATTCGTAACATATATGTTAGAAATAATAGTATATCGCATCTGAGATTGAAAAAATTTATAACTATTATCATGTAAAGAAGGTTAAATTTTAAAAACATGTCGTTGAATATGAGTGTTACCATGAAAAAAGTTAACTAAATTACTTGTGATTTCCTTTCAGAGTATAAAAAGTTTCTTTCAATTTATCTTAAGATGTTTTAAAAGTCTTGCAGGTGATTTTCAAAACTTGAATGCATATCTACAATGTATTTAATATCTACAATTTATTTAATATTTCCCCCCAATTCACCTTTCAAGTAAAATAAACCTTAGTCAGCATGTATTGCACGAGTTAATACGACACCTTAACGTATATTATTACAAAGTAAATTGTCTAAGTCTTTCTTGAAGTAACATAAATTTCCAACTTGTATTGATTTTCCGATTGAAAAGTAGAGGTGAAATTTTTTCTTTGGAGTATCTATAACTAATATTTATTTTAAATCTCTTACTATTTTTCTTCTATGTAACAATTTTGTTAAGTTTTACCCGTATTGTAGCATATAATCCCACTGAGTTTGAACAATATTCAATGTTTTAAATAATAGAAAAGTTTTCAAGTAGAAATGATCTTAAATTCTCCAAGTGAATCATACTTTTTGGAAGAAAGTCCATGCGAATTCTACCTTCACTTACTAATATGTCTTTGAAATCCACTTTATTCATTCCAAGTTTTCACAAACATTTCATTATGAAAACGGCAAAGTAGGAAAACGATAATCTCAAAGACCTGCTGACACATCACAGCATCACCCGCTGCTTGCGCGTCGATGCTGTTGTTCTTGCTGTACAAATCTCCCGACCTGTTCCAGCAAGTTTTAGCGTGACTCATCCTCCGATCTAAAAATGCCGGCGAATGGCGTATCACCTACCGCTACCCTGATTGGCTAATTATCGTCACCTGCTTATCTTCCCATTTAAAGATGTGAATTTTATATGTAAAGTGAATTTTTACGCTAATGCTTAAATTCTTTGCTATAGAAAGTTCAAGTATGTTAGTTTTTTTTTTCTCTTATATGTTACATTTTAAACACATGATACGAAATTTTTACGTTATGCTTATCTTAGAAATTTTAAGTATATTATTTTTTTCTTATTTAACATTAACCTAAGAGTTTAATTGTATATGAAGAGTAAATTGTCACGTTAAAGTTTAAGGATATGATATTTTTGTGAGGTAAATTTTCGTGTAAAGGTTAAAATTCTTTATCTTTGAAATTTTTATTCTGTTAAATTTCCCATTATTTAACATTAACCTAAGAAAATAATTGTGTATGAAAATGTCGCGTATTGTTTAAATTGTTGTCGAAGAAAGTTTAAGTATGTTATTTTTTTTTTCTTCTCTAATTTAGCATTATTCTTACACATTTTAAAGATAAAAATTTTATGCGTGAAATAAATTTTCGCATATTGTTTCAATTCCTTACCTTATAAATTTTTAGTATTTCTTTTTCTCTAATTTAGCGTTATTCTTACACATTTGAAAGACATAATTTTTATATGTGTGGTAAATTTTCGCGTATTATTTAAATTATTTGCCTTATAAATTTTTAGAGCTTCTTTTTTATCTTATTTATCGTTGATATAAGAGTATGATTGTACATGTGAAGTTAATTTTCACGTTCAATTTTAAATTCTTTGCCTTGTAAATTTTTAGTGTTTCTTTTTTCTAAAAGTTAGAGTTGTCATTATACATTTTAAAGACATGAATGGCAATGTTTGAATTCTTTGTCGTAGAAATTATAGGTATGTTATACTTTCCTCCTGCATGTCAAATTTAAAGTCGTGATTTTTATGTGTAAAGTAAATTTTTGCGTTAATGTTAAAGTTATTTGTCGTAGAAAGTTTAAGTATGTTACTTTTTTCTTTTATTCAGCGATATTTTAAATACATGATTTTTATATATGTAGTAAATTTTCACTCAAATGTTAAAATTATTTATCGTAGAAATTTTAAGTATGCTAATTCTTCTTACATGTCACATTTTAATGTCGTGATTTTTATATGTGAAGTAAATTTTTACGTTAATGCTAAAGTTATTTGTCGTGCAAAGTTTAAGTATGTTACTTTTTTTTTCTTCTTTTATTTAGCGATATTTCTACATATTTTAAAGACATGATTTTTATGTATATAGTAAATTTTCGCGTAAAGGTTAAATTTATTTGTCGTAGAAATTTTAAGTATGCTAATTCTTCTTACACGTCACATTTTAAAGTCGTGATTTTTATATGGGAAGAAAATTTTTTACGTTAATGTCAAAGTTATTTGTCGTACAAAGTTTAAGTATGTTACTTTTTTTTTTCTTCTTTTATTTAGCGATATTTCTACATATTTTAAAGTCGGGATTTTTATGTGTAAAGTAAAATGTTACGTTAATGTTAAAGTTATTTGTCGTAGAAAGTTTAAGTACGTTACTTTTCTCTTGCATGTCATATTTTAAAGTCGTGATTTTTATATATGAAGGGAATTTTCGAGTAAAGGTTAAATATTTATCTTAGAAATTTTAAGTAAGTTACTTTTTTTCTCTTATTTAGCGATATTTTTACTCATTTTAAAGTGATTTTTATGTGAAAAGTAAATTTTTTACGTTAATGTTAAAGTTATTTATTTTAAAGAGTTTAAGTATGATACTTTTTTCTCTTATTTAGTGATATTCGTACACATTTTAAAGACATGATTTTTATTCGTAAAGTAAATTTTCACGTTCACTTTTTTTATAAGTTTATTTTTTATAATAATAATAATAAAATCTGATAATTATTACTAAATATTATCTTTATATTTAATAAATTTCATAATTACTCCAATTGCAACAACTGTCTACGCTAAAAACCCATTCGCTACACTATGACGTCACGAACAAATTATCTATCACTTTAACTGTTTCAAGCAAGATCGTTACACAACAACTCAACTCGCAAACGCGTTGAAGCGTGTTGAAACATCCCTAGTCTCGCTCCCCACCCGCTCTGATCGGTTAGATACAAGCAGCGCCCTCTACCTTGAAACCTGATTGGTCGGTGAAGTCACGTGATAACCCCTCATATATAGACGCTACCGGTTGCCGTCTCGCCATTTCTACTTAGATACCTGAGTGTGAAAGACGTGTTTAATACTTCGTGTTTTTTTTTTTTCACTGATTTTTTTTTTTTTTGTTAGGGTGGAGTGAGGCGGTACCAATTCTTCCTAAAAGAGGTATCGGGCTGGAGGTGGGTCCTCACCTTTAATAATTAATTTTTCAAAATTTATTAATTGTAATTCTAAAGTCTTAACTTATTCAAAATTAGTTAGGGAAGGGGGGTGGGTAGATGAGTTACCATGAAGGCAACGTCCGATAGTCGATATTTTAACAATTGTTTGGTAAAATATTGAAATGTCACGTGTAGCTCGGGGTTAGGGTTCTTTAGACCCTTAGCAAATGGCCTTCCTTTTATTAACTTTTCAAATTTAACATTTTTATTTGTGTAACTTTGTTGCAGGTATTTTAACTTGACTAAAGGACGTGTAAGTAACTCGCTAGAAAACCAAACAGTCAATCAGGAGTTAACTTTTGGTCACATATTTAAAACTTATCAATCACCAGCGAGCATTTAGCTGACCGATCAGAACTCGTTGCCAACACCTGAAAACTAAATTTGGTATATATCCAATGTTATCACCACTTAAAACGTAAATTTTAACATAGAATGACGTCATACCCACTGTGACGTCACTAGTAAAAATATCTATCACTCTTAACTTATTCGCTAAGAAGCAGCCCTAGAACAACTCAGCTCCATCTTAAAGGTAAATTGAAACTAAAAAGTGTTGCCAACGCTCAAAACTTTGATATAAAACACATTATGACGTCATACTCACTGTGACGTCACGCAATAAAAGCCTATCACCATAACGTTCTTATTAAGAAGCAGCCATAGAACAACTCAACTCCGTCTGCTAGATAATCCGAAACTAAAAAAAAGTGTTGCCACCACTCAAAACTTTGATATAAAACACATTATGACGTCATACCTACTGTGACGTCATACACAAACAGCTTATAATGAAACTAAAACAACAGCAGGAGGGGAACACCTCAACTCCCGGTCACGTGACTTCCGGTGACGTCACTTCCTGTGACGTCATAATGTGTTTTATATCCGGCCACGCCCCCTTTCGGTCACGCCCCCATACCATACCGTCGCTCGGTCAGTCCATGGCTCAGGATGCCCAATTTCTAACTACTTACCTCAGACTTCAAAAATTCCATAAGTGCAGTTAATTTATTTATATCCTCTTTTCCTTTACTCGTGGATATAACAGAACTAATTTGGCGCTCCCATATTTTCAAAATTTCGTCGGGTAGACAACTTTCAACAAGGGGGTATAACATGGCAGCATATTTATCCGAAGTAACACCCAACGTGCCTAAAGCTCTTAAATATGCTTCAATTTTATCATAAAGTGTAACCAAACTACATTTATTATGATTCAAAACTAAAGTTAACAACTCCCTCACATAAACTTCAATCAAAAGTTCATCTTTCCCAAAGCGCGATTTCAGGCATTCAACTGCGAGCGGATAGTTTTCATCTGTGGGGGGGTAGCTTTCTACAAGTTCGCGCGCACGTGACCCCTCGGCGGTACTCTGAATAAGATACACGAATTTATCTCCAGCCGATAAATCAGAATCCTCGTCGATTTTCTTAAACAAACTCCAAAACCCAATCCACCCTTTTATCGATCCATCGTACTTGGGTAACTCTATTTTTGGAAGTTTTACTGTTCTTTTAAAAACAGCATCTAGTTCGACATTAGACGACACACGCGCAGACGTATGTGGTTGGTTGGTACCTTTCTGCAAACGTTCAACTTTCGTTCGGAGTGAAACAAATAAATCACAATATGAAGTTATTTTTTCATATTCGTTTTCAAGGTCCTCAAGTTTGATTGCAGAATCTTTCGATAGCAAGTGTAGCATCCGATTGTCAGCGGCTTCTAGTTTGGCGAATTTATCGCTCAAAAGTGAAATCGAAACATTCAATTCTTCTAAATCTACCATTTCCGAACATAAAATTTCTTCTACTTGCTTTGCTGACCTAGTAAAATTGGATCTTAATGGAGCTCTATACTTTGTGAGTTCGTCTTTACTAAATTCATCCATGTTTCCTAACTAATATAGCCCTTTTTAATAACCCGACGTCCCTGTTCGGGCGCCAGAAAATGTGTCGCTCAAAAGGAAAATATAAAGGTTGCCTACCTTTATTCACAGCGACGGTTCGATTTCTTCTTGATTCCGACGTCGGGCGGGCTGGCTTAGATCTTGAATAACTAAAAATAGCTAAATAATTCTTGTATTAACATAGATGATCAAATACCAGTAAGACGAACACAACTCCGTTTATTTACAAAAAAACGAATCTCGAACACCAACTTATTTTCCGTTACAGTTACAGTTAATTGCGACAAATATTGATACTTTTAGTTTTTCATATAGTTCTGGCAGGGCTTTATCACGAAAATAATTTCTATTTGGAAGCGGATAACGAGGAGCTAGGTATTTTATTAACTGACCAAAGCCTTCTCTATTCACAATGGAGAATGGTTCAGCATCAAGAGCCATTAACTCACCTAAAATTATATTAAAATTTTTTTTTTACAATGTTGAAGTGCAAAATATAGCTACTTTCAATTTACTTCATGCATTGTTTATAATTGATAAATGATTACAAAATTATACCGGAGGCATTTGTTAATAACAAAAGATTTATTTTAAATATTTTATGAAATTGAAGTCTATTTTTTTTTTTTTTTTTTTGCAATGCACCTAAAACATTACGGATTTAAAGAAATCTCGTAGAAAACTTAAATTGGATCTATCGGAATATTCCGTCTTTAAATATAAACTTAAAAATTTTCGAACCCAAAATTCATCAACATTATGTTATACCATATTTAAAATATATATTTAATATAAACAAACAAAATTAGTACTTACATATTTTTACGGTTAAGGCTTTTGCTTTAGGATCATCTAAACTCCACAATTTTGGTACAAATAATTTCGATTCCAATGTTGTCTGTGTGCATTTCTTGTTTTGATGAATTGTTTTTTCTTGTTCATCAATATTTGATGCATTTAGTGAGTCTTTTAAGCTTTGGTGAATTTCCTTATGCACACTCATTAAATGGTTCCATAAGGGTTTTGTGGAAAAGGAATTTGGGCTTTTGCCGCGCACATTTTTAAACGATTCTGTGAAGCAAGTAACACATAGGGCTTTGCTTTCGTCATTTCCATTAATTTTAAAATACTTCCAAATGGGTGATTTTAAATGAGCCATTATTAAAAATTATAAATTGGATTATAATTGGAGAAAACTAAATTTCAATGCATTCTAGAAAGCTAAATATAATTCCACATTGTGGCGCTGCTTTAAAGACCTAAAAATTACAATACTTCATTTTACGTCAGAAAAAATATACCAGCTTTCAACTTCTGCCAATGAAAAATCAGAAATTAGACCATACCATTCACAGCATAAAGGGGTAGGGTATTATCGTCGATAGAACAAAAAAAAAGCATTGAGGATTGCGCATTGGCTATTTTTTGCTTTTTACTCGCTAGCAAATGTCAGAAAAAAAGGAGGAAGTGATAATAACTAAAATTCTAAACAAGTCACTTATGTTATGGAAAAAAAGTACTATTTATTAGTATTTCGGTTCGAGTTTTACGGAGAAGCATTCAAATATAACATCTGGAATTAATCAGATCATAAACTTGGAATGAAAAGAACATATTGCAAAACACGTATGAAGGATGTGTATGGAAAAAGATTGGAGGAATGGTTTATGCTTATCAACTCGGCGTCAATAATACGGCGCCTCTTTCTGTTTTCGTTTTCTAACTTGACTGCAATTTATGTCCAAGAAAAAAAAATTTGAAAAAAAAGTGTAGGATGCGGTGTTCCTTTTTTCCGAAAAAGATCATTATTTTTTTCAAAAAATTATTTCTTGTGGATACCTGGTGGTCGGATATACAGCCGGATATCCGAATGAAATTATCGGATGTCCGGTATTTCAAATCGGATATCCGACGGGGTTTCGGATATTGAAAAATCAGCCGGATAAGCCGGATATCGGATATTTGCCGGATAGCCGTTCCATCCCTATTGATAACTACAACCTGGTCTCTGAATATCTTTGTCAATTTCTTGAGATGTCAGTTAAAAAAGATGACTTAAATTCATGGTCTTCAAAGATATTTTCATTGTTGTATGTATTTGCATTAATAATTTTAAATCGAGAGACTTAAACTCATATTACATCGATGATTTGAATAATTATTATACCGGTCATCAATGCAATATGAATTTGAGTCTCTTGCTTAATGAGATAAAATCAAAAATGAAAAAAATCTGCTTTGAGTGGTTGCAAAACTGCAACTTAAATCTTCCACCTTAACCCCCCCCGAAAAAAAATCCTGGCTACAGCCTTGTCATAAGTACAAAACTAAGCAATGCGAAAGAATGCGTCATTGTTAATAATTCGAACTATTCCTTTTTTTATGTTTTCTCGTTGGCAGTCTCAGAAAGAAAAAAAAAGGAATTTCAAGACTTACTGACGTAGGCCACTTAATGGAAAATGCAGTTTTTGGTAAACACATATTATTGTTGATAAATTAAAATTATTTCCGCAAAATTTGATTTTTACTCTTCTGTACTGCAGGCGGGCCGGAGAAAAAGCTGTCGCGGGCCGGATCCGGCCCGCGGGCCACCTAGTGGCTGACGCTGGATTAGAGGATGTGCCTTTTGTATGAATGAATGCGTAAAAGAGTGAGTACCCACCAGAATTGATCCCGGAAATTGGGAATTTTAGCCAGGATAATGATTGATTAAAACAGGTCAATGGATTACGGATTCATCTTTTGCTCAATTTGAAGTGTATTAGAAAAAAGTAAAAATTGCTTTTTGCTTATTACCGAAAAACATATTGCGAATTTCGTAATTATGGCACAGGGGTCGCAGACGTCCTATATATTTTTAAAAATCGTGAAAAACGTTCTATATTGTCCTATATTTTTTAATTGTCCTATATTTCTACGTTGATTCTACCTATATTTTCTTCGAATTCGTAATAACGCTGCGTTCGTTGTGGTTTTTTATATTTCCGATTCTTTGCAGCGATCTTAACTGAAAGAGACCTAGCAATGTTTGTAAGCGGCTGCGTCTTATTGCTTGTGACGTCACGTGCTGCACAACCAACAACTCAACTCGATTCAACTGTACAGGGAGAGTTCAAGGAGGTTAGAAGAGAAGGAGGTGTGAGCAAGCTGGAAAACCATTCGAAACCGATGGTACCTATGAAGCAGGTTTATCGCCGTTTTCGCCAAGCAACTAAGCCCTTTTCGACGCCAAACTCCCAACTGCGCTAAGCTTAGTTGATTTTCTCTACCAGCGGTTCCTACCCCACGGACCGCGAGTAGCGCGGTACTGGGCCGTGGACTCTGGTAGAGAATCGCCGAGATAAATATTATCGGAGCTTCAGGGTTTAAGATGGAAACAATCTAGCCACTCGATTGTATTTTTCGATGTTGTAACGAGTGAATAACATCGATAGTGAATAATGCGTGAATTAAACAGCATGGCTAAGTTTTAATCTAGATATTGACTCTCTCATTGACGGGGGATAAACAATGTCACAAATTCCGATGATTTTTTTTTTTAAACTTTGGTCACTTGTGTTTTAGTTTTCTAATTGTTGTAACAGCCAAGTGCAATCAAGTTCCTCACTTTATAAAAAAATATAATTTAATTTTTCGTGTACATTATATTTTTTTCATAATATAGATAGTTGATCCGAACAACTAAAAAGGTTAGAAACCGCTGTTTTATACAATATCATTTTTCTCTTTGTCAAAGAGAACTTCTTCTGTCCCCCCCCCCCCTCCCTTCTCCCAATTTGTTTGGGAAGTTGTTTGGGGGGAGAATCTGTGTTGAGTTAGTATTATTTTTGTAGCTTTTATTATTCTAAAACAATTATAAAATGGACTTGTTTACTGTTTAACATTGCTTTATAAGTAGTGGCGTTATTGACTTGACCCCAATGCGGAAAGGGGGGTGATGTCTGCTCAGGGGACCATAAAGGATTGGTTGGTTGTATTCAGATTATCTGGCGCCGTCAGCAACACGAGGGCTATAATGCGCCGAAACATTCGTCATTAGACAAGCCAACATACATTTACAAACACCCATGCCTACGCGGGACTCGAACCCGCAACCTCGCGGTCTAGAAGCCAGCACGCTAACCACTATACCGTTGGACCATAAAGGATGATACTTTTGTATCGATAAACAAAATTCTTCTAAAAATCATTAAATTTTTTTTTCTGAGAATAGCGATTTGACCATACAAGTATAATATACGAGAAGGTTGAAAAACAAATAATAAGATGTAATATGCAGGTGCAAATTTGGAAATTATGGTAAGTCACAATATGTTTCAACTTATATCAAATGATTGTATTTCATTCGTTCTGACAGTTACTTACAAATTATTACCTTTTTTAAAAAATTGTTTATATAAATTTCGATTTTGTGTGTGTGTGACCTACAAATCTGCGAATGGCTAATTAACCCTCTTACCGTCATCCAATCAGGCTGACCAACCTGATGGCGGTGTGGTTATCGCTCTGGCCACGCATGCCAAAGGCCGGGTTTGAATCCGGGTTTTGCCATGGATGTTCGTTGTGGTTCAGTATCCACGTTAAGCTGTAAATCCTGGCCTGATTAGCCGTTATTGTGCATAAAAATAGGTCTTTGAGCGAACCAACCAACCAATCGTGTGAAATTGGTCACGTAGATTCGATATCGATAACAATGCATTTTATTAAGTTTTGGGGGCTGTCACTTAAAGACCGCTATTGCAGACACTACATTGTCACTTCTAATGATTTTTTTAATTAACACCCGTTCTGTCATCCAGTCGAAATGAAACTTTGCAGATTGATTTGATATAGATTCCAATACATTGTACCAAGTTTTGGGGGCTGCCACAGACACTCAAAAAGATCGCTTTAACACAGGCTTCTATTATCGTTTCTGAATGCTAATAAATCCACTTACCGTCATCCAATCGCGCTGAAATTTGATAGACAGATTCATTGTCACTAAAAATGTATTATATCAAGTTTTGGGGACTGACACTATTATAAAAGAATGCTTTTACACAAGCTACTATCGTCGCCCTCTGATGACATCACACTTCATCCAATTGGACTGAAACTTGCCAGATAGACTCGCTGTGGATGAAAATGTATTCAAGCAAGTTTTGAAACTAGTAAATATTTCGGAATAGATGTTGTTTTTTCCCCTTAGTGATCAAACATTATCAAAACTTGATCTGAGTTCAGTGACTTAACACATAAAACATATATATAAAGGATTTATATTAGAAACTTCGTTTTTATGAGTTATAATAGTAAAAAGACTTCTTGAATTTAAGATGTTAATGAGATAAATAATTAAATCATCGAACAGTTTTCTTTCGGTACTTCAGATATTTACCCTTTAATAAGTTTACATTATTAAATAACTCAAGGTGGTTCCTCTAATCTGGCGCCGTAATTTCTCTGTAGTTTGTAAAAGTTTAGATAAATCTGTTAATTTTTAATTCTGAGTTTTATTATGTAGGTTTATATAATAATGTCAATATAAACTGATGATAATAATTATTGTTAACCGTTTCAGTGCTTTTTAAAAGCTTTTTTTTTTTTTTTATTTGCGTTGAAGAATTTTCTCTTCTAATTGGTAAATAAATAAAAATTATAATATTTTTTAGTTATTATTTAGTACAGTGCATTATATTTTAAAGGATAGTGTTATTCATGAAAAAAGTTATTCATTACTGAACTGAGAATTTTATTATGAGTCTAATTTATGAATAGAAGAAATTTTATAACAAAAAATACATGAACATTGGAAAAAGTTTAAAGTGGCATCCGACAATGCCGCAACAAATGTGATAGATCTTGCAGTAAAGAAATTGGCAGGATTTTTTTTTTTCATTACTCTTCTTTTATCAATTTTTTCTTACAATATACGACTTTAATATTGATTTCTGGTGAATTACAGTATTGAAATTATTCTTAATTAATTACTGAATTCAAACAAAATTCTCACAAAAGTATTTCAATCACGCAAAATATTCCAAAAACACATCAGAGCTTCATAAGTAATAATATAAATTAAACCAAAGCAACGTAGATATCTGATGACCCATGATATTACAATAATAATGTTTTGTAAAACTATTATAACAAAATTCGAATCGAAAAAGAGCATCCAAAGTTTTCAATAGAAAGCCAAGTTTTTTCCATTATTCCTTTTCTTTTCAAACATAAAGTTCGAAATCCAAATACCTTAAGAACAAAGAAAAGAAGACGCCTTGTTCATCGACAAGTCGTAAAACTTCTGCTTAGAAATCCCAATAGCAGGGGGCTTTTCTCTGTTCCTATTCTTCCCTCAGGCCACGGAGTGAAAATGGAATTGTTTTCGGACCCTTGTACCCATCATCCGTTACAAATTAACAAAGAGGGGCGGTTGTCACCCGCCACCAGGGGGGGGGGGGGAAACCGGCTCTCGCATCTCGATTCAGGCCCACCCACAGTGGACCCTCAATTGACCTTTACAAATTAGCACCGAGAAGTCTTCAAAAGTAAGCCATTGTAAAAGCTACGATTTAGATTTCAGGGGGCCATTAGGAATTTGACGCACGGAAAACGAAATAATCAATCGAAGTAAACAACCAAAAACTTTAATTAATATTTTTTAATTAATTTTTTAAGCTTTTTTAATAAAGTGATTTTAAATAAACGTAGAGCTCTGAAATTTTCGACATTAGTAGATCATGCCTTCTAATTTTGATTTTCTTAAACAAAATGTTAACATTTAAATTTTTTTTATTTAAATTTTTTTAAAGTTTTTCTTTATAAAGTGACTTTAAATAAGCGTAGGGTACGAGTTTCAGTGAGCGAAGTGAACATATGCTTGCGCAATAAAATTAACCTTCCAGCGAGCAAAGCAAGCCTGTGAGGGCGTAGCAAAGAATTTTTCAGCGTGTGAAGAGAGTTGTGTTTGCGTAGCAACTAACCTTTGAACGAGTGAAGCGAGCCAGTGCTTATGTGTCAATAAACTTTTTAGCCAGTAAAGCGAGCTGCTTTTATGTTACAATTAAACTTCCAGCAGGCGAAGCGAGCTTGGATTTGCTTGGCAATGAACCTTTTTTCGAGTAAAGCCCCAAAAGCTGAGACGAGACCTATACACCAATGATGGATATCCGCAACGAGGAACCATGCAGTTAGTGTAAAATATTTCCAATAGATTACGAAACGATTACATTACATAGTGTGCAAAGGTAAAGAAAATATTGGTATCCATTTTTTTAAAATATTGGTTGGTTGTATTCAGATTATCTGGCGCCGTCAGCAACACGAGGGCTATAAAATGCGCCGAAACATTCGTCATTAGACAAGCCAACATACATTTACAAACACCCATGCCAACACGGGACTCGAACCCGCAACCTCGTGGTCTAGAAGCTAGCACGCTAACCACTATACCGTTTGGTCGGCTTTAAAATATTGAATCCATTTTTAAAATTTTCATCCACAACGAGTCTATCTGCCAAGTCTCAGTTCAATTAGATGACGGCAAGTGGGTTAATTAGCCCTTTGAATATTTTTCCTCGGTAACTTTAATAGTAGAAGATTTCAGTCATTAAATATTGCTAAAATTTAACATGTTTGAATTAAGGTTTGTATCTGGATAATAGTACGTGAGTAAAGGCTACTGATAATTCTAACGTAAGGCAATAGAAACGCATGTAAAAACTGCCGTTGTGTGACAGTCCCAAAACTTAATAGAAAGCATTCTCATAGACAACGAGTGCGTCCGCTAAGTTTAAATGTTTAATCTCATGATAGGAAAAGGGTTTATAAGTAAACCAAAGCGTCAATAAAAAGCATACGTAAAAGTGGCCTTTTAGTGGTAGTGACTCGCCTAAAAATTTGATGGAATGCATTGTCATCCAAATCGAATCCATCTGCCAAGTTTCAGCTTGATGGGTGGATGGCAAGTGGGCTAATTAGTCCAATAGTAGCGTGTGTAAAAGCAGTCTTTTAGTGATAGTAATAGCCCCCAAAACTTAACTGAGTGCATTGTCATCAACATCGAATCAATCTGATAAGTTTTTTCTCGATTGGATGACGGCAAATGTGTAATTAGCCCTCCATCGATTTGCACGTATCATACAAAATCGAAGTTAGTGAGAGGGATTTAAAAACCTCTGAATATTGCTTAATTATTAGCTGTGAAGAGTAATACGCATACCATTTGATAGTTCAGGTCTTGAACTATAGCCTACAACCACAGAAATTGCTTTTTTAGAAACTATATTAAAAATTTGGCAGAATTTCAAACCCTACCCACGTTTTTCCCCGTAGAAGAGCGTACTAAAAAGTCGGTTTGTATAGGCTTAGTTCAAGTGAGAGTAGGGTTGCCAAAGTCTGCTTCTTCGCGCCAAGCTTGCTCGGACCTCCTCTCTCTTCTAACCTCCATGGGTTTCGCGTTTGCTCACACCTCCTTCTCTTCTAACCTCCTTGCACTTTATACAACTCTCCCCAAGGAGGTTAGAAGAGAGAGGAGGTCAGAGCAAGCTTGGCGCGAAGAAGCAGACTTGGCAACCCTACTCTCACTTGAACTAAGCCTATACAAACCGACTTTTTAGTACGCTCTTCTACGGGAAAAAACGTGGGTAGGGTTTGAAATTCTGCCAAATTTTTAATATAGTTTCTAAAAAAGCAATTTCTGTGGTTGTAGGCTATAGTTCAAGACCTGAACTATCAAATGGTATGCGTATTACTCTTCACAGCTAATAATTAAGCAATATTCAGAGGTTTTTAAATCTCTCTCACTAACTTCGATTTTGTATGATTACGTGCAAATCGATGGAGGGCTAATTACACATTTGCCGTCATCCAATCGAGAAAAAACTTATCAGATTGATTCGATGTTGATGACAATGCACTCAGTTAAGTTTTGGGGGCTATTACTATCACTAAAAGACTGCTTTTACACACGCTACTATTGGACTAATTAGCCCACTTGCCATCCACCCATCAAGCTGAAACTTGGCAGATGGATTCGATTTGGATGACAATGCATTCCATCAAATTTTTAGGCGAGTCACTACCACTAAAAGGCCACTTTTACGTATGCTTTTTATTGACGCTTTGGTTTACTTATAAACCCTTTTCCTATCATGAGATTAAACATTTAAACTTAGCGGACGCACTCGTTGTCTATGAGAATGCTTTCTATTAAGTTTTGGGACTGTCACACAACGGCAGTTTTTACATGCGTTTCTATTGCCTTACGTTAGAATTATCAGTAGCCTTTACTCACGTACTATTATCCAGATACAAACCTTAATTCAAACATGTTAAATTTTAGCAATATTTAATGACTGAAATCTTCTACTATTAAAGTTACCGAGGAAAAATATTCAAAGGGCTAATTAACCCACTTGCCGTCATCTAATTGAACTGAGACTTGGCAGATGGACTCGTTGTGGATGAAAATTTAAAAAATGGATTCAATATTTTAAAGCCGACCAAACAGTATAGTGGTTAGCGTGCTAGCTTCTAGACCACGAGGTTGCGGGTTCGAGTCCCGTGTTGGCATGGGTGTTTGTAAATGTATGTTGGCTTGTCTAATGACGAATGTTTCGGCGCATTTTATAGCCCTCGTGTTGCTGACGGCGCCAGATAATCTGAATACAACCAACCAATATTTTAAAAAAATGGATACCAATATTTTCTTTACCTTTGCACACTATGTAATGTAATCGTTTCGTAATCTATTGGAAATATTTTACACTAGCTGCATGGTTCCTCGTTGCGGATATCCATCAT
This sequence comes from Linyphia triangularis, assembly GCA_963978545.1. Classification (NCBI taxonomy): domain Eukaryota; kingdom Metazoa; phylum Arthropoda; class Arachnida; order Araneae; family Linyphiidae; genus Linyphia; species Linyphia triangularis. The sequence continues at coordinate 41,566,677 of OZ021724.1, read as the reverse complement.
TGGTGTATAGGTCTCGTCTCAGCTTTTGGGGCTTTACTCGAAAAAAGGTTCATTGTAACATAAAAGCAGCTCGCTTCACTGGCTAAAAAGTTTATTGACACATAAGCACTGGCTCGCTTCACTCGTTCAAAGGTTAGTTGCTACGCAAACACAACTCTCTTCGCTCGCTGAAAAATTCTTTGCTACGCCCTCACAGGCTTGCTTTGCTCGCTGGAAGGTTAATTTTATTGCGCAAGCATATGTTCACTTCGCTCACTGAAACTCGTACCCTACGCATATTTGAAGTCACTTTATAAAGAAAAACTTAAAAAAAATTTAAATAAATTTTTTTTAAATGTTAACATTTTATTTAAGAAAATCAAAATTAGAAGGCAAGATCTACTAATGTCGAAAATTTCAGAGCTCTACCCTTATTTAAAATCACTTTATAAAAAAAAGCTTAAAAAATTAATTAAAAAATATTAATTAAAGTTTTTGGTTGTTTACTTCGATTGATTATTTCGTTTTCCGTGCGTCAAATTCCTAATGTCCGCTGAAATCTAATTGGTAGCTTTTACAATGGCTTCCTTTTGAAGACTTCTCGGTGCTAATTTGTAAAGGGCAATTGAGGGTCCACTGTGGGTGGGCCTGAAACGAGATGCGAGAGCCGGTTCCCCCCCCCCCCTGGTGGCGGGTGACAACCGCCCCTCTTTGTTAATTTGTAACGGATGATGGGTACAAGGGTCCGAAAACAATTCCATTTTCATTCCGTGGCCTGAGGGAAGAATAGGAACAGAGAAAAGCCCCCTGCTATTGGGATTTCTAAGCAGAAGTTTTACGACTTGTTGATGAACAAGGTGTTAGAATATTTAAATTCAATATTTCATGTTACTCTATTTTTAAGCCACTACCTATTATTCCATTATACAGCATTTGTACAACTCAACTCTGTTCACCTGTTTGTAAGTTTAAAAAAAAAAAATAGAAAATGATTTTTCTGAAAATAAAATAACCATTTTTCATCTTAAAGTTATTTCTGAGTTATTTCAAGTCCAATAGATTATGAGACTGAGTGTAGTTTTGAAATATTTTTAAAGAATTTGAAATTGATTACGAAAGCAGAAGTTTTGATTCAGATTACACTGAAGACAAAATGGCAGAAGGAACTCGAATATCAATTACAAAACTAAATAATTCAAACTACCAAATTTGGAAGTATAAAGTGGAACTTCTATTAATTAAAGAAGGACTCTGGAATATTGTAGAAAATCAGAAACCTGCGGATGCAAATGAAGATTGGATTACTAAAGATGGAAAGGCTCGGGCTACCATCGGACTTTTAGTAGAAGATAACCAACTGTGCCATGTGAAGAAACACGATACAGCCAATAGTATGTGGAATTCTCTTCTCAACTATCATCAAAAATCAACATTATCAAACAAAGTCAACTTGCTGAAACGCCTGTGTAGTTTGAAACTGGATGAACACAGTGATATGGAAGAACACATCAACACTATGACAGATCTAATTGATCAACTGACTGTATTGGGTGAAAATTTGGCGGAACCTCTAACTGTGGCATTATTGTTGAGCAGCCTCCCTGACAGCTATGCAACATTAATTACAGCTTTGGAGACCAGACCGGAAGCAGATTTGACACAAGAACTGGTTAAAAATAAGTTGATCGAAGAAAACAGAAGAAGAAGAGAACTGAACCATGGAAGCCAGCAAAGCCATGAAAAGGTATTAAAGGTCAATTCTACTGTTCAGAAGTATACAAACAAAAGAAGCTGTTTTTTCTGTAAGAAGCCAGGCCACGACAAGGTAGATTGTCGAAAGTATAAAGCATGGTTACAACGGAAAGGAACAAATCAGCAAGAAAATCAACATACAGCTAAGAAAGTAACTCTAGCAGATAACAGTTCAGAAATTACAATCAGCAATGAAGAACATATTTGTTTTATCTTGGGTGAAACAGAAACTCTTACGTGGTATATTGACTCTGGTGCAACTTCCCACATGACCAGCAACTTTGATTTCTTTACAGAACTCGATGAAACCATTCAAGATAAAGTCTACCTTGCAGATGGACAAATCATAGTGACCAGTGGAAAGGGTGAAGGCTGGATATTTTATGAAAATGACCAGAATCAAGTAAGTAAAATAAAAGTTCAAGATGTCCTTTATGTGCCACAATTGCATGGAAATTTATTATCTGTCAAGAAACTAGTTGATAAAGGATTTAAAATTGACTTTAGTACTGGACAGTGTACTATAAAGTTAAAAGAAAAAACTGTTGCTGTAGCAAATACTAAAAACAGTTTGTATGTACTAAATACACAAAAGGCATTAAGTGCAACTGATTGCAATTCTTTCTGTATACATGAATGGCACAAAAGATTAGGCCATCGAGATATTCAAGCTATAAAGAAAGTGGCGAATAAATATTTAGCCACAGGATTAAAGATAAAACCTTGTAAACACACTGATGTATGCGAGATCTGCATTAAAGGGAAAATGACGAAAACATCGTTTCCAAAGAAATCGACAACAGAAACCTCAGAATTGTTTGAGTTGGTTCATTCGGATGTTTGCGGACCAATTCATGTTGCAACACCAAGTGGAAACAGATATATACTTACACTAATCGATGATTTTAGCAGATATACTAAAATTTATTTGTTGAAGAATAAGTCGGAAGTTTCAAGAAACATAATTCATTATGTGAAACAGGTTCAGACTATGTTCGGGAAAACACCAAAGTGCATAAGATCAGACAGAGGTGGTGAATACATGAATTCGGAAGTGGATAAAATCTTTATTGATGAGGGAATACAGAGACAAACCTCGGCACCATATACACCTCAGCAGAATGGGACTGCGGAACGTAAGAACAGATACCTTATTGAAATGACAAGATGTTTACTTCTAGAATCAGGTCTTGAAAATAAATATTGGGGAGAAGCTATTCAGACTGCCAACTTCCTACAGAACAGACTGCCAACAAAACACCATGAAGTTACACCCTACGAGTTATGGCATGGTGAAAAACCAAGTCTGGAGGTAATCAAGACATTTGGCATTAAAGCTTACACTCTAATCCCAGAAGGACAAAGATTAAAGTTAGACAACAAAGCAAAATTAAAGACATTTGTGGGTTATCAAGAGGGATCTAAAGCCTACAGATTGTTAGACAGAAAGACCAACAAGATTACCATCAGTAAACATGTGAAGTTCGTAGACGATTTCAAGTCTGAAAGTCAAAAGGAAACCATACAAGACAATTTAGTTGAAGAAGAACCATGTCAATTCGAACTTGAGGGGAAGACCAACTCTTCGGCATATTTTGATTTTGAAGAAACAAATGAAACAGATGAAGAAACCAATATGCTCAGAAGATCAAATCGAGTTAGAAAAGCACCTGAAAGATTAATTGAAACAATCCAAATGGTTAAGGAAGGTGAAACTCAAGAAGCAGAACCAAAAACATATGAAGCAGCGATCAAGTCTAAAGATGCTGAATCTTGGAGTAATGCAATGAAAGAAGAAATAAATTCACTGAAGGAAAGCAGAACTTGGGAATTAACAAAACTTCCACCAAATAAAGAAGCAATAGCCAGCAAGTGGGTTTTCAAGAGAAAAATTGATGAAAACGGACATGTAGACAGATTTAAGGCCAGATTGGTTGCGCAGGGATTTTCTCAAAAATTTGGCGAAGAATATGATGAAGTTTTCGCACCTGTTGTACGCCAGACTACATTTCGAACTTTGTTAACTATTGCAGGAAAAAGAAAAATGGAAGTTAATCAGTATGACATTCAGACAGCATACTTAAATGGCGATCTACATCATGATGTATACATGAAACAGCCAAAAGGATATGAAGAACCAGGAAAGCAACATCTTGTTTGTAAACTTCAGAAGAGTTTATATGGTTTGAAACAGGGTGCAAACGAATGGAATAAGAAACTCCATGACAATTTCATGAAAATGAGCTTCAAGCAGAGTAAGACAGACCCATGTCTATATTCAAAACATTCAAATGGAGCCTGGACCTATATTCTTGTGTATGTTGACGATCTGATTGCAGCCAGCAAAGAAAGTTTAAACTTAAGGGAATTTGAATTGGAACTTATGAAACAATTCAAAATAAAGAACCTGGGACATTTAAATTTTTATTTGGGTTTACAAATTGATCGAGATGATGATGGACTTTTCTATTTGCATCAAACAAACTACATCAATCGAAAAATAAAGGAGTTTGGGTTAGAGGATTCGAAACCATCAAGAATACCTCTGGAGCCAGGATACTTAAAGAGAAATGAAGTTGAAGATCCATTGGAAACAAATACAGTCTATCGAGCAGCTATAGGATCACTACTTTACATTTCATCTAATACAAGACCAGATATATCAGTTAGTACATCAATTCTAGCTAGTAAAGTTAGCAGACCAACTCAAAGTGACTGGACAGAAGTTAAACGAGTATTTCGATACTTGAAAACTACAGTGCACAAAAGACTAAAGTTAGGTTCAGATCTACACAGTGAAACTAGCATTTTAGAAGGGTATGTGGATGCCAATTGGGCAGGATCTGAGGGAAGAAGATCACAGAGTGGATATTTGTTCCAACTATATGGAGGGACAATATGTTGGTCAAGCAAGATACAGCCATCAGTTTCTTTATCGAGTGCAGAAGCTGAGTATGTAGCTCTTGCAGAATCAGCACAAGAAGCTATATGGTTAAACAGACTATTGAGGGATTTTCATGAAGCAGCTACGGTACCTATAACCATATTCGAAGACAATCAGAGCTGCATCAAAATGCTTACGAGTGGAAGGTTTAGTCAGCGCACCAAACACATTGACATTAAGTATCATTTTGTTCGTGAACTTGTAACTAATAATTTTCTGTCGGTATTATACTGCCCAACTGATGTCATGAAAGCTGACTTATTGACGAAGTCTCTTGAAGCAGTTAAGACTGCAAAATTTTCAAAAGGAATGGGGTTGGTGGGATAGAAATATTGAGGGGGAGTGTTAGAATATTTAAATTCAATATTTCATGTTACTCTATTTTTAAGCCACTACCTATTATTCCATTATACAGCATTTGTACAACTCAACTCTGTTCACCTGTTTGTAAGTTTAAAAAAAAAAAGAAATGATTTTTCTGAAAATAAAATAACCATTTTTCATCTTAAAGTTATTTCTGAGTTATTTCAAGTCCAATACAAGGCGTCTTCTTTTCTTTGTTCTTAAGGTATTTGGATTTCGAACTTTATGTTTGAAAAGAAAAGGAATAATGGAAAAAACTTGGCTTTCTATTGAAAACTTTGGATGCTCTTTTTCGATTCGAATTTTGTTATAATAGTTTTACAAAACATTATTATTGTAATATCATGGGTCATCAGATATCTACGTTGCTTTGGTTTAATTTATATTATTACTTATGAAGCTCTGATGTGTTTTTGGAATATTTTGCGTGATTGAAATACTTTTGTGAGAATTTTGTTTGAATTCAGTAATTAATTAAGAATAATTTCAATACTGTAATTCACCAGAAATCAATATTAAAGTCGTATATTGTAAGAAAAAATTGATAAAAGAAGAGTAATGAAAAAAAAAAATCCTGCCAATTTCTTTACTGCAAGATCTATCACATTTGTTGCGGCATTGTCGGATGCCACTTTAAACTTTTTCCAATGTTCATGTATTTTTTGTTATAAAATTTCTTCTATTCATAAATTAGACTCATAATAAAATTCTCAGTTCAGTAATGAATAACTTTTTTCATGAATAACACTATCCTTTAAAATATAATGCACTGTACTAAATAATAACTAAAAAATATTATAATTTTTATTTATTTACCAATTAGAAGAGAAAATTCTTCAACGCAAATAAAAAAAAAAAAAAAAAGCTTTTAAAAAGCACTGAAACGGTTAACAATAATTATTATCATCAGTTTATATTGACATTATTATATAAACCTACATAATAAAACTCAGAATTAAAAATTAACAGATTTATCTAAACTTTTACAAACTACAGAGAAATTACGGCGCCAGATTAGAGGAACCACCTTGAGTTATTTAATAATGTAAACTTATTAAAGGGTAAATATCTGAAGTACCGAAAGAAAACTGTTCGATGATTTAATTATTTATCTCATTAACATCTTAAATTCAAGAAGTCTTTTTACTATTATAACTCATAAAAACGAAGTTTCTAATATAAATCCTTTATATATATGTTTTATGTGTTAAGTCACTGAACTCAGATCAAGTTTTGATAATGTTTGATCACTAAGGGGAAAAAACAACATCTATTCCGAAATATTTACTAGTTTCAAAACTTGCTTGAATACATTTTCATCCACAGCGAGTCTATCTGGCAAGTTTCAGTCCAATTGGATGAAGTGTGATGTCATCAGAGGGCGACGATAGTAGCTTGTGTAAAAGCATTCTTTTATAATAGTGTCAGTCCCCAAAACTTGATATAATACATTTTTAGTGACAATGAATCTGTCTATCAAATTTCAGCGCGATTGGATGACGGTAAGTGGATTTATTAGCATTCAGAAACGATAATAGAAGCCTGTGTTAAAGCGATCTTTTTGAGTGTCTGTGGCAGCCCCCAAAACTTGGTACAATGTATTGGAATCTATATCAAATCAATCTGCAAAGTTTCATTTCGACTGGATGACAGAACGGGTGTTAATTAAAAAAATCATTAGAAGTGACAATGTAGTGTCTGCAATAGCGGTCTTTAAGTGACAGCCCCCAAAACTTAATAAAATGCATTGTTATCGATATCGAATCTACGTGACCAATTTCACACGATTGGTTGGTTGGTTCGCTCAAAGACCTATTTTTATGCACAATAACGGCTAATCAGGCCAGGATTTACAGCTTAACGTGGATACTGAACCACAACGAACATCCATGGCAAAACCCGGATTCAAACCCGGCCTTTGGCATGCGTGGCCAGAGCGATAACCACACCGCCATCAGGTTGGTCAGCCTGATTGGATGACGGTAAGAGGGTTAATTAGCCATTCGCAGATTTGTAGGTCACACACACACAAAATCGAAATTTATATAAACAATTTTTTAAAAAAGGTAATAATTTGTAAGTAACTGTCAGAACGAATGAAATACAATCATTTGATATAAGTTGAAACATATTGTGACTTACCATAATTTCCAAATTTGCACCTGCATATTACATCTTATTATTTGTTTTTCAACCTTCTCGTATATTATACTTGTATGGTCAAATCGCTATTCTCAGAAAAAAAAATTTAATGATTTTTAGAAGAATTTTGTTTATCGATACAAAAGTATCATCCTTTATGGTCCCCTGAGCAGACATCACCCCCCTTTCCGCATTGGGGTCAAGTCAATAACGCCACTACTTATAAAGCAATGTTAAACAGTAAACAAGTCCATTTTATAATTGTTTTAGAATAATAAAAGCTACAAAAATAATACTAACTCAACACAGATTCTCCCCCCAAACAACTTCCCAAACAAATTGGGAGAAGGGAGGGGGGGGGGGGACAGAAGAAGTTCTCTTTGACAAAGAGAAAAATGATATTGTATAAAACAGCGGTTTCTAACCTTTTTAGTTGTTCGGATCAACTATCTATATTATGAAAAAAATATAATGTACACGAAAAATTAAATTATATTTTTTTATAAAGTGAGGAAAGTAGTTAGAAAGTGGGGCTCCGGGGCCAGGGCGCAATGCGCAATGGTATGGTATGGGGGCGTCACCGGAAGGGGGCGTGACTGGATATGACGTCACAGGAAGTGACATCACCGGATATGACGTCACCGGATATGACGTCACCGGAAGTGGAGTGGAGTTGTTTCCTTCCTGCTGCTGTTTTAGTTTCGGTTTCATTATAAGCTGTTTGTGTATGACGTCACAGTGTGAATGACGTCATAATGTGTTTTATATCAAAGTTTTGAGCGGTGGCAACACTTTTTTAGTTTCGGTTTATCTAGCAGACGGGGTTGAGTTGTTCTAGGACTGCTTCTTAGTGAATAAGTTAGAGTGATAGGCTTTTATTGCGTGACGTCACAATGTGTTTTATATCAAAGTTTTGAGCAGTGGCAACACTTTTTAGTTTCGATTTACCTTTAGGATGGAGTTGAGTTGTTCTAGGACTGCTTGTAAACGAATAAGTTAGAGTTATAGATATTTTTACTAGTGACGTCACAGTAGGTATGACGTCATAATTTGTTTTATATCAAAGTTTTGAGTGGTGGCAACACTTTTTAGTTTCGGTTTATCTAGCAGACGGGGTTGAGTTGTTCTAGGACTGCTTCTAAGTGAATAAGTTAGAGTAATAGGCTTTTATTGCGTGACGTCACAGTAGGTATGACGTCATAATTTGTTTTATATCAAAGTTTTGAGCGGTGGCAACACTTTTTAGTTTTTTTTGTTTCGATTTACATTTAAGATGGAGCTGAGTTGTTCTAGGACTGCTTCTAAACGAATAAGTTAGAGTGATAGGCTTTTATTGAGTGACGTCACACTAGGTATGACGTCATAATGTGTTTTATATCAAAGTTTAGAGCGATGGCAACACTTTTTAGTTTCAATTTACCTTTAAGATGGAGCTGAATTGTTCTAGGGCTGCTTCTTAGCGAATAAGGTAGAGTGATAGATATTTTTACTAATGACGTCACAGTGGGTATGACGTCATTCTATGTTAAGATTTACGTTTTAAGTGGTGATAACATTGGATATATACCAAATTTAGTTTTCAGGTGTTGGCAACGAGTTCTGATAGGTCAGCTAAATGCTCGCTTGTGACTGATAAGTTTTAAACATGTGACCAAAAGTTAACTCCTGATTGACTGTTTGGTTTTCTAGCGAGTTACTTACATATCCTTTAGCCAAGTTAAAATACCTGCAACAAAGTTACACAAAAAAAAAATGTTAAATTTGAAAAGTTAATAAAAGGAAGGCCATTTGCTAAGGGTCTAAAGAACCCTAACCCCGAGCTACACGTGACATTTCAATATTTTACCAAACAATTGTTAAAATATCGACTATCGGACGTTGCCTTCATGGTAACTCATCTACCCATCCCCCTTCCCTAACTAATTTTGAATAAGTTAAGACTTTAGAATTACAATTAATAAATTTTGAAAAATTATTTATTAAAGGTGAGGACCCACCTCCAGCCCGATACCTCTTTTAGGAAGAATTGGTACCGCCTCACTCCACCCTAACAAAAAAAAAAAATCTGTGAAATAAAAACACGAAGTATTAAACACGTCTTTCACACTCAGGTATCTAAGTAGAAATGGCGAGACGGCAACCGGTAGCGTCTATATATGAGGGGTGATCACGTGACTTCACCGACCAATCAGGTTTCACGGTAGAGGGTGCTACTGACTATCGACCCGTCAGAAGGGAGGGGAGCGAGACTAGGGATGTTTCAACACGCTTCAACGCGTTTGCGAGTTGAGTTGTTGTGTAACGATCTTGCTTGAAACAGTTAAAGTGATAGATAATTTGTTCGTGACGTCATAGTGTAGCGAATGGGTTTTTAGCGTAGACAGTTGTTGCAATTGGAGTAATTATGAAATTTATTAAATATAAAGATAATATTTAGTAATAATTATCAGATTTTATTATTATTATTATAAAAAATAAACTTATAAAAAAAGTGAACGTGAAAATTTACTTTACGAATAAAAATCATGTCTTTAAAATGTGTACGAATATCACTAAATAAGAGAAAAAAGTAACATACTTAAACTCTTTAAAATAAATAACTTTAACATTAACGTAAAAAATTTACTTTTCACATAAAAATCACTTTAAAATGAGTAAAAATATCGCTAAATAAGAGAAAAAAAAGTAACTTACTTAAAATTTCTAAGATAAATATTTAACCTTTACTCGAAAATTCCCTTCATTTATAAAAATCACGACTTTAAAATATGACATGCAAGAGAAAAGTAACGTACTTAAACTTTCTACGACAAATAACTTTAACATTAACGTAACATTTTACTTTACACATAAAAATCCCGACTTTAAAATATGTAGAAATATCGCTAAATAAAAGAAGAAAAAAAAAGTAACATACTTAAACTTTGTACGACAAATAACTTTGACATTAACGTAAAAAATTTTCTTCACATATAAAAATCACGACTTTAAAATGTGACGTGTAAGAAAAATTAGCATACTTAAAATTTCTACGACAAATAAATTTAACCTTTACGCGAAAATTTACTATATACATAAAAATCATGTCTTTAAAATATGTAAAAATATTGCTAAATAAAAGAAAAGAAACTAACATACTTAAACTTTGCACGACAAATAACTTTAGCATTAACGTAAAAATTTACTTCACATATACAAATCACGACATTAAAATGTGACATGTAAGAAGAATTAGCATACTTAAAATTTCTACGATAAATAATTTTAACATTTGAGTGAAAATTTACTACATATATAAAAATCATGTATTTAAAATATCGCTGAATAAAAGAAAAAAGTAACATACTTAAACTTTCTACGACAAATAACTTTAACATTAACGCAAAAATTTACTTTACACATAAAAATCACGACTTTAAATTTGACATGCAGGAGGAAAGTATAACATACCTATAATTTCTACGACAAAGAATTCAAACATTGCCATTCATGTCTTTAAAATGTATAATGACAACTCTAACTTTTAGAAAAAAGAAACACTAAAAATTTACAAGGCAAAGAATTTAAAATTGAACGTGAAAATTAACTTCACATGTACAATCATACTCATATATCAACGATAAATAAGATAAAAAAGAAGCTCTAAAAATTTATAAGGCAAATAATTTAAATAATACGCGAAAATTTACCACACATATAAAAATTATGTCTTTCAAATGTGTAAGAATAACGCTAAATTAGAGAAAAAGAAATACTAAAAATTTATAAGGTAAGGAATTGAAACAATATGCGAAAATTTATTTCACGCATAAAATTTTTATCTTTAAAATGTGTAAGAATAATGCTAAATTAGAGAAGAAAAAAAAAATAACATACTTAAACTTTCTTCGACAACAATTTAAACAATACGCGACATTTTCATACACAATTATTTTCTTAGGTTAATGTTAAATAATGGGAAAATTAACAGAATAAAAATTTCAAAGATAAAGAATTTTAACCTTTACACGAAAATTTACCTCACAAAAATATCATATCCTTAAACTTTAACGTGACAATTTACTCTTCATATACAATTAAACTCTTAGGTTAATGTTAAATAAGAAAAAAAAAATAATATACTTAAAATTTCTAAGATAAACATAACGTAAAAATTTCGTATCATGTGTTTAAAATGTAACATATAAGAGAAAAAAAACTAACATACTTGAACTTTCTATAGCAAAGAATTTAAGCATTAGCGTAAAAATTCACTTTACATATAAAATTCACATCTTTAAATGGGAAGATAAGCAGGTGACGGTAATTAGCCAATCAGGGTAGCGGTAGGTGATACGCCATTCGCGGGATTTTTAGATCGGAGGATGAGTCACGCTAAAACTTGTTGGAACAGGTCGGGAGATTTTTACAGCAAGAACAACAGCATCGACGCGCAAGCAGCGGGTGATGCTGTGATGTGTCAGCAGGTCTTTGAGATTATCGTTTTCCTACTTTGCCGTTTTCATAATGAAATGTTTGTGAAAACTTGGAATGAATAAAGTGGATTTCAAAGACATATTAGTAAGTGAAGGTAGAATTCGCATGGACTTTCTTCCAAAAAGTATGATTCACTTGGAGAATTTAAGATCATTTCTACTTGAAAACTTTTCTATTATTTAAAACATTGAATATTGTTCAAACTCAGTGGGATTATATGCTACAATACGGGTAAAACTTAACAAAATTGTTACATAGAAGAAAAATAGTAAGAGATTTAAAATAAATATTAGTTATAGATACTCCAAAGAAAAAATTTCACCTCTACTTTTCAATCGGAAAATCAATACAAGTTGGAAATTTATGTTACTTCAAGAAAGACTTAGACAATTTACTTTGTAATAATATACGTTAAGGTGTCGTATTAACTCGTGCAATACATGCTGACTAAGGTTTATTTTACTTGAAAGGTGAATTGGGGGGAAATATTAAATAAATTGTAGATATTAAATACATTGTAGATATGCATTCAAGTTTTGAAAATCACCTGCAAGACTTTTAAAACATCTTAAGATAAATTGAAAGAAACTTTTTATACTCTGAAAGGAAATCACAAGTAATTTAGTTAACTTTTTTCATGGTAACACTCATATTCAACGACATGTTTTTAAAATTTAACCTTCTTTACATGATAATAGTTATAAATTTTTTCAATCTCAGATGCGATATACTATTATTTCTAACATATATGTTACGAATTGTGTAAAGTTTTTAAAAGAGTATATGCAAATCACCAATCAGAAACATAAAAATCTAACATCAATCAAACACACTAAAATAATAAGATATTTTCCTTAGTGGAAATAGTTAACTACTCATGTGATGGAATGTACTTAGAAAATTTAAATACTGAAAAAAGTTTGCTAGGCAAACTTAAAGAATATATATTTTTTTTCTTGTGAAAAACTAGCATAAATTTGAAAAATATAGAGTTTGTTACTACGTAAAATTGAACATCATCTGGACAAACTAAATTATACATGATTTTTTTTTTATTTGAGAGGTGCTGACAATATATCATTAATACAGAGATTTTTAACTTCCACCCATAATTTCTAAATAACTTATACATAAATTTCAGAAAACTGAAACGGAATGTGTTTTACAAGACGCTTATTTTGTAAGATGAATATTCAATATTAATATAACTGAGCAAAGTTCATTACGGAAAAAACTTGTAAAAGATACTTATATTTTGAAAATAGTTTGAAATATCCTTTTAAATTTATGAATGCTCGCTTTCGAAAGACACAAATAAAACTGATATTACACATGATAATTAACACATGCATAACATTAATCAAACAAAGTGGAATTTTTATTGCTTGTGACCGATAACTTTTCAGTGAAGCAGAACTTACATAGGAAATTTGTGCAAACTTTTTCAACTTTTAAACCAAGTATTATGTAAAATTATAAATTACGATAGGAAATAGCACACTTCAGAATCGGAACAAGTCTTCTAGTTAAGCTAAATTTATTTCTCAAGGAATTGAAAGCATACCAGACAAGTCCTTATCATTTCGCATATTTTCTCATGTTGCAAGAAGACATACTTTGTAAAAGATCGTCGTTGCACTTAACAAAAATCAGTAAAAATAAATGTATTTTCTATGGCAAAGATAAAACTTCACAACTTAATTACTGAAATTTAGCTAAGTTGCATATGGTTTATTCACATAACTCGCATATGCTTCGAATGTTGAAATATATTTGTCAGTTGAAATCAAACTAATCGAAAATAAATGCTACCTACATTTTCAAGTCGGAAATTACTATTAAATAAACTTTACATGTAAAACATTGTCATGTTAAAAAGAAAAATCTACAAAAATGTAAATGATAATTTTACTGTTGGTACATAAATGATGAATAATTTATGATTTTATTCTAGGCAAACGTTTTATTGTCTAACAGAGAACTTAAACTTTAGCAGAAAAATAAAAAAATACAATTTTTATATCCTATCATACTTGTCGAAAATTGAATTTATTAGCTGTTGTAATAGATTTTTATTGTCCAAATTTCTATAGTTTTTCTTCCCGGTGCAATAAAATTAAGTTCATGTGTAATAAGTAGGTTTCTTTGATGAATCTTATAAATTTAATGAAATTATTATGACCTAAGAGATTGAGTGAACTGAATAAATCAATGATGTAAATTTAAACAGTGACTTGAACTGATACATACTATAACTGTAAAGAAGTATGACAAAGTGATAGATGAAGTAAAAATAGAAGTTGAATGAAATGTGTTGAAAAAAGTTGAAGACGACAAGAAATTCGTAATTGAGAATTATCATTGACTTATATTAACTTCGTTTTTCTTGCTTATGACAAGAAAATACACTCTTTCTTATTAAGAACCAACTTGATATCTTATCATAGAATGACAATGATGAAATATCTATACATTAAAAAAAAAAAAAAAATACCAAACTTAGACATAACAAATTTCTTGAAATTCATGTATAATGCGAGAAGTTTTACTGGAAATATAGAAGATACAACATTGAAAGATGTGAATGTTTCGAAGTACTTTATCAGAAAAAAAAAAAAAAAAAAAAAATGCGCTGAGATTCGCTATAAAAAATTTTAGGAGAAAGTTTAAACAAAATTTAAAATCAAACATGCTTTTAAATGGGAACACAAATATTAAAACTATAGCACATTAAACAATTTATATTACGTCATCTCAGTTGTATCAAACTGAATAACATGAAAAACAACCACAAACTGAATAAACATGAAAATTATCAATATATGTGAAAAAAGGAAACTTTTCCACATATATTGATAATTTTCATGTTTATTCAGTTTGTGGTTGTTTTTCATGTTATTCAGTTTGATACAACTGAGATGACGTAATATAAATTGTTTAATGTGCTATAGTTTTAATATTTGTGTTCCCATTTAAAAGCATGTTTGATTTTAAATTTTGTTTAAACTTTCTCCTAAAATTTTTTATAACGAATCTCAGCGCATTTTTTTTTTTTTTTTTTTTTCTGATAAAGTACTTCGAAACATTCACATCTTTCAATGTTGTATCTTCTATATTTCCAGTAAAACTTCTCGCATTATACATGAATTTCAAGAAATTTGTTATGTCTAAGTTTGGTATTTTTTTTTTTTTTTTTAATGTATAGATATTTCATCATTGTCATTCTATGATAAGATATCAAGTTGGTTCTTAATAAGAAAGAGTGTATTTTCTTGTCATAAGCAAGAAAAACGAAGTTAATATAAGTCAATGATAATTCTCAATTACGAATTTCTTGTCGTCTTCAACTTTTTTCAACACATTTCATTCAACTTCTATTTTTACTTCATCTATCACTTTGTCATACTTCTTTACAGTTATAGTATGTATCAGTTCAAGTCACTGTTTAAATTTACATCATTGATTTATTCAGTTCACTCAATCTCTTAGGTCATAATAATTTCATTAAATTTATAAGATTCATCAAAGAAACCTACTTATTACACATGAACTTAATTTTATTGCACCGGGAAGAAAAACTATAGAAATTTGGACAATAAAAATCTATTACAACAGCTAATAAATTCAATTTTCGACAAGTATGATAGGATATAAAAATTGTATTTTTTTATTTTTCTGCTAAAGTTTAAGTTCTCTGTTAGACAATAAAACGTTTGCCTAGAATAAAATCATAAATTATTCATCATTTATGTACCAACAGTAAAATTATCATTTACATTTTTGTAGATTTTTCTTTTTAACATGACAATGTTTTACATGTAAAGTTTATTTAATAGTAATTTCCGACTTGAAAATGTAGGTAGCATTTATTTTCGATTAGTTTGATTTCAACTGACAAATATATTTCAACATTCGAAGCATATGCGAGTTATGTGAATAAACCATATGCAACTTAGCTAAATTTCAGTAATTAAGTTGTGAAGTTTTATCTTTGCCATAGAAAATACATTTATTTTTACTGATTTTTGTTAAGTGCAACGACGATCTTTTACAAAGTATGTCTTCTTGCAACATGAGAAAAGATGCGAAATGATAAGGACTTGTCTGGTATGCTTTCAATTCCTTGAGAAATAAATTTAGCTTAACTAGAAGACTTGTTCCGATTCTGAAGTGTGCTATTTCCTATCGTAATTTATAATTTTACATAATACTTGGTTTAAAAGTTGAAAAAGTTTGCACAAATTTCCTATGTAAGTTCTGCTTCACTGAAAAGTTATCGGTCACAAGCAATAAAAATTCCACTTTGTTTGATTAATGTTATGCATGTGTTAATTATCATGTGTAATATCAGTTTTATTTGTGTCTTTCGAAAGCGAGCATTCATAAATTTAAAAGGATATTTCAAACTATTTTCAAAATATAAGTATCTTTTACAAGTTTTTTCCGTAATGAACTTTGCTCAGTTATATTAATATTGAATATTCATCTTACAAAATAAGCGTCTTGTAAAACACATTCCGTTTCAGTTTTCTGAAATTTATGTATAAGTTATTTAGAAATTATGGGTGGAAGTTAAAAATCTCTGTATTAATGATATATTGTCAGCACCTCTCAAATAAAAAAAAAAATCATGTATAATTTAGTTTGTCCAGATGATGTTCAATTTTACGTAGTAACAAACTCTATATTTTTCAAATTTATGCTAGTTTTTCACAAGAAAAAAAAAAATATATTCTTTAAGTTTGCCTAGCAAACTTTTTTCAGTATTTAAATTTTCTAAGTACATTCCATCACATGAGTAGTTAACTATTTCCACTAAGGAAAATATCTTATTATTTTAGTGTGTTTGATTGATGTTAGATTTTTATGTTTCTGATTGGTGATTTGCATATACTCTTTTAAAAACTTTACACAATTCGTAACATATATGTTAGAAATAATAGTATATCGCATCTGAGATTGAAAAAATTTATAACTATTATCATGTAAAGAAGGTTAAATTTTAAAAACATGTCGTTGAATATGAGTGTTACCATGAAAAAAGTTAACTAAATTACTTGTGATTTCCTTTCAGAGTATAAAAAGTTTCTTTCAATTTATCTTAAGATGTTTTAAAAGTCTTGCAGGTGATTTTCAAAACTTGAATGCATATCTACAATGTATTTAATATCTACAATTTATTTAATATTTCCCCCCAATTCACCTTTCAAGTAAAATAAACCTTAGTCAGCATGTATTGCACGAGTTAATACGACACCTTAACGTATATTATTACAAAGTAAATTGTCTAAGTCTTTCTTGAAGTAACATAAATTTCCAACTTGTATTGATTTTCCGATTGAAAAGTAGAGGTGAAATTTTTTCTTTGGAGTATCTATAACTAATATTTATTTTAAATCTCTTACTATTTTTCTTCTATGTAACAATTTTGTTAAGTTTTACCCGTATTGTAGCATATAATCCCACTGAGTTTGAACAATATTCAATGTTTTAAATAATAGAAAAGTTTTCAAGTAGAAATGATCTTAAATTCTCCAAGTGAATCATACTTTTTGGAAGAAAGTCCATGCGAATTCTACCTTCACTTACTAATATGTCTTTGAAATCCACTTTATTCATTCCAAGTTTTCACAAACATTTCATTATGAAAACGGCAAAGTAGGAAAACGATAATCTCAAAGACCTGCTGACACATCACAGCATCACCCGCTGCTTGCGCGTCGATGCTGTTGTTCTTGCTGTAAAAATCTCCCGACCTGTTCCAACAAGTTTTAGCGTGACTCATCCTCCGATCTAAAAATCCCGCGAATGGCGTATCACCTACCGCTACCCTGATTGGCTAATTACCGTCACCTGCTTATCTTCCCATTTAAAGATGTGAATTTTAAGTAGTTAGAAAATGACAGTCCTGAGCCATGGAGCGACCGAGCGACGGGACGGGGGACGATGACGTCACCGGAAGGGGGCGTGGCCGGATATGACGTCACAGGAAGTGACATCACCGGATATGACGTCACCGGAAATCACGTGACCGGAAGTGGAGTGGAGTTGTTTCCTTCCTGCTGCTGTTTTAGTTTCATTATAAGCTGTTTGTGTATGACGTCACAGTGGGAATGACGTCATAATGTGTTTTATATCAAAGTTTTGATGGTGGCAACACTTTTTAGTTTCGGTTTATCTAGCAGACGGGGTTGAGTTGTTCTAGGACTGCTTCTAAGTGAATAAGTTAGAGTAATAGGCTTTTATTGCGTGACGTCACAGTGAGTATGACGTCATAATTTGTTTTATATAAAAGTTTTGAGCGGTGGCAACACTTTTTAGTTTTTGTTTCCAGTTAAATGGAGCTGAGTTGTTCTAGGACTGCTTCTAAACGAATAAGTTAGAGTGATAGGCTTTTATTGAGTGACGTCACAGTAGGTATGACGTCATAATTTGTTTTATATCAAAGTTTTGAGCGTTGGCAACACTTTTTAGTGTCGATTTACCTTTCAGAAGGAGTTGAGTTGTTCTAGGGCTGCTTCTAAACGAATAAGGTAGAGTGATAGGTATTTTTATTAATGACGTCACAGTGGGTATGAGGTCATTCTATGTTAAGATTTACGTTTTAAGTGGTGATAACATTGGATATATACCAAATTTAGTTTTCAGGTGTTGGCAACGAGTTCTGATCGGTCAGCTAAATGCTCGCTTGTGACTGATAAGTTTTAAACATGTGACCAAAAGTTAACTCCTGATTGACTGTTTGGTTTTCTAGCGAGTTACTTACATATCCTTTAGCCAAGTTAAAATACCTGCAACAAAGTTACACAAAAAAAAATGTTAAATTTGAAAAGTTAATAAAAGGAAGGCCATTTGCTAAGGGTCTAAAGAACCCTAACCCCGAGCTACACGTGACATTTCAATATTTTACCAAACAATTGTTAAAATATCGACTATCGGACGTTGCCTTCATGGTAACTCATCTACCCACCCCCCTTCCCTAACTAATTTTGAATAAGTTAAGACTTTAGAAATTACAATTAATAAATTTTGAAAAATTATTTATTAAAGGTGAGGACCCACCTCCAGCCCGATACCTCTTTTAGGAAGAATTGGTACCGCCTCACTCCACCCTAACAAAAAAAAAAATCTGTGAAAAAAACACACGAAGTATTAAACACGTCTTTCACACTCAGGTATCTAAGTAGAAATGGCGAGACGGCAACCGGTAGCGTCTATATATGAGGGGTGATCACGTGACTTCACCGACCAATCAGGTTTCACGGTAGAGGGTGCTACTGACTATCGACCCGTCAGAAGGGAGGGGAGCGAGACTAGGGATGTTTCAACACGCTTCAACGCGTTTGCGAGTTGAGTTGTTGTGTAACGATCTTGCTTGAAACAGTTAAAGTGATAGATAATTTGTTCGTGACGTCATAGTGTAGCGAATGGGTTTTTAGCGTAGACAGTTGTTGCAATTGGAGTAATTATGAAATTTATTAAATATAAAGATAATATTTAGTAATAATTATCAGATTTTATTATTATTATTATAAAAAATAAACTTATAAAAAAAGTGAACGTGAAAATTTACTTTACGAATAAAAATCATGTCTTTAAAATGTGTACGAATATCACTAAATAAGAGAAAAAAGTAACATACTTAAACTCTTTAAAATAAATAACTTTAACATTAACGTAAAAAATTTACTTTTCACATAAAAATCACTTTAAAATGAGTAAAAATATCGCTAAATAAGAGAAAAAAAAGTAACTTACTTAAAATTTCTAAGATAAATATTTAACCTTTACTCGAAAATTCCCTTCATATATAAAAATCACGACTTTAAAATATGACATGCAAGAGAAAAGTAACGCACTTAAACGTTCTACGACAAATAACTTTAACATTAACGTAAAATTTTACTTTACACATAAAAATCCCGACTTTAAAATATGTAGAAATATCGCTAAATAAAAGAAGAAAAAAAAGTAACATACTTAAACTTTGTACGACAAATAACTTTGACATTAACGTAAAAAATTTTCTTCACATATAAAAATCACGACTTTAAATTTGAAATGTAGGATGAAAGTATAACATACCTATAATTTCTACGACAAAGAATTCAAACATTGCCGTTCATGTCTTTAAAATGTATAATGACAACTCTAACTTTTAGAAAAAAGAAACACTAAAAATTTACAAGGCAAAGAATTTAAAATTAACTTTACATGTACTATCATACTCTTATATCAACGATAAATAAGATAAAAAAAAGAAACTCTAAAAATTTATAAGGCAAAGAATTCAAATAATACGCGAAAATTTACCTCACATATAAAAATTATGTCTTTCAAATGTGTAAGAATAACGCTAAATTAGAGAAAAAGAAATATTAAAAATTTATAAGGTAAGGAATTGAAACAATACGCGAAAATTTATTTCACACATAACATTTTTATCTTTAAAATGTGTAAGAATAATGCTAAATTAGAGAAGAAAAAAAAATAACATACTTAAACTTTCTTCGACAACAATTTAAACAATACGCGAAAATTTCATACACAATTATTTTCTTAGGTTAATGTTAAATAATGGGAAATTTAACAGAATAAAAATTTCAAAGATAAAGAATTTTAACCTTTACACGAAAATTTACTTCACATATAAATATCATGTCTTTAAACTTTAACGTGACAATTTACTTCTCATATACAATTAAACTCTTAGGTTAATGTTAAATAAAAGAAAAAGTAACATACTCAAAAATTTCTAAGATAAGCATAACGTAAAAATTTCATATCATGTGTTTAAAATGTAACATATAAGAGAAAAAAAATAACATACTTGAACTTTCTATAGCAAAGAATTTAAGCGTTAGCGTAAAAATTTACTTTACATATAAAATTCACATCTTTAAATGGGAAGATAAGCAGGTGACGGTAATTAGCCAATCAGGGTAGCGGTAGGTGATACGCCATTCGCCGGCATTTTTAGATCGGAGGATGAGTCACGCTAAAACTTGTTGGAACAGGCCGGGAGATTTGTACAGCAAGAACAACAGCATCGACGCGCAAGCAGCGGGTGATGCTGTGATGTGTCAGCAGGTCTTTGAGATTATCGTTTTCCTACTTTGCCGTTTTCATAATGAAATGTCTGTGAAAACTTGGAATGAATAAAGTGGATTTCAAAGACATATTAGTAAGTGAAGGTAGAATTCGCATGGACTTTCTTCCAAAAAGTATGATTCACTTGGAGAATTTAAGATCATTTCTACTTGAAAACTTTTCTATTATTTAAAACATTGAATATTGTTCAAACTCAGTGGGATTATATGCTACAATACGGGTAAAACTTAACAAAATTGTTACATAGAAGAAAAATAGTAAGAGATTTAAAATAAATATTAGTTATAGATACTCCAAAGAAAAAATTTCCCCTCTACTTTTCAATCGGAAAATCAATACAAGTTGGAAATTTATGTTACTTCAAGAAAGACTTAGACAATTTACTTTGTAATAATATACGTTAAGGTGTCGTATTAACTCGTGCAATACATGCTGACTAAGGTTTATTTTACTTGAAAGGTGAATTGGGGGAAAATATTAAATAAATTGTAGATATTAAATACATTGTAGATATACATTCAAGTTTTGAAAATCACCTGCAAGACTTTTAAAACATCTTAAGAAAAATTGAAAGAAACTTGCGAATTATATGTATACTATATAACTTTTTATACTCTGAAAGGAAATCACAAGTAATTTAGTTAACTTTTTTCATGGTAACACTCATATTCAACGACATGTTTTTAAAATTTAACCTTCTTTACATGATAATAGTTATAAATTTTTTCAATCTCAGATGCGATATACTATTATTTCTAACATATATGTTACGAATTGTGTAAAGTTTTTAAAACTGTATATGCAAATCACCAATCAGAAACATAAAAATCTAACATCAATCAAACAAACTAAAATAATAAGATATTTTCCTTAGTGGAAATAGTTAACTACTCATGTGATGGAATATACTTAGAAAATTTAAATACTGAAAAAAGTTTGCTAGGCAAACTTAAAGAATATTTTTTTTTTCTTGTGAAAAACTAGCATAAATTTGGAAAATGTAGAGTTTGTTACTACGTAAAATTGAACATCATCTGGACAAACTAAATTATACATGAATTTTTTTTTATTTGAGAGGTGCTGACAATATATCATTAATATAGAGATTTTTAACTTCCACCCATAATTTCTAAATAATTTATACATAAATTTCAGAAAAACTGAAACGGAATGTGTTTTACAAGAGGCTTATTTTGTAAGATGAATATTCAATATTAATATAACTGAGCAAAGTTCATTCCGGAAAAAACTTGTAAAAGATACTTATATTTTGAAAATAGTTTGAAATATCCTTTTAAATTTATGAATGCTCGCTTTCGAAAGACACAAATAAAACTGATATTACTCATGATAATTAACACATACATAACATTAGTCAAACAAAGTGAAATTTTTATTGCTTGTGACCGATAACTTTTCAGTGAAGCAGAACTTACATAGGAAATTTGTGCAAACTTTTTCAACTTTTAAACCAAGTATCATGTAAAATTATAAATTACGATAGGAAATAGCATACTTCAGAATCGGAACAAGTCTTGTAGTTAAGCTAAATGTATTTCTCAAGGAATTGAAAGCATACCAGAGAAGTCCTTATCATTTCGCATCTTTTCTCATGTTGCAAGAAGACATACATTGTAAAAGATCGTCTTAGAACTTAACAAAAATCAGTAAAAATAAATATATTTTCTATGGCAAAGATAAAACTTCACAACTTAATTACTTAAATTTAGCTAAGTTGCATATGGTTTATTCACATAACTCGCATGTGCTTTGAATGTTGAAATATATTTGTCAGTTGAAATCAAACTCATCGAAAATAAATGCTATCTACATTTTCAAGTCGGAAATTACTATTAAATAAACTTTACATGTAAGACATTATCATGTTAAAAAGAAAAATCTACAAAAATGTAAATGATAATTTTACTGTTGGTACATAAATTATGAATAATTTATGATTTTATTCTAGGCAAACGTTTTATTGTCTAACAGAGAATTTAAACTTTAGCAGAAAAACGAAAAAATACAATTTTTATATCCTATCATGCTTGTCGAAAATTGAATTTATTAGCTGTTGTAATAGATTTTTATTGTCCAAATTTCTATAGTTCTTCCCAGTGCAATAATATTAAGTTCATGTGTAATGAGTAGGTTTTTTTTTTGTTGAATCTTATGAATTTAATGAAATTATTATGACCTAAGAGATTGAGTGAACTGAATAAATCAATGACGTAAATTTAAACAGTGACTTGAACTGATACATACTATAACTGTAAAGAAGTATGACAAAGTGGTAGATGAAGTGAAAATAGAAGTTGAGTGAAATGTGTTGAAAAAAGTTGAAGACGACAAGAAATTCATAAATGAGAATTATCATTGACTTATATTAACTTCGTTTTTCTTGCTTATGACAAGAAAATACACTCTTGTTTATTAAGAACCAACTTGATATCTTATCCTAGAATGACAATGATGAAATATCTATACATTAAAAAAAAATACCAAACTTAGACATAGCAAATTTCTTGAAATTCATGTATAATGTGAGAAGTTTTACTGGAAATATAGAAGATACAACATTGAAAAATGTGAATGTTTCGAAGTACTTTATCAGAAATTAAAAAAAAAAAAAAAAAATGCGCTGAGGTCCGCTATAAAATTTTTTAGGAGAAAGTTTAAACAAAATTTAAAATCAAACATGCTTTTAAGTGGGAACACATATATTAAAACTATAGCACATTTAACAATTTATATTATGTCATCTCAGTTGGTATCAAACTGAATAATATGAAAAACAATCACAAACTGAATAAACATGAAAATTATCAATATATGTGGAAAAGTTTCCTTTTTTCACATATAAAAAAAAAATAACATATTGACATACGTTAAGATCACGAAACATGCGTAATCATATACCGATAAGAGCAACCAATGTTGCGGGGAGATATTCACGTGATGGACAATATCCCATGAATAAATTGAGTGATTTAATTTCTAATGCTAATTCCAATAGTATTCCACGTAACTTCAACTTTATATGTTACACTATAGATATATCTATTTTTCAAATATATTGACTTTCGAAAAATCATCCTTCAATATAAGAATGATCATAGTAAGAATAAAAGAAAAGATACTAAGCATTGATTTAAAGTGTATTTATTTCAACTTAGCAACAAATCATATGCGTGAAACGAAAATTGCCTCGAACCAAAGTATAACTATCCAATTTCATTGATTCCTACAAGGAAATTTTTCTCATCTAGTAATTGATTTTTTTTTTTCTCGTACACATTATAAGTGTTGTCCAATCAGGTGTAGAATAGCTGAAGATATCCGACCTCTTTCTAAATATTAATAAGTCACTGTTGAAAAACTTATAAAAATTTCAATTTACACTTAAAGTTTTTTTATATATATATATATATTTCAAAGAATTTTTTCAAATCAATATGTATATTTAAATACTGAAACTTATTCACTTCAATAAATGTATGTTTAAGTTATAAAACTTGTCGTATATATTGAAAAATTGTAACTTTTCGTTTTCGTATAAATCGATAACTTATACACTAGTTCTTCATCAATTAATCTTCTAAGTAAATCTTTCAAAGGTAAAAACATACCCATAGCTTTGCATTTGCAACAAGTTAAATTGTACATGTTTCTCGTGAAATTAAAATTTTATATGTTTTTCATGAAAATATATAAAATTTTGTAACTTTCACATGAAACATGTACAATTTAACTTGTTGCAAATGCAAAGCTATGGGTATGTTTTTACCTTTGAAAGATTTACTTAGAAGATTAATTGATGAAGAACTAGTGTATAAGTTATCGATTTATACGAAGACGAAAAGTTACAATTTTTCAATATATACGACAAGTTTTATAACTTAAACATACATTTATTGAAGTGAATAAGTTTCAGTATTTAAATATACATATTGATTTGAAAAAATTCTTTGAAATATATATATATATATAAAAAAACTTTAAGTGTAAATTGAAATTTTTATAAGTTTTTCAACAGTGACTTATTAATATTTAGAAAGAGGTCGGATATCTTCAGCTATTCTACACCTGATTGGACAACACTTATAATGTGTACGAGAAAAAAAAAAAATCAATTACTAGATGAGAAAAATTTCCTTGTAGGAATCAATGAAATTGGATAGTTATACTTTGGTTCGAGGCAATTTTCGTTTCACGCATATGATTTGTTGCTAAGTTGAAATAAATACACTTTAAATCAATGCTTAGTATCTTTTCTTTTATTCTTACTATGATCATTCTTATATTGAAGGATGATTTTTCGAAAGTCAATATATTTGAAAAATAGATATATCTATAGTGTAACATATAAAGTTGAAGTTACGTGGAATACTATTGGAATTAGCATTAGAAATTAAATCACTCAATTTATTCATGGGATATTGTCCATCACGTGAATATCTCCCCGCAACATTGGTTGCTCTTATCGGTATATGATTACGCATGTTTCGTGATCTTAACGTATGTCAATATGTTATTTTTTTTTTATATGTGAAAAAAGGAAACTTTTCCACATATATTGATAATTTTCATGTTTATTCAGTTTGTGATTGTTTTTCATATTATTCAGTTTGATACCAACTGAGATGACATAATATAAATTGTTAAATGTGCTATAGTTTTAATATATGTGTTCCCACTTAAAAGCATGTTTGATTTTAAATTTTGTTTAAACTTTCTCCTAAAAAATTTTATAGCGGACCTCAGCGCATTTTTTTTTTTTTTTTAATTTCTGATAAAGTACTTCGAAACATTCACATTTTTCAATGTTGTATCTTCTATATTTCCAGTAAAACTTCTCACATTATACATGAATTTCAAGAAATTTGCTATGTTTAAGTTTGGTATTTTTTTTTAATGTATAGATATTTCATCATTGTCATTCTAGGATAAGATATCAAGTTGGTTCTTAATAAACAAGAGTGTATTTTCTTGTCATAAGCAAGAAAAACGAAGTTAATATAAGTCAATGATAATTCTCATTTATGAATTTCTTGTCGTCTTCAACTTTTTTCAACACATTTCACTCAACTTCTATTTTCACTTCATCTACCACTTTGTCATACTTCTTTACAGTTATAGTATGTATCAGTTCAAGTCACTGTTTAAATTTACGTCATTGATTTATTCAGTTCACTCAATCTCTTAGGTCATAATAATTTCATTAAATTCATAAGATTCAACAAAAAAAAACCTACTCATTACACATGAACTTAATATTATTGCACTGGGAAGAACTATAGAAATTTGGACAATAAAAATCTATTACAACAGCTAATAAATTCAATTTTCGACAAGCATGATAGGATATAAAAATTGTATTTTTTCGTTTTTCTGCTAAAGTTTAAATTCTCTGTTAGACAATAAAACGTTTGCATAGAATAAAATCATAAATTATTCATAATTTATGTACCAACAGTAAAATTATCATTTACATTTTTGTAGATTTTTCTTTTTAACATGATAATGTCTTACATGTAAAGTTTATTTAATAGTAATTTCCGACTTGAAAATGTAGATAGCATTTATTTTCGATGAGTTTGATTTCAACTGACAAATATATTTCAACATTCAAAGCACATGCGAGTTATGTGAATAAACCATATGCAACTTAGCTAAATTTAAGTAATTAAGTTGTGAAGTTTTATCTTTGCCATAGAAAATATATTTATTTTTACTGATTTTTGTTAAGTTCTAAGACGATCTTTTACAATGTATGTCTTCTTGCAACATGAGAAAAGATGCGAAATGATAAGGACTTCTCTGGTATGCTTTCAATTCCTTGAGAAATACATTTAGCTTAACTACAAGACTTGTTCCGATTCTGAAGTATGCTATTTCCTATCGTAATTTATAATTTTACATGATACTTGGTTTAAAAGTTGAAAAAGTTTGCACAAATTTCCTATGTAAGTTCTGCTTCACTGAAAAGTTATCGGTCACAAGCAATAAAAATTTCACTTTGTTTGACTAATGTTATGTATGTGTTAATTATCATGAGTAATATCAGTTTTATTTGTGTCTTTCGAAAGCGAGCATTCATAAATTTAAAAGGATATTTCAAACTATTTTCAAAATATAAGTATCTTTTACAAGTTTTTTCCGGAATGAACTTTGCTCAGTTATATTAATATTGAATATTCATCTTACAAAATAAGCCTCTTGTAAAACACATTCCGTTTCAGTTTTTCTGAAATTTATGTATAAATTGTTTAGAAATTATGGGTGGAAGTTAAAAATCTCTATATTAATGATATATTGTCAGCACCTCTCAAATAAAAAAAAATTCATGTATAATTTAGTTTGTCCAGATGATGTTCAATTTTACGTAGTAACAAACTCTACATTTTCCAAATTTATGCTAGTTTTTCACAAGAAAAAAAAAATATTCTTTAAGTTTGCCTAGCAAACTTTTTTCAGTATTTAAATTTTCTAAGTATATTCCATCACATGAGTAGTTAACTATTTCCACTAAGGAAAATATCTTATTATTTTAGTTTGTTTGATTGATGTTAGATTTTTATGTTTCTGATTGGTGATTTGCATATACAGTTTTAAAAACTTTACACAATTCGTAACATATATGTTAGAAATAATAGTATATCGCATCTGAGATTGAAAAAATTTATAACTATTATCATGTAAAGAAGGTTAAATTTTAAAAACATGTCGTTGAATATGAGTGTTACCATGAAAAAAGTTAACTAAATTACTTGTGATTTCCTTTCAGAGTATAAAAAGTTATATAGTATACATATAATTCGCAAGTTTCTTTCAATTTTTCTTAAGATGTTTTAAAAGTCTTGCAGGTGATTTTCAAAACTTGAATGTATATCTACAATGTATTTAATATCTACAATTTATTTAATATTTTCCCCCAATTCACCTTTCAAGTAAAATAAACCTTAGTCAGCATGTATTGCACGAGTTAATACGACACCTTAACGTATATTATTACAAAGTAAATTGTCTAAGTCTTTCTTGAAGTAACATAAATTTCCAACTTGTATTGATTTTCCGATTGAAAAGTAGAGGGGAAATTTTTTCTTTGGAGTATCTATAACTAATATTTATTTTAAATCTCTTACTATTTTTCTTCTATGTAACAATTTTGTTAAGTTTTACCCGTATTGTAGCATATAATCCCACTGAGTTTGAACAATATTCAATGTTTTAAATAATAGAAAAGTTTTCAAGTAGAAATGATCTTAAATTCTCCAAGTGAATCATACTTTTTGGAAGAAAGTCCATGCGAATTCTACCTTCACTTACTAATATGTCTTTGAAATCCACTTTATTCATTCCAAGTTTTCACAGACATTTCATTATGAAAACGGCAAAGTAGGAAAACGATAATCTCAAAGACCTGCTGACACATCACAGCATCACCCGCTGCTTGCGCGTCGATGCTGTTGTTCTTGCTGTACAAATCTCCCGACCTGTTCCAACAAGTTTTAGCGTGACTCATCCTCCGATCTAAAAATGCCGGCGAATGGCGTATCACCTACCGCTACCCTGATTGGCTAATTACCGTCACCTGCTTATCTTCCCATTTAAAGATGTGAATTTTATATGTAAAGTAAATTTTTACGCTAACGCTTAAATTCTTTGCTATAGAAAGTTCAAGTATGTTATTTTTTTTCTCTTATATGTTACATTTTAAACACATGATATGAAATTTTTACGTTATGCTTATCTTAGAAATTTTTGAGTATGTTACTTTTTCTTTTATTTAACATTAACCTAAGAGTTTAATTGTATATGAGAAGTAAATTGTCACGTTAAAGTTTAAAGACATGATATTTATATGTGAAGTAAATTTTCGTGTAAAGGTTAAAATTCTTTATCTTTGAAATTTTTATTCTGTTAAATTTCCCATTATTTAACATTAACCTAAGAAAATAATTGTGTATGAAATTTTCGCGTATTGTTTAAATTGTTGTCGAAGAAAGTTTAAGTATGTTATTTTTTTTTCTTCTCTAATTTAGCATTATTCTTACACATTTTAAAGATAAAAATGTTATGTGTGAAATAAATTTTCGCGTATTGTTTCAATTCCTTACCTTTTGCCATCTTTAAGAGTCGATGTACCTATCCCTCCCATGCAAGGGAAAACGCAACTCCCAATTTCTTAGTTACGTCTTTATTAGTACATATCTAACACTCTACTGAATGATACAAAACAGTTATATTCTGATTACACAAAAGCGCCATCTATCGGGCGTATATTGCAAAACAATTCTTAACACTCCCCACCTGATTTTAGCAAAAAAATCAAAATACAATTCAAACAATATTCAAAATTAAAGTTAAAGCAAAATATGTAAATAATTAATATGCTGAAAATAAAAATAGATTGATTAAGCATGTTTAAAGGTAAATTAATAAGGCATATATAATTACAATAGAGAATTTAAAGTTCAAGAGGATATAATAGTTGTATAGGTGTCTTGTACTGTCCCTTAGCAGTTTGAACTATACATGAACGAACAAGTCCGTCGCGACCTATTATAATCTCTTCGACTCTCCCAGGAGTCCACATAAACTTCGATTTGTTGGTTCCTGCTATTAAGACGACGTCACCCCTTTTTAAGTCTTTGTGAGACGTAGGAGTTGAAAGTTTGTGGGCATTGTTCAGCTGAAGAAGATACTCTTCACCTTCTCCAAAATTGACGTAGCAGAGTAGTCTGGTACAACTTCCTTCAGGTCAAACCTTCCTTGGTGGAATGTCCATTGCTCAGAATTTCTGCAAAATGTAACGGGTATTCGTTTAACTCCATTGATGGGAAGAGGAAATGAGCTGGAGTCAATGGCTGTAGATCTTCTACATCGTTTGACACGTAAGTGAGTGGTCTGTTGTTAACCACTGTTTCGACTTCGGTTAACACTGTACACATTTCTTCAAAAGTCAACAGTGCTCGTCCGAGGATCTTTCTAAGAGGCTCCTTAATAGTTTTCATCAATCGTTCATAAAAGCCTCCCCACCATGGCACAAGTTCTACAATGTATGTCCACGTTATTCCTTCAGATGATATGAAGTATTTTAATTCAGGATCAACAATGATTTCAGTCAAACTTTTTAGTGCATCGTTTGTTCTTTTAAATGTTGATTTACATGGAAGAAGAATAGGATGTTTTTCTTCTATTGTACAGGAACTCTCTTTTAAACGTCCTTTGACGTGAAGAATATCCCTTTCATCCAAGTAAGGGGCTA
This sequence comes from Linyphia triangularis, assembly GCA_963978545.1. Lineage (NCBI taxonomy): Eukaryota > Metazoa > Arthropoda > Arachnida > Araneae > Linyphiidae > Linyphia > Linyphia triangularis. The sequence continues at coordinate 41,536,639 of OZ021724.1, read as the reverse complement.
AACTGTATAGACTAGAGTCCTTTGGCAGCAGCTTACCCTTTTTGAGATTGTCAACTTCAAGAGCGTAAGTACTGTTTTGACTAGTCTTTATCCAGAACTCTTCTGCCTTTTGGAGTTCATCTGCTGTAATGGGACCGATTTGAGTAGGACATTTTTTGAATTTAGAGATTAATCGCATCAACCAAACAGTCACTCGCAACAGTCGTTTAACATTGCTGAATGAACCAACATTAATTATAGTTTGTGCTATAGTTGAAACGCATGTGGCAACGATGGATCTCCGTTCCAGTTGATCTTCTTTTAATGTCGTTGAGTGTTGAGTAGGCCAAAGTTCAGGTGAACACCTCAGCCATGGTGGACCCGAAAACCAGATGTTGTCGATGAGAAGAGATGCTGCTGGTATTCCACGTGTCAGTTTGTCTGCCGGATTCTCTAGTCCTGGACAATGTCCCCAATTTTCAGGACCAGTTGAACCCTGAATTTCCAACACTCGGTTTGAGACAAATTGCTTCCAATCCCTAGCAGAACCCTTAATCCAATGCAAACAAATTTCCGAATCGGACCAAAAGAAAACCTCTTCTAATAAATTCTCAAACAACCCTACTAAAAACTTCCACATTCTTGCCGCTACCACTGCTCCCATCAACTCAAGCCTTGGAAGTGATAATTTCTTTAACGGCGACACCCTACTTTTCGACATGATGAAGGACGTAATCAACTCACCTCTATCATTCCGAAACCTAAAATACGAAACTGCACCATATGCTATAGGAGACGCGTCACAAAATATATGCACTTGAACCTTCAATTTATCCGTATTTACACAATTCGAAAAATACCTCCTCGATATTCCCAGATTTCTCAAACACTGGACCTCCCTACACCAATCACTCCACTTCTTTTCAAGATCATCCGGTAATTCTTGATCCCATTCTAGACCCCTTTGCCAAATTTGTTGTAACAGACACTTAATCCTAATTACAAATGGAGCTATAAACCCGACAGGATCAAAAACCATTGCAGCAAAATGTAAGACAAGTCTTTTGGTTGGTCTTCCACAACTCAAACCCTCTATCAACGAACCCAACTCCAACGACAAAATATCCCTTTCCGGATTCCAATTCAAGCCCAAAACCTTTGATTGAAGTTTTGAGTTATCATCCGCTGAACCAATTCCCTTTTCTAACCATAATGAGTTTAACTCCTCCGAATTAGTTGTAAATTTTCTCAAATTAAAACCTCCATCTTTCAAAATAGAAACTGCATCCATGGACAACTGAAAAGCCTCTTCGACAGATTGTCCTCCAAAGTACATATCATCAACATAAAGAGAAGAATTTAGCATTTCTACAGCTTTAGGTTTAATTTCCTCATATTGCTTAATGTGTTTCTTAATTGTCGCACTCAAAATACTAAAAGGCGATGTCGTACACCCGAATGGTAAACGAGTTATTTGCATAACTTTATAATTTTCATTTTCTTTATCGGAAACCCATAAAAAATTTAAGAATTTTCTGTCTTCCTCAGCGATACCTATCATTAAGAATGCCTTTTCTATATCACTACTAAAAGCAATATCAAATTTCCTAAACTTTAAAATAACATTCAATATGTTGGGATTTAAATTCGGACCCGTTTCTAAACAATCATTTAACGACAAATTATCCTTCGTTTTAGAACTACAATTAAAAACACAACGAACGCGTGTAGTAGTCTTATTTTCTCTTACGACAGGTTTATGGGGCATAAAATAACCTTCACTTCCGCTAGTAGCTTCTTCAATTATACCCGTATCAAACTGTTCTTTAATAATTTCCTTATATTCAGAAGCTACCCATTTATTATTTTTAAAACCTTCTATCAAATTATCAAACTGTCTTTTGGCCAATACAAAATTATTCATTAAATGAATTGGCGCAGATTTCCACAATAGTTTTGTTTGATATTTTCCATTTAAGAAATTTAGCCCATTTTCAAAATCGGTGATGAATTCTTTATCTGCGATACTTAAACCCTCGTCGTCTTTCAAACCCAAGGTTTCCAAATCCCACAAAACTTCCATACTTTTTCCAATACTTAAGTTTGTTGATACTATCCCAACTCTAGTCTCATTAAAACTGCGATCTTGCTTTCCTTGAAGTGTAAACCCAAATAAAGTTGGAATGCAACTCAAAGTATCAGTTAGAGAAACCACTCCGTCCGCACTTACGATTTTCCAAAACATATCTCCACCGATTAGACACTGCACATTCAAATCTGATGAATTGCAGGCGTCAGCCAACATCCATTCCTTTTCTTTAACGATGTTTTGACTTATTGCGTTTGGAATCGAGATTGGAGCAGCTGTTATAGTATCTGTAATTAATGCCTCTATTTCAATTGATTTCTCAGGGTTATGCCTATTCCTCAATTTCAGTTTCGCAACGCAATGTAGTTTTTCTGCGGGCTTTATGTTCCCAAAGGAGAAAATAGATAATCTCTCTTTACGAATTGGTTTAACTTTTAGAGCTTCTGCTAAACTTTGTGTTATCCACGTTCTTTCAGATCCATTGTCGAGAAGAATTCTAACTAATTTTGATCTTTCCCCCGAACAAGCAATTACACTACACGTTTGCAATAAAATACTATTTGACTTACCAGTTGAGGAATTACATTGGGTTACTGCATTTGTTTCCTCTTCAACTGACTCCTTAGCAGCTACATCACTACTTTTATAACATAATGAATAATGATGAAACTTAGAATTACAATGTTTGCAAGGATCTATTTTAGCCTTGCAAAATCTAGCCATGTGAAACCCGAAACATATAAAACATTTCTTATCCATTTTAATTTTGTTTTTTCTTTCCGACACATTAAGACTTTCACAAAACTCATGGTCTGGACTATTACAAAAGACGCAATTGTTTTTTACGTTAGTAGCGAAACTTGCGGTAGACTGCGGTTCATTAAATTTATTTCCAAACCGTTTATTACCTTCGAACCTTCTAGGACTACCCTTATATTCGTAACTACTATGTTGAAAATTACCAGACTTATAACTATATATTTGTGTCCTTTCCCTTGACTGAATTTCCTTATCTAAAAATTCCATCAAATCCCTAAAATTCCATGTTTTATAGGAATATGTTCTATTAAATTCTAACACTAGTTCCCTGGGAATTCTCTCTAACAAAATAGGACTTAACAAGTTTCCAAATGTTTCTGTTTTCACCCCCAATGACTCCAAATTTCTAATTTGTACTTCTGCACGATCAAACAATTTTCTTAACCCAATCGTATCATTTAAGTTACGAACAACTTGAATTTTTAACAGATGATTTAAGTGAGCTTGAATTAATGCATTTTTATTACCAAATCTATTTTTTAGCAAAGCCAAAGCAGCATCATAATTTTCTCCTGTCAGTGCAAATCCATTAATACAATGGGCTGCAGCTCCACCCAGATAAGACTTCAAATAATTAAATTTATCTATCTTAGATAAAGTTTCATTAAGGTGTATAGCACTTTCAAATTGATTTATAAATTCTAAGTAATAAGCCGAATCTCCATAAAATGTTTTTATTACTAATTTCGGAAGTTTAACCGTTTTTGTTTCCCTACGGATATTACTAGCCAATTCAAAACCGCCTTCGGCATTCGCAATATTGTTATCAATCATTGTAACATTTAAACTATTACTTAACTTTTCTATAGCATTAATTATTCTTTGTTTCCAAATAATTATCTTTTCTGAATATTCTTCAGATGTAATAACTTCCGATTCTAACTTATCGAGTTCTACGAGTTGTTCAATTTCTAAATTTAATTGTTTAATATTATTTTCTTTTACAGTTAATTGTTCATGATATTCTTTTAAAGAATTTAATTTCGCCTCTACATCTAGTTCATTAGAAATAAATTCTTCTATTTTGTTGATTAGTTTGGTTGTACTAGATCTCAAAACAGTTCGTTTGGTGATTGCTCTCTGTAAAGTTGCCATTTTTATATAATTCAACAATGCCACAATAATTATATAACACTACAACTTAAACAAATCAAAACAAAAACCCCAACAAGTTAGTCACAAATACAACAATTGCCAACTATTACCACACAATTATTGAATGCATATACCAACAAGAAACCAAAACTAACTTTTGATACAACTTAAATCAGCACTATCAATTAAATCAAATCCAATAATAATCATCAACAAAAATCATACTACATATTCTCAAAATGAAACTTCTAATTTTCAAGCAAAACAAAATTCGAAAATTTACCACAACAAAACCAACAATATACATCCTACCTCACGAAATGCCAGACCTCAACACCCAGCACAACACATTCTCAACACGAAACTTCCAATTTTCTAATTCTCAAACAAAACTTAATTCGAAAGTTTACCTCAACAAAACCAAAACAATAAACATCCTACCTCATTAAATGCCATACCTTAAATACATCACACGATGTCCGGAGACTTTCAACGTTGTCTCAATCAAAGCTTGCGGTGGTTCCTTTTCCATTGGCCATTACTTCCCGGCCGATGCACCATATTTTGCCATCTTTAAGAGTCGATGTACCTATCCCTCCCATGCAAGGGAAAACGCAACTCCCAATTTCTTAGTTACGTCTTTATTAGTACATATCTAACACTCTACTGAATGATACAAAACAGTTATATTCTGATTACACAAAAGCGCCATCTATCGGGCGTATATTGCAAAACAATTCTTAACATTACCTTATAAATTTTTAGTATTTCTTTTTCTCTAATTTAGCGTTATTCTTACACATTTGAAAGACATAATTTTTATATGTGAGGTAAATTTTCGCGTATTATTTGAATTCTTTGCCTTATAAATTTTTAGAGTTTCTTTTTTTTATCTTATTTATCGTTGATATAAGAGTATGATAGTACATGTAAAGTTAATTTTAAATTCTTTGCCTTGTAAATTTTTAGTGTTTCTTTTTTCTAAAAGTTAGAGTTGTCATTATACATTTTAAAGACATGAACGGCAATGTTTGAATTCTTTGTCGTAGAAATTATAGGTATGTTATACTTTCATCCTACATTTCAAATTTAAAGTCGTGATTTTTATATGTGAAGAAAATTTTTTACGTTAATGTCAAAGTTATTTGTCGTACAAAGTTTAAGTATGTTACTTTTTTTTCTTCTTTTATTTAGCGATATTTCTACATATTTTAAAGTCGGGATTTTTATGTGTAAAGTAAAATTTTACGTTAATGTTAAAGTTATTTGTCGTAGAAAGTTTAAGTGCGTTACTTTTCTCTTGCATGTCATATTTTAAAGTCGTGATTTTTATATATGAAGGGAATTTTCGAGTAAAGGTTAAATATTTATCTTAGAAATTTTAAGTAAGTTACTTTTTTTCTCTTATTTAGCGATATTTTTACACATTTTAAAGTGATTTTTATGTGAAAAGTAAGTTTTTTTTCGTTAATGTTAAAGTTATTTATTTTAAAGAGTTTAAGTATGTTACTTTTTTCTCTTATTTAGTGATATTCGTACACATTTTAAAGATATGATTTTTATTCGTAAAGTAAATTTTCACGTTCACTTTTTTTATAAGTTTATTTTTTATAATAATAATAATAAAATCTGATAATTATTACTAAATATTATCTTTATATTTAATAAATTTCATAATTACTCCAATTGCAACAACTGTCTACGCTAAAAACCCATTCGCTACACTATGACGTCACGAACAAATTATCTATCACTTTAACTGTTTCAAGCAAGATCGTTACACAACAACTCAACTCGCAAACGCGTTGAAGCGTGTTGAAACATCCCTAGTCTCGCTCCCCTCCCTTCTGACGGGTCGATAGTCAGTAGCATCCTCTACCGTGAAACCTGATTGGTCGGTGAAGTCACGTGATCACCCCTCATATATAGACGCTACCGGTTGCCGTCTCGCCATTTCTACTTAGATACCTGAGTGTGAAAGACGTGTTTAATACTTCGTGTTTTTTTTTCACAGATTTTTTTTTTTTGTTAGGGTGGAGTGAGGCGGTACCAATTCTTCCTAAAAGAGGTATCGGGCTGGAGGTGGGTCCTCACCTTTAATAAATAATTTTTCAAAATTTATTAATTGTAATTTCTAAAGTCTTAACTTATTCAAAATTAGTTAGGGAAGGGGGGTGGGTAGATGAGTTACCATGAAGGCAACGTCCGATAGTCGATATTTTAACAATTGTTTGGTAAAATATTGAAATGTCACGTGTAGCTCGGGGTTAGGGTTCTTTAGACCCTTAGCAAATGGCCTTCCTTTTATTAACTTTTCAAATTTAACATTTTTTTTTGTGTAACTTTGTTGCAGGTATTTTAACTTGGCTAAAGGATATGTAAGTAACTCGCTAGAAAACCAAACAGTCAATCAGGAGTTAACTTTTGGTCACATGTTTAAAACTTATCAGTCACAAGCGAGCATTTAGCTGACCGATCAGAACTCGTTGCCAACACCTGAAAACTAAATTTGGTATATATCCAATGTTATCACCACTTAAAACGTAAATCTTAACATAGAATGACCTCATACCCACTGTGACGTCATTAGTAAAAATACCTATCACTCTACCTTATTCGTTTAGAAGCAGCCCTAGAACAACTCAACTCCTTCTGAAAGGTAAATCGACACTAAAAAGTGTTGCCAACGCTCAAAACTTTGATATAAAACAAATTATGACGTCATACCTACTGTGACGTCACTCAATAAAAGCCTATCACTCTAACTTATTCGTTTAGAAGCAGTCCTAGAACAACTCAGCTCCATTTAACTGGAAACAAAAACTAAAAAGTGTTGCCACCGCTCAAAACTTTTATATAAAACAAATTATGACGTCATACTCACTGTGACGTCACGCAATAAAAGCCTATTACTCTAACTTATTCACTTAGAAGCAGTCCTAGAACAACTCAACCCCGTCTGCTAGATAAACCGAAACTAAAAAGTGTTGCCACCATCAAAACTTTGATATAAAACACATTATGACGTCATTCCCACTGTGACGTCATACACAAACAGCTTATAACGAAACCGAAACTAAAACAGCAGCAGGAGGGAAACAACTCCACTCCACTTCCGGTCACGTGACTTCCGGTGACGTCATATCCGACCATGCCCCTTCCGGTGACGTCATATCCGACCACGCCCCTTCCGGTGACGTCATCGTCCCTCGTCCTTCTGCGCGCTGCGCCATGGCTCAGGAGCCCTATTTTCTAACTACTATTTTATATGTAAAGTGAATTTTTACGCTAATGCTTAAATTCTTTGCTATAGAAAGTTCAAGTATGTTAGTTTTTTTTCTCTTATATGTTACATTTTAAACACATGATACGAAATTTTTACGTTATGTTTATCTTAGAAATTTTAAGTATATTATTTTTTTCTTCTTATTTAACATTAACCTAAGAGTTTAATTGTATATGAAGAGTAAATTGTCACGTTAAAGTTTAAGGATATGATATTTTTGTGAGGTAAATTTTCGTGTAAAGGTTAAAATTCTTTATCTTTGAAATTTTTATTCTGTTAAATTTCCCATTATTTAACATTAACCTAAGAAAATAATTGTGTATGAAAATGTCGCGTATTGTTTAAATTGTTGTCGAAGAAAGTTTAAGTATGTTATTTTTTTTTTCTTCTCTAATTTAGCATTATTCTTACACATTTTAAAGATAAAAATTTTATGCGTGAAATAAATTTTCGCATATTGTTTCAATTCCTTACCTTATAAATTTTTAGTATTTCTTTTTCTCTAATTTAGCGTTATTCTTACACATTTGAAAGACATAATTTTTATATGTGTGGTAAATTTTCGCGTATTATTTAAATTATTTGCCTTATAAATTTTTAGAGCTTCTTTTTTATCTTATTTATCGTTGATATATGAGTATGATTGTACATGTGAAGTTAATTTTCACGTTCAATTTTAAATTCTTTGCCTTGTAAATTTTTAGTGTTTCTTTTTTCTAAAAGTTAGAGTTGTCATTATACATTTTAAAGACATGAATGGCAATGTTTGAATTCTTTGTCGTAGAAATTATAGGTATGTTATACTTTCCTCCTGCATGTCAAATTTAAAGTCGTGATTTTTATGTGTAAAGTAAATTTTTGCGTTAATGTTAAAGTTATTTGTCGTAGAAAGTTTAAGTATGTTACTTTTTTCTTTTATTCAGCGATATTTTAAATACATGATTTTTATATATGTAGTAAATTTTCACTCAAATGTTAAAATTATTTATCGTAGAAATTTTAAGTATGCTAATTCTTCTTACATGTCACATTTTAATGTCGTGATTTGTATATGTGAAGTAAATTTTTACGTTAATGCTAAAGTTATTTGTCGTGCAAAGTTTAAGTATGTTAGTTTTTTTTCTTTTATTTAGCAATATTTTTACATATTTTAAAGACATGATTTTTATGTATATAGTAAATTTTCGCGTAAAGGTTAAATTTATTTGTCGTAGAAATTTTAAGTATGCTAATTTTTCTTACACGTCACATTTTAAAGTCGTGATTTTTATATGTGAAGAAAATTTTTTACGTTAATGTCAAAGTTATTTGTCGTACAAAGTTTAAGTATGTTACTTTTTTTTTCTTCTTTTATTTAGCGATATTTCTACATATTTTAAAGTCGAGATTTTTATGTGTAAAGTAAAATGTTACGTTAATGTTAAAGTTATTTGTCGTAGAAAGTTTAAGTACGTTACTTTTCTCTTGCATGTCATATTTTAAAGTCGTGATTTTTATAAATGAAGGGAATTTTCGAGTAAAGGTTAAATATTTATCTTAGAAATTTTAAGTAAGTTACTTTTTTTTCTCTTATTTAGCGATATTTTTACTCATTTTAAAGTGATTTTTATGTGAAAAGTAAATTTTTTACGTTAATGTTAAAGTTATTTATTTTAAAGAGTTTAAGTATGTTACTTTTTTCTCTTATTTAGTGATATTCGTACACATTTTAAAGACATGATTTTTATTCGTAAAGTAAATTTTCACGTTCACTTTTTTTATAAGTTTATTTTTTATAATAATAATAATAAAATCTGATAATTATTACTAAATATTATCTTTATATTTAATAAATTTCATAATTACTCCAATTGCAACAACTGTCTACGCTAAAAACCCATTCGCTACACTATGACGTCACGAACAAATTATCTATCACTTTAACTGTTTCAAGCAAGATCGTTACACAACAACTCAACTCGCAAACGCGTTGAAGCGTGTTGAAACATCCCTAGTCTCGCTCCCCTCCCTTCTGACGGGTCGATAGTCAGTAGCACCCTCTACCGTGAAACCTGATTGGTCGGTGAAGTCACGTGATCACCCCTCATATATAGACGCTACCGGTTGCCGTCTCGCCATTTCTACTTAGATACCTGAGTGTGAAAGACGTGTTTAATACTTCGTGTTTTTTTTTCACAGATTTTTTTTTTTTGTTAGGGTGGAGTGAGGCGGTACCAATTCTTCCTAAAAGAGGTATCGGGCTGGAGGTGGGTCCTCACCTTTAATAAATAATTTTTCAAAATTTATTAATTGTAATTTCTAAAGTCTTAACTTATTCAAAATTAGTTAGGGAAGGGGGGTGGGTAGATGAGTTACCATGAAGGCAACGTCCGATAGTCGATATTTTAACAATTGTTTGGTAAAATATTGAAATGTCACGTGTAGCTCGGGGTTAGGGTTCTTTAGACCCTTAGCAAATGGCCTTCCTTTTATTAACTTTTCAAATTTAACATTTTTTTTTGTGTAACTTTGTTGCAGGTATTTTAACTTGGCTAAAGGATATGTAAGTAACTCGCTAGAAAACCAAACAGTCAATCAGGAGTTAACTTTTGGTCACATGTTTAAAACTTATCAGTCACAAGCGAGCATTTAGCTGACCGATCAGAACTCGTTGCCAACACCTGAAAACTAAATTTGGTATATATCCAATGTTATCACCACTTAAAACGTAAATCTTAACATAGAATGACCTCATACCCACTGTGACGTCATTAGTAAAAATACCTATCACTCTACCTTATTCGTTTAGAAGCAGCCCTAGAACAACTCAACTCCTTCTGAAAGGTAAATCGACACTAAAAAGTGTTGCCAACGCTCAAAACTTTGATATAAAACAAATTATGACGTCATACCTACTGTGACGTCACTCAATAAAAGCCTATCACTCTAACTTATTCGTTTAGAAGCAGTCCTAGAACAACTCAGCTCCATTTAACTGGAAACAAAAACTAAAAAGTGTTGCCACCGCTCAAAACTTTTATATAAAACAAATTATGACGTCATACTCACTGTGACGTCACGCAATAAAAGCCTATTACTCTAACTTATTCACTTAGAAGCAGTCCTAGAACAACTCAACCCCGTCTGCTAGATAAACCGAAACTAAAAAGTGTTGCCACCATCAAAACTTTGATATAAAACACATTATGACGTCATTCCCACTGTGACGTCATACACAAACAGCTTATAACGAAACCGAAACTAAAACAGCAGCAGGAGGGAAACAACTCCACTCCACTTCCGGTCACGTGACTTCCGGTGACGTCATATCCGACCATGCCCCTTCCGGTGACGTCATATCCGACCACGCCCCTTCCGGTGACGTCATCGTCCCTCGTCCTTCTGCGCGCTGCGCCATGGCTCAGGAGCCCTATTTTCTAACTACTATTTTATATGTAAAGTGAATTTTTACGCTAATGCTTAAATTCTTTGCTATAGAAAGTTCAAGTATGTTAGTTTTTTTTCTCTTATATGTTACATTTTAAACACATGATACGAAATTTTTACGTTATGTTTATCTTAGAAATTTTAAGTATATTATTTTTTTCTTCTTATTTAACATTAACCTAAGAGTTTAATTGTATATGAAGAGTAAATTGTCACGTTAAAGTTTAAGGATATGATATTTTTGTGAGGTAAATTTTCGTGTAAAGGTTAAAATTCTTTATCTTTGAAATTTTTATTCTGTTAAATTTCCCATTATTTAACATTAACCTAAGAAAATAATTGTGTATGAAAATGTCGCGTATTGTTTAAATTGTTGTCGAAGAAAGTTTAAGTATGTTATTTTTTTTTTCTTCTCTAATTTAGCATTATTCTTACACATTTTAAAGATAAAAATTTTATGCGTGAAATAAATTTTCGCATATTGTTTCAATTCCTTACCTTATAAATTTTTAGTATTTCTTTTTCTCTAATTTAGCGTTATTCTTACACATTTGAAAGACATAATTTTTATATGTGTGGTAAATTTTCGCGTATTATTTAAATTATTTGCCTTATAAATTTTTAGAGCTTCTTTTTTATCTTATTTATCGTTGATATATGAGTATGATTGTACATGTGAAGTTAATTTTCACGTTCAATTTTAAATTCTTTGCCTTGTAAATTTTTAGTGTTTCTTTTTTCTAAAAGTTAGAGTTGTCATTATACATTTTAAAGACATGAATGGCAATGTTTGAATTCTTTGTCGTAGAAATTATAGGTATGTTATTCTTTCCTCCTGCATGTCAAATTTAAAGTCGTGATTTTTATGTGTAAAGTAAATTTTTGCGTTAATGTTAAAGTTATTTGTCGTAGAAAGTTTAAGTATGTTACTTTTTTCTTTTATTCAGCGATATTTTAAATACATGATTTTTATATATGTAGTAAATTTTCACTCAAATGTTAAAATTATTTATCGTAGAAATTTTAAGTATGCTAATTCTTCTTACATGTCACATTTTAATGTCGTGATTTGTATATGTGAAGTAAATTTTTACGTTAATGCTAAAGTTATTTGTCGTGCAAAGTTTAAGTATGTTAGTTTTTTTTCTTTTATTTAGCAATATTTTTACATATTTTAAAGACATGATTTTTATGTATATAGTAAATTTTCGCGTAAAGGTTAAATTTATTTGTCGTAGAAATTTTAAGTATGCTAATTTTTCTTACACGTCACATTTTAAAGTCGTGATTTTTATATGTGAAGAAAATTTTTTACGTTAATGTCAAAGTTATTTGTCGTACAAAGTTTAAGTATGTTACTTTTTTTTTCTTCTTTTATTTAGCGATATTTCTACATATTTTAAAGTCGAGATTTTTATGTGTAAAGTAAAATGTTACGTTAATGTTAAAGTTATTTGTCGTAGAAAGTTTAAGTACGTTACTTTTCTCTTGCATGTCATATTTTAAAGTCGTGATTTTTATAAATGAAGGGAATTTTCGAGTAAAGGTTAAATATTTATCTTAGAAATTTTAAGTAAGTTACTTTTTTTTCTCTTATTTAGCGATATTTTTACTCATTTTAAAGTGATTTTTATGTGAAAAGTAAATTTTTTACGTTAATGTTAAAGTTATTTATTTTAAAGAGTTTAAGTATGTTACTTTTTTCTCTTATTTAGTGATATTCGTACACATTTTAAAGACATGATTTTTATTCGTAAAGTAAATTTTCACGTTCACTTTTTTTATAAGTTTATTTTTTATAATAATAATAATAAAATCTGATAATTATTACTAAATATTATCTTTATATTTAATAAATTTCATAATTACTCCAATTGCAACAACTGTCTACGCTAAAAACCCATTCGCTACACTATGACGTCACGAACAAATTATCTATCACTTTAACTGTTTCAAGCAAGATCGTTACACAACAACTCAACTCGCAAACGCGTTGAAGCGTGTTGAAACATCCCTAGTCTCGCTCCCCTCCCTTCTGACGGGTCGATAGTCAGTAGCACCCTCTACCGTGAAACCTGATTGGTCGGTGAAGTCACGTGATCACCCCTCATATATAGACGCTACCGGTTGCCGTCTCGCCATTTCTACTTAGATACCTGAGTGTGAAAGACGTGTTTAATACTTCGTGTTTTTTTTTCACAGATTTTTTTTTTTTTGTTAGGGTGGAGTGAGGCGGTACCAATTCTTCCTAAAAGAGGTATCGGGCTGGAGGTGGGTCCTCACCTTTAATAAATAATTTTTCAAAATTTATTAATTGTAATTCTAAAGTCTTAACTTATTCAAAATTAGTTAGGGAAGGGGGATGGGTAGATGAGTTACCATGAAGGCAACGTCCGATAGTCGATATTTTAACAATTGTTTGGTAAAATATTGAAATGTCACGTGTAGCTCGGGGTTAGGGTTCTTTAGACCCTTAGCAAATGGCCTTCCTTTTATTAACTTTTCAAATTTAACATTTTTTTTTTGTGTAACTTTGTTGCAGGTATTTTAACTTGGCTAAAGGATATGTAAGTAACTCGCTAGAAAACCAAACAGTCAATCAGGAGTTAACTTTTGGTCACATGTTTAAAACTTATCAGTCACAAGCGAGCATTTAGCTGACCTATCAGAACTCGTTGCCAACACCTGAAAACTAAATTTGGTATATATCCAATGTTATCACCACTTAAAACGTAAATCTTAACATAGAATGACGTCATACCCACTGTGACGTCATTAGTAAAAATATCTATCACTCTACCTTATTCGCTAAGAAGCAGCCCTAGAACAATTCAGCTCCATCTTAAAGATAAATTGAAACTAAAAAGTGTTGCCATCGCTCTAAACTTTGATATAAAACACATTATGACGTCATACCTAGTGTGACGTCACTCAATAAAAGCCTATCACTCTAACTTATTCGTTTAGAAGCAGTCCTAGAACAACTCAGCTCCATCTTAAATGTAAATCGAAACAAAAAAAACTAAAAAGTGTTGCCACCGCTCAAAACTTTGATATAAAACAAATTATGACGTCATACCTACTGTGACGTCACGCAATAAAAGCCTATTACTCTAACTTATTCACTTAGAAGCAGTCCTAGAACAACTCAACCCCGTCTGCTAGATAAACCGAAACTAAAAAGTGTTGCCACCACTCAAAACTTTGATATAAAACAAATTATGACGTCATACCTACTGTGACGTCACTAGTAAAAATATCTATAACTCTAACTTATTCGTTTACAAGCAGTCCTAGAACAACTCAACTCCATCCTAAAGGTAAATCGAAACTAAAAAGTGTTGCCACTGCTCAAAACTTTGATATAAAACACATTGTGACGTCACGCAATAAAAGCCTATCACTCTAACTTATTCACTAAGAAGCAGTCCTAGAACAACTCAACCCCGTCTGCTAGATAAACCGAAACTAAAAAAGTGTTGCCACCGCTCAAAACTTTGATATAAAACACATTATGACGTCATTCACACTGTGACGTCATACACAAACAGCTTATAATGAAACCGAAACTAAAACAGCAGCAGGAAGGAAACAACTCCACTCCACTTCCGGTGACGTCATATCCGGTGACGTCATATCCGGTGATGTCACTTCCTGTGACGTCATATCCAGTCACGCCCCCTTCCGGTGACGCCCCCATACCATACCATTGCGCATTGCGCCCTGGCCCCGGAGCCCCACTTTCTAACTTCTGAGGAACTTGATTGCACTTGGCTGTTACAATAATTAGAAAACTAAAACACAAGTGACCAAAGTTTAAAAAAAAAATCATCGGAATTTGTGACATTGTTTACCCCCGTCAATGAGAGAGTCAATATCTAGATTAAAACTTAGCCATGCTGTTTAATTCACGCATTATTCACTATCGATGTTATTCACTCGTTACAACATCGAAAAATACAATCGAGTGGCTAGATTGTTTCCATCTTAAACCCTGAAGCTCCGATAATATTTATCTCGGCGATTCTCTACCAGAGTCCACGGCCCAGTACCGCGCTACTCGCGGTCCGTGGGGTAGGAACCGCTGGTAGAGAAAATCAACTAAGCTTGGCGCAGTTGGGAGTTTGGCGTCGAAAAGGGCTTAGTTGCTTGGCGAAAACGGCGATGAACCTGCTTCATAGGTACAACCGGTTTCGAATGGTTTTCCAGCTTGCTCACACCTCCTTCTCTTCTAACCTCCTTGTATAAAGTGTAATCATGTTCATGGCGCGCGCATAGAGCAAAGAATAGGAGCAGAGGCGGCGTTTCCCATTGGGGTTTTGGATTTTGCAGGAACGGTTTACCCATAGCATAAAATTATACCATGGCAACCATGACCGGCCAGTACGGATACAGGTGTGCTATATTGGCTATATTATCGCATTGTTTTCTACAAACTGGCGACAATCGTAAGTAAACAAAGGCTTGGCAGCAAAAATTATGCCAATTTCTCGCCTTCTGGCGGGAAATCTTTCTTTTCATTGTCTTGCTTTATCGAGAATGCACGTGAGTTATTTTTTTTAATTTCTTTGAATTGAAATTATTTAAAAATGAGATTACTTGTGATTGGGGATTCGATGATCAAAGGTTTGAAAGAATATTTGTTCAAAGAATTACCAATTTATGATATAGATCTTGTGTGTTTGCGTGGTGAACGAATTGAAGGATTGACACGTAAAATTTCCTCTCTGGACAATATATACGATTGGGTTTTGGTGCATGTTGGCACAAATAACACCAGTCAAGATGTTGAATTGATTATTCAAAAGTATAATTGTCTCTTTGAGGAAATAGTGCGTTTAAATCCAAAATTCAAGGTTGTTGTTTCTGCGATTTTGCCTCGTAATTATGGGAAGTACTTTAAAGGTACACCTCCCATGCTTTATGAACTAAATCCTAAGATTAGAGATATTAATGCTCGAGTAGAAAGGCTTTGCCTTGTCCGAGAAACGTTTTTCTTTTGTAGATCGGATAACTTGTCTTGGAATCGTTATCTACATGCTGATGGACTTCATCTGAACTTCCAGGGAAATCGTCGTTACGCTCAAGTTTTCGGGTATGCTTTGAGTTCCCTTGTTGAATCGAATTGTAAAAGAGGTTAGTGATTTCTCTTTTAAGTCTGCTACTTCTCTGTCTCCATTGTCTCAATTGCCAGCTACTGAAGCTGTTCCTTCTTTTCTGCCACCCAATTCACTAATTTTATCTATTGTTCCACCTCCACTGCTACCTACTCTAACTTCTGTTTTGACTTCATTACCATCTACTAAAACAGTAACAGCTTCTCTTGTATCTGCACAGCCATCAACTACCTATACTACCTGTTGTTTTGCCCTCACAACCACCTACTCTACCTATTATTTTGCCTCCACTGTCACCTACACTTCCTCCTTGTGTGCCTGTGCAGTCAACAACAGTAGTTTTTACTGCTGTTTTGCCTCATCCACCTACTGTTCTGCCTCTTACCTTGCCTGCTCTTCCAACATCTGTTTTCTCTCCCCAACCTTCTGCTGTAACATTTCTAGATCTATTGCCACCTACTTTTGTGCCTATTCGGATAACTACAGCAGTTTTACCTTCTCTTGTGTTTGCCCAGTTACCTGCTGTGCCTACTAACCTGCCACTTGCCTTACCTGCTCTTCCAACTTCTATTTTATCTAGACAGCCAGCTTCTGAAGCTGTACCTGCTGTTTTGTCTCCACTAACTTCTGCTATAACTATTCTACCACCTACTTCTTTTGTACCTGTGCGGTTAACTACAGTAGCTTTGCCTACTCTTTTGTCTCCACAGCCAACTTCTGTTCCTACTTTTTCCACTTCAGGATCAAACTCTGAATCTCCTTCAAGGCCCATAAAGCCAACTACAGTATCTTTACCTTTTTTTCCTACTGTCTTGCCTCCACGACCATCTGCTCTACCTTCAGGATCGGCTACTAAAGCTGTATCTGCTACTCTACCTGTAGTGCCATCTACCTCCTCCTTTTGGGAAGTTCCTTTTTTACCTTTGCCTAAAGCTACTTTTTCCCTGGTCAGAAGTTTCCTTTTGTACTTGATGTGCCTATGCTTGCAGCTTCTAGTCCTGCAAGATCTTTATCTGCATGGACGACTCCTGCTTTCACTGTTTGGAAAGTTTCTGTTTTGCCTGTTCAAACAGCTCTCTTTCTCCAGGTTTGGAAGGTTCTGGTTGTCATTCTTTGGAAGAACTGGCCTACGTGTTTTCCACTTTTGGAAAGTTTCCTTTAATGTTGAAAATTTCTAAACAAATTCAGTCAGCTTCTGTATCAGATGCTTATAGTTCTTTGGAACTACCTACCAATGTTTCTTAACTGTTTTCTAGTTGCCAGTACAGTTTTGAATGATGCTTGCTCTTCTTTGGCAGTAGTTTCACATATAACAGGAGGTGGGCCTGGGAAAATTATTTATCCTAGGCAGTGTGATATTTGTCATAGAACTTATTCCAAATAGTCTTCATTTAGCCGTCATCTTAAAGATTGTAAACGTGTTCTTGCATATCCAAGTCAGTGTGATCTGTGTTCAAATTCTTATTTAACAGAAGATGAATTCTTAAGCCATGATCAGCTATGTAGAATTGCAAAAGATTTAAATGTACAAAATGTAGTTAAATTGAAAGCTATAGGTTTCAAAACTAAACCTAGCAAATATCCAAAGCAATGCAAATTTTGCCAAAAAGAATACAAAACTCAACCATCTTATAGTCGTCATGTCAAAAGTTGTACTAATGCTATTAAAACTATTTCATGTCCTGTACCACAAAGTGACTTAAAAATTAGTCACCGAAAAAGTAAGTTGCGGGGAAGCTTTTCATTGTATTGGCAATTTAAAGAAACATATGCTAAACAATCATAACCTAACTAATCTAAGGATGCTTTCATTTGATTCAATGAAGAGTGTACAAGATTGGCTTGAATTGGAAGGCACAACAACATTTTGTTCCTTTAAAAAGTTAACAGGGAGTAAGGTTAAAGGCTCAAAGGTATATCATTATTATTGCTGCCAATTTAATGTATCTAATCGAAGTGTAAATTCTCAGAAATGTGGTTCCCGCAAAAATAGTAAAGGCACTATACCTACTCACTTCAAATGTCCAGTTAAGATTTCTGCTTGTGAAGAAGATGGCTTAGTAAATGTTACTTACTATCCTAATCATAACCACTATGTTGGAATGGCAAACATTCGATTTCATCCTTTAAAGCTCAGTGTGCGTGATTATATAAAAGCTCAGCTGGCTTTATCAGTGCCGATATCAAAGATTCAGGAAAATTTAAGGGATGGCTTGGGTGACAGAGACAGTAGAGTTATGATTCCTGTCCGAAAAAAATATTTTGTAAACCGAAGTTTGCTTCAGGCCTATAAAAACAGATCCAAAAATGCTCTTCGTCCTAATGTTGATATTACTTCTGTTTCTGCTATGGTAGATAAACTAACCAGTGAGAAATATAATCCTGTTTTGATTTTTAAGAAGCAAAATTCTGGAACTGAAATTGGCCCTACAGATTTGGATAATTTGCCTTATTGTGATTCGTTATTTGCCTTGGGAATTCAAACTAAAGAGCAACAGGAAATGATGTTAAATTCAAACCACAGGGTTCTTTTCATTGATGCTACCCATCATACTAATCAATATGATTTCTACTTAATTAATGTCATTATTTCTGATGAACTAAAAGAAGGGTATGCTGTTGATCATTTTATAACAAACTTGCACAATTTAGAAGTAGTTACATGTTTATTTAAAAGCTTAAAAGCCAGGTGTCTTAATTTAAACATACATTGTATCATGACTGATGATGATGCTGTGACTTGGTGAGCTTTTGTGGCTGTATTTGGCTCGACAGTAAAGCATTTACTATGCAAGTGGCATCTCTCCAAAACATGGGGAAAGTAGTTAAGCACGAGGGTATCCTGCCCCGAACTTAGAAGTAAAATCGAAGAACTCTTAACGAAGTGTCTAAATGAAAAGTCATACCCTGCATTCTATAAACTTCTTGGAGAACTTCTGGAATATTATTCCCCCCAAACCCAAAGCTTTATACTTTATTTCATTAAAAATTATTTTGAAAGGGTTACAAAATGGGCAGGATGTTACCGAACGTTTCCACATGCATCCGCTGATACAAACAATTACTGTGAATCGTTCCATAATCAGCTAAAGACTGTTTACTTTGAAAGGCGGTTTAACCGCCGCATCGACAGTCTTCTCGAAGTATTATTTAAAATGGAAAAAGATCGTTTTCTACAGCATACATATAAGGTACGTATTGCTGGTGTTCCTTTGAAAGCAGATTCAAAAAAAAAAAAAAAAACATGACAAAGGAAGGCGAATTTCAGATGAAGATGTAACTAGTTGTGATCACAATTCGTGGAGTGTTCTTTCACAGACAACAAAACATAAGAATTACATTGTTACAAGGATGAATGAAACATGTACTTCAACAGATTTCTGTTTTTTTTAAATGTGTTCAGGTTTGTTGTGCGTCTTTATGCAGTCATTTGTATCACTGTACCTGCCCTGATATTGACAGCAACAACTTGTGTAAACATATTCACAAAGTTCACTCTTTTCTTAACTGTCAGAGTAACGTTACATATCACACTGACGATTTTGAACCAGAATTAACTGAAGATATTAAACCTAATTCACCTCTGCTGTGTAAAGATGCAAATCCCACTTTTAGTGTTAACACTCCTCATTCAAATGAGCAACGACAACAGAGAATTCAAACAGCTTGCAAAAAATTAACTTTCAAGTTGTTAGACTTGATTGAGCATCCAAATTTAGAGGAGTCTATGTTAAAAAATGTCATGTCATCCTTAAATACTTTAGTTTCAGGCTGTCGTGGTGTAATCAATTCCAATATTAGCAATGAACTTAATCTTGTTGACTCTTTTTCTAAAGTACCTCCTAATCAGAAGCTTCAATGTCAGAAAAATTTGTTTAAAACAAGCAATAGATGCAAAAAAGGACAATCCTTAAAAAGGAAATTTACTAATGGTAAGAATTCATTTAAAAATGATTCTAGCATTTTAAATATTCCTCCACAAAAGCGCATAAAGGTTGGCTACAATTATTCGTTTTCACAAGACTTGCAAGGCAGTTCTTTAAAAAGTAAGTCTGTTTGTTATATTGGTTTGAAATCCTTAGATCCATGCATTGATGAAAATGAAGAAAGGGAATTAAAATCTATGAACCCTGATTTTATAAAAAGATGGTTGTACGATGATGTCATCAATTTTTATTTTCAAAATTTATGTTTAAACAGTACAGAGTTTTGTTTTGAAAAAGCTTGTGTTACGCAGTTACTAATATCCAATGGAGCTTACTCAATTGATATATTTGCAACTAATAAGGTGTTGCTTCCTGTTCTTGTTGAGAACCACTGGGTTTTAATTGTCATAAATAAAGAAGAGGAAGTACTTTACTTTTTGGATCCAAATAGTAGTGTGTGTAAAAATACATATCAACCTTTATTAACAAATTTAGCAAATAACCTGAACCTTAGCTTGCACGTTTGCAGCCCTATTCATTGTTTGCAACAGGATACAATTAGTTGTGGTGTATTCATTTGCTATTATGCTCATCAACTACTTTATAACCTGAGTTTAAAAACATTTGATAAATTTGAATTTCGAAAATACATCTATGATACTTTAACAAGCTCAATGTTTGTGGAGGAAATATCTCCATGTATGGCCCGAAATAAAAGTAAGTATTACCAATTAGTGATAGTAAAGATATTTCAGTGAGTTTGTTGAAGGTCAATAACGTTTCAATAACTTCTTACATGTTGAAATCCTTAGACACTTCAATCACACAAAAACAAGAATTAACTTATCAGTCAGTTTCAAACCAATTTAAAAAAGGATTCCTCTATGATACTATTATTGATGCTTTTATTTTCAAAATATCTGAAAATTTTAATGACTCAATCATTTACATGTGTAGATTCAATGCGTCTTTTACGAAGTAAAAATTGTTTTACTTATTCTCAGCTGGAAGAGTTCAAGAGTGCACGACTGATATTTATTCCTTTCAATATAAATTGTCATTGGATGCTAATTATAGCTGATGTGCAAAATGCAGTGTTGGAATTTTTAGACCCATTACATCAGGCCCCATGTAAACTAACTTCCAAACTATTGAGTAATTGGTGCCTAGTGCTAAATGAAATAAATCCTTCTAATGGTTTTCACCCTTTAATTCCACCCCATGTTATCCAAACTGATGATTTTAATTGTGGTGTTTTTACATTTTTTTATGTGTTTCAGAAACTAAAGAATGGTCCTTGTGATTTCAACACGCAGAATTTTAGGGCATTTATATTTGACTGCATTACTAAAGGCGAATGTAATTTTGACTTGTATTAATTTACATGCAATCATGCTGTTCATCTGATATGATATATGTATTTACTCCAATATATATTTTAATTCATGTTTTGCTGTTATTTAACTAAATTTATAAGTGGTGTGTCAAAAGTAATTTTGTCTTATCCTATGCCAATAAAGTTGGCAAGTTATCCTGTAGAGTTTCAGATTAAAAACTTATATTTAACTGAATGAAAAAATATTAATAACTACAAAATAATAGTACTAATAATTAATAAAATACTAAAGATAATGTTATTTAACTGAATTGTTCTAATTTATAAGTTGTTTGTTAAAAGTCACTTTATCTTTTATAATATGCATTGTCCTGTGCCAAGAAAGGGGCATTAAGCTAGTAGTTAACAAATCTTTTTCTGAAGTTTCAGACTGACTAAGAAAGAATATTATTTAACTGAATGAAAATTTATAACTAATACTAAAATAATACTAAATAATAGTACTAATAAAATAGATAATACTAAATTAATAATACTAATATCTAAAACTAAAATAATTATACTAAGAAGAATATTATTTAACTAATTATATTAACTGAAAAATTATTAATAACTAATACTAAAGTAATAGTACTAATATCTAATACTAAAATAATATAATATTAAAAAGAATGTTATTTAACTAATTATATTAACTGGAAGATTATTAATAACTAAAACTAAAATAATAGTGCTAATACTAAAAAGAATATTATTTAACTAATTATATTAACAGAAAGATTTTTAATAACTAATATTAAAGTAGTAGTACTAATAGCTAATACTAAAATAATATTATTTAACTAATTATATTAACTGAAAGATTATTACTAACTAATTTTAAATTAATAGTACTAATAGCTAATATTAAAAATAATATTATTTAACTAATTATATTAACTAAAAGATTATATTAATAACTAATACTAAAATAATATAATATTAAAATGAATATTATTTAACTAATTATATTAACTGAAAGATTATTAATAACTAATACTAAAATAATTAATAAACTATTAAAAAGAATATAATTTAACATTAAAATAACGTTATTTTACTGAATTATTCTAATGCATAAGTTGTATGTTAAAAATATTTTTATCTTGTATAATATGGGTTGTCCTATTTTAAGAAGAGGGCATTAACGGGGAAGAGGGTTGGCAAGTAATCCTGTGAATTTTGACTGAAAAGGGCTTGTGTTTGTATGTTCATTTTAAAAATGACATCAATCACAAATATTTTTCAGTTGACTCACGGCAAGACATACAAGAGCCAAAGAAAGCAACATTATCAACTAATATTCACATTTTAAGGCATTTATGTTTATTTAACTCTGTTACCTTACATGTAAGTATCCTGTTAATTTGGTATGATATACATATTTAGTCCAATATGTATATTTTTTAATTCATGTTTTGCTGTTATTTAACAGAATTATTCTGATTTATAGGTGGTGTGTTAAAAGTAATTTTGTCTTGTAATAATGTATGTTATCCTATTCCAAGAAGAGGATACTAAGCTGGCTGTTGGCAAATCATCCTGTGAAATTTCAAGACTGACTAAAAAAAGGTTTGTGTTTGTATGTTCATTTTAAATATGACATCAATCACAAATATTTTTTGGTTGACTCGCAACAAGACATTCAAGAGCCAAAGAAAGCAACAAAATCAGCCAATATTCATTGTCAATTATAAATATTTAAGAAACTCCTAGTAAAATAAAAGTGTAATTTGATTTATATTAAATCCATTTTGTTACTTATATAAAGCCTTTGAATAATAAATTTATATTAATTATTGATCCTCAAGTTTATTTTTGCTTTCCCCCCCAAAAAAAAAATAATATATATATATGCTGTTGATTTGTTTAAATCAACTATGTATTTGAATGATCTGTGCAGAAGATTATTAGAAGTCATTGCACAGGGTTCCCACTGTCATTAAAAGTGCTTAATATTTTTGAACTGGTTTTCAAGACCTTGAAAATACTTAGAGGTACTTAAAAGTCATTGAAAATGCTTAGAGGTCCTTAATTTTTGTGGATGTTGTGTGCCCAACTGCAAAATTTATAAAAATACAACTCAGACTTGCTATCCCCGCGTGAGCGCCACTTATCCGCATCGTATCAGAATTCTGACATATTTGTATTACTCATGCACCAACTTGTACCTTTTTTGGTGGAATATACTTAATTAAAAATTTATATCTAGACATGATGCCTGAAAACAAATTTTCAAAGGTCCTTAAAAGTCATTGATTTTCTTTCTGTGATTTAAGTGGGAACCCTGTTTGATGAAATTCACTCAAAAGAAAGGCATTTAAAATCTTATAATATAATTGAATAAACTCAACAAAATATTTTACTTTAAATACTACTTCAATAGGGTGAAAAATTATTGTTGTGGTTAAAAAAAATTATTGTAGGACTATTATTGAAAATTTATCAATGAAAGAAACTCCGCTTCTATACCAATTGAATTATGCTCTTGTTGATTGAGGTAATTTAAAAATGCTGTTATCTGTAACATTAGTAATTTAAACTGAGGTTTTTGCTGAAACTGGGCCTTAAGCGTGGAAACTTATTTCATTAATTTTTTTTCTCTTCACTTATGCATATCCAATTTAATAATATTTGAATGATGTTGGGTTGTATGTCGCTAAATTCCTGCTTCTGTGCACATTGGGATAAGCTTTCACCTAAGAATAAGTGCTTCATTGGGAAGAATTTAATTGCCTTAGATACATTGAAATGAGAAATTATTACAAACGGATATACCAATCATATACAGTTTAATGTCAGAAATCAACACTTGTTATCTTATAAGGTTGATGACCTCTGGTTACAAAAACCTTCCTAATTTAAGAGATGTTAGTTATAAAATACGGTATACGTTTGACTTCACAATTCTTCACCAAGGAGATATAATTTGGACTTTGTTAAAGAAATATAAAATCATTTTTGGTTCAAGTTTAAGCAATCTAATTTTTGCCTTTAAACAAACATGGAACAGGTGCAGTAATTTTGGTTGAAAACATCAAATTGCAACAAAAGCCTTGTAACAGTGTTGTGAGATTGGCAGAACCGAGGTATAACAATAGTCAAGAAAAATCTAAGTGTGTGGAAGCCATTTTAACCACAAAAATGAGAGGGTTAGACAGGAGTTGTAAATACTTGGTTTAATATATATATTTTTTATTATAACATACAATGTTATTACTATCATCATCCTGCTACATAACATTTGAAACGACTTAATGAAAAAAAAAAAAATTCTCTCTCAAGCACTAACTACTGTCTGAACTAAGAGAAGATCTTCACGTTTATGAAACGTCTAGAATACAGAGAAATCGAATCTGTTAGTACATTTACGAGATCACTGGAAAAAGCTGCCAAATACTTATTACTACGACGCATAGCAAATTAATCTTTTTGAACATGCTTATATGACTGAGTGGATTCCTAAATGTTATGCATATGTTTGCTAGTGTAAATGCCAATACGTTCTGCTCGGAGATAGTTCTTTAAATGTCAACTATGTCATGAGTCAATTTATATCATTTATAGACAATACTCATTATCCATTTTTTCTCCAGATAATACTTTCTCATCCACAATTTTTTTTATCTATCAGCAAGATCTTCAATCTCATATCTGACAAATTTTGTTTGATCTGGATTGTGCCAACTTACACACAATCTTTTCGACCCGACTTTTGCTTGATTAAAATTTATTTAACTCTGAAAAGTAGTTTATAATGTTGACATACCAAAAGAAATATACAGTCCAACACCGTTAACTCGAAGTCGATGGGGCCGCTGAAATTGTTCGCGTTAACCGAATTTCGAGTTAAACGCATAAATTAACGTTAAGTTTTAAGTACGGAGAATTGCTTTTTATTCACGTTAAACGGAATTTCATGCTAAGCGATTTCGCGTTAACGGGGTTTGGCTACTTTAAGTTTAATTTTTCCCATTTTCTTGAAATCTTCTAGGATATATCCCAATCATATATAGTCGACTAGCTGGGACAGTAAATAATGTATTCGAAAATCGTACAATCAACTGGGACTATATATGTCCTAATTGTCTAGATATGGATATAATAATGTATAAGTACTCTTTTGCACTAAGTATGTCATAAATATAGTTGTGTGTATATATATATATATACTAACTGTAAAATTTAAATTAATATAAACCCATTAAAACATGAGTAATGTGCGTGCTCAAAAACAAGTCCGTCATTTACAATCTGAGAGTGTTTCCATGTTTTATAATATATATATTTATTTTCTAATTCCTTCAGAATACCAGAAAACATAAAAACCTATATACAAATAGTATTAATTACCCAATAGAGAAAAAAAATTAACCTCCGGTGCTTATATACCCATTTAGGGCCGATTGGGTTATGCGTCCTCTTCTATCTCTTTGCATCCGAAACAATTGTAAAAGCCTTCCACCATAAGGTTGAACGAATGTAATGTTAGGTGTACATTCGTTAACTAACAAGATTTTTCAGGATATGAAGATTAAAATAGGTACATATGATATATTTGTCGAGATCTGACATTATAGGAAAGAATATAAGATAGACCATTAATCTGAATCCGAGTGATAATCATATACATAATCCGACCCACCTAGTCTTGGGTGAGATGGAAATTTGAAATTTTTCGAAGTACATCAGTGAATAGTTTATTTATTTGCTCTTCTAAAGCTTCTTTTACTAAACCTAATAGTTGCGGAGTAAATGATGACAGTAGTAGGAAAATGCCGGTTCAACGCCAGTGGAGGGACGGAGGGACGGGACGGGACCGATGACGTCACCGGAAGTGGGCGTGGTCATGACGTCACCGGATATGACGTCACCGGAAGTGGGCGTGATCATGACGTCACCGGAAGTTGAGTTGAGTTGTTTTCTGCTGCTGCTGAGTGGAGTTGAGTTGTTTCCCTCCTTCTGCAGTTTTAGTTTCGGTTTCATTATAAGCTTTTATTGTATGACGTCACAGTGGGTATATAGTGGGAGTGACGTCATAATTTAATATTTTTAAAGTTTACTTTAAGGCGGTGGCAACAGTAGAAATAAAATAAGACGTGGAGGGACAGTTAGAGGACCGGTGACGTCATCGCAAGTGTGGTTTAGTTGTTTCCTTCCTTCTGCTGTTTTAGTTTTGGTTTCATTATGAGCTTTTATTGTGTGACGTCACAGTGGGTATAAGTGGGAGTGACGTCATAATTTAATATTTTTAAAGTTTACTTTAAGGCGGTGGCAACAGTAGAAATTAAGTAACACGTGGAGGGACAGTTAGAGGACCGGTGACGTCAGCGCAAGTGTGGTTTAGTTGTTTCCTTCCTTCTGCTGTTTTAGTTTTGGTTTCATTATGAGCTTTTAATACGTGACGTCACAGTGGGAATCGAGTGGGAATGACGTCATAATAAAGAAATATTTAATTTTACTTTAAGGTGATGGCAACAGGGGTAATTAGATAACATGTGGAGGGACAGGATGGAACCGATGACGTCATTGCATTTGGAGTTGAGATATATCCCTCCTGCTCCAAAATGAAAACATTAACTCTATAAGTAAATGATTCATGACGTCACAGTTATAGTGACGTCATACGATTGTAAATATCTTAACATTTAGCTTTTAGAGGATGGCAACAGTCTACAGTTCTGTTTCAAGTTGATTTTAAGGCAGAGGGGTTGAGTTGTGTAACTCCTTCTCCTCAATGAAAACAATAAAGTTATAGGCATTTTATGTGTGACGTCATAGTGGAAAATTCAATAAATTAAGCTTTTAAGAGATGGCAATATCCTAAGTCTCTCCTGATTGGTTGGAATATATCACATGATTAGAACAGGTGGCAGTATGAGTCATCCTGTTTGAACTTGTTGGAGCATGATATTGTGTGGTGATAAGATAAGAGGGAGAGATTAGTCGATCATGAACGGGTTGATGGTCACGTGACTTCTTTTAGCCAATCAGAATGCATGAACTGCGTCACTCACGGGTTTGATAGCTAACGATAACGCCATTTCTCCCCCTGATTTTGCTAAGTGAAGTTGCTGTTTCTTCTAAGTTGTGCTTAAAGATGTCGTCTGATTTGAATATTCAACTCGTTGAAAGCTTTTACGATGCAACTAAATCACAGCAGTTATTTAACGAGTTATTGAAGTACGAGTACGAGAGTCTTCAATTGAACTTCAATGGTAAAAGCTTCACACCAAGAAGAAAAGTTCTTGGTTTTGGGGACAATGGCGCTTCGTATTCCTTCTCCGGGACGAGTGTCTTCGCAAAACCATGGACCCCGACATTGCTGGATATGAAGAAGGACGTGGAAGCAAAAACTGGACAACAGTATAATTATGCTCTTCTTAACTTCTACCCTGATGGTCACGCTAAGATCTCAGCTCATAAGGATGACGAAAAAGACCTGGACCCAGCCTCTACCATTCCCACGCTATCCCTTGGAGCTACGAGAACCATGCAGTTTGCCCGATCAGAATTGCAGCCTCATAAAGTTCCCTTGAGCAGTGGGTCACTCCTCCTGATGAAACCACCCACCAATCACTTCTGGTCCCACGAGATTCCTGCTGAAGTTAGTGTGACGACTCCTAGAATCAGCGTTACTTTCCGGAAAATAGTAAAGACTTCCCGTAAGCGACCCTTTGATGACACCATTCCAGATGACGATTGGATGACCCGTTTGTACGCCCCCGCAAAGAAATTTAGTGAGTGCCTCAAAGAGTGGAACCTTGGGTTCGGATTTGTAGTGTCTCTTCATCAATATGACTCTCGCGTCTTCATTCATATGGATCAATATAGTGCACAAGGACAGAACTTTCACCCCACAAACCAAAAAATTGTGATGAACATGGAGACGTTCACTGACTTTCAGAATAAAATTCATCATGTGGATACCAAATATGCGACATCGAGTGTCATTTGTAACAATCAACTCATGGTCTTATCCTGTAAAGGTGAGCTTGTTTTAAAGCAACTTTATCAGTTTAAACTTAAAGAATCTTTTCTAAAGGTCGACTTTAATAATCTCATTAAAATTAATGAGTTGATTCCTGAAATATGTGAAACAATTAAAGAATGTCACTTATCTATTTTAAAAACTAAAATTCTTGAGCATTGTGTACAAAATGTAAATATACCATCCAATGTTGACCTATTTAATGAATATGTATCAGCTTTAAGATGTGAAATTGAATCTAATGTTTTAAACTTGTTTCGCTGTAATGGATGCGCTATCAGTGATCTTTCGCAAGGAAATCATTCGTGTATGACTGTTTCATTTCATGATCAATCTTGGTCTGTTGGAGACGATGCTATATTTGTATTCAATGTAAAAAATGTCATTGAAACTTTGAGATGTAAAAATGTCATACAGTACTTTAACGAGGATTTTTTCAAAGTCATTTCTTGGAGTGCTTTGAAAGATCATTTAAAATTTTAAATAAAAATTGTTGAATTGAAAATTTTGTGTTTGTGTGATTTTCTTTTTATAAAATAAATTAAACATGTTTGAATAAGAGTACTTTATTGAATCATAAGTCTTCCCACTTTAAGGGTGGTTTTACATTCTGTCTTAACTTTCTTTGAATAATTTTTACAGGTGGAGTAAATAATTTCTTGTTTCCGATAAATTGCTTCGGAACATTTAATTCTTTTAAAACAGTATCAAATGAACTTTTTCGTGAAGCATTACTTCTATACATATAATTGAAAAAGTCAACAATGTTAGAGTTTGGTAATTTTTTTCCATGCAGCGACATTTCACCATTGGAATTCCACGATAAGATATTAGGTTGAATCTTGATAAGGGAGAAAACATTCTCAGCTTTTCTCTGATTAGTCTTAGGTATTGAAGATAAAATGAGATCTTGAAAATTGTCTTTATTTTCAGCTTTTATGATTGATTCTTCAATTTTCTCAACTTCTTCATTCTTCTTCTCTTCGATTATCTTCCTCTGCTCGTTCAAACGTGAATTATTAAATTCTTGTAGATTTAAACTTTTCTTCAACAGCTCATGATAGAGAACTAATTTTTCATGATCAGGTAAGTCACTATGTAAAATCTTCATCATTGCCTTATCAAGCTCACTAAGTCTTTTACTGGAAACAGTATGTTTCGTCACTAATTCTTCGGGTATCAGAGCAAATTTCTTAATTTGAGCCATGAAATAATGTAGTTAGCAAACTCAAGGCAGCGGGAATAAGTACGTTGAGGAAACCTCCTTTCTGTAAAATAGTTTTACGCTTTTTCGATAAAGCTACTTTACGATTACTTAAATTTCGTAATATCTTCTTATGTTTAGAGAGCGCTTTCTTCTGTTGTGTAGTCAATGGGATATTTCCATTCAATGTGTTAATGCAACATTCGCAAATGGCTTTTATACAGTTCTTATTGAGTTTACTCAATAGGGTTTTCCTTAACCTTAACGGACAAATTTGCAACAGTCGTAATTGATTGAGTTGCTCCTTCTTAAGCGTCATCTTGCTAAATGATATTTTTCTTCAAAGTTATTCACTTTTATATTATTTAAATTGGTATACTATCTGCGTTTGAGTTGGTAAAATTTGTGTGCGCAATCGTAACTCTTCAGGTGTTTCAGAACGTAAATCTATAAATAGATAGGAATAGGGGTTTTTCGTAGCATCTTCAAAGACTTCTTGAAACAGTTTAACATGACGAGGAAATAATTGTCTTCCAAGGTGTGAGATTTGACTCAAGTCTCGTCTATTTTTACATAGTACTAAATAATGTGCATTCAATGTGATATCGCGCATTTCTTTCCCCTTGTAGAAAAAATTTTGCGTTATGAAAATAACACTCAGGTTGAAATGATGGCTACCTTTTGTAAAAAGGTCAGTTAGCCGACTGTTAGCATTTGACATCAAATCATCAATTACAAATAGTGTATTCTCTCCCAAAAAATCTTTAAATGCAGTCGGAAGACCTTCTACAAATGTCACATTTTCAATTTCATCGTATAAGGATTGATATATTCCGTAAAACCAAACAATCTTATCGGGAACTTTTGAAAACATCTCCTGCTTTTCGTTTATCAAATCCCGCACAAAATAACTTTTTCCGCATCCTGTTGGACCGGCAATTACCATCGTAAAAGGATGTTGTAACTTTGGAAACTCCATGTTGAATGAGAGACGAGACAAAGTGTTACTGTTTAAATACTTTTTTTTATTGATAAAATGGTGTTACAATTCTAAAGTGCTTGGTTACAAAGTGGTGCACTTTGATATCATTACAGTGTTGGTTGGATACAAAGGATAGTAGAATATCATTCAAAGAACGCCCACTACATTTAGAATATAAATAAAAAATACAGTATTGTCCACACACAGAACTCACATTGGATTGAAGTATCATAGGATTAAACTCTACATGTCGATAAGGCTTAACATAACCTGCTATTCCTCCTGCAAAATAGGATGGTGGGTTTCCAAACGAATCAAAGAAACATATTTCTGTAGGTGATTCAATATAGAAAGCCAGCCAATGGCTGCCTTCTTGGTTGGACTTGTCAGTGTTGGCAACGAAACAAGTTGGAAAGTTTTGAATGGATGTTGGTAATTGATCACTTGAGAAAACACCCAAAAATGCATTCTTAGTTTTTGCATTCCCAGAGAGAATTCGAATTATTTGAGAAGTATTCATTAATTCGGAAAGTCACACACCACGTGACGTGATTTCGATATTTCAATCACGTTTTGAAATTCTGCATAGATGAGTACCGATAATGTTTCTTGAATGGCTTCAGAAAATTTAATTTCCACACGTAAATTGCCTTGATGTTGAAGATTAAAATGTTCTCCGTCACAAAGATCAGGGGTTAAATCAAATGCATAAAGTACGTGACCTTTAGAGTATTCTTCTTGAGATAAGTAAATTCCCTTATCACGATTAAATCCGGAGAATAAACTGTAATAAGCACGAACGTAGTTGTTAGAATCAAAATTCAGTTCTAATGGCTTGCTGGGAACCGGTTGTCCATCCACGTAAATAGATACAAAATTTGCACTATGGTGAGAAAACAGAAATGGATTCTTTGAGTATTGTCCATTCATTGCCGCATTTCCCAAACAGGTGAGAATGACGCGTTTGGGCATGAGTCCAAGAAACACATTATCTTGTAAAAAGGACCAACTTCCCTTGGCAATGCTATAAGTTTTGCAAATTACACGATTAATTGGATACTTGCACGATGTCTTCTCCAAAGCCTTGACATGTGCGATAGCAACAGCAGGGCTCACCTTCACTTTTCTAATAAATATAGATGCATGTTCAAGAACAATTTTATAATCAGCATTCTCTTCAGTAGAAATTAAACAAAATGATGGTTTGCTGCGTATAAATTTAATTTTGATATCCACTAAGTTAATCATCAGTCGATTTTGCTGGAAAATATCGCAATGCAGTTGTCCAATCATGTCCACGGTTCGACTGTTTTTGATAAGATACAAACGATTCTTTAATACAGGATCTAAGGGATTCACGATGTCAGGTTGTGTATCTTTAAAAAATCCTTCACAGGTGAGTAAACTTTTCTTAGCATCTTCTCCATAATTTAACAAAGTTTCGATATAGGCTCTGTAAGGATAGGTGTTACTTGCTGAGGAGATATTTCTTTCGTTTAAGCTGACATCCACTTGACTGAAGAGCGAGTGAAGGAAAAGGTTGATGGGAGCAACTGGTTCATTTTCCGATAGTTTGGTTCCGTCCGATTTCGCGACTTTCACTTTCACGTGTAGATAAGATGCAGCTAGATCCACATATTCTTCACCACTTCCTGATATTGAAAATTCAATCGGTCCACCATCTCGAGCACTTGAAAGGGGGTGAAACTCGACAAATTGTCCTTTTTCAATAACGGTCTGGGTTGGGGGAATTGAAAATAAATCCAATTCCGATTTGACGCATGGAGCAGAGTCTTTGTAGATGAAGGAAGCCATTAGGAGAAAATATCGCGCGTTGTGCACTTCTTCTTGGCTGAATGTGGAATGATAGACTTTTTCTTCTGCTTACGCTTTTTATGTCTTTTTCCATTCCCAATCATAGTCTTGACTTTGTTGGCGGCTTTATCTGTTAATACATTTCCAGCTTCTTTGAGTCTTCGTTTGGCTGCCATTTTAAAATTTTGTCCTTGAGAAACATCATTCATCAAGTTGACACCACTATGAAATATTTGTTTCCCAACAGCTTTAGCACCCGATTTCAGTAATGGTGCTGCACCACGGAAAAATGATCTGAAAAGACCACCTAATCCATATCCTCTCTGATAAGGACTACCCTGATAATAGTTCAATCCTTTGCCCGTCTGCTGCACATAATAATCTTCGAAAGATTTTTGACAACACTGATATGGGACATACATTATGAGAGCGACTTCTGCCGAAAGTGTAACTTCACGTATGAGCGCCCACGTTCAAATGGCGTTAAACAGCCTGCGTGAGTCCTTATAACGATTTCTAAAGTCTCAATCATTTTCCGGTTTACAGGTAAATAGTGAGGTCTATCATATTGTTCACTAATCATCTCACCATCTTGTCCTCTAACTCTAACCACGCGAAGGAGAGGTGCTAAAACATCGCCTATAATTTGCTGTTCTACAATATCAGTGTAAATCATTAAAACACGATAGTGGGCAGCAGGGTCGGCAACGAATGGACTGACAACAGTTGTTTCTATACTTGCGTCAAACGAAGTTATTTCCATTGGTTCAAATCCTAGCATTTCAGCTAGTCCTGAATACAAAATGAGTTTCGCATTATTTTTCACAGTTATCTGAACACGCTTCGTGACAGCATTATAACTTGTAAGAATTTTATCATCATGTTCTTTCACATAAATAGCCTTCAAAATATCAGAAACCGTCTCATAGCATCCAGGAGGTAATCTTCTCCCCACCTCTAACTTTCCACTCGTCTCAAATCCGATTAAATTATTTTGATCATTGACATTGTACCAAGTATGAGGATATAGTAATTCTACCATTCCAACTTCCCATTCTCCTTGAAGTTCAACGGGTATGGGTAAGCGAGTAATAAAATGAGAAATTTTATTTTCAGGGAAATAGGACATGGAACTATCCGAGATAAGTGTAATGTAGAAACTCATGATGACTAATGAATCTCAGAATACATGTTACCAGTATTTATAGAGATAGTAAGTCAGAAGCAAGAATCCACTGATTAAACTTATTAGGATATCCACGGTATTTCACAAAATATTCCATTGTCTTTTTCCGTATACGTTTCTTTAAAACTTTTTCAATTGGGAATTCATCTTTCATTGCCACCTTTTGTAGCTCTTGAGTATAAAATGTACCTAGAACTGACTCTCCTAATAAATCTTTCACTCTATACACTGCAGGTTGTCTCTTCACGCATTCTGTTATGATAAATAATTCTTCTGTCCAATTCGTTTCATACCCTTTTTCAAAAGTTAGTTTTTTCTTTGAAATGCGTACGACGTCATCCACATTAAATATACAAGTGGGTTTAGGTAAATTATCCATATCCCCATACAATGTATTCCAAACATCGTGTTCGTTTTCTGCATTCACTTGGATAGGAGGTCGTTTGATACTTCTATGATAGCTGTGATTATAGCTCTTGATAAAATCTTGTAATACATCTATATATTTATATGTATTTTTCGCAGTAAAATATTTCCACATTTTCGACTTTAATGTTCTGTTGAAACGTTCCACTATGGATGCTTTTGACATATTGTATGTGGTGAAAAATCGGATTCCCTTCTTTTTTAAAAAATTCTGAAACAGCTTATTCTTAAACTCTGTTCCTTGATCAGTTTGAAGTGATTTCGGAGAACGTTCATTGAATATTATTTGGAAGGCTTTAATAATATCAGTACCTTTTTTATGCTTGAGAGGAATTGCCCATGCGTGTTTTGACAGTATATCAATAACACACAAAATATATCGATAGCCTTCATTGAACTTTACTAAATTTGGAATGTCTACTAAATCCGCTTGCCACTGTTGATCTATATTATAAACTACCACCCGATTGGTAGGAAATTTATGACGAATGGGCTTGTGTAGGGTGTACGCATCCACCCCCCTTAGCCAATTCTGTATGGTTTTCTTTGGAATTTTGCCTTTCGCAGCATGGTACAAGGAATTTAAGCCACCGAAACTTGCTACGTGAGCTGGATCTTGATACGTTGCATTCATTACAACAAGATATTTTATTAATCCGTATCTCTATTCTAAATCTTAGCATTTTCACATCGAAAAATTTCCTGTTTTGTTTTGCCGAACAATAAAATCAATCGACAATCGATCACTATCTGTCATAATGTAAATAAAAGCAAAAATTAGAAGAATTCCGAAGTATAAGAAAGATCCAATAGTAACTTCACTCACCACTTCCATCTCTACAACTGACGGAAACGTGTAAATGCAATACCTTATAAAGATTTCTGTTCTAAAAAATTAGTTTGAAAAATAACTAGAGGGCGTCACTATTGAAGATTTAGAGGAAAGACCATCTTCTATGCTAAAATTTAATATTTAACTAATTATAAAATCATATAACTTTAAACGTTTTCAACACGTTACTTTTTTAAAACCTAATAACAATTATTATTATTATTTAAATAATAATAAAATTAATTAAAATAATAATATAATTAAAATAATAATAATTTAAATATTAATAATAATTAAAACAATAAATAAGAATTCAAATAGTAAATAAGAATTAAAATAATAATAATAATTTAAATATTAATAATAATTAAAACAATAAATAAGAATTCAAATAGTAAATAAGAATTAAAATAATAATAATAAATTAATAATGATATCTAATAATTGTCACTAATTAGTTATTAATTAATATTTCTATCGTCAATTATTCAATACATGATTTATAATTCATTTACAAGTTGTCCCACTAAAACCCACTATTAATCTTTGGCAATTGAAATACAG
Organism: Linyphia triangularis; assembly: GCA_963978545.1. Classification (NCBI taxonomy): domain Eukaryota; kingdom Metazoa; phylum Arthropoda; class Arachnida; order Araneae; family Linyphiidae; genus Linyphia; species Linyphia triangularis. The sequence continues at coordinate 41,501,527 of OZ021724.1, read as the reverse complement.
TGGGGATGACGTCACAGAAGAAACATCTATTACTTTGAATGTTTTAAGTAAGATCTTTTGCTTATAGTCCCACGACAACTCAACTCGACTTCACTCTATACTCTCGTACACCTTGCATTGATCCATTAACGGCATCGCCCTCTATCGTGAAACCTGATTGGTTGATAGAAATCACATGATACCTTAATCAGACTCCATTACTCAGACATTCTGGAAGCTATTGCAATCATTCGAGCTATAGTTTTTAAATTTGCTGTACGTACTAGTCTTCAGTACTTTACCACATTTATCGGACCTTTACCACGTGCTACGGATTTATTGAAGATTCTTTTAAATTACTTAGGTAAGTCGTTTCGCATATTATGTAAATTTTTTAATTATTTACTGTATTCATTTTGATTTGTTAACTATTATTTTTTAAAGTAATCATTTTGGAACATTTTTATTTACTAGTGTGACAAGCATGCACATGTTGATAATATAAATTCAATAGTTAGGAGATTATAACAAGCATCGACATGTAAATAACTAATAGTTTAAATTTAAAGTGCAATCTGAAATACTTGTTTCCTTTAAGTAAATTCAATTAATATTGTTTGAAGAGTAATAATTTTGAAAAATTGTTTTAGTAACTGGTATAAGATTATTGCAAGCACGAGCATGTTAATAATTTATATAAATTATGTATCTGTTTAATTTAAAGGTCGAAATGTATTTCATTCTTTTATGTGTTAATTTTATTAAAAATAATGTTAGCATAATTATTATAATGACCTTTTTTTTGAAATTGTAATTAATTTTTAAATGTAATAACTGTCCTTATCTAATTTTAGTAATTGTGAAATAATGTCTGGTAATACGAATGTCGCAGGAGTTAGTGCTGTTGAGAAAATGGATACATCAGACCATTCATCTGGATTAGTGAGTAGATTGCTATTTAATGTTTTAATTTTACAAGACCACTTAGGGATTTGCAGACATTTTTGCTTCCAATGTTGATTTCGGGCCTACAGGCAGCATCGATTGTCCTTAGTCATTACAATCAACATTAGTTACTCAGAAACCTGATCCGGCAACCTTATAGTAGGACTGGAGTATGGCAACTGTTTAACTTCCATTCTTGCAAATTGTCTGAAAAATAGTTTTTTTTTTTGGTCTTCCGTTTCCTATCCAACAAAAGGATAGGTTATGCAGGTTAGGTTAGGAATTGAATTTAAGGTAATTTTCGTGTTAGGTCATGTCTGGGTTATCGCTAAATAGTGTTCACTTTACTAATTTTCAATGTTCGGTTTAGAAAATAATCAAAGTTACACTTAATAAACGTTGAAATTTTAATACTTTAAAATTACTTTGCAATGTTATGTTTAGAAAATAGTGAATGTTGCACTAAATCCACGCCAAATTTTTCTTTAATACTTGAAAAGTACTTTCTAATAATATGTTTAGAAAATAGCGAATGTTGCACCAAATCCACGCCAAATTTTTTAATACTTTATTAATAAATAAAATATTTTATTCATAATTAAAATTTAATGGATCATTATTGCCTATTTTAGGACGGCCAGGTATCCTTTCGTGTAGAAAGCCGTATCATGAATGCACCATTCGCTCTGGAATCAATTTCTGTAAGTAACATTTGAAATATAATACGAAGTATTTCAAATATTTTGAAGAAAATTAATTTTTTTTTTTCAAATTTATAGGATTTCCCCAATTTACCTGCTCCGATTGCAGCTATTAATCATAAAGATACTGAATTCCATGTAAGTTATCTAACGAACTTAGCTTAAATTTTTGTAAAGAGGAAATAGAAGAATGTTTTTTTTTTTTTTTTTTTTTAATTAACTTTTTTTTTTCTTTTACTAGACTTGTTCAATCTGCTCAAGGCGATTTAACCATAGGGGACATTTCAACCGTCATTTGAAAATTCACCAAAAAAAGCCCATATTAAATGTAAGTATTGTATTCTAAGGATAGATAGATATTATATAAGGTTGCAAATTGAAACCTTAAAATATTAGTGGTGAAATTACTTATTAAAAGTTTTTTTTTCAGTCTCTCACTGTAAACACTGATGAACCTTCGACTAGAGTGTTTGCTGGACCTTCAAAGGAACCAGTTGCAGGACCTTCGACTAGAGTGATTGCTGGACCTTCAAATGAATCAGTTGCTGGACCTTCGACTAGAGTGATTGCTGGACCTTCAAATGAATTAGTTGTTGGACCTTCTGGGGGAAATCATGTAAGTATTTTCATGTGTATATCAGAGGGGGTGTTTCATATATTCAAGAATGCCACACTATGGAAATATTTCTTGAATATAGAATTGTTAAAAGAAAAATATTTGTTTCTCTGTATGATTTTTTTTTTACTAAAGATTTAATGTTTTTAAAATGAAATAATTAATTTTAAACCACTCTAGTCATATCTCGAATTTTTCATAAATTTATACTTAGAAGCATATCCGTTTCAAAGTTAATGTCAATCCTTCAAATGAAGTGAAAATAAAACTTTATCCTCGAAATAGATATTTCAGATTGTTTCCAAATGTTTTGTTTGTAATATTTCACAGAAAAGTATCCTTTTTTTTTCATTTAAGAAACATGTTACTTAAAGTGTTTTTTTTTTTTTTTTTTAACAGGTGTGTACCATATGCGACCGATCCTTTAAACATAGCGGTCATCTCAATCGACATTTAAAAACCCATTCAGGAGTGAAGAATTTCTCATGTGGAATTTGCCAGAAATCTTTCACCACTAATTCCAACCTTTCACGCCATTTGGAAAGTCATAAGGAGGATTCACCTATGTTTAATTGTCCTATCTGTGATCAACAGTTTCAGAGGAAGGATGTGATGCAACGCCACATAGCTGTTCATTCAAAGAGTTTCACCTGTTCTGATTGTGAGGATACTTTCTCCACAAAGCAAAATTTAAATCAGCATGTGAGGGACATTCACCCCAAACCACTGAAGCGGAAATCTTCACCAACACCTAGACCCAGCAAGCGACAAAGGGTTGCACGAGAAGCTCTTGAAGTCTTTACTGTATATAGTATTTCGCCATCAAACCCCAGCGATGGCGTATTGTCTTTTTTAAATGAATCAAGAGCCGAAATGAGAGAATGTCTCATAACTGAAATTTCCGATAAAGGTGCAATAAAGTGGTATATCACAATTCAACTGCTTTTCAGCAGGGCTGGAGAAGATGGGGAAAAGGAGTTTCTATCCACTCATTTCCGATCAAAATGTGTAATTGACCTGACGAGTGATTTTGTTGACGAACACATTGGAACGGCTATTGCTAAAGTTTTAACATCATTCGAAGAATTTGTTCAGAATGGTTCTCGGTGGGAATTAGATGAACTTCAAATTCTTGAAGTTCGATCAGCAAAGTATCATCCTTTAGCTGCTTCCAGCTACTTTCCTTTGCCAGCAAAACTTGCTCACAAAAAGGCAGTGCTTAATATACAAAATAATGACAATAAATGTCTTGTTTGGTGCCTTCTGGCCCATAAGATGCAAATAGATTATTTGAATCATCCACATCGTGTTAGCCATTATTTTGCAAATGAAAGTGATATTGAAATGGGAAATGTTGAATTCCCAGTACCTATTTCAAAAATTTCTACTGTTGAGAAATTGAATAATCTTAGAATCAACGTATTTGGATTTGAGGAAGAGGTATTCCCTTTATACATCTCTAAACGAACTGATGAGGACTGTATCAATCTCTTGCTTATCAGTAATGGAGAGCAGAGACATTACTGTTTAATACGCAGTATCAGTCGACTATTGGGTGACCTTACCAGACATGAACACACATCATTTTACTGTTTCAGATGCATGCATCGTTTCAGTGAAGCGCGTTTATTAACAGCTCATTCTGAAATATGTAACGAACATGCCATTCAGCGCATTGAAATGCCCACTGAAAAAGATAAAATGCTAAGTTTTAAGAACATTCACTATCAACATCCTGTTCCTTTCATAATTTATGCTGATTTTGAAGCTATTATAACACCTATAATCACTTGTGAACCTAATAGCACCAACTCATTTACAGAAAAAATTTCAAGACACGATCCTTGTGGCTATTCCTATATTGTTGTAGATGAGAAGGGAAAAAGTGTAAAACCAATTCAAGTTTATCGGGGTAGTGATGCTATATCTCACTTTCTACAAGCCATCATTCAAGAAAAAGAAGAATTGGCCAGTAAACTTATTGTTAATAAATCTATGAAGATGACATCACAAGATTTTAAACTATTTCATAGTGCAATAAATTGCAGTATTTGTAAACAACCCTTAGGAAAAGATAGAATTCGTGATCACGATCACTTAACATCAAAATTCCGTGGTGCAGCTCATAGCAAGTGCAATCTTCAATTTAAACTTTCAAAGAAGATTCCGGTAGTTTTTCACAACCTTAAGAAATATGATGCTCACCACATCATGAAGAAACTTGGTGAAGTAAAAGATCATCAATTCTCTGTTATAGCAAACAATATGGAAAATTACATTTCTTTCGGCCTTCAAAAGGAGCACTGTGGAACAAGGATAACATTGCAGTTCATTGATTCTTTGCAGTTTCTTCCCACATCCTTGGAGAAACTTGTTGAAAATTTGGAAGAAGATGATTTCAACATTTTAAAGGAGAATATGCCTCATCAACATCTTCATTTATTACTTCGAAAGGGAATTTATCCTTATGATTATATATCCTGTTTTGATAAATTTAAAGAAACGTCACTTCCACCGCCTGATGCATTTTACAATAAATTAACGGAACAGAACATTTCTTCTGAAGACTACAAACATGCCCAGAATGTATGGAGTGCTTTTAACATTCAAAACTTAGGCGAATACCATGATTTATACGTAAAGAGTGATGTTCTGCAGCTTGCAGATGTATTTCAAAATTTTCGTTCGCTTTGTTTAAATTACTATGAGTTGGATCCTGCACACATGATGACATCCCCCGGTTTAGCGTGGCAGGCTTCACTCAAAATGTCTCCAGAACCCTTGGAGCTTTTAACAGATCTGGAAATGCATCTCTTGTTTGAAAAAGGCATCCGTGGGGGAGTTTCTATGATCAGCAAGAGAATGGCAAAAGCGAACAATAAATATTTACCTAACTTTGATAGCAGAAAGCCCAGCACATACATTATGTATCTCGATGCCAACAATTTATACGGTAATTAAAATTAATTAATTTACTTATTCAACAAAGTAATTATAAATTTTCATTTCCTAAATTTATAATATTTAATTTCAATTTAAATTAATTTCAATTAATAATTTAAAATATTAATTTCAATAAATTCTCTTCTATTATCAAATTCTAAATCTTCATTTGATGATTATAATTATAATTTGATTTGTATAAATAATACATATATTTTTATTTCAGGATGGGCTATGTCACAACCACTTCCTTGTGGAAATTTTGAATGGGTTACACCCTCTGATAAAGTGATTAGTGAAATTCTCTCTCTCCCCGAAGAATCAGAGAAAGGGTATATTCTGGAAGTTGATTTAGTTTATCCCGAATCCCTACATAGTTCACATAACGACTATCCACTTGCTCCAGAAAAGCTTTCAATTTCACATAATGAACTTTCTGCTTATGCCAAAAGTGCTTTAAAAAACGCATTTACACCAACAACAAAATTAGTCCCTAATCTCAAAGATAAACGAAAATACGTCATTTATCATAGAAATCTGCAATTATACATAAATCTTGGATTAAAATTGGAGAAAGTTCACAGAATTGTTAAATTTACACAAAAGCCCTGGTTACAATCATATATTAACTTTAACACAGATAAAAGAAAGGAATCAAAATCTACATTTGAAAAGAATTTCTTTAAATTATTAAATAACGCTGTGTATGGGAAAACATTAGAGAACGTCCGTGGTCATGTTGACGTTCAGCTTGTCAACACGCAGAAAAAGGCTGAAAAATTGGTTGCTGCTCCAACCTTTAAATCTTTTAAGATTTTTGATCATGATTTGGTTGGAGTTCAGCGGTGTAAAGCAAAAATTTTGCTCAATAAGCCAATTTATGCCGGCTTTGTTGTTTTGGAGTTAAGCAAATTGCTTATGTTTAACTTCCATTACAACTACATGAAGCAAGAATATGGGGAGAGAGTTAATTTACTTTTCACTGATACAGATTCTCTCACCTACGAAATTGAAACAGAGGACTTCTACGCGGATATGGCAAAAGATAGTCATTTGTTTGATACATCAGACTATCCTTCAGATCATCCCTGCTTCAGCGTAGAGAATAAAAAAAAGATTGGATGTTTCAAAGACGAATTAAATGCAAAACCCATTGCTGAATTCATTGGACTGCGTGCAAAAATGTACAGCCTGATTACAGGTGACCAGGAAGAGAAGAAAACGATGAAGGGGATTTGTAGACATGTTGTAAAGAAAAAAGTTAAGCATCAACATTATAAGTAAGTTGAATTAGTGTTATATTTATATTATTCTAAATAATAATTTTGCAATTAATTAATATATGAACTGTATTAAAAATGAATATTTTCTTTTCTTTAGGGAGTGTTTACTGAACAACAGCTACACGAGAGAAAAACAGGTGCGGTTTTTAAACGAAAACCATCAGATGTATACAACTAATGTATCAAAAGTAGCATTGTCTTCATTCGATGACAAGCGTTACTTGTTAGAGGACGGAATACACTCGTATGCATATGGTCATTTTAAAATTCCTGAAAATTAAATTCATCACATTTATTAATTTTAAAACTTTCAGGACATATTTTATCTTTTTCAAAATTTAATTAACAAAAATTTTAATCATTCATTTTTTTTTTTAATTTAAAATTATTATTCAAAATTGGTTAGGGACGGGGGGAGGGGTAGATGAGTTATCACGAAGGCAACGTCCGATAGTTTAATATTCTACCTTTTGGTAAAATATTGAAAATGTCACGTATAACTCGGGGTTAGGGTTTCTTTAACCCTTAGCTAATGGCCTTCAGATTATTAACTTTAATATTCTATAAAAATGTATTAGAAATTCAGATCGACAGACAACTGAACCACCAAGTCATTTTGTGATGCAGGTTGGAATCCCGGTTCCAGATGTAGAATTATTTGTGAAAAGATTATTTCAATTTTTTCCATAATAATAGATGGCGCCACCTACATCTAAAGCTTAGAAGAATACCAAAGATAGGAAATTGAACATTTAATTTCACTTCAAATATCATTTCTGTTCCATAGATGGCGCCACCAGTTGTTGAATTTAAATTTTAGACTTAAGATTGATAGATATCGAATATACACTGTTGAGGGTATGGCTTGGTAGCTCAGTTGTCATATCGACAGACAACTGAGCCACCAAGACATTTTAGCATGTGGGTTCGAATCTCGGCTCTGGATGTAGAATTATTTGCGAAAAGAATATTTAAATTTTTTCCACAATAATAGATGGCGCCACCAACACCTAAAGCTTAGAATAAAACCAAAGTTAGGAAATAGAACATTTTATTTCATTTTAAATATCATTTCTGCTCCATAGATGCTCCACGTGACCATCAACCCGTTCATGATCGACTAATCTCTCCCTCTTATCTTATCACCACACAATATCATGCTCCAACAAGTTCAAACAGGATGACTCATACTGCCACCTGTTCTAATCATGTGATATATTCCAACCAATCAGGAGAGACTTAGGATATTGCCATCTCTTAAAAGCTTAATTTATTGAATTTTCCACTATGACGTCACACATAAAATGCCTATAACTTTATTGTTTTCATTGAGGAGAAGGAGTTACACAACTCAACCCCTCTGCCTTAAAATCAACTTGAAACAGAACTGTAGACTGTTGCCATCCTCTAAAAGCTAAATGTTAAGATATTTACAATCGTATGACGTCACTATAACTGTGACGTCATGAATCATTTACTTATAGAGTTAATGTTTTCATTTTGGAGCAGGAGGGATATATCTCAACTCCAAATGCAATGACGTCATCGGTTCCATCCTGTCCCTCCACATGTTATCTAATTACCCCTGTTGCCATCACCTTAAAGTAAAATTAAATATTTCTTTATTATGACGTCATTCCCACTCGATTCCCACTGTGACGTCACGTATTAAAAGCTCATAATGAAACCAAAACTAAAACAGCAGAAGGAAGGAAACAACTAAACCACACTTGCGCTGACGTCACCGGTCCTCTAACTGTCCCTCCACGTGTTACTTAATTTCTACTGTTGCCACCGCCTTAAAGTAAACTTTAAAAATATTAAATTATGACGTCACTCCCACTTATACCCACTGTGACGTCACACAATAAAAGCTCATAATGAAACCAAAACTAAAACAGCAGAAGGAAGGAAACAACTAAACCACACTTGCGATGACGTCACCGGTCCTCTAACTGTCCCTCCACGTCTTATTTTATTTCTACTGTTGCCACCGCCTTAAAGTAAACTTTAAAAATATTAAATTATGACGTCACTCCCACTATATACCCACTGTGACGTCATACAATAAAAGCTTATAATGAAACCGAAACTAAAACTGCAGAAGGAGGGAAACAACTCAACTCCACTCAGCAGCAGCAGAAAACAACTCAACTCAACTTCCGGTGACGTCATGATCACGCCCACTTCCGGTGACGTCATGACCACGCCCACTTCCGGTGACGTCATCGGTCCCGTCCCGTCCCTCCGTCCCTCCACTGGCGTTGAACCGGCATTTTCCTACTACTGATGACTGGTTAGCAGATCATCAGGGACTGCAAGAACGAAAAATGTAAGGCTTCAAATTAAAAGAAAGTCTCTTGCACTATGCATTCAACATCATTATTGTGCCTCTGAAAACTAGATACTTTATTTCTTGGAGAGTTATGGGTTTTTGAAAATTTCTTATTTTGACTTTCTCTAATTCTAGTTCTAAGATCCAATAATACAGCTTCTGAGATTAAATCTTATAATTATCTTCCGTAAAATTATTTAAGATGAGTCATAACAGAGAACAAAAAACTGTAGTGAGAATATCATTGATATCAATTAGCTTCTCGCGTTACTTTCACTTAGCTTTTCTTATTTTATACAATGACTATATGTTCTATCGGGTTGACAGCGGACATTTTTGCAGTTGTGTACAAAACCTATCTCGATATATAAAAGCCAAAGCCTTTATATCTTGTTTCTCATTTAAATTTAGGTCACTTTTATCTGTTGTCATTGATATGATGGTTTTATTATCAAAAACACTTTTGCTGTGTTATTGTGGACGATAGACTGGGCATTAGCAATAGCAAACTTCTCAGCACTCATTGCAGCCTGTTTTACTTACATTTCAAATATCATTTTGAAATTTAGTTTTATAAAGTTTTCAGGAACGTAATGATTGTCGGATGCGCCAGCGATCCCTGCTGGCCAGTCATTTATGGCGCCATTGATAGTTCTGAAGTAAGAAACTTTTAGACAAGTGCCAATTAATCTATTCCCAGTTGTACTTCGGGAAATTTTAACATTATATCACAACCAAGATCAGGATGGTCAGATTTTATGCATAATTTACAAAAGTCAAAGCATCAAATCCTCAATTGTGTATTCTTCCCTTTGAATGATATGTCACTAGAATGTTTTCTTACAATTAATACCAAACATTTAATGAAAACTCTTGAAAGCCCATTTTTAATACTATTACATAAAAGACTTTTCATGTGTTTTCATTGGCGAGTAGTAGGATCAGAGGCTGAATTTACACAGGGCTGATTGGGGCATGTGACCATCAGGACCCCGAACTTTGGGGGCCCTAAATTATTCACGTCTGCATACCGAAATTTTTGGAAATTCGAAAAGTTTATTTATAGCTTTTTTTGGAAAGGAGACTCTTTGAACTTATCGTCCGCAAGCACATTCAACTTTATGTTTTATTCGAATGCTTTTAACTATATTTTTTTAAAGAACTTAAGAATGTGTCTTAGAATGTAGAGAGAGATTTCTGTTTAATTCCATTATATAGAATAATTTTTATAATTTGGCAGCTTTTGAAATTCAGAGCGTGATATATTTTTTTTTTTTTTAGAGTATCCATTTTACTGCAAAAAACGTCATTTCTTATGGTGCAATTCATTTGATGCAATTTTTTGCTATTCTAAATTATTACTCAAACACTTTTATTTTATTACAGTTAGTATATAAGGCCTCTTTTATTGGTATGTTCTTTCGAAAATCGTTTATCACGAGAAGGGAACCCTCGGGTTTGTGCTCTGGGCCCCTGCATTTGTAAGTCGAGCCTTGATTAGGGTAAGATGAAATTGCCTTCTTGAATTATTGTATAGCTACTACGTTCAAAGCAGCCCAACATGTTTTAACAGTGGCGGAGTTCTAGAACTCCGCCACTGTGAAAACATGTTGGGCATTAACGGCGATATCAACATTTTGCAACATGAAAATTTCTCCCATAATTATTGCTATTTTAATAACGTCATGGAGACAGGTTCCTGCAAAAAACAGATAAGGCAAATGATACTGGTTTCTAATTGATTTTTTTAAGATTATATCGTCCCATTGAAACCATAATGGTCACTTGCGCATTTGATTCCAATTTAGTGCTTGTGCGAGTAGAAATGGAGATGTCAGTGTAACCCAACTAAGCAAATCGTCGAAATAAGTATCTCTATAAGTTTTTCATGTCTTACACATAAGAATATTAACCTGACTTCTTGTGCAAAATCTATATCAGAAGTATGCCAGCATAAATTTTCAATATGATCATTAATCAAATTTTAATAATTATCATTAATAAAATAAGCCGAACAATTATAATAATTAATGTATTTCATTATTTAAATATTTATATTTAATAATAACTTCAATAATTATCATTAATAAAATAAGCCAAACAATTAATTATAATAATTAATGTATTTCATTATTTATATTTAATAATAACTTCAATAATTTTCATTAATAAAATAAGCTGAACAATTAATTATAATAATTAATGTATTTCATTATTTAAATATTTATATTTAATAATAATTTCAATAATTAAAAAGTTTTATTTACTAATTTTAATAATTGAATAGTTTTAATATTAGTTTAATTAAATCAAATTTTCTGTCTCTACCATTTATACCCCCAATGGATAAATTTAGTTTTCATAAACCATAGATAGTTTGTTGCAAAAACTAAAATAAAGAAATCTGAATTGCAAAATAACGAATGTCCAGGTATATAACTAGTATGTTAATTCGAAAATGACATCCAAAATGATTATTTAAAAGTTATAGAATAAGTCAAAATTCATCAATGCTATTTTCTATATACAACACAATGTATAAAAATATGAAATGTTATACAATTTTTGAATATGTATACAAACTATCTCTATCAAACTAATGTAATAGTCTAAATTTTGTATTATTATCGCTACCTGTTGAAACAAAACATTTATTTAAGTCTATAACTTATAATATTGTATTTTAAAGAATACAAATGCATAAGAAATTTCAACAAAACTAATCAGTCCAATTTACTGTCACCATAGCGCTTGTAATATTTCCTCATTCTGATAATTATTAATATTGCATATTCACATATTATTCTCATTCTAGTGGGAGTGATTAGGATTTGAACACATAGGGCTTTAAAAAAAAAGCGTTAAGAAAAGCAGCTACTTAAATTGAAAAAATATTTCTATACTGGACTGTCCCATTTTTTGGAAACACTGACCGGCCAAGTGATTGCACTGGACAATCCTATGGCCAGCATGTCCCTGGAAACAGTACTGCATTTACCTATAAGCTGGCATGACCATCACTTTGAATCTCGCCCAGAAGGGAGTTAAGCATTATAACTTTGAGTAAAGTTATTAAAAAATTTATTCCATTTCAATACATGATTTTTACAATTCGTCGTCGTTTCATCAGAGAAAGGCACAGGGGTATTGCACTGGTACTTATCTGGCTTTTGAAATTAAAAGTGTAGAAAAGCTTTGAATTTCATAGAAGAAAAAAAAATCTTATTTACTTTTATTATTTTTCTGTAAGAATTTATATATTACACACTTTTAGGAGGAGTTAATTATTTGTGTTACCAGAAAATAACTAACGACTTGATATATGTACAGTAAATGATGTATTTTAAAACTCTTAACCTTTAAAAGTAACATATTCTTCATGTCAAACTGTAGTTGAAGATCAAGAATTGTCTAAACATTCCCCATTATAGAAAACACAACCATTTAATTTAGCAGTATTAAAATTAAGTTAACATTTCCTTAAGTAAAGGAATAAAAAATTACCAAATGCAATTTGCCTCATAGTTTATTTATATTTGGCCGAATAAGGAAATAATTCCAAAATAAGACTTTTTACTTATTTAATCTAACACATTACAAAAGATTATTGCATAAATATTCATTCATTTTATATAATTTTATAAATTATATATTTTATTATAGAAAATACTCAACAATAAACTATACAGATTTATTAGTAATTCCAGCTTATTCTCTCTATCAGTGACTTATTGTCTTCTCAGCTAAGACACTGATGTAGTTCCATTTGAGAAATTCATTTCATATAGTTGTGGGACGAATTTTAATGGTTACTTGTCTAATAAAGAAATATCTACATTAAAATGTACATCCACACAATTATTACCTGAGAATAATAATTAAAGATTCAACTTCAACCTGTTGGGATTAAAACATAAATATATATAGAATAAATGAACGGACAGTTACTCTCTTACTACATTCTTTATTTCAAACTAATTATATATTTTTCCATTTGAATTTTCATTAACTTGGTTTACTTTTTCATAGAGTTAAAAAAATCAAAAGACATTAAGGTGAAAATAAATGGCATAGTTTTTAAGTTTTTGCTTGCCAAACAATTTAAAACAATTGGTTAAAATTTTTTAAGTGGCAATGTTATTTTATAGAAACTCATGGTTTGAGAGATTGGCTGGATGAAACATATAATGGTATTTGTATGTAATTAAAAACCTAAGACTGATAGAAGATAGAGTTGACAATCAAACTATATAATAATAATAAACATGACAATCATTTGCCACTAAAATAGAACTAACACTAAAATAGAAAAACAACTGAAAATGTCTCAAATACTTAGAAAACTGCAAGAAAAAATCAGTTAATTTTAAGAAAATATAACATGCATATTGAAAAATATATTTCTCACAAAAACAAACTATTAGGGGCAAATATCATATTACAATACTAATTCAGAAGTTTTTAAAAAATAATAAATAATTCAATATTTTGTAACTCCTTGATTCTCCTCTTCATAGGGTATTGCAACAATACTTAGCTCTATTATTCTATCTTCAGTCATCAACTTTTAAAAAGGTATCTAAATTATGTCAATTTGGAAATATAATGCAACAAAACACACAAGTATTGCATTCCACAAAATTAGGCATTTGAGGTGTTAATTCAATTAAAAAATTCAAGAAATTAAGTACTTGATAAAAATACTAAATGTTATTGAGTGCAGTAATTTTTACAATTAAAGTTACTTTAATATTTTTTGTCACATCTCTGGGTGGATCAACATTAGTTACTTTTGTGTAAGACATCTAGTCTAAAACAAAATATTCAATATTTTATCACCCCAAATTATAGAAAGTTACAATAGTTCTTTTGATCCTATGTAGGATTTTAATAATTTTTTGATTTTATTCAATCCCACTAATTTCTTTATTTTTTAACAAAAGACAAGTTAACATTTAAATGTGATAAAAAGTGCAGAGCCTTTATCTTGCCTTTTTGCAAAGTAGAATTCTTGCATATCAAATCTGTTAAGACTATAAAGTTTACCTAAAGGTTGTTGACATTTTTTTAGGTATAGACACGTTTCCGAGGTTGAGTGAAAATGTTTATTACAGAAACTATTTTTATATTTTAAAATCTAAAATAGAAAAACACATAAATAATTATTTTTTCTAGCTTTTCTTTTTATCATGCATGCCAATAAGAACCAATCAATTTAAAATGAAGCGAGGAAGGACACACATGAATAACCGAGATACACTGAATTCACTTTTTAAATGTCAAGTAAAAAGTTAAATTTTCAATATCAAAATAGTAAATGAGCACTTGAACAATTAGTTTGTAGGTATAGTAGAAAATTTACGAGAATGCTTATGAAAGTTCCTTTCTATTTCTTCTATAATTTTATTCTTATTATCTGCCACTTTTGCTGATGCTTTCTATTTAATGCTGAACTTGTCTTATAATATTTACTTTATGGATTATATTTGACTTTCTAGAAGCATAAATGCAAAGTTTATTTTGCACTTGTTGTACAACATAATAATAGGTTATTAATATAGAAAAATATAAATTGATAAATATTAAGATTATCTAAAAACGTAATACATGAAAGAGGAATTTGATTGATATGCAACAACTCGAACAAAAAAGGAAAAATATCAAAATTTTACTTTCACACTTCACAAAAGGAAAAGCTTAATATGCTAAGATTAACGTCATTTTGCCGTCCTTGCTCCTTCCAGCAATAATTGAGCTATGTTTGGAAATATTTTATTACCACTGCACATTTTGCACTGCCACTGCACATTTTTAACATTCAAAATTTATATAACACACAATTTAAAACGAAAATTGAAAAAGATAATGCAAATAACACATTATATAGTTATACTTTAAAAATAAATGCTATTGGTTAAAGGTTATTCATTAATAAAGTTAGAGTTGTAAAACCAATTATCTTTCAAGGAATATTGTTTCAAAAAGCCAAAAAAGTTTATTTTAAGCAACTTTATTTCAACAGCATTACTAACAATCCAGATCGAAGCTTATTCTGAAAAGTACCAATTGTCCATTATAAATGATTCTATAAAACAAGTTATTCCTTAATAATTTGAAAGAGCAACAACGAAAATGATAAACTTTTTTTTTTACTAAACTAAAGACTTCCATTTTATTATATCGTAAATATACTGAGGATCACTGTTCTTTTGTCAAACAGATATTTTTGCAATATACAAAACAGTCAAATCATAAAATAAACAATGAATTCAACGACAAAAACTAGGCAATTTTTAAAAAAATTATTACATTTTAATTAATTTGTAAGCAATCTAAAAGTTTTTATCTTTCTAAGTGGAAAACTTCATTATAAAAACTAACTTCAAACCTACATAACAAAATGTAAACAAAAGCTTTCAGTCAAGAATAAGCCAAGTTAGATAAAATTAAGCCAAACACAACGCCAGAATTGGTTTTCTTTTCAAAAATTAGATAATCTAGCCAACTTGGCAAACCTGAATCGAGCATGGTTGCCATTGGTATACTTTCATGCTATGGGTAGTCCGTTCCTATTTTGTAAGGCGTTCTTCCCATTGACCTTCATTGGAGAAAAACATTACATGTTTTGAGGCATCATGGGTAACATAAATCCAAAAGAAACAGCAAACGCCTTGAGTACTGTGTAAAATTTCGCATTTTAAAAATAGCGTTTTATCCACTAATATATGAATAAATCTTATGAAAAAATTCACATATTTTCCTTAGAATGTATACATTATGCTGCATTAAGAAGAAAAGAAGAAAGTTTCGGATAATTTTATTAAATTTGACTTCAAGAAGTTCACATATTTGTCCGTCGACGGTAAAGTGTGGGGGTTCTTCTAACACATTCTTCCCGCATCCGTGACGGATCGTGGCCGCATCATTCGCCATACAATTACCGGTGAAATTATAAATTTGAATAAAGGAAAAAGTTTCGGCTCAACAGGTTTATTTATTTCTAACTATTCATTAAAATAACAAAGAATAGTAATTTTATGTTTTTGAATAATATTTAAGAAATTCAAAAAGTAATAGCATTACAAAATATTCTTTATTAAAATTCTTTAAAAAACAACAACAATGGCAACAAAACACATAAAATATCATCTCGATCTGTCTTCATGATGCAAACAAACGTATCATATTTTTATTTGTTTTTTAGATATTTTAAAAGGTTTTTAGTTTAGTTATGAAAGAACAAATAACCCATTAGCATGAATGTACACTTTTATTAAAAAGAACTTTAACATCTTTAAAATGTTATTTTACAGGCGAACATATTCTTCCTAAGTTCACCTTTCAATAATTACAAATAAAAAAACTATTACTAGATAACGAAAAATGGAAAAATATTTAATAATGAAAATCTCATTATTTAAGTATCATAATGCTTATTCAAATAATTGGCTTAACATTTTTTTTAAATACTGATTTAACATTTTTTTTTTTAAATCTTCCTTCCAAGATCAAGTTTTTGTGTTGAAGCTTAAACACAGTAGAATATCATGGCTTTGAAAAAGTGTAAAGAAAA
This sequence comes from Linyphia triangularis, assembly GCA_963978545.1. Taxonomy (NCBI): domain Eukaryota; kingdom Metazoa; phylum Arthropoda; class Arachnida; order Araneae; family Linyphiidae; genus Linyphia; species Linyphia triangularis. The sequence continues at coordinate 41,485,152 of OZ021724.1, read as the reverse complement.
ATGTCATCTCTTATTTTGCATACGACTAAAATTAATGATAATTGATAAAAATTGATAATAGCAATTTCATAAAACGGAAATCCCATTTAACAATTAACAAATGTTCAAGAAATTAAATTTTTTCATTATCTTTCCAAAAATTTAACATATTTTGTTAATGCATAATATTTAGCACATAATTTTAATGTATGTTATAATAACTATATTGTAGGAATTGGACAGATGTATAACATAATTACACATTCACAATTACATAGCTGAAAAATTTTGTATTGTTAGGTAAACATGTAAATATAACTTTCGGTTTCACTTTTTCATCTTATGGGAAACTAATTCTTTTACACAACAAGTTCTTTATGAACTGTGACTTTTATTTATTGAATGCACTGCATCATATATCATTGACTGGTTTCTTAACATTGAAACCAAAGTAGAGAATCAACTATGTTTTTCCATTTCCGGAGAGAAGAGCACACGTGCTTTCATTCAAAACTTGATCACCTAACGTGACTCATCCTTCCTCTCCAGAAAATACTGACTTCACGAAAACAATTCTTAAAAATTCAGATACCTCAATTGCCTCTTCTAAAGTGGTAGTTATTAATTAATTATTATATGGCAGTCTGTAGGCTAATTGAAATTTAATCGAAAATTCCGCGATACACATAATAATGAAGGAAAACGAAACGAGTACCCACACGAACTTTCATTTTGAAGTCATTCAAACACAAATAAATAGTTTTAGAAACTAAAATCAATGCAAACTATAATTAGACAGTGTTAGAAAAGAACTTACCTGTAAAATGAAATATTTGGAGCTGTCCATACTATTTTTGACGGGTGATTTGTGTATCCAAATGCGAAGCAAGCAGCCATTGTCTATACAAAATGCGTTTATGTTTTGGAGATCTGTGCCCCACAATTCCTCGCGCGTCTCGGTCAAGGATTTGGAGGTTTACGATCAGTCTGCTTTATCTTTGGTCTATGGGCGCGCGGGCTTGAATTTCTGATCTGTTTTCTCCTCAAATATAGTAAATTAATTTGTAATTAATTTACTATATTTTTGTTACAAAAAAGAAAGATAAGCTGAGACAAAACTCTGCTTCGGGAAGAACGGATAAAAACAACTTGAAAGACTAAAAGAACGACATTTCAAGTGCTCGGTCAATAATTGATGAAGGAAACAAAAGGGTTAAGATTTAATGCAAGGTGTCGAATGGCGATATTTTTTAAAAAAGTCGCTAAAATTGAAAATGACGTCAAAACGCTGTGTTGTCCAAATGCCGGAAAACCAAGTCAAAGGGCTGTCACATTCGGCGCTAAATCTCCCCCTTTCCGCCGCCAATCCATCCGACACCGAATAGTAAATCTGAACCAAAAAAAGATTGCAAAGCAAACAGGGGTTAAGAATTACTGTACTGTCCCCCTTGGTGACTATTTAAAAGTTGGAGATTCGTCGCGGAATGTTTTTTGACGCCATTTTTGATTTGGCGACACAGCCTTTTGATGTCATTTTCAATTTGGCGATTTTTTTTTAAAAAATCGCCAAGGGGGACCGTATAGTAAATTTTAATCCAAACGGGAATAAAAAGAAAATACTTAAAAGAAATTGGGGCTGCTCAAAACACTTACAGATGCTGGAAGACTCAAGATTTCAAATAATGTAATTAATAAAACTCGATTTATTGATGAATACTAAGAATGGAATATTGAAGTAATAACGAATAAAGGATGACATATTCAGGCGATTTCTTTTTTAAGGTACCAGGTATAGCATAGGTAGTACCACTTTCGGTTTATCAATTTCCAAGATAAATATGGCATGTTGGACTTTTGTTTTGATGAACTATGAATGTTTAAAGTACCAGGTATGCTATTGGTACCACTTTCGGTTTATCAATTTTAAAGATAATTATTGCATGTAAGGTATCGTCGAACTCAGTTTGAAGAATTATGAATATCCCTGGTACCAGGTTTACCATAGGGGATAAATAGAAAAACGATGAAACGGACAAATTCAAAAAAGCGAAGTCGTCAGTGTTTAAAAAAAAAGTTATGAAATCCCCAAAAAAACACTTTTGGAAAGTAGAAGAACCACCAACCTCAAAAACACAAAAAACTTTCTTACAATAAAAAAATCATAAACATGATGAAAATTTTCAGCCACAAACACAGTGGATATAAAAAAATAGCCAACCTCTGATTAGAACTCTCGGTTGTGACTCGCTTACGAATGTATGCTTACTTAATTTATTTTTAACATTTAAGTTCCGCTCCCATAAAAATTTACACTGCTTGAGGTTGGCGCCCGTCTTAATTACTAACCTTTAAAAAAAAAAAAACACATAAAAACTTTCCAAAATGTATGTATCAACCAAACAAAAGCTTACCAGAAACACTTTAGTTTCCTACTTAAAAAATTCTTAATAACGATTCAAATGCAAGCGTTTGAGCACAGTTTCTATATACTGTTTTGAAAATTACACGAGCATGAATATTTACACCACTTTGTATTTCCTACCCATCCAAATGAAATCATAAACTCGAATATTCGTGCAAACATCCATAAATTAGTTTAAACGCAAGCATTGTTAATATTCCTATGACGGGCGCCAACCTCAAGCAGCGTAAATTTTTATGGGAGTGGAACTTAAATGTTAAAAATAAATTAAGTAAGCATACATTCGTAAGCGAGTCACAACCGAGAGTTCTAATCAGAGGTTGGCCATTTTTTTATATCACTGTGTTTGTGGCTGAAAATTTTCATCATGTTTATGATTTTTTTATTGTAAGAAAGTTTTTTGTGTTTTTGAGGTTGGTGGTTCTTCTACTTTTCAAAAGTGTTTTTTTGGGGATTTATATTTACCTTAATGTAATAGCCAGCATCTCAATTGGTTGTATGCATTTCCTAAATTGTGTGTTTTGCCGCTGAAGGACATCCTTGAGTTTTTCATGTAGCTCATCGAAGGAGGCAATGGACATTCGAAAATAATTGAAAAACTTATTTTCATCTTTACGTAAATCTTCAAACAAAGTATAAAATAACCCCACTTCCTCTCTTCTTTCATTGATAGGATGCACCCAAACTTGTCGTTTACGTTGATGTCTCTTTCGGCGGCGATTATATAACCACAATGCAATAATTTTTTTGCGATTCATTATAAACCAAATTTCGTACGCTCTACAATAACCACTCAAACACAAACTGAACTTGTAATTGAAAAAACGTGCGTTGAGTGCGAGCGCGTTGCTTCACCCAACTTTTTTCGTCCGACGGAAATCTGATTGCGTGAAAGGAGTCTAGTGTGAAAGCAGGTGCAGGCGCGGATTTAGGGGGGGTGCGGGGGGTGCGACCGCACCCCCCATGAAGTATCTCGTCTAAATTATTTTTAAATAGCAGTTTCCACCGAGTTCAAAGTAAAAAAAATTTGAAATTTCATTAATAATTGGAAGATATATTTTTTATTTGATATCAATATCGATGGGAAATCAGCAAACAAAACTAAGCTTTTTCTGATATTTTTCATGCCTCATTAATACAGATTTTTAAGCCACCTAACCGAGTTCCTTATTTCATTACCCGTAGAAGGAATGGGCTTGAGACTTGACGAGTAGATCGGGATTGTAATGACCTGCAATGTACCGGTCAACGAATCTTTACACCTGGTGTGATTCTCAAATTAAAAAATTTCTCACAATACCATTAAAAAATTTCTCAATTTCAGCACGATTTTCTCATTTGGGAGTATAGAGTATGAGATGGGACCAAAGACTGACAAGTTTTTGATTGCAATTAGCATTCTGTAGGTTTACTTCTTGATCAAAGGTCAATTAATTATAAAGGTTTAATATCGGGGTGCCATCGCACCCCCTAAACTTCATTCTATGTACAAAAAATCGTGCACTAAAATAACTTTTGAAAAAACCTGTGATTATAATTGGAAAATAAAATGCCTAATTCGTAATTAAGAAAATTTCTTTGATCAAATCGGTATATAGCATTATTACAATTCTACAGAATATTGTAAGAACTTACAGTTCCGATAAAGACGCTATCACTAAATTAGGACCAGGAAGTTTCCCTTCGTTCTCTTCAAAAAATCTTAAAACAGCTCAGGGAAGGGGGGAAAAATGACCCCTTCTTTGGGTGACCTTGAAACTAAGGACACAGACAAAGCAATAAAACTTGAGGGGTCATACTATCCCTTCCCTTGCACGTGACATTGCACCATTCACATGTGCTTTGAAAATTACTAAAAAGCCTCGACTCTGAGGTGGAAGTGATGGAATGGTCTTTCTTGCTTGAGTTGGAGTGTGCTTGCGATGTCTAGACCTAGATTGTTTGTTTCTTCGATTGGTATGGCAGTGCAAGATAATTGACAGTAATATATAACCATGATAAGATATTTTTAGTGTTACTATTTATTTTACAAAATGTAATATCATTAACATTTTGTTTTAGTTTAGGCATTTGCTTTTTTTTTTCTAAATATGTTTGAATATTTCATTTTTGACCGAATGATCAGAAGTAGTGATTTATCCCACATTCTCATATTTGGTATTTTGTACAATCATCAACTTAACTCTCAATTCAATACCATCAGTATATGAATAGATTATAATAAAATATTCAATTCTTATAAAAATAAACTGATTTTACTGGATTAACCCATTGTATATGCACCCTTTCATATGCAAAATCATAAAATTCTTTTGATAATGTCAATCAAAATTACTTTCTTAAATTATAAAAATGTAATTTATCCTTAACAGTTTAAAGTGAGTTCCAAAGAGTTTTTAGCTTTTTTTTCTTCAAAAAAACAAATATTGAGGATCCTAGCCAAACAAGTTTTTAAATATTGCTATGCTCCAATCTCTCTCTCAAGATTCATACTCGCCTACCATGCGAAATGTCACCGGATCGAGCAATATTTGGTGCTCTGTAGTCTGTTTTCAGATTGAGTAAACACTCTAGAAATTTTGACTAGTAATCTGACGTCGATTGTTGAGCTATTTCTTGATAGTTTTCCGAGGTTTCTCTTATTTAAGATGCAAATGAAGTCCATTTTCCCCTTGAAATACCATCTGGCATATGTTCCCTGCTTTGTAAACAAATTAATCTGAATCTAAAGTTGTCCCGGTGCATTGCATTATCTTGTAGTTATATTCTGTATTATTCTTGATTCTATATAAGTCTCCCCCCCCCCCTATTTTTAATATGAAGATTTGTGTGTTGACGGTTTAAGATGGGCTTTGAGTACATTTTCTTAATTTAAGTTCTCTGTAAATCATATTTGTAAGAGAAAGCATACATCAGTTATGTTAAGCCAATCTCAAAACTTATATTAAAGTACAGGTTGGGTATAGTTAAAATCCATCTATTTAGAGCATTTTTGGTAACTTTAAGGTAAAAAGAGCTTATATGGCTGTTAGCTTTACATGCTATTCCTTATAAATTAAATATTAAAACAAAATGAAATCACTCCAATGAAGTTTTAAATATATTGTTGTTCTTGAAGCGTAATTATCAAAATTCCCAACACTTATTTCTTTAAGTTTTCATTTGAAAATTTTTATGATAATGTTTATAAAATGTTTCCAGATTTTCCCAGCAGTACTAATACAAAATTTCAAAATTATTTACTAATTTCTACAGACTCCGGACTGATCTAAACAACACCAGTTTAACTATGGTCCGCCTTCACATAAAAAACTTTCGATGCTGTCATAAATAAAGCACACATACCGTTTGATATTAGCAATCTTCTAACCAAATTAGAATCATATTAAAATTTTAAAAGAAATTTATTCTGGATTAATATAGAAAATCTTTGTAGATTTTGATACTAATATTGTTGATGCGTATTTAACCAATAAAAAGAAAAGAAAGTTTACATGATAAATAAGAAAAAAAAAATCTTGTAAGAGCCATAGTAAAAACTATCTTGTATTCGAATATAATTTTTTTATTAAAAAACTGTACACACACATTGAGGTGAATGGACTCACTCTTTTTTTTTTTACTCTAAAGTTCAAATATATATTAATTTAGTTAAACAAAGTCTTAGTGCATCAATATGTATAGTGTTAAGGTAACTAAACCTTAATTAGATTTTTTTTTTTTTTTTAATTTTATTTCTTATTTTACAAAATGTGATATTTCAGTAACAATTTTGTTAATATATTTTTTTTTTCCGAATTTTTTTTAAATATTTCATTTTTGTCCGAATGATTCAAAGTATTTCATTCTCATAAAAATTAACTGATTTTGCTGGAATAAGCATTGTATCTGCACCCTTTCATATGCAAAATCATAAAAACCCTTTAACAATATCAAACAAAATTACTTTCTTAAATTATAAAAAAGTCATTTATCCTCAACAGTTTAAAGCGAGCTCCATGTTGTTATGTACTTCTTTTCAAAATATTGAGAATCATAGTCAAACACGCTTTTACTTTCAATTACCCATATGTTTACATAAGGCAATGAAAGTGTACAGCAGTCAGTAAAAAAAAAAAATCGACCCCCCCCCCCCCTCCCTTACCATTTTCTTAAGTTTTGAAAGATACTGATTCCAAAAAAGTAGTCTAGTTAAAATGTCCATGTGGTAAGCATAACTCCTAAACGAATTGACGTACAGTATTCAAATTTGGTGTACGGATTAGTGGGAGCCATGGGACCTACGATTAAGGTTGCGCATTCGCATAAGGGTGAAATCAAGAATCTAATGCCTCTTAAGGAGTTTTAATCGTCCCCACATCCGGAATTCCCGAAGAAATCTGATAAAAGCGTAAAAATTTGAAAAACGTGTGTCTTTAACACAGAGCTCTTTGCCCTTGAGCATCGTCCATCAACGATTGATATTTTTCTGTTTTTCGCACAAGAAAGGACAGTGTAATGTCTATTGAATATCATCACCAATTTCACCGTTTTGGAGTTTTTTCTTATCCCATGTAAAAATTATTGCCAAAAATATTGCCAAATTCTCCATTTTCATTTAAATGAAGAAAAATATGAAAACAGTAAATCATACCATATCAAATTTGAATACAATGATAAATATTATAGTGTACAGTTATAGTGTATAGTCTCAAGTTTATGTAACTTATATTTTAATTTACTAATGTGATGTCAAACTGAGTTGAAAAGCCTTATTTAACTTCGGAAATTATTAAAACCTTATAAATAAAGAGTTTTGCGTACCTGCAGTGTTGTCTAAAAATGTGAAAGATCTGCCGTCTTTTTCTGCACTAAATGATTTATGATGTTGAATATATTGGTAAATTAACTTGTATAAAAAAGTTGAATTTTCAGGGTTGTTGAACTTTTTACACTTCACCTGAACTGCATAAGATTTTTTTTTTTGCGCTCTTAAATACTTTCCTCTAATAAAAAATACTAAATATTTATAATTTTATTTTGTATTACATTTTCGGGGTAATTTTTTGTATGGGGTGCAAAAGAGGATAGTTAAACCCTCTAATTTTTATCTTTCATTGAACCCTTGATGATACCCCTCCCCCCTGTCCCCCAAGTTGACAAACTATCACCGCCACTGTAAACACTCATGGTCATAATCGCACCCCCCTTGATTGACCTCTAAATCCGCCCCTGAGCAGGTGCTACCGAAATTGTCTTCCTATTTTTTGTTGATCGACAAAAGTAGGAAGACGAAATTCTTTTAGTGGGGTGAAGAAGTGAATTGCTCCTTTCACATTATCCGACAGAGTCAAAAAGTCGGAAGAACGCGTGTTTGCAGCCGTCGGGTGCCACTGAAACGTCCGGCGTCAGACCGTCTGCGGATGATTCAGTAGACCACGTAACCAAATGGGCGCTTGCACATTAGCCGACTTATGTCGGATGACGAGTTGGCCTTGAGTCACTGAAATTGCATTTTGATTACTTATTAGTTTGCTTATTCATCAATTATTAATAAATAAGAAATACCAATAACTTTTACATAATTACGCACATAAAAACAGACTAATTCTTTTTAATAAATTAATAGAAGATATTGATTTGGAAGTTTTGATTACGCTGTTTGAAGCCGGACATGTGATGTGGGACAAATTTCTTGACGCCAACAAAGAGAGAAATGCTACGAAAGATGCTTGACATGAAGTTTGCGTTGAACTATACCCTAAATTTAATGCTTTTGATGTCAATAATAAAAATGTGTTTGGCAGACAATATTGATTTTGGTATAACTTACTAATTATATGTTAATTCATTATTTAAAAAAATTGACCACATTGAGTTTATTTTTCTTTCAATTTCCAACGTCTTAACATATTTCACGAGTGCAGTACAAGTAAATAGAGAGTGTAAATGACTGGACTGTCCCCCCCCCCCCCTACATTTTTAAACTTGAATAAAATAAGATTCGAAATAGGAATGTACCTTAATTTTTATGCCGACCAAACGGTATAGTGGTTAGCGAGCTGGCTTCTAGACCGCGAGGTTGCGGATTCGAGTTACATGTTAGGCATGGGTGTTTGTAAATGTATGTTGGCTTGTCTAATGACGAATGTTTCGGCGCATTATAGCCCTCGTGTTGCTGACGGTGCCAGATAATCTGAATACAACCAACCTTAATTTTTATCTCAAAATTGTGTTTTAGTATTTAAGTTCACTATGGGTCGGTCTTTTAATGGACATCCTCTACGAATACAGCATATTATATGTATATTATATTTATATTATACTATAACACTGCTACTATTTATATTTACCTCAAAGTAATAGCCAGCATCTCAATTGTTTGTATGCAATTCCTAAATTGTGTGTTTTGGCGCTGAAGGACATCCTTGAGTTTTTCATGTAACCCTGCGTTCAGGGCCGTCGCTAAGAATTTCGTTTGGGGGGGCGTTAGACATAATTTTGCCGACTAAAATCAAGACAAGTACGGTGTAAATGTAGAAACTATCCATTAAGGTGTTATTCTATTATTAATTAAATTTTATTAATGCATAATTTTTTTAATTAATATATAATTATTTGTTGATTAATGCGTGATTAATTCTTAATGAGTAAATAAATAATCGTTAATTTTTTTTATTTAATTGTGAATTATTTTATTTAATGTGTAATTAATTTTAATTAGTGTTTTTAATATTTTATGACATTTTATTAATACGTAATTAATGTCATATTTTAAGTAAATTCTCATCACATTTTAGTTAACAAATTCAATTAATTTTTCTTTTTTGTTTAATAAATAACCCTTTCTTTCCCGAACAAAGGGGTTAATTTTTCGAAGTGCTTTTTTGGGGGGAAGGGAGGCATTTATCATTTGCAGATAGAATGCATTCTCACAATCTTGAACCAATTCAGTAACACATGAGCAGTACAAAGGCTCCATTTCAATGCAATTTTTTTTTAATTTTCAAATTGCAGTTTCGAAGAAATTAATTAAACGTGTAAAAGTTTCGTACGAGTTCACTACAACACAGAATAAAATAAATGAAAAATATTGATCACACAGGTGACTCTAATTTAGAATTGTAAAAAAAGTTAAACAAATTCTGGAAAAATTCTTCAGTGTAAAATCTTGGCAGATTATTGCTAAATCACAAAATACTGCGATTTTTATGATAGAGACAACGTCAGGGACATGCACTTACACTCCCTCCTGCCTTTCGAAAATTAAAGTAATGTGGAAGAAGTAATTCACGAGAACAAAATATATAGGTAGTAAATTATCAATTCGAGAAAAAAATTATGTACAGCTATTAACTAACATCAAATTAGGGAGTCCAATTCCCATTTTCGAAAAATCTAGGATTAAACAAAGACTTTTGCCGCCTTATCCCTCCCTGTTAGCGATCTGCACCTCCCTGCAAATAATCCTGTCGGCGCTCATGGACAATATAATTGCACTTCAAAATACAATAATTACTAAAAACGTTTTGTTAATTTTTAAATACTTTTTAACATACTTTCCTAACCAAAAAATAAAAGAGGATTTTACTTTTCTTGAAAAGTATATTAATAGTAAAACTTAAATTTTTTTTAGCAATTTAACACAGAAATTTACTTCTTAAAAATAGTTACTTCGTGTTCATATCTTTTATCAAAACTGCTGGGTTGATTTTAATGATTTTTTGAGGTTTTTCAGCAATAATTTCTGTAAATATTACTCGTTTTATTAATAATAATTATTTGTTTCAGAAGGAAAGTATAATGCTAATTTTCTCTAAGCAGGACTAAAAATGAAATGTATTACTTTAGCATTAAACCAAACTATAATATTATTTATATGTAAAAAAAATAATTAAAAAAAAAATAATATACATAAACCTCTTTCCTAATGAAGCAGAAATCAAGTTTTATAAAGTAAATTATTCTCAACTAACTCACTACCTTATGAACTTCGAATTTAGAAGCAAAATATTCAGCTCAATAAAAAAGCAAACCATAATTTTCGGCACAAAAATCAAAACTAAGTAAGGAATAGTATACCCGCGAAATTTTTTTTTTTTTTTGGAAAGAGAGAGGGGGCTATTTAAATCGCCAATGTTATTATCTTGAGGAAGGAGAAGTTGCGCATATGATCTTCTGAAGAAGAGAAACGTCACAGTCACCAAAAGATTACTAAAAAAAAAACCCATTTCCCTTTCCCACCGTTAAAGGTTATGATCCTAATGTGAGATCTACTGATCCAATTTGAAATATTTTTAAAGGTATTTTAACCAATCTAACTTATCTGAAACACGATGTCTTTCCGATGTTTCATGTATAAAGTGGTGAAATCTAGGATAGGTGTGGAAAGAGGGTACTCACTACTTCTAATAGACCGAAACCTGGTTGTAAGTCGGACAACGTCAGGCCGCAGCTATTTGACTACAGGAAACGTCAAGAAATTTAGATAGTATTATAACAAACCTTTCACTACTTTTCCAATGGTTATTTTGTTGCAATAAATGCGACATTGCCTTCCAATTTACATGGCATGTATTATTTGGGTAATACATTTGTGGCTGTCTCGTGTACAAGTGACAGATACAACACCTAGGCACTAATGGTCACTTTTGCCTAGTGGTTAGCCAGCCTGTCTTCTGATCTAGAGAGTCCCGGGTTCGATTCCTCGTTAGCGCACACCGCTTCATTGGTGATCCGAATATTCAAACATTTCAGTGGCACCATCTACTGCACGACCTCCGCACTACCACCTCAGCATCTCTAGCGACTCACTGTCACACGCAACGCACTCAACCCACACTAAACTCAATCACTCAACTCAATCGTTCACCCCTTCGCAACTCACTGGGAAGGAGCTATGTGGTGGTCTCGTGTACAAATGACAGATACAACACTTAGGCACTAGTGATCACTTTTGCCTAGTGGTTAGAGCGCCTGTCTTCTGATCTAGGAGTCCCATGTTCGACTCTCCATTACCAAAAAACCGTTACACATTTTTAATAGAAGAAGTACTATATAACATCATTTAAAGAATTCTACTTGACATTAATTGCAATAATTTGGCAAAATGTAATAGAAATATATTTCAACAGAATTGTACGCTACTTCCATTTCACTCAACTTCTCGTTCGTAATAAGTAAAAACTAGGGGTGTGGAACATCGCACAACTTTCAGTTGCACTATAATACTGACGTGGATTTGTGTCATCTACAGTATTTATATTTTCATCATGCATTTAGAATAAATGACCAGTTTGGAGGTAATTTTTGTATGGGTGTAAAATAATAATAATAATAATGGTGCTGAGAGGAGAAGAAAAAACTATCGTTGATGAGGTATGGGACTTACTCAAGGAAAGAGAACTCTGTTTTGAAGGCATTCATTTTTCAACTTTTTCGCCATTAAAAAATTTTTACAAAAATTTCGGAGGTGAGGATGTTTAGAACACCTTAAGAGGCATTACCACGGTGATTTTTATCAAAATCGTTAGAGCCGTTTTTTTGCAATCATTGAAAGCCATGATTTTTTCAATGGCAACTACCTTATGCGCATGCGCGATTTTAACGAAAATCTTAATGGTAAGTCCCATGGCCGCCACTAACCCTCATACCAGATTTGAACATCGTAGGTCAATTTGTTCGGGAGTTATGCTGACCACAGACACACACATTTTTCTGGATCACTTTTTTGAAATTAGGATGTTCAAAACGTGAAGAAATGCAAAAAAAAAAAAAAAAAAAAAAAAAAAAAAAATCGATTTTTTTTTTTTTTTTTTTTTTTTTTACCGAATGTTATATTTTCATTACCCTATGTAAATATACATATGGGTAATTGAAAGTAATAAACCTCGTTGAATAACCTTATAAAATGTATTTTTTATCTTTACCAAAGAATAAGCAAGTTTTTTTCGAAATTGAAACTTCTCGCCAGACCAGTGTTGTACATAAGGTATGTATTTGATAAAAGAGGGCTCATTTTCCGGATGTTAAAATTTAGATGTTTTGAAATTTTCTGTAAGACTTTCAATTCATATGATGTATAATACATACTTTATGTAAATGACGTTTAATAGGCATATCATGGTTTTTGAGGCGTTACCTGATGAACTAAAAATATGTCATCTACTGTAACCCATTAGAGTTATCTATTAATTGGAAGAATATTGTCAGTTTCTTCCTGAGGATATGGTGTGTACTTATCAGGTGACTGAATTAAAAAACTTACGACAGTCGACTTGACGATTTATTCAATTGAATGTTCTGATCTTGAAGGAAAATTATTCATTCTGAAGAGAATTTGTGGAAATTGATATTTGTGCAACAGTACGGGGTACGGAAGTTATGTTCATATTTAATTTTATTTAGAAGCTGTTAGTGACGATATCATCTTAAATGTTCCTGCAAAAAAAGAATATACTTACTCCAAATTAAAATTGCCGACCGCCAACTTGGGCTGAATTGTGATCAGGATTTTTAAATACTATTGACGATTTTAATTATTTATATTTTTGTCTATTCAATATGTTTTAAAACATCCATCACTTGGCACTTTTAAAGGAATAGATGAAATTTTGGAAATTTGCCGAGTGCCGTCTTTCTTTTCTAAAAACTTTGGCGGGGTGAAATAATGAAGATATCTATGATTTGTGTTCGCACGATACCTATTATATGTAGGCGGTGGAAAAGACACCTACTCCCTTATAATAGACTTCTTGTGTAAAAATGCCGATTCGTTAAACTCGGGTCGGTATTTTTAATATTTCTGTTCGACATTTTTTTTTATTTTTTTTTATTCAATTCGATTTTGTTGTGGATCTACTATAAAAAAAAAGGCTCAGTAATATTTTGAAAATTTGCCGACTGTTCAACTTTCTAAAACTTTGGGGGGGCGAGACGCTCCCTACGCCACCCGTTAGCGTCGTCCCTGCCTGCGTTACTTAGCTTACTTAGTTGTACTTCACTTAGTTGTAGCTTACGCGGCCCGCAACAGATTTTTATGTGGCCCGTCGACAGCACAGGGGATTAAAAAATAAAATTTCACTTTGTGGACTTCTTTTTACATAACTGTAAATTTCAGCAAGATGGTTTTCATGAAGAATAAATTACAGGAATAACTTAACTGAATCTCATTTGGCCAATTTATTAAGACTGACTGCTACAAATACTGCAACAGACCCTCCCCCCCCCCCCATCTTCTCTATTATAAAATAAACTGATCGATTTCGATCACCATCGTCTCACAATTGATATTGGTTAAAACAGAGTGAGTAAACTGGAAGCACAGTTTAAATACTTTTAGTTTAAAAGTTAAACTAAGTCCCATTGTTACTTTGGAACAAAGGATTCACTTCTTTTTTAGACTTTAAATTACTAATAATGATAATAATTATTTTTTAATTATTTGAAAAAAATAATTAATTACTGATTGCTATTTTATTAAGATAACAAAAAAAAAATCAATATTTTTTTTCAGTTGTCAGAAATGCTATATAATGTTAAATCGATAATAATTAAAAAATACATATATATTGGTGTATCCGGACCGCGAAAAGCTTCAACCTAAATCTATACGACTCGCCTCTAATAGTTAGGCAAACGCTGATGTAGCTCATCAAAGAAGGCAATAGACATTCGAAAATAATTGAAAAACTTTTATCATTTACGTGAAAATGACTTATTTTCCTCTTCTCGTAAATCCTCAAACAAAGAATAAAATAAACCCACTTCCTCTCTTCTTTCATTGATAGGATGCACCCAAACACGTCGTTTACCTTATTGCCTCTTTCAGCGGCGATTATAAAACCATAATGCAATAATTTTTTATTTTTTTTGTGATTCATTGTAAATTAAATTTCGTATAATAACCACTCAAACACAAACTGAACTTGTAATGGAAAAAACGTGCATATAGTGGGAACGCTTTGCTTCACTCAACTTTTTTCGTCCGACGGAAATCGAATAGTGTGAAAGGAGTCTAGTGTGAAAGCAGGTGCTACGGAAATTGTCTTCCTACTTTTGCGGATCGACAAAAGTCGGATAATGTGAAAGGAGCCTAAAGGATTGAAATGTGCCATTCACTGATTTAAAAGAATGTAGTCAATTTAAAAAAGTCGACTTATCTTCTTTTAAAGGAATTACACTTTCCGAAGAAGATTGTATTGCCATTACTAATTTACAGTGCCGGTTATTGTGACCATTCCATTGCGAAATTCAGCAAATGTTCTAGCTCTAAAAATATTTTAACACTTGAAAACATCGATGAGGCTTTTGATTTTCTTGACAGCGATAAGAATATTATATTTTGAATCTGGGGGGGGGGGGGATAAAGATGGTTTATGCTATCCAAAACTTGAGGTTTTGAATGTTATTTTGTATTTATATGCTGTAATTCAAAAGTTCATTTCTGTGATATATGAGAAGTTGTTTTAGAATTTTTGAAGGTTAGAGATTACTTTCAACAAGTTTAACTTTAGATATTATTAATGGTAAAGAAATATATAACATTCCGCATGAATGTAAAGAACATAATATTAAATATATTGTAGAAAGTATTCGAAGGGATGCTGCAAACATTTACCAAAATAGTTATTGTAGGCAACGAAATGACAACCTGTTAAAAGAAAAAAAATTGTTGAAGCAAAAAAAATGTGTTGAAAATAAAAAAGAAAACTTCAAATATTAAAATAATTTTGAAGTTAATAAATAGCAACACTAAACTATTTTGCTTTAAAATGTTTTATTGATTGATAATAACTATGATTTGTGAATAAAATAAAAATAGTTTATTTAGATTTGGTATTTTATTTCGGAATAAAATTCAAAATAATAGTTAAACATAAATATTAAAAAAAAATGTCAATTATCTCTGTCCATAAAAAAGAAATGTTTTCTAATTGCTCTCCTATTCAAATTAACTAGCAAAACTAAGAAAAGGATTAATCCTATGCTACCAATGCGTAGGACGATTGACTACTCTATGTGACGTCACGCAGTCAGTGCGGAGGCTTTCTTATATAGGAGGTGTTGCTTATATAGGAGTCAAACCTTCTTGAGACTTCTAGAGTTAGATATTTAGAGAACTTTCCAGATCGTAGTCGAAAAGTCCTATACATGTACATGGGCACCGAAAATGTCGCCAAATGGTCTCCAAGTTTGGCGACAAAAGTAAGTCTTCAAAACCGTCGCCAACTTGGCTCTATCTCGCCAACATTACCATAATGTTAAATGCCCTGCTCCTTGTAAAACTCGCTTCCCAGCGTTATCTCTGTAAAACTCGTTATCAAGCATCAAGTGTCACATTGCAGGGAAGCCAAGTTAAGACGAACTATTGCACTGCCTTATGCGAGATGTACATAAATTTTCCTATTTACAAAATTAACACTACGAAATATTTACAAATATACAAAAATTAGTAACATTATTGACCTATATTTTTTTTGTAAAAATCCTACTTATTCTTATTTGGTCACTTTGACCCCTGATGGCAGTGTTTGTTTTTTTAATTTTTTTATTAATGTAATAATTATTACCAGAAATATCATCAAGCTGGCAATTTTTTCTTTTATGTATAGAAAATAAGAAAACAAAAATAGTAAATTACACTAATTAATCCATGTCAAACTTAAATGCTGTGACCAGTATTAAAGAGTATTTGAAAGTTGGTAAAGTTCCACACTTCTAGTCTTTTAATTTTTATGGTCAAGTGTGACGTTATTGCGTAGTAAATATGTGGTGCGGAGATTACTCAGAGACATTAGTCATGTGATGGCAAAGTGATAAGATTATATTGTATTTGGCGATGTTTAAAACCGAATTTATGTGAATAAAATGTAATTAAGCAGTTTGGAAAATAAGTATTTTGACTTAATATGTGAGTAGTTGAAAACTTTGGTAAATTTTTAAGGGATGGTCATTTAATGAGAAAGGTTAATGGAAAGCAGGGCTCGACTGCAGTGTTAAGTTAGAAACTCTACAAAAAGAATTGATATCTTTCCGAAAAAACAACTAAACGTTGTAAAAAAAAACCGCCATGTCAGCCAGAAAAAGTTATAAAATCTAATGTTTGCCGCCAAGCGGCCGCGTTTAGTTTCTATGGGGTACTTGTACACAATGTACGAATAGAGTACTTGTACATAGGCAATCAGTACTTGGAAGGCTAGAGTTTTTATAAAATTAATCTCAATTCAGTGCAAAGTAGCTGAAGCAAATGAAATGAGATTAATCCGAAATAACACTAGCCTGCCAAGTTCTGACTGCCTTTGTACAGTACCCCAAAAAAAAACACAGAACGATGGCTGTATCTTCGGTTCTAATTATCGTAGAATCTTACGGTTTGCACCAAAATGTTTTGCATGCGATTTTCTATATATCTGATGCAATTTTTTTTCTTGAGGGACCGTTTACTAAGTAAAAGTAACACTATCTTCAAAAATTTCAATACGAACCCTTGTTTTTTATCATTTCATTCGATTCAGAATACATCATTTACTTTATATACCAAATTTCAAAGAATTATGTTGAAAAACATGTCACTTATGAGCGAAAATGTTTCGACCATTTTTTGACCGATCTTCAGGGAGAATTTCCATAAAACGAAAGGTATTTTTAAGATCCTACTTGCCTACTTCACAGCGGGAGAAATCGAACGGTCAGTGAGGCGTTTCACGACGTTATAAAATACAAATATTCTAAAATTGCATAGAAACTACTTGGGTTTATAGTGACATGTTTAAGATTAATACAAAAATAGCAAGTAAACGCAAAAGTAACATAATTTATTTACAACGTTAAAGATGTGCATTCTTCACACGAAATAAATAAAATATCGAAAACTGTAATTGCAGAAGTATAACGTATACTACTGATAATTAGAAAATTAATAAATATAAAATGCAGGCATTAGTAAACAGTATTCAGCAAAGCGTGATTATTTTACAGAAACATTTCACTGTAAACACAAATGTAACTTGATCGTTGAAATTATTTATAAAATGAAAAAATCACCTGATTCAGTAAAATTTTTAAAGGATAACTTATTGAAATTGCTTAAAAAATGTGGTTTTAAATAAATGTAATTTAAGGAAGTAAATTTTTTTTTGAAAAAAGGACACTGTTGAAAACAACACATAACATATGTTCTACGATTCCAAACACGTTAGACAGATTAAAAATATACATACAAAAAATAAAACTGCTTTGTTTGTATAAAATAATATTTTTTTTTTGTAATCTCAAGAAATTCTGTTCCGATTCACCCCGCTGTTCCTATTCTCCCCATTTTTCGATTATTGAACGTTGTGTGATTTTCCACACCTCTAGTTTACCTTGAATTAAACTTTGATAGTTTTCAAAAGTCGTCTACTATACGGTCCCTTAAAGTGAGCGTTTTTTACATTTTCGCTAAAAAATCGAGAACTAAAAGTCAAAATGAAAAGAAAAAAATTATGGTGGGGTTTCAGACCATGGCGAATCTAATGAAAGCAAAAAAATATATGTTTCTATTAAAAAAAAAAATTAAAATTGTTTTATTAATTAATAATTATTAAAAAAGAAATTGATGCAAAAGTTGATTGCGATATATGTTTGGCCATTTACAAACTATCTTTTGAAAAAAAAAATACTGAAATATATCAATTATTTAAGTATTTATGGCCAAAAAACCAACTTTTTTATTTAACATTATAGCCGTGATGTCGATGAGATAACAAACTTGTAAATGGTTAAGTGTTTACGATTGTAATAATACGAAACGGTTTAAAGAAACAACTTTATTAATTAATACGCCATTCTACAAAACTCAAACTGCTATCTTAAAATCTATAGAACACAACTACAAAGGTAAAGCGCGAGGATATCTAGTTGTGACGGCACGAGGATATATTCATCCAGCTAGAGATGCACGAGGATATATTTATTCTGCTACAGACTCCCCCTCTGGGTCCGAAGTCGTCCCGACCAGGAGCCAGACACAGAAATGTTCTTGTGATCTTATTTTGGTGAAGGTGAATCTGGGATTGCAGCTTTCTTTTTAGGCCGTCCGCGTTTTCGAAGAGGTACTTCTGGCTGAGAATCTTGACCTTGGTAAGGACACAGTGCTGAACTATGATAAGTACCTAATGGCCCATCAAGATTGTCTTGATTACCCACTTCATATGTTGTTGGAGATCTTTGAGTCAATATTACATATGGTCCGTCTCTTCTCGGCATAAACTTCGATGTTTTTCCATGTTTCTTGTTGCTTAAATGATATGATGTAACCCATACCATATCGCCAGGAACGTAACGAGGTCCTTCTTTTCGAGATTTATCAGCATAGTCTTTTCGACGATCCTGCTGTATCTCTACCCTCTCCCGAATTCCTTTCAATGTCTCAGCAAATCTTTTAAGGTAGGGTGTTATTTCTGGGACAAAGTTATCATTCTGAATGATGGCTCTTAGATCACGAGAAACATCATCAGGAGTCCTCATTTCTCTACCAAAATGTAGGTAAGCAGCAGTCTGTCCTGTACTTTCACATTTCGACGAGTTCATGGTAAACCGAATGGAAGGCAACCGCTCTATCCAAGTGCTGTGGTCATTATCGACCAATATCGCTAGGCGCGGCTTTAGATCCCGGTTTTTTCTTTCGGCTGGATTTGCTTGAGGGTGATAGAAGGGAGTGAGACTCTGTTTTATGTCAAGGAAATACAACAGTTGTTGCATTATAGCGCTTACGAATTGCGCACCATTTTCACTAATGACACGACGGCTGAGCCCATATCGAAGAAAAACTTAATTCAAGAGCGTAAGCGCACACTCTTTTGCTGTGGATGTCTCAAGGGCAAACAGTTCAATCTATCTGGTGGCGCAGTCTTCGACTATGAAAATCCACTTTTTCCCTCCTTCTCCTTCAGGTAATGGACCAAAGAAGTCGATGGAAAGGGTTTCAAACCTTTGGGAATACACAGGTGTTTGTAATAAACCTGAAGGCTTTTGGTTAGAAGCTTTGTATCTACTACAGTCAGGACAATTCTTTACATACTCGGCAATAGTTTTGCGCATTCCAGTCCAATAATATCGAGTAGCTATCCGTTGAAAAGTTCCTTCTATACCATAGTGAGAAGCAGTGGGAGCGTCATGGTGCTCTTTCAACACCAACTCTTGTTCATGGGAGGGAACAACTAACTGAGCATCTTCCGATTCTGAATCTGGAGAGTACTGGTAAAGAATTCCATTATTCATTAGATAACCCCGTCCAGTCCATCTGGAAACATCTGTATCTTGTCCTTCAAAACTTTCAATGATATTCTTTATGTCATCATCTTTCAGCTGTTCAGTTCGTATCTCTGCTGGACGTCGAGTAGGAAATTCGGCAACAACCCTACATAGGTCACAAACTTCTTTGGATTCATCATGGCAAGTTGGACGTGACAGCATGTCAGCCATAACATTACATTTACCCGGAATGTAAGTCCTCTTAACGTTGAATGACTGTAACTGCAAGGCCCATCTGGAAAGTCTTCCAGAAGGAGATTTCAGACTCATGAGCCACTTCGACGGTTGATGGTCAGAAGCAACTGTAACTTCCGATCCATCGATATAGCCTCGAAATTTGTTTAGAGCCCATATGACAGCTAAAGCTTCCCGCTCGGTAGCAGAGTAATATCTCTCAGCAGAGGTCAACAGACGACTTGCATATTCCACAGGGTGCTCGTCCGCACCATGTCCTTGTAAAAGAACAGCTTCAAGGGTGTAACTACTAGCATCTGTTCTCAATACAAAGGGGTTGTCTTCTTGCACTTGTGAAAGCACAGGAGCTGTGATGAGTCGTTGTTTCAATTCTTCAAAGACAGTTTGCTCTTCTTTACCCCATTTCCAAGTAGCATTCTTTTTAGTCAAGTTACTCAATGGTCTGGCTAAATCAGAGAAATTCTTGATAAATCTTCTGTACCAAGAGCAAGACTGCAAGAAAGATTGTAGCTGTTTTACCGTCTTAGGTGGAGGAATGTTCATGACAGAACTTGTCTTCTCTGGATCTACTTCTAATCCGGAGCTTGTGATCCAGTGTCCAAGAAATTTGACTCGTGAACATGCAAAGTTACACTTCTCCCTGTTAGCACATAGTTTGAAAGTCAAAAGTCTCTGAAATACCTTCCGAAGATCAGCCAGATGTTGTTCAAAGGTTTCAGATAAAACGATAATGTCATCTAAGTATGCCAAAGTTAATACATCAGTTAGCCCACTTCGGAAACGATCGGCGAGCCTCTGGAATGTGGCTGGAGCGTTTCGAAGTCCCATAGCCATACGAATGAATCTAAAAGACCCATACGGAGTAACGAATGCTGTTTTATCTCTGTCAGCAGCAGCGACATTAACTTGATAATATCCTGAACGAAGATCAATTGTAGACATGTATGGAGTATGCTTGGCTGCATGAAACAAATCGTCCATTCTTGGCAATGGATAGGAATCAGGAACTGTAATCTCATTCAGCTTCCTGTAGTCAACGCATAGTCGTATGCTTCCATTAGGCTTTGGCACAAGCACGATTGGAGCGGCGTATGGCGACTCACATTCTTCAATAACTCCTTCTGTCAATAATCGATCCAGTTCTTTTAGAAGAATATCTTTCTTTGGTGGAGGAATCCTATATGGAGGTACGGCTACTGGTGCATGTGTACCGGTATCAATGTGATGTTCTATAAAAGGAGTGGCTTCTCCCCCTGGACGAAACACATCATCGAAATCCTTCAATACAGAATTCAAAGCGTCTCTTTGCTCTCCGGTCAATTGCCGACCCTCTTCGTCACGTAGAGAACACGGATTGATTTTGAAACAAGGTGGAGACGTTAAAGTTGGAACACTCTTTTCAGATGCCAATTCATAACATTCATGGGGTCTGTCATTGTAAAACCATACATGTTCTTTTAGGTTTAAAACAACTCCAGCTTCTTGTAGAAAATCGATGCCCAATAATGTTCAATTTTCTTTTGCATCTGGAAGAACAATCAACTTGATTTGGAACGCTCTTCCTTCAAGTTCAATGGTAACAACAGCAGTGCTTACATTCACCGTAGATTTATGTCCATTAGCCATGCTCATGACTTGTTGTTCAGGTTTGAATTGTACTCCTTGTTCTAAAAGAAGATGATGTAGCATCTCTCCTGCAATACAGTGGCTTGCTCCGCTGTCAGCGCATACGATCCCATATATTCCATTAATTGAGACCTTCAAGTTAGCAACTTGAAAAGGTGCACAGGATTGGAGTTGAATGTTTCCGAAAGAAGCTTCCCCATCATTTCTTGACTTGGTGCAGGTTGGACATTTGGATTTGATAACGCCTGGTGATCCACATCCATAGCACTTAAAAGTATTACCAGGGCCGTCCCTAAGATTTTCGTTTGGGGGGGCGTTAGACATAATTTTGCCGACTAAAATCAAGACAAGTACGGTATAAATGTAGAAACTATCCATTAAGGTGTTATCCTATTATTAATTAAATTTTATTAATGCATAATTTTTTTTAATTAATATATAATTATTTGTTGATTAATGCGTGATTAATTCTTAATGAGTAAATAAATAATCGTTAATTTTTTTTATTTAATTGTGAATTATTTTATTTAATGTGTAATTAATTTTAATTAGTGTTTTTAATATTTTATGACATTTTATTAATACGTAATTAATGTCATATTTTAAGTAAATTCTCATCACATTTTAGTTAACAAATTCAATTAATTTTTCATTTTTGTTTAATAAATAACCCTTTCTTTCCCGAACAAAGGGGTTAATTTTTCGAAGTGCTTTTTTGGGGGGAAGGGAGGCATTTATCATTTGCAGATAGAATGCATTCTCACAATCTTGAACCAATTCAGTAACACATGAGCAGTACAAAGGCTCCATTTCAATGCAATTTTTTTTTAATTTTCAAATTGCAGTTTCGAAGAAATTAATTAAACGTGTAAAAGTTTCGTACGAGTTCACTACAACACAGAATAAAATAAATGAAAAATATTGATCACACAGGTGACTCTAATTTAGAATTGTAAAAAAAGTTAAACAAATTCTGGAAAAATTCTTCAGTGTAAAATCTTGGCAGATTATTGCTAAATCACAAAATACTGCGATTTTTATGATAGAGACAACGTCAGGGACATGCACTTACACTCCCTCCTGCCTTTCGAAAATTAAAGTAATGTGGAAGAAGTAATTCACGAGAACAAAATATGTAGGTAGTAAATTATCAATTCGAGCAAAAAATTATGTACAGCTATTAACTAACATCAAATTAGGGAGTCCAATTCCCATTTTCGAAAAATCTAGGATTAAACAAAGACTTTTGCCGCCTTATCCCTCCCTGTTAGCGATCTGCACCTCCCTGCAAATAATCCTGTCGGCGCTCATGGACAATATAATTGCATTTCAAAATACAATAATTACTAAAAACGTTTTGTTGATTTTTAAATACTTTTTAACATATTTTCCTAACCAAAAAATAAAAGAGGATTTTACTTTTCTTGAAAAGTATATTAATAGTAAAACTTAAATTTTTTTTAGCAATTTAACACAGAAATTTACTTCTTAAAAATAGTTACTTCGTGTTCATATCTTTTACCAAAACTGCTGGATTGATATTAATGATTTTTTGAGGTTTTTCAGCAATAATTTCTGTAAATATTACTCGTTTTATTAATAATAATTATTTGTTTCAGAAAGAAAGTATAATGCTAATTTTCTCTAAGCAGGACTAAAAATGAAATGTATTACTTTAGCATTAAACCAAACTATAATATTATTTATATGTAAAAAAAATAATTAAAAAAAAATAATATACATAAACCTCTTTCCTAATGAAGCAGAAATCAAGTTTTATAAAGTAAATTATTCTCAACTAACTCACTACCTTTATGAACTTCGAATTTAGAAGCAAAATATTCAGCTCAATAAAAAAGCAAACCATAATTTTCGGCACAAAAATCAAAACTAAGTAAGGAATAGTATACCCGCGAAATTTTTTTTTTTTTTTTTTTTTTGGAAAGAGGGAGGAGGCTATTTAAATCGCCAATGTTATTATCTTGAGGAAGGAGAAGTTGCGCATATGATCTTCTGAAGAAGAGAAACGTCACAGTCACCAGGAGATTACTAAAAAAAAAAAACCAATTTCCCTTTCCCACCGTTAAAGGTTATGATCCTAATGTGAGATCTACTGATCCAATTTGAAATATTTTTAAAGGTATTTTAACCAATCTAACTTATCTGAAACACGATGTCTTTCCGATGTTTCATGTATAAAGTGGTGAAATCTAGGATAGGTGTGAAAGAGGGTACTCACTACTTCTAGTAGACCGAAACCTGGTTGTAAGTCGGACAACGTCAGGCCGCAGCTATTTGACTACAGGAAACGTCAAGAAATTTAGATAGTATTATAACAAACCTTTCACTACTTTTCCAATGGTTATTTTGTTGCAATAAATGCGACATTACCTTCCAATTTACATGGCATGTATTATTTCGGTAATACATTTGTGGCTGTCTCGTGTACAAGTGACAGATACAACACCTAGGCACTAATGGTCACTTTTGCCTAGTGGTTAGCCAGCCTGTCTTCTGATCTAGAGAGTCCCGGGTTCGATTCCTCGTTAGCGCACACCGCTTCATTGGTGATCCGAATATTCAAACATTTCAGTGGCACCATCTACTGCACGACCTCCGCACTACCACCTCAGCATCTCTAGCGACTCACTGTCACACGCAACGCTCTCAACCCACACTAAACTCAATCACTCAACTCAATCGTTCACCCCTTCGCAACTCACTGGGAAGGGGCTATGTGGTGGTCTCGTGTACAAATGACAGATACAACACCTAGGCACTAGTGATCACTTTTGCCTAGTGGTTAGAGCGCCTGTCTTCTGATCTAGGAGTCCCATGTTCGACTCTCCATTACCAAAAAACCGTTACACATTTTTAATAGAAGTACTATATAACATCATTTAAAGAATTCTACTTGACATTAATTGCAATAATTTGGCAAAATGTAATAGAAATATATTTCAACAGAATTGTACGCTACTTCCATTTCACTCAACTTCTCGTTCGTAATAAGTAAAAACTAGGGGTGTGGAACATCGCACAACTTTCAGTTGCACTATAATACTGACGTGGATTTGTGTCATCTACAGTATTTATATTTTCATCATGCATTTAGAATAAATGACCAGTTTGGAGGTAATTCTTGTATGCGTCTAAAATAATAATAATAATAATGGTGCTGAGAGGAGAAGAAAAAACTATCGTTGATGAGGTATGCTCAAGGAAAGAGAACTCTGTTTTGAAGGCATTCATTTTTCAACTTTTTCGCCATTAAAAAATTTTTACGAAAATTTCGGAGGTGAGGATGTTTAGAACACCTTAAGAGGCATTACCACGGTGATTTTTATCAAAATCGTTAGAGCCGTTTTTTTGCAATCATTGAAAAACATGATTTTTTCAATGGCTGCTACCTTATGCGCATGCGCGATTTTAACGAAAATCTTAATGGTAAGTCCCATGGCCGCCACTAACCCTCATACCAAATTTTAACATCGTAGGTCAATTTGTTCGGGAGTTATGCTGACCACAGACACACACATTTTTCTGGATCACTTTTTTGAAATCAGGATGTTCAAAACGTGAAGAAATGCCAAAAAAAAAGCGATTTTTTTTTTTTTTTTACCGAATGTTATATTTTCATTACCCTATGTAAATATACATATGGGTAATTGAAAGTAATAAACCTCGTTGAATAACCTTATAAAATGTATTTTTTATCTTTACCAAAAAATAAGCAAGTTTTTTTCGAAATTGAAACTTCTCGCCAGACCAGTGTTGTACATAAGGTATGTATTTGATAAAAGAGGGCTCATTTTCCGGATGTTAAAATTTAGATGTTTTGAAATTTTCTGTAAGACTTTCAATTCATATGACGTACAATACATACTTTATGTAAATGATGTTTAATAGGCATATCATGGTTTTTGAGGCATTACCTGATGAACTAAAAATATGTCATCTACTGTAACCCATTAGAGTTATCTTTTAATTGGAAGAATATTGTCAGTTTCTTCCTGAGGATATGGTGTGCACTTATCAGGTGACTGAATTAAAAAACTTACGACAGTCGACTTGACGATTTATTCAATTGAATGTTCTGATCTTGAAGGAAAATTATTCATTCTGAAGAGAATTTGTGGAAATTGATATTTGTGCAACAGTACGGGGTACGGAAGTTATGTTCATATTTAATTTTATTTAGAAGCTGTTAGTGAGGATATCATCTTAAATGTTCCTGCAAAAAAAGAATATACTTACTCCAATTTAAAATTGCCGACCGCCAACTTGGGCTGAATTGTGATCAGGATTTTTAAATACTATTGACGATTTTAATTATTTATATTTTTGTCTATTCAATATGTTTTAAAACATCCATCACTTGGCACTTTTAAAGGAATAGATAAAATTTTGGAAATTTGCCGAGTGCCGTCTTTCTTTTCTAAAAACTTTGGCGGGGTGAAATAATGAAGATATCTATGATTTGTGTTCGCACGATACCTATTATATGTAGGCGGTCCATCAATGTAGGCTGTGGAAAAGACACCGACTCCCTTATAATAGACTTCTTGTGTAAAAATGCCGATTCGTTAAACTCGGGTCGGTATTTTTAATATTTCTGTTCGACATTTTTTTTTTTTTTTTCATATTTTTTTATTCAATTCGATTTTGTTGTGGATCTACTATAAAAAAAAAAGGCTCAGTAATATTTTGAAAATTTGCCGACTGTTCAACTTTCTAAAACTTTGGGGGGGGGGGGGGCGAGACGCCCCCTACGCCCCCCGTTCGCGTCGTCCCTGAGTATTACCTTCATCGGTCTTGAACATCGGCTTGTCCTTCTCGTGTCTTCTAGAGTTGTAGTTATTCTTAAAAGACTTTTGTCTGACGGTATCATCGCTAGATTGGAAATGTAGACTCTTGACAGGTTGACCTTTCTTCGTAGTTTTTCGAAGACTGCAGTAAGCATCCAATTTGTCTGCAAGCTCACTTGGAGACACCCATCCAGTCCATTCATCTAAGAAGTGGTCTCTGAAATCCGGAGGAGCTTTTTTCTTGATTTGATCGGAAATTATCAGATCCTTTAAACTGCAAAAATCTTCGATCCTTAACTCACAAAGCCATCCTTCGAAGTAGCTTCTTATTTCAAAATAAAAATCCCGCCAAGTGCTTTCCTGTCTTTTCTTGTGTTGGCAGAAAAGTTGCTTAAACTTTTCAGCAGAAAGTTTGAATCTCTTCAAAAGCATCTGTTTGACATTCGTGTATTCTTGTGACGTTTCTTCTGATTCTCTAGCTATTAATGTAGCCACTTCACTTGGCAGTGATCCGATTAGGTAGGGTACCCAATGTGTTTCAGGGACCTGTAAGAATTTTAGCTGTCTCTCGAATAGATTCAAAAATATTGCCATGTCATCTTCTTTGGGATTATAACTTGGAATAAGCCTCTTTAAATCAATTCTTTGTTGATCATATTCTGTCTGAGGGACATTTGCAGATGGTGAAGCACATTTTTGAATTTCGAACTGTATTCTTAATCTTTCTAGCTCATACTCTTCTTGTCTGCGAGTTTCCTCAATTTCAAGTTCTTCTTTTCTGCGAGCTTTTTCAATTTCAAGTTCTTCTCTTCTTAAACGATCATCTATTATAGTGGTAAACATTTCCTTAACGAATTCAATGTCGTAGTTCCGTGAATTAATTATCAAATTCTTCAGCTCAACTACCTTTAAATCTGGACTCGGATCTTCACCCAATTCTTGTGCCAACAGCTTAAGATCCTCTTTCTTTCCACGCCCCAAAAATGCCATAGCGAGATTCAAATCTTAAATGCACTTCAGAATTAACCGATAAAGACCAGAAAATTTGTTTACTTGAAAAATGATAAACAATACCAGAAACCACACTCGGGAATTCTGAAACAATAACTTCAAATGCGAAAGGAAATATCGCCAAATTCTCTTTATGATCCGGATGATCCAAAACCTTTAATATTCAACTCGGGTCGAGTAAATTGCTTTCAAATTATTCCTCTGGGTGAGTAATAACCGAAAAATTATAAGGTTTAACTTAAAGTAGACTAGATATAACCTCCAACATTCAAATAAAATAACACTTATCTGTTCCTTTCATTTTCATCACCGACACATTGACTCTTCTCTGGGTAGTTTTCGTATGTTTTCGAGCTCCAGGTTTGGGCGCCACTTTATAGCAGTGATGTCGATGAGATAACAAACTTGTAAATGGTTAAGTGTTTACGATTGTAATAATACGAAACGGTTTCAAGAAACAACTTTATTAGTTAATACGCCATTCTCCAAAACTCAAACTGCTATCTTAAAATCTATAGAACACAACTACCAAGGTAAAGCGCGAGGATATCTAGTTGTGACGGCACGAGGATATATTCATCCAGCTAGAGATGCACGAGGAGATATTTATTCTGCTACAACATTAATTTATCATTTTCGTTTTATCATTTAAATTACAAACCATTCATTAGAAAATTACGAATTTTTGTATTTCGCATTCTTTTTTAATGCTGAATCCAAATATGGAATAATATTACGAGGTTGCTATTGAACTTTTTAAAGTTTGGTTCTGTTTTAATATGTAGATGACCCCTCATGATAAAAAAAATTACATATAATTATTAAAAACCTTCCACGATTTACAACGGTACCTTTTGTTTGTTATTTCAACAATTAGAACAAAAGATTTTTTTTTGGGTACTGTACAAGTACCCCATTCGTACATTGTGTACAAGCAAGGCCTATATCCTAAGGAAAATTTACGACTGCTCAAAAGTCCAATTGCTCAACCCCCCTCCCCCTTTCAACCCATACAGCAAATTAATTAGAAAAAACAAAATCCGATAATTTATCCATGGGCGCCCCCAGGAGGGATACTGGATTTTGATAATCAAATTCTTTTAAAAGCTATAAATTAGTAGGAAATAATCAAATGTTATTTTTTAAATATTTTTCGTTGTTATGATGTGCATTAGTAATTGTTTCTATTTAAATTTTCTTGTTTATTTTTTTTAATTGTTGAATATTGCACCTTTGTTAGCGACAATATGGCGCTGGGTGGATTAATATGTAGGAAAAGATTTTGAATTCAATAGTAGAAGTTATACTTTTATCGCTCTCTGAATTGATCTCTCAATTCTCTAAAAGTGTTTTGATTTTGGAGTATTACCCATCAGATATATACCATGAGACCTATTTTCAGAATTAGGTTGATCAATTTGCAAGTTTTATGGAACTTATTCTGTGTATGGGTGAAAACAAAACTTCCACTTTTTTATCACGCAATTTCAAAGTATGTGCATGTGTTCCGCCAGTAGAGTGTAACTCAGTTTTGAAAATTGCAAATAAAAGTAAAGTGGCAAAATTAAGAGGTAAAAACAACGCGGTGTGTAATAAAGATTTACATTTGAAAAGAAAAGTTATATACATAAATATTGAGGAACATTTCTGCAGTTATTACAATTAACAAATTCTAAATTTTTTTTCGGCGACATGGGATTTATTAGAAAAATAATGAGAAAAAGATCAGTAAGCACAATTTGAAAATTATGTTTGAGAGGTAAAGGGCCAGGAGGTCTGAATTATTTCCGGTGTAAAAATTCCTATAAATTTATTGCTTTATTCCTAGAAATGTATTGCTTTTGGAATTGATTGCATTGAGATACTGAGTTCTATTTTAGATTTCCGTTGAGTATTTCGTAGAATGACTAAGGTTTTTGCTCTATTTTTTGTATGTACAAGTTTCTTCCATTGCAGAAAAAAAAATAAAAAAATACTAATATTTTGTGCCTTTTTGCGTATTTTACCAGAGTACATATGCAACGTAAATGGTTGAGAACTAGTTGTTGTGCCTCGTGTTTAATGATATGACTTAACATGAATAGATTTTATTATTTTATAAAATAGAGCAATAGTGAACACTAAAAATTATTTTGTACCACGGATTTCCCCGATTCGAAAAATCACAAACCAGGATTCCGATTAACACCTCAGGCTTATTTCTTTTTTAGTTCAACTTCACTTCCATAAATATACTCTGCGTGAAATTTCAAAAGACCAAGAAAGAAAGAAACTATTTAGAAAAACAGAGGTAAGCTTTAATTTTGAGACTTCCGAAATAAAAAGCACCAGTTTACAATTTTCAATGCTTATCCGTGCAAATATGTTCTGCAAATCGCAAACGATATAAATTTAGAGCTAAAATTTTCCAGTTTTATTCTACAATGGCATACAAGGTACTTTTTAAATGTAATAATTTCGATTAAGTAATGTATGTTGTCACATATGAATTATGAAAAGTTGTCTATCACCTAGTGAAATGGGTCTGCACCCCCCTGCAAATATCTTGGGGGCGCCCATGAATTTATCTCTCTATATATAAGGCAAAGCCATTACTCACTGACTGACTCACTCGCTCACTCATCACAAATTCTCCCACTTCCCACAACTCTGAAAATTGGTACAAATATCAACAATGCTAAACATAGAAAAAGTAAGCTACACGATTAAGCCAAGGGACGATTAACTTAAGGTGCGGAAAAGGGGTAAAACGTTCCAAACGATGGATATTCGAATGTACCACTTCCGACAAAGTCAAAATTTTGAAAATTGGTACAAATACCAACAATGGAACAAATAGAAAAGGTATGCTATTCTGATTTCGATTAACCCACTTTAAGGGGTCGAAAAGGGGTTAAACGTTCCAAACGAGAGGGATATTCGAATGTCCTACTTCCATTTCGTCACAACTCTGAAAACTGGTGCAAATATCAACAAAGACAAACGTAGAAAAAGTAAGCTATTCCGATCGAATAAGCCACTTTAAGGAGTGGTAAAGGGATTAAACGTTCCAAACGAGGGATATTCGAATAATCCACTTCCGACATGGTCACAATTTTTAAAATTGGTACAAATACCAAACATAGAAAAAGTATTGTTACGAATTTTTGTATACGTATTTGTAAATATTTCGTAGTGTTAATTTTGTAAATAGGAAAATTTATGTACATTTCGCATAAGGCAGTGCAATAGTTCGCTTTACTTTGCTTCCCCGCAATGTGTCTTAATGCTTGATAACGAGTTTTACAGAGATAACGCTGGGAAGCGAGTTTTACAAGGAGCAGGGCATTTAACATTATGGCGATCTCGCTAAATTGGTGAGATAGAGCCAAGTTGGCGACTAATTTTTGTCCCCAAATTTGGCGAGAAATCGTCAAATGTCGCCAAATGGTCGTATTTTCGGTCTCCATGTACATGTATAGGACTTTTCGACTACGATCTGGAAAGTTCTCCAAATATCTACCTCTAGAAGTTTCAAGAAGGTTAGACTCCTATATAAGCCCGGCCGTGAGTGGAGTCGCTGAGTTAGTTGACTGAAATTACTGAGTTAGTTGACTGAAATTACTGAGTTAGTTGACTGAAATTACTGAGTTAGTTGAGATACTGACCGAGAGGAGTTACTGACTTGGTTGTCTCAGCGAGCATTCAGCGAGTTCCGAAAGCGAACTGTATTGCATTGTTTTTTGCGGAGATTTAGCAGCTGTGTGTCAAGTTTAACTGATTGTTGTGTATAGAGCTGTATTGAGTCTACTAGAATGAGAAGTTCTGGAGTTGTAAAGGAATCTGTGAAGAGTTATATTGGAATAAATTTCTGCAAGTTTTGATCTGCTTTGGCTTCAAGTCTTTCGAACCCATCCACGCAACATAGAAAACGTAAGCTTTTCCGATTAACCTACTCTAAGGGACGAGAAGGGGTTAAACGTTCCAAACGAGAGATATTCATATGTTCCACTTTCCAACTCTGAAAATTGATGCAAATGTCAACAAACACAAATATGGAAAAGTTAAGCAATTCCGAGCTCGATTAACCCACTTTAAAGGGTTAAACGTTCCAAATACGAATGTCCCACTTCCCACATGGTCAAAATTCTGAAAACTGGTGCAAATATCAACAAAGACAAACATAGAAAAAGTAAGCTATTCCGATCTCGATTAACCCACTTTAAAGGGTGGAAAAGGCATTAAACGTTCCAAACGAGGGACAGTCGAATGTCCCACTTGCCATATGGTCACAGTTCTGAAAATTGGTACAGATGTCAATAAAGACAAACATAGAAAAGTTAAGCTATTCCGAGCTTGATTAACCCACTTTAAAAGATGGAAAAGAGGTTAACTTTTCCAAACTCGAATGTTAAACTTCCCATATGGTCATGCACAACTCTGAAAATTGGTATAAATGTCAATAAAGATAAACATAGAAAAAGATAAGCTATTCCGATCTTTATTAACCCACTTTAAGGGGTGCAAAAGGGATTAAACGTTCAAAAGAGGGATATCCAAATGTTTAGCTTCCAATGTAGTCCAATTCTGATATTTAGTGCAAATGTTAAAAAAAAATAAGTTATTCCAATATCAATTAATGAAATTTTAAAGGATGAAAAGTCGATGCAACATTGAAACTATACGAGGAATATCTTAATGTCTCACTTCCAATACAGCTACAACAGCCTTACTCCTGTGATGTCACAAAATTTAGAGTTAAGAAATATCTTTATTGGTCACAGTTTGTAACTGTGACAGTTGTTTCTGTCAAAACAAAAATAAAGACTATATGTCATAGTCACGATTTCACTTAAAATATTTAAAAATCCATGAAATTCACTATTTTCCCAAGACTTATGGTCCTTTTTTTGCTCAAAATCGTGACTTTCCATGACACAATTTACCCAATGCCTAAATTCATGACATTTCTTGACTTTCCAAATGCGCGGAAACCCTGATGCCTATAATATATCAAAATTTATTAGTGAATTCATGTGGGGAGTATAAGATAAAATAGCAAGCAAATACATGTCTATTAGGGGATTTATTGCCAAGTTTGTTTGCTAAAAATTGTATGTTTGATTTTTTTTCAAAACGAGAATTTGTGAGGCAAGAGCAAGATGTTTTATTTAAAGGAGAGAAGACAAAAGGATGCTATGAAAGCTAACCTTGAAGAGCTTCAGAGTCATTCCTTTACGAAAAAAATTATATAATATTCAATACATTGAAAAACAAGACACAAAAATATGGATAAAAAGTTTTATTTATAAATAATTACAATATTGTGGATGTTACATACACATTGTATGTGCTTCATAAACTGACAAATGAGAATTCATTAAAAAAAAAAAAAAAAAAAAAAAAAAAAACTCATTGTTAAAACGGTACAATTGGCCAGAAAGGAAAGCACTAAAGAGATAAAATAAAGATTTATAAATTTGCAGAAACTATATTCTTTTAAACAAAACAAAAAACAAATGACCAAAAGAATTTTAAACATAGAAAATAATAAAAAAGGTAGCATACTAGTCCACTAATGCAAACTTTTCATAGTTAATTTAAACAAAGGCTTTTAGAAGAAATTTCCATCTAGTAATGAATTATTTAATAACTGATTAAATTTATAAAACATTAATATTTAAAAAATCATTGTATCCCCCCATAGATAAAAGATACTATCTCCATTTGTTTTAAAAAATAGTCAAAATCATGATTTTATGTTCTTTTCAGAGTTATATAACAATATCCTAGAAATTTTTTTTAAGGGAAATATTCATGTTTAAAGAGTAGCAATAGCAAGAAGAGGAATAGTTGTTGTTATATTTTGATTATCTGAAAAATTGAAAATAGAGATAGTGTCCTTTACTTCTTTTTTGTGCAGATCTGTTCTGTTAAATTCAACAGAATATTTTCATTCTATAATACAGAAAGATGAACATATAAAAGATTTAATAAATGTAGGCGATAAGAAAAATGTAAACAAATAACAAATTAGATAATATGGGATCTATTACTTCAGTTTAATATATTGGTCTAAAATATATTCAACTGCTTTGAAAATTTTACACTGATACGTTTGAAGTTTTTTCTTCTTTTTTTTAAAAAAAAACTTCCTAGATTGCATGTAAGTATATTTTTTGTTCAACAATAAAATTATAAGCTTCATTAGTTATGGTAATTGCACAAAATTAATACTTAAAATTATTTTACACTTTATGAGTTCCCCAAATATTGATAAAAATATATATGTATTTTAAATTTTGAAGTTTGCCTATTACTATAAATATAAGAGAGTATACTTTCAATATCAAACTGAGCAAAACATCAACTCGAATTAAAAATCCCAACTGCAATCAACACTTATTAATTATCTTTATGCCTTTCATTTTAGTCACTTGCTTTTTGGTCATGTTGAACACACCTACACAAATTGCCCTGTAATAAAATATGTTCCCATAATAATTCCCTTCACATTAAAAAAAAATTTAATTGATATCAGTACAGCTGATTATGTTGTATTGGTATTGTTGTATGTATTTTTAGAGTTTCTACTACTTTTATCCTGCCAAAAGAAAAAAAGATATAAAAAAATTGTTTCTTTAGATGAAAGGTAATAAATTCATAATAAACCAATACAAATTATCAGTGTAAAGAATTTTACACTTCTCATGCTAATAAATTAACAAGTATTGACTGCAATTCTGAAATTTAAATGCTTTCCAAGAAAGAGTTTTTAAAAGTGCGAATAGTTTAAAAAGAAAATTGATGGAACTCTTCTATATCATTACAATGCACATAAATGAACTCAAGAAATGAATTTGTACACATGGGTCATATGGTACATACCAAGTGTTGTACATTAGTTTGAATACACACCAGATATGAATACATTTGTTTCCTTAGTTTCAAGAAATCTGAGTCACTATAATACACTACCTTTGTAACTTATCCTACCGGTTTCAATGAAAAAGAAAGTTTAGGTCTCACTTTTCCTTTATTTAAAATTACTTGTTGTTCTTCTTTTAATTTTTTCTCCTTTTCCTTCATTAACCTTCTTCTTTCTTCATCAATTCTACGTTGGTCTTCAATTATTGCAAGACGTTCTTCATCCTAAAAGACGATTAGTTTTTTAAAAAAAGCATGAGCAGGATTTAAAAAAAGTTAGGAGTGTTCTTGGACTTCAGTTTTCTATGAATGATTTTAGAATCTAGTTTTTAAAATTGGAGGAATCTTATTGACATAATTTATGCATCATCCTTAAAACGAATGTGAAAAGAACTAGGGGTGTGAACATTACACAACTTTCAATTACCCTATAATATTGGTCATTGCATTAAAATTTGACCTGGTGTTTTTGACTGTTTTCATATTTTCACTCGTTTAAATAAAAATTGCCAGTTTGGCGATATTTTGACAATAATTTTTATATGGGCAAAGAACCCCACTAAAATAGCAATGTTATTTGATAGAAATTACATTGTCTTTTCTTGTGCGTGACACAGAAAAAAAAATCTATTGTTGATGAGCGATGCTCAAGAGCAGAGCTCTGTGTAAAAAGCACTCGTTTTTCAACTTTTTAAGCATTTCTACAGGAATTTTGGAGGTGGGCAAGATTAGAACACCTCAAGAGGCATTAGCACAGAGATTTTAATCAAAATCATTGAAGTGTTTTTTTAGCAATTACTGAAAAATATGAAGAAAATTATATATGTACATATATGAAGTAAGGGACATATACAAGAAGAATATATACGTCACATTTTAATGCATAATCGCTAAAACTTGTAGGTGAAAGTGATTGAATAACAAATATAATAGGAATTTTGAGAGATTTTCTATATGGAATTAGAAATATATCTAAACTATATCACAATCTCTTAGTTGCTCAGCTTAATCTATTAAACATGCATTAAAGCATAAAATACATTACAGTGTTTGCCATTTAAATATTTCCAAAAGGTATTTTCACCCCTTTTCTAAATTTTAAGGGGTATTTTTAAAAGCCAAAGGGTGTTTTTTAAACATTTTTTTTTTTTAAACTAAAACAAAATAAGTTTTTTTTTTACAAAATTAATAATACCAACAATAACAGTGATGCACAATCAGGGATATGGGGATAGATTCCCTCCCGAAACGTTTCTGTTTGTTATAAAATCACATAAGTCAAAGGAACATTATGTTTAATATGGTATTCTTACGATTTGTTGCCTCATAATTTAATATCCCAGCCAGAACAAATTTCTGACTAAGCCCCTGGCAACCATTGAATGACTTCAGTCAGTGGTCTGTGCGAGGCATGTTTGAACATGAATATGCAAGCGTGAAATGCGATTTCTGAGATGCATATTGCATTCTAATTGAAAATAAACGAAAATTTGGCATTTTTTCAGAAAAGGACGCTATTTTTAAGGAAAAAGGACAGGAAGGTACCGCAGCTCTTTGAAAAATGGCTAGTACGATATCTGATTTTATAAAATGAAGGATTATTTTTAAAAATTTAACCATGCTGTGCCTATGCGTAAATTCACGCATGAGATTAATTCTATTGGTTGAAATTGATTTTTAATGCTTGTTCATGCAGATTTCATGCAAATTTACAAACTCTGGTACATTGGCTGGTGAAAACCTCTTCATTCTGAATTCCAATAGAAGAACAGTGAACATTATTTATTTTAAGGATTATGGCTGTTCATAAAAATGAATTTGATCCTCCTTACCCTAGGATAAAGTTACTGTTTCATTCTAATAAAATGTTTATTAGATAATTTTTCAAAAACTAGTTTCGAGTCTAGTCTTAATATTTGACAGACAAAAGTATAAGCCTCAAAAATAAAAAACATCACTTGAAAATCCATAATAAACACCAAAATATTTCAATTGCAAATATAAAACTAGATTAGCTCTCAAGAGTGAGAACCTTACACAAATATAAATTAATGTTAATTCTTCTGACTAATTTGTTTTTGCACAAAGTTATCTGTATAAGCTTGAAAAGAAATATAGTATGTTGTACTGCCAATGTACTTTGTATTAAAACAATAAATTTACAACAAAAATCAGAAATGAAAAAAAAAAAAAAAAAAAAAAAAAAAACTAATAATAATAATTACCAGCTTTTTCTGGGCCTCATCAATTTTTCTTTTATTCTCCTCCATAATTTTTTCTAACTGCTCACGTTTTTTCTGTTCTTCTTCCTAGGAAACGAGCAAAAAAACTTCAGAAATAGTAAGAAATTGAATTATAAGAGTAGGCTTATAAAAAGAAGACACATTCAAAAAGTAAATCTACTTGAAAAAAATATCAGTAAACTTTTTTTTAAAGGAATTAGACCATGATTTAAATTTAAAACATACCATCACCTTTAAATAAATATAAAACAGTCCAGTCAACAAATATAAAGAACTACACACTTCAGTAAGTATAATATAGGAAATGCTGTCAAATTTTATGATTTGTTTTTTGATATTTGATAGATAATATTTTCTTTTAAAGTATTTTGAGAGTTAAAATTTTTAAAGTGAGAATAAACTTTCTAAATTCAATGTTTAAAAGTTATCATTTAAATCAATATGGCTAAGAAAAATACAACATTTCTTATAAAAAAGCTATAAGCCTACTCTTTTT
Source organism: Linyphia triangularis (assembly GCA_963978545.1). Classification (NCBI taxonomy): domain Eukaryota; kingdom Metazoa; phylum Arthropoda; class Arachnida; order Araneae; family Linyphiidae; genus Linyphia; species Linyphia triangularis. Next base: position 41,448,192 of record OZ021724.1, on the reverse strand, counting down.
TTTTTAACATCACAATTTGATAAAGCAACATTATTAAAACTGAGTAATTTGCTGCCTGTATTTAAAAGAAAAATTGGAATACAATATTCACAATTGGATAATATTAAGCTAAGATGAATAAACCAAATAAAAATTAATATTAAATATATGAAAGCTGATTATTATTGATAAAATATTTAAAAGGTGTGATAATATCATCCCAAAATTTGTTTCATATTGAATCAACAAAGTACCCACATTAAGACAATATTAAGTTAAGATGAATAATTTTAATAAAATTTAATTTATATATATGAAAGTTGATTATTATTGATGAACAATTTAAGAAGATGTGACAATATTCGTCTCCAAAACATTTTCAAAATTGAATTTTTATATTGAATCAATCATAACAGATACTGTGAGTGCAATTTAACAAATTATAGCATTTTATCCATTGCTTTTTAAACAATTCCTGTCTCATGTTTAATGTGATTTAATTGGAATAAAAGCATAATAAAAACAAATATTACAACTATGAATTAAAATCAAATTACAAAATAATTGTTTTATTGATTCCACTTTAAAATTAAATCTCAAACAGTGAAACCTGTTTCTATTGAATAAATATTGTACTTAAATAACTTACGGTAGAGTAAAAACAAATTCCATACAAATTTAAAAATAATAAATAAACAAGTTTCACTGTATTGTAAGTTTTAGTGTTATGCAATTTTACTATGCAGCTTGAAATTCAACAGCTCCATTTCAGAATCCAGATACACCAACTGTTGTACCTAAATGCTCGAAAGAGAATCAAAATACACAAAAGTTGAAGTAGTCTTCAGAATCTCATATATGTATTATTAATGAAAAAGGTACAGTAAAGGGAAAACATGCAATTTTTACAGGAGCCTCCCCCCCCCTCTCCCCATGTGTTCTTTATCATAGCAACGAAGGAACTTTTGGTATGGAAATAACTATTTACACCAGTCTTTCCCTTAAAGAATTACACTACTCCTTGGCACTTACAGTAATCAAACTGACTAAACCTGAAAATGAAGCTAATAATACGAAACCTTCCTTTCAGCCTACTTACTGAAAGATACCACCAACTACAAGTATAATATTATAATTTAACACCAAAATAATGAGACCACAAAAGTGGGCAAAAAATACTGCAACTTACCCAAATAATAGCGCCAAAGTTTCCAAGCCTTTTAAAATTTCCTGACACTTTAAAGTTCTTTACTTCCAAGTCATTAACACAAAGTCTTCCTAGCTTGGACCTTTGATATTCATTTAATTGTTATTTTAGTTGAGTGAACCGTGTAATAAGTACAAGTTTTTGAGTCAGAAAGCTGCTATATTGTTAGAGTAGATAATGATGGAAGTAGCTTCAACACAGGAAATTACGGTTTCCAGCTTGCTATGTGTTCTGCAGATGAGTCAGCAGCAATCACACAAATTGTTCAAAAACAGTTTGGAAATACAATCCAGTCAAGTGTTCATTTGAACAAGGCAAATATGGGTTTATGCTTATAAGTAGTGTTTATAAGCAGGTGATTTAACAAAAATAAAATTTGCCTAATAAACAATATTGAGTTTAACATTATTTTAAACCTCATCTAAACTATCACTTATGTTTATGCAACATAGCTGCTGTCAAAACATATAATTTCTAACTATTTATATAAATATATTTTACAGATGCAAAGTAGGAAATAAATTAAGCTTTGTTTCTTATTTTGAACGACTTAGGTATAATATGCTGATTTAAATAAAAATATCGAATTTATTAAAATGTTTATGGTTTAAGAACTTAAATTCCAAAATGAATTATTCATACGGATTGAAGATATATGTAGTAAGAAAAGGTTCATGTAACTATGAAAATACCTGGCATCAACAGGACAATTTAATAGAATTTTGTAAATCATCAAAGTAACCTTTAAAACAATAGGCATAATTTTCAAGAATTTTAATTTGGATATCAACTTTCTTAAATTAGGAATTCAAATACATTACTTTAAATAAAATATGAGAATATAAATGATTTTTTTAAAAGGATCCATTGAATAAAAGCAAGTACAGTTCCAGTGAAAAAATATTTATCGAAGTTATTTTTGAGTAATTTGGTTTAGATATTAAATTGAACTAATGGGAAAAATTACTAAGTACAGAGGTTACTTCCTAAATCTATTTTAAAGAAAATATTGGACCTAAACATTCAATTTCAAACAGGACTTAGTAATTCAGGTTAAAAATATATTCTCTGTAATATGAAATTATACACAAAAAAATCAAGTGCAACAAGATTAAAAAACTTTAAATCACTCACATATAACTATTTAATCCTAATAATTGAAAGCCTTACACGTTTAGAATAGTGAGGGTACAATTAGAATTTCCAGACAATTAACGGAAATTAACTTACATTTTAACTTATGTTAATGGGTTCTAGAAAAGAGAAAATATATTTTAAAAATAAGATTATGAAATATATTTGGGTTAAAATACCTCTTGAATTAAAAAATATATAATTCATACCACTGTATTGTTTTAGTAAAAATAGTTTGATCCTAAAACAACAAATGATATTTAACTTTAAATAAAGAAGCAAAATATCAAAGGAATGCAAGCCATTCAAGTGGAAATTTTAAAATGAAAGATTTGGTTATATTTTGCAGACGCCATTAACAATGTATTAAAAAAAAAAAAAAAAAAAGGCCAGATACTAAACACAACAGACCAAAATGGAAAAATATGTAATAACCTTAAAGTTCTTCCAGGTGTAAGCAACCAAATCGATTTTTTACTAAAAAATTAATTCAGCGATATCAAAAAGGTCATCATTAATAAATAATTATTATTTTTTAAATGCTATAATGTTTTCAGGGAATTCAAATAATTTAACAAAGCAATGATTTATTATTCAAAAGGCTGAAAAGGACACACGACTTTATTGAGCAGGGCTGCAATTTTGCTGATCAGTAAGAATAGAATATATGAAAAGGGATTAATACCAGGAATTTCTTCAAGATAGAATTTAGGAATAAAAGATTAAAAGTTTTAAAGTATATATCCAAAGTCGTGTATTTCTGTTGCACAAAGTTTTACAAAATAATGTTTTATGCTCAATTTAAATATGTCGTCACACAGATAAGATATGCTTCATCTGTATAAAAGACTCATAAAATAATAAATTTATTTGTTAAAATTATAAAATTAAAATAAAATCCTTAATAAAAGTAATCTCTTAATAACCTTCAAAACTGTTTCCTACAAAATTCTGAAATATCAATACATATAGTATAATTTTTCAAATTGTTTTACATAGTTTAATTTAGATATTAAAATAAAGCACAATCCTCGCTGCCTGAAAATAAAAAGAAAACATTTTTCAGTACTTTTCAGAATAGCATTTGCTATTACCTCCTTAGCTTTTTGAGCTTCAAGCTCCAGTTTTTGGCGTCTTTCCATTTCTTCCAGCATTTGCTTTTCCATTATCTGTTTAGCTTCCTCAACTCTCCTTAAAACTTCTTTTTCAATATCATCCTTCCTTTTTTCTAATTCCTCTTCAACTCTTTTAGCTACTATTTCTTCAATCCTTTTTGAAGTTTCTTCCTCGACTAGCTTTGATTCAAGTTCTTTCTGTCTCCTGAAAGTTAAACTGCATCACGCAACATGTTACACAAGTCAAGCAATATCTTCACAGTACATGTAATACAACTCTATTACATCAAATATAAAAAATAAGAAAGGAGCTTAACAAAGCCAAGTTTTAAATTTATTTTACTTACAATACAAATTTCTGATTTGCAAATTGAATCTTTTAACTTTTTAAAGCAGTGAACTATAAAGTGGTAACAATGAAATAAATTTATGCAAAATAAATAAGATACAGAAAATATACGTTTTTCATAACTTGCATGTTTATAAAATTGCATTTGAAATATTTTTAGTTTTAAAAACTATTGTTGTATCTCTATTACCCAAAATTTTTTCTTGCTGGGAAAATAGGTTTACTATATGTGCAGTTCACCAAATTAATTTAAATATTTTAAAATTTGGCAGAAAACACTTCCTCTTGTCAACATCCACTCAGCAAATCCCAAGTTTATATGTTATACAAAATATTTTTCCACTGTTTAAACGCTTTCTCTGAAACAGTATATATCACTTTCGTAAATTATTAATAAAAAAAATATCAACACAAGCAAAATATCATACATAAGTAATTTAAAACTATGCAATGCAGCATTAATTTGTGAGAAATAAATTCAAATAAGGTTATAGTTAAGGAACTAGGTAGAACTTTTTGATTTTGCTTACGAGCCCTCCTTTTCAACATTACGTCATCTAATGATTTTCTTGTAACCCTTATTCTATTCTGAGATGCCAAATACAGAAAATTTATGAGTGTATATTTCTAAGTGTCTATAATAATTTAGATTTTTTTTTCTGTTTATATACTGATTGTACAATCTGTGTCAACTTTCCCCATAAATCCTTTTAACTATTCGAAATTCCAAGTTCAATAGTAAACTTTGAAAATTTTATTTTCTTAAATATGATTATTATATATATATATTTTGTAAACGATTACCAAGAACAATTAATTTCATTACTAATTGATGGATCTTTACTTCCTGTTTCCAAAATTTTATTTGAGACCAAAAGTGAAATTAACACCTTTTCACTTGAAGCCAATGAAACTACACAGAATGCACTGATGTAAAAAGACTAGTTTCCTTTAATACTTCATCAAATTTTATTAATTATTGAACTAAAATTATTTATTTTCCTGAACTTAACAGTTAAGCTCTTTTGATAAAAGTTTTATAGGCTAAAAAAATCTCAATTATGTAAAATTTAACAACAGTGAGCAGTAAACCACATAATAAATAAGAAAAGTACTCTTTCATGTTTGCTGAAAAATATACTTTTACTTTACACAAAAAGACAATACTGATTGAATTAATTTACCTTAATCTCTCCATTTCAGCCAGCCTTTCAACTTCATTCATTTTCTTCAGTCGTCTTCTATGAGAATTAAATGAACCTTCCACATCATCACTACTGCTACTTGAGGATGATGATGAACGCTTCCTATTTTAAAATTAAAAATATTAATACGCAGAGCAAGAATAAAAATGGTTTTTAATAACAAAACTAAAAAAAAACATAGCTACACATTTAAGTACAGTTGACTCTCTCTTAACCAGCTTAACTGGGACTGAGAATTAGTCGGTTAAGTGAAAATCCAGTTAAAGCAGAGAATTGAAAAGAAAAAAAGTTAATTAGTCAAGAATGCATGCTTCTCTACAATTAAATGAAAAATTTAACAAATCTACCAAACAAATATTTAAAAAAAAATTGTATTACATATCATTAAAAGGATTAGAAATCGGTGATTTTTTTTCTGCTGAAGGTGGGAGATTCGATCACTTGTAGCTTTGTTTTGTCAATTTTATATAAAAGCATCACAACAATAGAGATAGCTGACGTCTGCTATTTGGCATAACATAGTCGTTTCCAGTGCTTTTAATCCATCTATATGTCACATTGCAATCAATATCAGTGTTATCATATCTACCATCATCTTGATAAACATGAGTGACGTCTTTGATGATGTTGTCATAATTCAAATTTTCTTGCTGGAGATCTTTGTCAACGGCTAGCTACTGCTCTAAGTCTTCTGTATCAATGACTTTGCAAGCATTAAGATTTTTAAATGCAGATACGAAGTAGCCTGTAGCTCCGAAAGGTTTGTGAACTGAGTGCATTGAAAAGTGTTATACAGTAAAAGCCTGATTATCTGGCATTCAATCAACCGGAAAGCTCAATTGACAGGAATTTTTTGAAAATCAAGTTTGGCGAGAAAATTGGCGCTATTTCGCCAAAAAATGGTTTTTAATTTGCTATGGCGAAATAGCTGAATTTGCACGGATTAGATATTAAGAGTGATTTTCTGAGAGCGGGGTACACTTAGCATTGGGCTGTGATTATGCTAATTTTTGATTTCCATGAAATTTTCAGCAAATGTTCTCTATGTTATGCTGATTACAAATTTGAAAACCGCTTTACAAAATTCCATTCCATTGTTATGTTTCAGCTGGTTTTGTAGAAGAAGGGAGGTGCGTTTTATAGCATTTTTGATGAAAAACGCTATCATTAGAATAAATTTTTTGCATGTGCCAAACTTTTGATTGCCAAAATGTATAATAGACTACTAGTACTAATTGTTATTAGTGCTAATTTCTTGGCACATCGCTAAAGTTTTGGTGCAGATAGCGGACAAAAATATGTCCGATTCACTATTTTTTACTACTTTAAGAGCCAAAATTTAGCTGACTTCAGATATGGGCCAAACATTTGGCATTGTTGTGTGACAGTACACCACTAATATAATACTTTAGCACAAAAATAACTTTGGCACCTATCTGAAGTTTCCAGTCAAGTCAGTCCGAAATCTGGATTTTTTGACTTTTAGGCCTAATTTAAGGCAAAAAATCTCAAAACTTCAGAATCTTAAAAATAAGATGATGGTGCTAACAGAGAGTGACTATAGTGTACTTAACACTACCATCGTCTGTTTTTTGGCACCTCTTCTCATTTTTATGAATAACGATGTAAATATGGTCAAAATGTTCAAAAACGGCAAAATTGATCGATGCCATTTTCCATTGATGAAGTGAGCTGCAAACTTGTGCCAAGAGTTTTCTTTCATTTTTTGTTTCATAAAACCATTCAAAGGTCAGAATAGGCTTTATAACTTTGACACCTGCTTGAAGTTTTTTTTTTTTTTAAAAATGATTTTTATTGATATTACTAAAAAGTTATCAAGAATCATTCTGGTCCGCAATATTTATCCTTTACATGTTAAAGTTTTCTGATGGAATCTTTTAGTATGATATAAGATTCATAATTTTGAGTGGCAGCAGTATGAATAAGAATTGTCGATAGAAATGACAATTCTGGTTATTGTAGCACAGTAAAAGTAATTGCAAAGCGACCATAAGCCAAGAAATGGGACTGAAGATCATACGCAGTTAATTCAACAAACCACAGAGTTTCAAAGATGACTATGATACTTCCTCATCACAAGAGATATATAAAGCTCATCTCTCTAATGGCATCATTAGAAATGTGAAATGCTCTGTTGTTCATATTTAACATTACGAAGGCTCTATAGATAAAATCACTTTGAAAAACATATCCTCATACCATTCTTTTAACCTAGAAAATTAAGAAGGAATAACATTTTAGAACCATCATGATATTGGACGTGGGAAGAAAACTGACATAAAAATAGAAGATGTCAAGCACAAATTTAAATCATACAACCCTTTTCTGAAGATTTTTCCAAAGGGAAGCCGCCCCAAAAGAAGCAACCTAGGAAACAAAGATTAGTAGTGTTTAGCCTTGAGTGGAATGTACAGCAACGTTTAACTCAATCAAGGACTTAGATATTAATCATGTACTGGATGAACAACACTCAACTGTACTAGCAGTAACAAAGTCAAAAGGACAAAGCCAAAACATATTATGTAAAAAAATGAAGACCAAAGCAACTAATATAACATACTCATTAACCTCTAACAAACAAGAGAGCTATGAAATTCCACTGGTTAAGTCTGATAAAATACCCACTATTTATATCGGGCAATGGAGGAAGAAAAGCAGTAGTTGACATTGACGCAAAAGTCCTATAAATAAGACCGCCTTCATGTAAGGAGAATAAACATGCTGAAAAGTTTGTTCGGAAAGTTTAGTACGTTCAATGAAGATACTTTTAGATTTAAATGGAACAAAAATGTTGAGTGTTGAGTGCTACTTTACAAAACAGCTGGTGATGTCTCAATTTTCTTTGTTAGTAACTAAAAAAAAAATCAAACTCTTCATACATATTTGAAATTAAAAAGAAACTAAGTCCAATTGGAATATGAAGCAAAAGAGGAAGACAAAAGTCTTGAAATTTAAATGAAAGAAATGTCTGATAATCAGGGATGAGAGTGATCAGAGAGCAAAAAGGAGGAAATTCAAAAATTCATTGAAAAAGCTCGCAGATGGAATACACAAAAATTCAACAAAAGAGTATGCAGGAAGGATGATTCAATAATTTTAAAGATACAATGAAATTTCTCATACTATATAATAATTACATTTCAAATATTAGGAGTTAGTGAAGTAATCTGGGAGGAAAGGGGAGCCAAGAGGTAAAATATTTTGTTTAGATATGAGGAAAAGTATACTTTTTGCAGGAAAAACTGGTTCAGATCAGAAAAATGTGGATCCTCAAGACAGGGACAAAGAGGAGGAAAATGTTACATAAAAAACCAAAAAGGAGGAAATCCTCCAAAAGGAGGAAAACTGGCATCCCTGGATAATGACGAAGAGAAGTGGAATTTAGAAACTGCTGTAGAAGGCAATAATTTTCAAAATACTATGAATTCTCTGATAGCTATTCAACAAAACATTATGATGAATTCAACATGCAAATACAATTCTCCCATTAAAATATCATCTTATTATGGTGTATATTATACAAGAACCTGCTACATTGAAAAAATACAATCAATATGAGTTGATACAAAACACATGCATCAATATGAAGTCAAATTTCTTCACAAGATAGAAGCTAATCAATATGATTGGTTAAAACAACCTGACATGGAGAATGTTTCAGAAGTCATTCTATGGTCCGTTGACAGTAACTAGGGAGGCTCCGTTTTTTCTTTTGTAAAAAAGAGGGGAAAATGTAAGTGTATCATACAAAAAGTTTAAAAATGAAGTAAAAGAGCAAAGCAAAATGCCAAAGTTTGGATTGATTTGTTTGTAAGCAATAATATGCTTATGCTAGCTAATTGTTGCAAAAGTAAATAAAAGCATTGCAACATAGCACCGTATATGGCCAAGTTTTATATAAGTAAGCACAAAGTATATACAAGGTGAGACCGAAAAGTAAGGTGACTGATGTCATAATAATCACTGTAGTATATATTTGCAGATAAAAACATCACTGTCATTCAAAGTAGTTCCCGCCGTCTACAATACACTTCTGACAACGTTCATACAAGTTTTTGAAACTTTTTTGAAAAGTCCTCCTTTGAGACTATCTTAAGTTCCTTGGCAATAACAGCTTGAATGTATGAGATGCTTGAAAATCGGTTTCCCTTCAGTGCCAATTTCAGTCGTGGAAAGAGGAAAAAATCTGCTGGCGCTAGATCAGGGGAATAAGGAGGGTGTAATAACTCCGTAACCTGTTGCTGCGCGAGGAACCGTCAACCACACATTACAGTATGAGGGCGTGCATTATCATGAAACAGAAACCACTTGCCTGATGTGCCGAAGCATAGAGTGGCGAGGTCCCTCATCGCCGAAATCGAGAAAGTTTCATTTCGAAAAATCAAAGGTTAAGACAATGTTGATTACTTCTTTCGACGCACAGGGAATTATCCATATAGATTTCGTAGCGGAAGGTCAAACAGTTAATGGTGAATTTTATTGCCATGTTATGAAGAGCCTCCTGGCTCGCATTTGTCGTATTCGGCCCCATCTTGCTGCATCAGGCAAGTGGTTTCTGTTGCATGATAATGCACGCCCTCATACTGCAATGTGTGTTAGACGGTTCCTCGCTCAGCAACAGGTTACAGAGTTATTACACCCTCCTTATTCCCCTGATCCAGATTTTTTCCTCTTTCCACGACTGAAATTGGTAATGAAGGGAAACCGATTTTCAAGCATCTCAGACATTCAAGCTGCTGTTACCAAGGAACTTAAGACAGTCTCAAAGGAGGACTTTTTCAGAAGTTTCAAGAACTTGTACGAACGTTGTCAGAAGTGTATTGTAGACGGCGGGAACTACTTTGAAGGACAGTGATGTATTTATCTACAAATATATAATATAGTGATTATTATGACATCAGTCACCTTACTTTTCGGTCTCACCTTGTACATATGTTGCTTACACAGAGAGAGATCCATTTAAACGAGCTCAAAAGTAAGAGCAAAACGTTTACAGAATTTATGGTTTTTGATTATTTTAAGTACCTCAAGTTTAAATTTAAAGTTTATATGTGTGTTTTATCTATATTAGGTACGAAATTTGAATAAATATATATCATAGATACTGTAAAGTTACTTATTATTTATTTAATTTCATAAAAAAAGTACATGAAAAACAATAATTGTGGAAACATGATTACTGTATCCAAATTTTTCCATTCAAATATTAAGAACATTAAATATTTTTTAAAAAATAGCTTAACTTTAAACAGGTCCCAAAGAAATAAAACCTATTCTTAACTTTAAATGGTTTTGTGAGTAAAAAAAATTAAAGTAAGCCCTAGGCACAAGTCTGTAGTTTACTTCATCAGTGGGAAATGGCATTGATCAATTTTGCCGTTTTTGAATATTTTGACTATATTTAAAACGTTATTTCATAAAAATGAGAAGAGGTGTCAAAAAACGGACGATGGCAGCGTTTAGTACACTAAAGTCCCTCTCTATTAACACCATCACCTTATTTTAGAGATTCTGAAATTTTGAGATTTTTGGCCTTAAATTAGGCCTAAAAGTCTAAAAATTCAGATTTCGGACTGACTTGACTGGAAACTTCAGATAGATGCCAAAGTTTTTTTTTGTGCTAAAGTATTATGTTTATGGTGTACTATCACACAACAATGCCAAATGTTTGGCACATATGTAAAGTCAGCTAAATTTTGGCTCTTAAAGTAGTAAAAAATAGTGAATCGGACATATTTTTGTCCGCTATCTGCACCAAAACTTTAGTGATGTGCCAAGAAATTAGCACTGATAACAATTAGTACTAGTAGTCTATTATACATTTTTGCAATCAAAAGTTTGGCACATGCAGAAAATTTAGCAAAAAATTCATTCTAATGAGAACGTTTTTCTTCAAATATGGTATAAAACGCGCCTCCCTTCCTCTACAAAACCAGCTGAAACATGAAAATGGAATTTTTTAAAGCGGTTTTCAAATTTGTAATCAGGGTAACATACAGAACACTTCCTGAAAATTTCAGGGAATTCAAAAATTAGCATAATCACAAGCGTACCCCTCTCTCAGAAAATCACTTGTAATATATAAAAAGTAATTTTTTTTTATTCCGGTTTATCCGGAATATTGAAGTTTTTATTCAATCTACTTTGAATTTTCAGCAAAAAACCTTAATATTCACATAGGAAATGCTGTGCTAAATTTTTCCCGGAATATATCGGGAAAACATTCAAATATAAATATGTTATGGTTATTTACCGAATCTATAATGAAATGTGACTTGTTTCAATTGTATAAGAAAGAGGGTTTCATAATCGAAATTCCATTATCCACAGCATCTGGAAAACTTTCTCCAGCAGATAATTTGGTTTATCTAGAATTCTAATAAAAAAGAACAATATTGCATAACAAATTTATATTCGCTTCCGGAATATGTGTAATTTGTAAATGCAGAACCTAATCCATGGACTACTTTAACTGTAATTATAGCAAAGAAAAGTGATTTTCCAATTAAAATTACATTCTTAACCACATCCGGCAAAGAGAAAGGAAATTCAAAATTTCTTAACGGTTTGAGCGAAATCCGGATAAAATCAATCATTCAGTTTGTAGGCTAGATCTACATATGGAACATGCATTTCACAAAATTTAAAGTCATGTATAATGGATACATTCCGGAAAATGTGCAATTCTGCCCAATTCAACTATTCTAAACATTTTATTCTTTTATCACAAAATATCATTTTCTCATGATCAAAGAATAAAACCTAATTGCATGCATTTAAATGCATTTCCCTCTATATAATCTCAATCAAAGTTTCGATTTGTAGGCTAGTCAACCATTTTGTGCACAAAACAGCAAATGTTTATTTTTATATTTTATGTGCAAAAAGTATGGGTTATATTTTATTGCATACTATTAACGTAATTTGCAATCAATTAAAAAATAAATCTGTTTTGCTGTAATTTCATTTTAGTAATATTTATTGTTTAGATTAGTTGACAACCAGACAAATTCAAAACTGAATGTTTTGTAAATTATACGGAATTCCGTGGCGATTTGTATTACAATTCTTGTATTCCTTTTTTCTATACAACATAATAGTTGATCTTTGAATATGAAGGTTGTCTTCCCAAGCATATTTTACTCCAGGGTACAAAGTAGGTTGTGTGTGAGGATGGGAAAGACAATGAAACCACCAGAGTTTCCAAATATAAAAGCCACTTTTGCAGAATTCTCGGAATCTGACCGTGAAAACTTCCCTTCCGGAACAGAAATAGCGATAGTACACTTTGTCCGCCGGGTAACCCTAAAATATAGGTTTGGTTACAATTGGTACTATCAAGAGACTTCACTCTAACTTTTCTTTAAAAATATTTTACAACACTTTATCTTCTATTTTTTTTACAGAATTTCAGATGTGAAAATCATTTAATTCTGGTAACATATTTCAAATTATTGCCGATTGTAAGGGTAAAATATAACATTATTGTAACTAAAAAAGCTATGTAGAATATTATTAAATATTCCGTTTGTGAAGATTTTAATGTTAGGTGCCATCACTAGCGTTATTTGCGTTTAAATTTGGACAAAAAATGTCGACATTCAATTAACCAGGAAATTAGGTTATCCGGAAATCCTAATTTCCCGTCGATGCCGGATAATCGGGCTTTTACAGTACAAGGGAGAAAAGTAATCCTTTTTTAAAGTTTTTAATTTATGCTATTTCTTCAGAAGTTTTGTGCTTAATAAATAGGTATTTTTTAAAAGAACAAATTAAAAAAAAAAGATAAATTTTTTTACTTAATGTAGTTATTAACAGTAGAAATATAAAAGTCCAATAATATTGTATTCTAGGCAGAAAAAGTAAAAAAACTAAGCTCAAAGTTCAAGTTCATACACATGTCCCATGCGCCAGTGGAAACTCTCTATTTTTTGTTGTTGTCCCAACTCCTCTTTTTACTTTAACCTGTAAAGTTTAAGAGTACTCCCAATCACAGAGTTTTTTTTATCATCATTTTCCATAATTGACTTCAATTTTGGCACTAAGAAATTTCCGCATGTTCTCTTTATGTAAAACAATTAACCACAATCATTGAAAAGAACCCTTCATAATGAAAAACTACATACAGCAAAGAAAACTGCACATTTAGCAGTGTTGCCATTTTTACTACATTATTATGGCTTGTTAAAATCGTCTGTCAAAAATCTGAAAAGTCATCAGAGCTTAAAAGAAGAAAACATTTCTCGCCTAAAGCTTCCAAATGTTACGCAGCTGTCTGTAAATCAGAATAGAAACAAAACTACAGGCGTAAAAGTGGCAGATGTAATGAAAAGGTATTTGCCTTTGAACACATAACATTGTAACATGCCCCATTCTAACTTCGTCTTAAAAACTGTTTTTTTAGGACATTAAATTCTTTTACAAAGGAATTTTTAAACTTTAAGCATTTTGTTAGTTGTCAATAAATGAAGCTGTTTGTATAAATACAAGCACCACTCCATTCATAAAAAAGATGAAAAATTAATATATAGGACATATTTAAAGGACCCTGGCAAATTTATATCATAAAAAAATTCAGCAGTAATTTTATTTTTGTTCAAAAACATAATTTACTAAGCAACACAAAAGGTTATAGTACTACAATTGTAACTGTAAAAATATCATTGTTTTCCACTCGTAAAAATAATACGTCCTGTGCATCAATTTCCAAATGTCCCATGCATTGGTTCACATTTTTGTTTATTAAATTCAAGAAAAAAATTTGTAGCACAAATTTTGATAGATATACTATTAGCATTTTTAACATCTACCCAAATGTAGACCTGGGCGATGTTAAGATTTCTGCATCGCGATATATCGGGAAGCAAACATCACAATGATACGATACATCACGATGTTAACTATATTTTTTTTACAAAATACTATCAAACGTTTCATAACACGCCGAAAGTTATGCCGAAAACATGTAGCCGAAAGTTATGCTTACTTAGATTTGTAACAATTTATTGAATTCATGTATAGAAGTTTATTTTAAATAACATGAGCAGCGACCAAATTACTTTCAGGGGGATACATAAAGCACCCAAAGGGAGTACAAGCTGGTAATTTTTTTATTTTTTTGGTTTAATCCGGATTTTTCCATTTCTCTATCTTAATGAAATTTTACTTTGTTATTATCCAGGGAAGGAGGGAGATGGGGGGGAGGGAGGACAAGTTCACTTCCTGGCGGTGCACATGTTACTTTAGTTATTGGATATTCTTAATTATTAAATCAAAAACATACTTTATAATGAATATTTTATTACTTACTATATACAATATAACTATTAAACAATAAAAATAAAACTAATGCATAACATTTAAAATTCTAATGATCTTTATTTTGTGCCAAAAAAATATGCATTTCGGCAATTTTAAGAAGCAATGTTGGATTGAGTAATTAATCTTATGGAAATAAATTTTATTCAAATTGTACAAACTGAAAAAATAAAAAAATATATATAAAACATTTACTTACAAAGCAGAAGAGAAAATCCTTTAACGTAAATGGAAAAAAAAAAAAATTTATAAATATTTAAGCAATAAAACTAGAGAAACAACTGTGATCAGTCCATGCGCTAGTTCATATTGACTTTGGCAGATCTAACAAACCATCATAGTAATAAATAACCTGATTATCTTAACTAGATAAGAACTAGACAGAAATTACCCCACTAGAATACCGCAATCCCCTTGAGTTAATAAATAAAACAAAGCTCTCAAAGGGTAAAAATGTTGGATAAAAAAAATTTATATTTTATTTCTTCCAAGTTAGAGGGAAAAAAAAGAAAGAAAAAAAAAAAAGTTTAGGAAACATTCAATTGAATTCCAAAAATAGAATATCAAGGTCTTATATCTGATGACAAATTACATAAAAATCAAAACGAGTAGAGAGAAAGAAAAAAAAAAGTTCAAACAATAAAAGGAATACTTCTTTCATCGAATCTCCAATATTACTAGACTACTGGCGCTTGAAAACCACCAATACTCAGCTGTAAAAACGAAATAGGAAATAAACACGAGACCTAAAATGGAAACATCGCACACACTGAAGGTGGATACGATTATCACCCCAGTAAAAGCAAATGGAAATCGTCTCAAACGGCGCGGTGTAGCTGTTACACTAAATTTCTATACAGTCTTGGATACACCGCACATATGCAGGGAGGATTAACTGCGATGTGGTGAAGTATTGTATCACAAACGGCGCGGTGTTGACGGTTTCAATACGTTTCTATAGTATTTTAGAAACACCGCGCATGAATCGTGGCATCAACGGTTCTTCGTCCTTGAAGTGCTAGGCAAGTATCGCTTGTCAGAAAAGATCATGATGTATCGGTTTGGGAAATATAGTGAAACCGGTTTGACGATGTTGATTTCCCACCGGTTTTGGACGATGTATCGATACATCGCCTAAGCCTACCCAAATGTACCGGTAGTCTTCTGTTAGGCGGGTATCAGTTGGCGCCAAGCCTAAATGTTTAGACATTTAAAACAAACCCATAGTATAAATTAAAAGTTTTTGCTACGTTAATTAACAATGCCTTTAACCGTTAACAGATATTTTTGCATTATATCCCGCCGCCCTTTCTAGATACAAACACATTAACTGTTTTTTTCAAAAACTCTGCCTGAAGTTTTCAGCCCCCCCCCCCCCCCCAAAAAAAAACTTTTTGGCGGTAACAAAAAAATAATCCGAACCAATAAAAGTACCTTAACAGTGGAATGATTGAGTCATGCATATGTAAAATCAATGTTGAAACAAAAGTAATAACAGAAACAAGAATGTATGAAAAAAAATAAACCCAAAAAGTAAGACACATACACAAAAAATGTGAAGTAAAATTTACCTCAATTTCATAACACAATAAAAAAATACAATGTAAAATGCCACTGAATGTGGACAGCTAATTTTAAAAATACAAAAGAACCCAAGAAATGAAATAGCAAGAAATTTGAATTTAAATCATTTGAGTAGAGCGCTGGTTACCAATTTCAAAAAGCAATGAAGGTGCGTTCCATGTAAAACAGTATATGAGGACTAAAATTTAAAATCTATTCTAACCATGAGTGTGATATATCAAAATTTAGATAAAAATCTATAGATTCAGAATTTATACGTAAATCTTAATTTTGTAGAATAAAACTATCAAATGTATTTTGAAATAACAGATTTTTTCTTTGCATAAAAACATAGTTATATTTATATCTGACAACATAATTTTGTTTTACATTTAAGAAAGAATTTTCTTGATTTTTGTGTGCATTCTAAGAGCTAATATCTTCAACTTTAATACACACAAAGCTTAAATTTGTCAATTTAATTCAATAATTTATTTATATTTTTTAATAATCAACAATTTTTATGTCACACCCGTAACACAAAAGATAAAAAAGTTTGATTTTCTAAATGAAACACTTGCACTTTTCTAAATGAAACAATAAAACACACTCTCTTAGTTACACCTATTTATAACAATGTGCTGTTGGCAAAATTATTTAATTTGTCTTGTGTTTTCTTTTATTATTGTTACGGGTGTGACATTACGAGCTTCTCTGTGTGACAGTTAATTCAAGTTCTACTTATGTAATCAATTTCTAAATCAGGGTTCCCACTCAAATCACAGAATGAAAATCAATGACTTTTAAGGACCTAATTAATGTTTTTAAGGACCTATGAAAATTCGTTTTCAGGCATCATATCTATATTTAAATTTTTAATAAAGTATATTCTACCAAAAAAGTTAAAGTTGGTGGATGCTCAATACAAATATGTCAGAAAACTTTTATAGGGTGCAGATAAGTGGAGGTCACGCGGGGATAGCAAGTCCGAGTTGTATTTTTATAAATTTTGCAGCTGGACAACATCTGTAAAAATTAAGGACTTTTAAGGACCTTTAAGCATTTTCTATGACTTTTAAGCACCTCTAAGCATTTTCAAGCACTTTCAAGGCCTTGAAAACAAGTTCAAAAATATTAAGCACTTTTAATGACTTTCAATGACCGTGGGAACCCTGTAAATACATCTACAAATAAACTTCAGACAATAATACACTGTAATGAAAAAGGATGTAAATGTTTTAGATATAATGCACTTTTGACAAAACCTGGATCATTAATTGCAAATTTTTTAGAATATCCGTTATATGTGCAATAACGCATTGCATACCATATACAGTGCCAGCACTGTATATGGTATCCTGAAAGCATAGAAAAAAGATGTATATAATCATAATGCTTCATGATAAAATGTGTCTCTAATTTTATTACAGTGCATAATTAATTATTAAATAAAATTCTATAGCGGGAAATGGTATCTTCGCATGCAAGAGTAACCAAATTTCGGGAGAAGTTAAAATCTGACCCATGAAAGTTAAGAGAGCATCTTGCAAAAGTGATTACGAGACAAAAAATGAAGGGAAAACAAGAAAAAGATTGTATCACAATTAACATAAGAGAGAATGACGGTATTAAAACTTAAAAGAAACCTCAATTAACAAATGCTCAGATGAGTATTATACTGACGAGCAGGCCAATTCAATAGGATGATCTTACCAATTCAACCGAAGTTTTGGAAAATCAGTTTGCTAAACCAAGAAAACTTTGCACACTAGTCATCGTTGTTAAAAAAAAAACTTGTTGCAGAGGAGTTGTTGATGGCACCAAACATGTTTCACAGTGTGCCAGTATGTTTACAGTTGTCAGTTTTCTCAATCAAAAAATAATTTACAAAATAATTAATTTTTAATACAGTGATGAAAGTGAAAGTAACCTGGAATGAAAGATGTCATGTCTTTCAAAAACAGAATCATGGGAGAATCAGATTTGTAACAAAAATACTATTCGTGAAGCCTGCAATGTTTTATGGAGGAGGAGGAACCAGGTCCCTTCAAATTCAAGGAAGATCGAAAAATGCCAAGAATACAAAAATATTTTATGCAGAAGTCTTGGTTGGTTGTTTTCAGATTATCTGGCGCCGTCAGTAACACGAGGGATATAATGCGCCAAAACATTCGTCATTTGACAAGCCAACATACATTTACAAACACACATACCTTACACGGGATTCGAACCCGCAACCTCGTGGTCTAGAAGCTAGCACGCTAACCGCTATACCGTTTGGTACAGCAGAAGTCTTGGATGTTGACATGGACAAGTCAGAACTGATGCTCAAGTATATGAATCCAGGTGGATAATTTACTGGATATAGCTCGAGAATAATGAATCATCATGCGAGAGTATGTCTGTTGTAATGAAAGTTGAGCCTCCCACCTTAGTCAACAATAGAGGCCATTTCCAGTTTCGACAAACAATTTACATCATGGATGTAATATTTCTACCTGAAGTTTAATGGGCAAAATACAGTTTAAGTCGGTTGTACTACCTATTGCAGTTTTAGTATTGTAACATCAAGAATTAAAAAACATTATCAAAATAGAAATATGATAATTTCTTATTGGCAAATATGCCTAAATATATTTTATGTAAAAAGCAATTGCATTGATAATTTTCTTTTTCAAAAATAACTTTTAAATACAAGTCAACTGCATGTGAACGTGCACGCAGTCACACCCGTAACAAGGTGTCACACCCGTAACACAGTTTTTAAAAAAAGTCCTCAGAAGATTTATCAATATAAAAATTTAAAACAACATATAAAGTTAAAGTTTCAAACCTCATCTTCATATAAAAAAATATTGTTAATGAAAAATACCTATCAATTCACAGAATATTGAAAGTGTAGTTAACATAGTTGATTTTTGAGGAAAAAAAATTTCACACCCGTAACAAGACAGTTTTTAATTTTATAAAATGTAAACAGTATCTTGGGATTAATGAAAGTTGTCATGGTGCTTCCCATTGAAGACTGCTTTCTTTTTGTTAAAAGAAAAAATATTTCCAAATTATATCTTTCTCGCCGCAGAGCCCTAAATGTGTGCAATGTGTCATACCCGTAACAATGGAATTGGCCTGAACTTTTACTATTGTGGCTCCATTTAAAAAAAATTCAGGGATGAAAATACATAGTATTTTTAAAATCTCAGAGTTTGCCAAATACTGAAAGTCAGTTAAAAGTCTAATCAAACTACACAATCTGATTAAAGTCATCAGAAGTAGATTATGCATGTTCAGGGCTGCCACTGACTGCAAGCTTTGAAAATAGTTGCTTTAGTAGCCTCAGATGTTAAAAATAGTAGCCAAAATAGTAGTCTCACACATTAAAAATAGTAGTCTCAGACGTTGAAAATAGTAGCCTCACTTCTCATAAGATCGAAATAAAACTGTTGATTTACATAAAACACGAAAACCCAGAAACACTCTTCTTTCAATTCAAAATAGTGTCTAAAACATTACATTCCATACGGTAAAAGGCATGTGTCTTGGGGGAGGCGCTACCATATTTATATACTGCAATGGAAGTTGGAAACTCAACCTTACTTTCAGGCAGCACCAAAGCAAAAAAAAAAAGCTAAACTTCACGCAAAAGCGAGGATAAAAATCGATTGGCAAAACAAGATAACTTTTTTTTTTAACTTCCAAAGTCAAACAACTTTTTTCAGAAAAACAAGTATCATGTTTAAACAATTATACTATACATTGGCAATGGCAATCGAATTTCATTAAGACCAGTTTTTAAATTTTTAACAAAATGGTTACAGAATTTGCAAAACAACATTTTAAAAAAAACAAAGAAAATAATGGCTAATTTAAAAATATATACATTTGACTATATAGAATTACATTTACTAATCAACTTATAATTGCAACAAAATATAAGTTTAGGCTAAAAATCAAAACAAGCATCTTTAGAGCATAAAAAAGAACGGAAAACATCAAGAAAAAAAATACAAAATTCGCATAAATCAATTTACAAACTACACCCATACTTGCTAACTTCAAGGAAATGCAAAACTAGTACAATATTTTTCTTCTTAATTAAAAAAAAAACTTATTTTCTTTAATATATGTTATAGGCTGTATCCTGTTAATAACATAAATTTTAAACAGTGTCCTAAATATTCACTAAACTTGGGCATGCATGAGCATGAAACTTAAATAATCAGCATTTTGCTACTCAGTCACAAATTTCACTAGATACATATATTTCATGAAAAATTATGTGTTTTAGATTTGGAAGTGGAGAAAACATAAATAACACATAATGCATTAAAGAAAGTCTTGAAATTAACAGCTTCTTATAAAAAAATTAATTACTCATAGATATACAAAATAAAATTTTGTACAACAAATACTATCTTAAACCACAAAAGTACTTATTAAATGAGGCAAATAATCGTTTTCATAAAACATGACAAGCACAGAATTTGGCAGGGGGGAAGAGGGAGGGGGGTGATGTAAGGACTTTTTTTTTAAAATCCATAACCCTTTGCCTAAATGTATGCAGTAAAGCATTCAGATCCTTTATTTTTTGGAGGGGGAGGAGGATACTTTAATTCTTTGTTTGATTTATATTAAACATATAAATCAAAAACACATATCATTTTCAGTTAATTACGTTAAATAAAATGTCAAAATTAAAGTAAAAAAAAAATCAAGTACAGGATCTAGCCTATTTTGCTTATGAATGCCTATAGATTTGTTGCACATCTATAACACAATGCTGTAAAAGGTTAATAAAAACGAAAAAATATGATGGAATCAATTTGAAATATTAAGGAATTTAGGGTTCCAATATATATTCTATTGACAAAAAACACAAGACAAGAAAAAAAATAATCATGTCTGTAAAGGATGCAGTCAGATTTAAGTTGGAGGATTTTTTAAAACAATAAATCTACGGTCGCGCTTCTAAATAATAGGATTACTAAAAATCTAACAGAAATATGTAAATAATTAGGGTTCTAATGTATTCTGTTGAGAAAAAACGCAAAGCAAGAAGAAAAAACATCATGTCTGTAAAGGATGTAGGCAGATTGAAGTTTGAAGATTTTGTTTAACAATAAGACACCGGCGGACGCGAAGTTATAGGATAACCAAAAATCTATCAGAAATAATGTGTAAATCATTGTTCCAAGCATAACAATGATTTCAGAAAGAGAGAAAAAAAAGCGTAACAAATGGTTGTGGGCCAAGGAGGGGAGATTGGCCGGTTTGGCTTAGCTGCTGAGAGTAGAAAAAGTTCGGAAACTTCGTACACCCAAATCGATCGGCCAACTATAAAAACTATATATATATATATATCGTGTGACGCGAGTCGGGACAGATGTCCGCTCCCACACGGGGTACACAAGAGAAACTCGAAAATTTCAAAATTCCCCGATTAAAGAGTAATTTTGCAAAATTCCTTGACATTTCCCTGAATTCCCGGTTCTGACGCCACCCTGTTTAAGCTACATTCAGAGTAATTAAATAAATTGCTTAAAAATTTAAATTATTTTATTATTTATAACTTTAGCTACAACACTGAAATTCTAATCATTCTGCATTCATTGACCAACATGGCGATATTGTTCATCACACTGTCACAAATCTCTGAAATAACGTCAAATAACATCAATACTGTCCATACTATGGAACTTTCTTCCGGCGTTCAGGGCAAATTCCACAAATTTATTTTTGTTTAGAGTAAATAAAGCGAAATAATTTGATATTTGAGAATATAATTGTGTATGCTGTTGCCTTGCAGGGCGAAAGATAAAACATTGAAACCTAACAGGTAGGCGAAAATGACCGCGGCAGGGGTCGAATTTTAAAAATTTTGTCCAAGTGCAAAATTTGCACTCCAAATTTTCATCTGGAGTGCAAATTATTTGATTGGAGTGCAAAAAGTCTTTCAAAAATTAACTTTTTAAAGAATGCACATTAAAATCGAAACACAAATTTATTGACCGTTTACAAACGAAAAAATGTTTACAATTAAATTAATACATTACAGTTAGTCACTCAGTTCTTCCCCTGTATCGATTTCAAAGTCCTCACTGCGACAACTACCAGTTTCAGAATCGCTTTGACTGTCATCAGTTTCCATTTTCGGTTTGTCCTTCTTTGGACGAATACCATATGGCTTAACTTTAGTTCGTCGACTTTTCTTACCAGAATTAGTCCATCTGACAACTGCTGGCTCAGAATTGTAAGAATCGATATCTTCTTCGTTTAAACTGATTCTCATCAAATCTCCCATACAGTCTGTGCCTAATTTACAGCGCCAGTCACCCATTATTCGTTTGACACAAGAAAAACCTCTCTCTACTTCTGCTGTGCTGACTGGTATCAGGAGGATTAACTTCACAAGGTGTAAAACATCCTTACACTTGACCAAACAGTGTTCATCGGTTAATAGGTACTTAGCAAGTTCTCTAAATGATAGCTTGTTCAGGTTCTTCTCAAATATATCAAAAATTTCAGTTTTGTCCACTGGTATGGAACGAAGGCAACATCACATCTATTTAGTTCCAGAAGAGGCCTGAAATGCTCACACAAAACGGCAATCTCCTCATCCCCATACTCCTTCAAATCCTCTTTATTTTTCGGCCATTCAGTGTTGGCATTGAAGATATCTGTAGCAGAAATTAAAGAATCATTTTTTAAATCACCAAACCGGCTTTCTAAGCAAGTAGACACTGAATCAATGATTTTACTTCTGGCACGATCGAGTTCTTTCATCGCATTGTCCTTGTGTTTCAGTTTTATTTCTTTAAAAACGTCCTTCGTGTCACCAGTTAATGATTTCATAAACAACTTCTCCTTCGGACCACAGTTCTTTTTTTGCAGTTTCTCGAACTCGGTGTTTGTGTCTTCAAGAAACTCTCTGACATCCTGTAATGTAGCATCTTTTTTTTGCATGGAAACAGACAAAATGCTCAATGGAGTCAGCAAGTCTTGGTAGAAAGCAAGCAAAAGAGGCATCCTAAAATCTTGTAATTTCCTTAACCAGCCTCTTGCTTTTGCCTGGTCATTCTTGTTGCTGCCATCTATGCGTCCCGCAAAATCTTGAAAATATGCAATCAGGCTGGCCCAATTTCTTTCCAATACTTTAAGGGCTGCCATCTTGTGTTGGATCCATCTTGTTCCACTCACTTTACTGAATTTCAAAAGAGCTGGTTCTCCAACAGCTGTCCGAGCATTTGTGAGTTCTCTCCACCGTTTAGGTGACTTCTTGAAAAAGTAATACATTCCAACAATAAAATCTTCAATCTCATTTAAGGAGGTGCCCTTAAATGCTTGTTTTATTGCTAACTCAAGTCTGTGAGCCACGCAATGTGTGGGCACAAGCCATGGGACTTCACTTTTCATCATACTTATTACGCCACCATGCTTACCAAAATTTACTGCACATCCATCTGCACCAGCACCAACAATGTGTTGCCGCCAATCGAAATCAGCTCCCAGTTTAGCAAATGCATCAATTAAACAATCCAAGGTTCCTGCAGCATCACCATTTTTAATGTCGACAATAGAAAAAAAGAATGTTTTTACTACACCTTCTATTATGGTGCTAATATAAATTAATTCTTTTTCAGAGTTTGCTTTAGTGCTGCTACCATAAAAAAACACAGAAAAATACCCACAATCCTTCATATATTTTAAATCCGCATCCAAAAGGACACCTGCAATGTGTTCAGTAAATACACGTGCACTTTTATCGTTTAAATATGTGTGCCCAACACTTACATCGTGTTTTCGCTCGAGTTCAGCCAAAGGTTTTAATTTTGTGAAAGGCAATTCTTGTTTGCCCATAAGGTAAACAATATCAAAGAGAACTTGTATTTTTTTCAGTTCATCAGCATCAAGTTTGCGTAAACTAGCTTCAATAGGGGTTGACATATTCATTTGCTTCATTTTTTCAACACGTATAGCTTCTTGAACTTTAACATGTCCTTCGCTTGTAGCATGGCGATAGCACGTAAATTTTTTTACGTTTATGGTGCCGTCAATCATGGAGCGCTCACTTTTTGCCGATTGTTTCATATTGGCTCCCTTGTACCCTGCCGTCGCAATACCGCTACGTTTTCGGCAGTCATCGCAATAGATGGAAAATACCAAGTTTTCCACGGCGTTAAATCGTAACCACGGATGATCGCCAACCCATTTTTTTACTGTGGACACGTTGACACCGCTACGCACACGGCTGGTAGCTACAAGTTCTTGGCTCTTAGCCTTTTCCTTCGAAGGACTGTCAGGGGATCTTGCTGTTTTCCATCGACCGGCGGTCTTCCATCAAACGATTGTCGATAGTTAAAGTCCGGCGATCTTCCATTGAACGGTTGTTGATTGACAAATCAGAGCGGTCTTCCATCGAATGGTTGTCGGCTCGGCTGTCTTCTAACGAGAGGATATCAGGAGATAAAGTTCGGCTTTCCTGCGATGAAGGCATATTGATAATAGCATTGTGACCATTTGCCAAGCTTTGAAGTTCTTGACTAGTTTTTATCGTTTCTAAGATTTAAAAATGATGTAAGAACCGATTGCGTTGACGACGCAACGCGTTTTCGTTTAGGCGCCATTTTCGTTTACAACTCGAGCGAGCAAGGAGACATCGATAAACTGGTCAGCTGATACGCACAGAGTAATGCTCCAGAAAGGCGAAGGACTCTCGCATCAATAGCTAATACGAGGTGGACACGTGACATAACATAACCAGTTCGTGCGCTACCAAGCCGATTGATTACCTTCCCCCCCTTTTTTTTCCACCGTGGTTTCTTCCAAAATGATACTTATCCTTTGAAAGTAGTTTCCTGCGCGTTCAGAATGTCCCAGAACCGGTTTAGTGCAAATTTTTGCACTCCAATGCTAACTTTGGAGTGCATTTAACAATTTTGGAGTGCAATTTGCACCTTTGCATCCGATTATTTCGACCCCTGCCGCGGTTGCCGTGAAAAACAACAATCTTGCGTGAAGTTACTGTCGTCGGACTAACAAAGTGATCACTCTACCAGCGAATATGAACAACTATTTCGGTAGTGTTCGCTCTCCCGCCCCCCCCCCCCCCCCTTAAAAAATCACCATTTTGATAAAATTGTTAGTACCTTAGTGCCGTTTTTTTTTTCTGTCTTTTAACGGACAGTATCCAATTTTTAAAAAAATAGTCGCCTGAGCTTAAAAATAGTTGAAGGTTTTGTTCAAAATAGTCGCTTTGGGCCCTTTTTCATTGAAATAGTTGCCATAGTCGCCTGGCCACTAAAATAGTCGCTTTAGTAGCCGCCTGTGGCAGCCCTGCATGTTGCTGTGTTTTTTCACTGGTCGTTCACCTTTTCATTGTCAAAAGTGACGTCATCCCCCTACCAGTCCCACAGCAGCTTCTATATGTTTTTGAAGGACGAAAGATGGAAGCGAAGAAGCTTAATTAAGCATTCACAAAACTCAGCCTAAGCCGGTCCCAAACCCGGTCGAAAAAGGAGGAGGGTGCCTAAAAGCTGCCTTGGCATAGTCTGTTACTACCCTGACGATCTGCTGATGGTCGAAAGACCTAGGTAGATAAGACGGATGTGACAGATGAACGGCAACCAAAATCCAAGGTGTGGATACTGTGCTTAAGAGAATGTGAATGTCACATGGCAACCAGGGTTAAAGGTTGTCACTAACGGTTCACCTCGTGAAGTGGCGAATCACGTTGTATTTAGCCTTCCGCCTGCATTGAGGGTCCATACAGGTGGCGACTCAAACTTACCCTCAGTCCTTATATAACATATGGGTAACAATAATAAAAAAAAAATGGTGGGTCAAACCGCAAAACAAGCTTGGATCAACCCAAACCCGGCCAAAGTGGACCTGGCTCTTCTGAGTCAACCACTGAGGTATGTGGCAAAGTTGTTCCGAGCACCAAAACAGCTGTCGATAGTGGTCCCTCGGGGCCCGCGACAAGTAATCAAACATCTGTCGATAGTGGTCCCTCGGGGCCCGCTACAAATCTAACCGGAGGCTCCCTTAGCTCTCTACCCGAATGGTCATCTATGACGCATTCTCAAAAGAACAAGCATAGAAGGCAAATGGCTCGTCAGGGTCTTAACGCTGAAACTGGAGACAACACTGCTCAACATCGCAGCACAACTCCAACGGGTAAAAGAGGTAGGGTCAGTGAAACCACCCCTTCCCCATCCACAGGTGCACAGGCTAAACGGCCAAGGACAGCTGAGTCCCCATCCTATAGCCAAGCTGCTACCGGAGTGAAGATGGCAATCGTCCGAGATAACTTCCCGGATGGTACATTGTCACCCGATGATGCCCTTATTATACAAGGTGACATCAACAAGGTCATTGACATAGAGGATGTCGCCCGGGAGGCCCCCCCAGATTTTAAATTCGGGTGTGCTGAACGGTGCTTTGATGATCCACTGTGCCAATGACTACACCGTTGCTTGGCTGATCAAGAACTACGATGGTAGGGTAGTAAGCCAAGATATAAAGGTCCAGGTGAGGAAGGCATCGGACCTACCGAGACCCGCAAAGATGGCTCTTAAATCCCGGGATATTCTCACCACAGATGGGGAGGTCCTGCTCAAGCGAATTGCCCGCTTGAATACAGGCCTTAACACTGCTGAGTGGAAAATCCGGGAGAGAAAAATCGTCGGTGATCACGATCCACCATCAGGTAGATCATCGAGATGGATCTCAAGTCCTCCAAGTACATCAAGGAGAAGAATTTTGAGATCTTTACGGGGAGCTTTGGAAAAGGATTACTAAAGATCATCAGCGACCCCAATGTTGCTCGTGTGTCCCCTCCGTCTGCTGCTGTGGGTAAACCACTGGCGGAATCCAGCGATGTGGCCCAACAGCCCGCGTTGGAGACCGCCGTAATGAAACCTCCTGTTGAATCTGATGGTGTGGTCGAAAGGCCCGCATCGGATGACGCAATGGAGGAATCATTGGCACCTTCGGAGAAGGACGTACGGGTGACGTCAGTGAAACCAGCCACAGATGCTATGGAGGTCGTTCAAGATCCAGTGGAAACGACCCCATCAGTAAGTACTGGAGCGGAGGTTCAAAAAACCACCTCTCTTTCTAGTCCTATTAGTGATTCTTCTGGATCACTATATAAAGTTTTTGGCGATCTTGATTTCTCAGATTCGGGATCCGATATTACAATTGTGTCTGTCTCCCCCACTAAGGAGGACACAGTACTAAAAGAGAAGAAATCTTCTGATTAGGGTGACAGCTTTATTAATTTTAATTCATGTCCGAAACCCAAAAGAAGACGAGCAAAACCATCAAGGTTGCTCAAATTAATCTTCATCATAGCCGGTCAGCAACTGCTTTAGTCAATAAAAGACTGGTAGAAGGAAGGATAGATATTGCCCTGATACAGGAACCCTGGGTCAACAAGGGTAAAATCCTAGGTCTAGGCAACTGTGGGAACCTATTCTTTGATCGCTCAAGCAGTAAACCGAGAGCTTGTATAATTACAAATAAAAATATTAATGCTCTTCTTATAGCAGACCCACTGGATAGTGATAATGTAGCTATCAAGTTAATCCGCAAAAATGGAGATATTACTTATATTATGTCAGTATATCTTCCATACGAGGATGAAATTCCGCTAACAACTTCAGCCAGAAGCTATGTTGAGCGTTGCTCACATTCTGGGATGAAGGTCATTGTGGGTTGCGATGCTAATGCACACCACACCATATGAGGCAGTACTAACTGCAACAAAAGAGGTGAGGATCTAATTGAATTTTTCTTAAGCAATAATCTGTATATCCTCAATACTGGTAATAAACCAACATTTGTTACTTGCAATAGAAAAGAGGTCATTGACATAACCTTCTGTAATAATAAAGCAGTCAACTGCATACAGGATTGGCATGTTTCTGAATGTATTACACTATCAGACCATAAACTAATCCAAATGTCCATTACAGGCCCTGCACTTATAACTCAGCAGGAAAGGCGGAATCCCAGACACACCAACTGGGATTCCTATCGGGAGGACCTTCGGCTTCTCCTAGAAGGTAAGAGCTTTAATTTTCCTTCACTGGTGGACCTGGAGCTGGCGGTTGACTCTGTACAACGGTCCATCCTCCTAGCCTACCAGTTAAATTGTAAAGCTGTCACGACTGGGATACCAAGGCGAGTTCCTTGGTGGAATAAAAACCTTAGTGCATTGCGTAAAACCTGCAGAAAGCTCTTTAACAGAGCCAAAAAAACAGGTGAGTGGTCAAAGTATAAAGATGCACTCACCAGCTATAATAAGGCCATTAGGAAAAGTAAAGAAGAATCGTGGAGAGACTTCTGTGGCCAGGCGGACAATATGTCCAGTGCAGCTAGACTGACCAAAATCAAAGGACAGTCAGTACCAACTGGGTTCCATCAGGAAAGATGATGGCACATACACGGAAGATGGCAAAAGTACACTAGCGGAAATGCTTAGAATACACTTTCCTGACTCCATAGTCGCAAACTCAAATGACATGCCTGCCATTCCCAATCTTACACTATCATGTAGTAAAAAAGAGGACTGGGCTATGGCAAAGAGTATAATTACTCCAAACAGAATTACATGGGCTATTAATTCGTTCAAGCCCTTCAAATCACCTGGGGCTGACGATATTATACCAGCTCAACTCCAACATGGCGAAGATATTATTATGCCACACCTATGCAGAATCTTTAGATCATGTATAGTATATGGCTATATACCACATGCATGGAGAACCTGTAAAGTTATCTTTATACCCAAACCAGGAAAGTCATGCTACAATGAAGCCAAAGCCTTCAGACCTATTAGCCTGACATCTTTCCTCCTTAAGACTCTGGAGAAATTGATTGACAGGTATATCAGAGATGAGGTTTTAAAAGCTAAACCCTTATCGAGATTTCAACATGCATATCAACCTGGGAAATCTACAGAGACTGCCCTATACGACCTTGTTACGGTACTAGATGGGGCAGTCAATGGAAAGGAAATAGCCATGGCGACCTTTCTGGATATTGAGGGGGCTTTTGATAGAGTTCCAACGAATGTAATCAACAATGCCCTTCTCAAAAGAAATGTTAATTCAAGCGTATGTACCTGGATAAAAAATATGCTTGAAACCAGATTGGCTCAAGCCTCCCTTCTGGGAGACTCGCTCACTGTGGAGAATTGTAAAGGATGCCCACAAGGAGGATTGCTGTCACCACTACTATGGAGTCTGGTGGTTGACGAACTCTTAAACAGGATTAATTTTTTGGGCCTGCATTGTCTAGGCTATGCTGATGACATAACACTGGTCGTAAGAGGTAAATTCCAGAATACTGTAACTGATCTCATGAGCACTGCTCTAAAAAAGGTAGAAAAATGGTGCAAAGAGGTAGGATTGTCGGTTAACCCCAACAAGACCAACCTAACAGTGTTCACTAGGAAAAGAATACTCGATATGCAAACCATAAAATTCTTTGGGAAACCACTTGCATATTCAGATGAGGTTAAGTATTTAGGGGTTATCTTTGATTAAAACTTGACATGGAAGACACATCTCCAATACTGCACCAACAAAGCCAAACGAGTGTTCTGGGCCTGCAGACGTGCTATTGGAAACAACTGGGGCTTGTCACCAAAAATGGTGCTCTGGATATATACAGGAGTGATTACTCCAATGATATCTTATGGGGCCATTGCCTGGGGAAATGGAACACATAATGAAACTGTAAAAAAAGAACTCACTAGTTTACAAAGAATGGCAACCATTGCAATTACAAATGCAATGAGAACTACTCCCTCACAGAGTCTAGAAATTCTCCTAGATTTTCTACCACTACACAAACAAGTGGAATTAGAGGCTGTTTTGTGTTCACGACGGCTAAAACTCATGGGTTTATGGAAAACATCCTATGAATTACCTTTGTTTAAAAATATTCAGACACAGGTAAAAGAACATCCCTGTCTAACTATGAGTTCTGACTGGATGTTAAAGCAATATTGCTTTAGAGCCAAATACAATATCATCTTCCCGACCAGAGAGGACTGGAGATTTCCCTCCAATCTGACTAGGAGAGGAGATGAAATTTGGTATACAGATGGTTCAAAGACATCTTATGGCACTGGCTCAGGTGTCTTCTGTCCTAACAGAAAAATAAAGCTATCTTTCTCTCTGGGCAAGTTGGCTACTGTATTTCAGGCTGAGGTTCTTGCAATTACGGCATGTGCCTACAATTGCCTAGATAGGGGAGTTGTTAAGAGGGTCATAAAGATTTTCTCTGACAGCCAGGCTACACTAATGGCTTTAAAGAGTCACTGCTTTACCTCTAAAGCAGTGTGGGAATGCCACAATGCACTTGAAGACCTAGCTGAGGGTAACAAGGTTTCTCTTCTCTGGGTCCCTGGTCACTGTGACATTGAAGGTAATGAAATGGCAGACCAATTAGCTAAACAAGGATCTGAATTATCCTTTATTGGTCCAGAACCTGTTTCGGGTCTGCCCCACAATGCGGTCAGGAAAACTATCAAAAGCTTTTTATTGACTGAATCCTATCAAGCATGGCTTGAATCTAAAGATCAAAGACAAGCCAAAGAGCTCAATCAACAGTCACCCTGAAATAGATCGAGGGAGCTAGTAAAATTGAGCAGAAAAGAGATCAAGGTTGCTGTAGGTCTTTTAACTGGACACTGCACCTTAAATAGACATCTTAATCTGATAGGTGTTATAGATGACCCACTATGCAGAGGCTGTCGTATGACAGAGGAGAGCTCTACACATGTGTTATGCAATTGTGACTACTACTCTGCCCAAAGATTTGAACATCTAGGATACCATTGTATCGACCCCTGGGAATTGTCAAATGTTCCAATCAGGTCTATACTGAAATTTATTTCAGCAACCGGTCTTCTTTAGATCAAATAGGGGGTTTCAGTACAATAGACTTCAGTCGCGGTGCTGGTACTCGATAGAGTCACCCCCATTCACAAGTCATAAGCATTCACTAAAACAACTAAGAAATTAATTTTTTTTATCATCCAAGGACATTTTTTATGCCATTCACAAAAGAAGATTTCAAAAATTATAAACATATTTTTTTAAATGTAAAAAAGTAAATATTTCAAGTATTTATTCAGAAAAAGCAGTAGGTGGAAATCTTTTTCCCATACAATGAGCATTACTACTAAACTTTAAACTGTAATTGTAAAAAAATAATTAAAAATTCAACATTTCGGCTTTTGATGAAACTAAAAAAATGTAAAAACACTAGAAATTTTTGTAAATTGGATTACAAGAACACACATCCTAACTTTATTTATTAATATAAATAGAGAGAAAAGAAAGATTGCACCACACAGTAAGTAAGGGAAATTTAATTTTCACATATTATTTTGCACTAGCTGCATGTACCTGCATTGTTGGATGCCCATTGTGGCATAATATGTCTTCGAATTTGACAATTCAGGTTGGCAAGCATAAAAGAGGCGCTAAATTATTTTTAAAAGAAAAGTTTGGAATCGATCATTTGAATTTAAGATTAACAATCTGGAACGCGGTTTCTTTTTGAATGCGGGGTATTTTTTACGCAGACCACACTAAATAGTTATTACAAAATAAACACCATAAAAATAAAAGACACTACTAGTGACTATTCTATAAATGAGTTCAGTATGAACAAACAAATAATATTTTTTAAAAGGTTTGGACCATTTTAGGTAAAACAAAAACTGTTGACAAAAAGAAGCTTTAGCACACTGTTATTAATATTGCCATTGAAGCTGCATTTTAGCGACAGTTTTGGTTTTGTCAAAATTGGAAAAAGGAATAATTTGTGTAAGAACCGGGAATTTTAAATAAACAATCTGTTTATATTTTTTGTGTGAATACAAAAGTGTATAAAGTTGGCACCCTGTAATGGCAATGATTTTCTTATTTTCTAAGTGTTAAATTGTTTAGGGCTTCAATCATTATTTCTTCAAATCAATATAGCTTTTTTACGAAGCCAAGATGGCAGCCGGCTAAGTGCAGAGCCGATTTTAGGAAATACAATATTTTTTAAATCTTCATTCTAGATAATATGACACTTTTCCCGTTAAAGGGTACTCCCAAGTACGGTACCGATTATGCACCAAGAATTGTTTACACAAAACTGCAGCAAATTATCGCAACCACAGGCAGTTCACCTGTTATTAAAAAACATCGTCTGCTGCCATTTATTGGCGAAAATCATCTTGGTGCAGAATCCGTACAATGTTTGGAAGTACCAACGGCCCCTTTAACGGAAAAGTACCGATAATATTATATAAACCAACTTTTTCAATGGAAATGAAACTGTTGTGCACATCAAAAAGATAATTTACAAGAGCTTTGTGCTTTGCTTCAGTAACCTGGAACCCTTGTTGTTGGTCAGGTTTCTTTGAAAACTGTATAATAATCAATCGACAGTATATTTCACTCTGGTAAAAATTAGTTTTTATGTGTAATTACCGTACTTTGTATAATCAGGGTTCCCACTCAAATTACAGAATGAAAATCAATGACTTTTAAGGACCTAATTAATGTTTTTAAGGACCTTTGAAAATTTGTTTTCAGGCATCATGTCTATATATAAAGGAAGTTCAATAGTATATTCTACCAAAAAAGTTGGAAGTTGGTGGATGCGTAATACAAATGTCGGAAAATTCTGATACTATGGAGATAAGTGGCGGTTACACGGGGATAGCAAGTCCCAGTTCTATTTTTATAAATTTTGCAGTTGGCCACACAACAACTGCAAAAATTAAGGACTTTTAAGGACCTCAAAGCATTTTCAAGCACTTTCAAGGCCTTGAAAACAAGTTCAAAAATATTAAGCACTTTTAATAACTTTCAATGACCGTGGGAACCCTGGTAATTAAAGTGTACTCTGTAAAACCCGCATTCAATAATTTACCAAGAGACACAATTTTTATCTAAATCAGTTCAGTAGATCTTGAGTTATAGCCGTTCAAACTTAAATATATGTAGACATTAATATGGAGTAAAAGTTTTTTCCCTAAAAAAGTGTTTAAAATTACTACAGAATAAATAATTTAAAATTAGTTTAACATTCCGATACTTGAGACTGCAAATAACAATGCATATTAAACAAATAAATAGCAATTACCTCTTTTTACTGGTATCTTGAGAATGTCTAATGTCCAATTTATTTAATTCCAATTTCCTGAAACAAAATTTTATAAATATAGCCCACTATTGTAAACTCACCACCAATCAAACATTAGCATCTCATATAATATACTGTTTGTAGCTTTTTAATACACAAAATAAAATATAAAAATGTCAATTTAAGTCAAATCTTTAGTTAAGACTATACCTCATTTGTATTTCTAATATATAAGCTATTTAGCTTTGTTCTCTACTTGTTATGATATATATATCACATGAATGAACAAAATGTACTTGATATAAATATTGCAAGCAAATATTAGTTAATAAAAATAAAAAACATGTTCATAGAAGTTAAAGAAACAAATACATAGTCAAGCCCTAAAATTTAAACTTGGAGAATGATTTTTTAATCGTCCGAGTACAAGATAATTACACATCAATTTCTGAATTTAAGTGAAAACAGAATATATATATATATATATAATTAAGTATAACATTTAGAACTTATACATAGGAAGGGCAACCATTAAGTTATTTGTGTATGCTATAACATAATTAACAGGTTTCAATGCTTTCTTTTTGTTATAGTAATTGCAATGTTTGATTACTTTGCAAGATAACCAAGAAATCATGTCGCCCAATATTTACAACTATAAAACTCATGCAAGTGTTAAAAAAGTGGTCAAATATATTTAAACGAGCTGCATGTTTGCTTCAATTGAGATATAGGTACTCTTTCGTTAGACGGGTACCAGATAAAAAATGTCAAATTGCAGTGATAAATCATCCAAATTATAAACCTTCAAGTCAATCAAATAATTCCTAAAACAGTAAACATTTAGATTTGGCGATACATTTATAAATAATTTAAACTTGTAAACATCTAAGCATTTTTTCTAACTGGTACCCGTCCAACGGAAGAGTACAGAGATATATTTATTGCAGCCTCAGAAGTGATAAGATACAAGAGTAACATAGTTACAGCAGTGCAAATATTACAAAGTGTATATGACTTTTATTGTGCAAGAGCTAGAATGTCCATACGGCATCAAAACAATGTAAAATCTATACCACTTACAGGATGAATTCTCATAGGCAATCAGAACTTGGTAGACTAGAGTTTTTATAGAAATAATCTCAATTCAGTGCAATGAGTACAAAGTAGCTGATACATATTAAATGCAGTAGCTTGGCGGCAAATATTAGGTTTCATAACTTTTTCTGGCTGACCATTTTACCTGGCATTTTTTTTTAACGTCTAGTAGGGTCATTCTCTGTAAAATGCACACACATTTGTTGCAGCAATTTTTTTCATCGTTAGATAAGTTGGATATTTCTGTTAACCATGGAATATATTTAAATGTAATCAAAACAAGTAATAAAAGTTTAAAAATACACGATTTGTCATGTCCATGGACTGTCGCAGCCACAGGGTTGCTTGCTTTATCAGTATTTTAATTTCACTTCATACTTCCTAGATGTCTATATTTATTTATAGCTATAAGGTATATTAATCAATGTTACGCTTGAATATAAACCTTTTCTGAGTAGTAATTTCATTACAATTAACCCCTTGCCATACTTTGACGAGTCTGACTCGTGATAACAATTTAACATGCATATCACAAGTCAGACTTGTGAAAAAAAATATAGGCCAAACGTAAACATTACAAGTCAGTCGTGAGGCTGAAGAAAACACACCTGAAGACGCCCAAGATTATAATTTCTATTAAAGCAATGTTCATGCATAAATTAGTTTTTGACTCTGTTATTTTTTGTCTATTATGCAGGATTTATTGTACTAATATTTATATTTTGAAGTATTGACTGAGATATTGTATTAAAAATATGTATATAAAAAAGGAACAAAGATTAAATTAGTATTGATGTCCACAAGAACAGTATTGCGTGGAACAAGTAAGCGTATAGCTATATAGATAACAAGTATTCGTACGTCGGCTTCTATTGTGATTGTCTAGCTGCCCGTTTAGTGCGCGTCATCCACAACCATTTGGGCACTGATTTTGTTGAGCTAAATGGTACGGCAAGGAATTAATGTAAAACCTCTTGTCCCAAGACTGATGTTTGGTTGGTTGTTTTCAGATTATCTGGCGCCGTCAGCAACACAAGGGCTATAATGTGCCGAAACATTCGTCATTAGACCAAGTCAAAATACATCCTGAACTCGGATTCAAACTCGCGGTCTAGATGCTAGCACGCTAACCACTATACCGTTTGGTCTGCTCCAAGACTGATGTGACATGTCCATGGGCAGCAGTTTTTAGTTGTTTAACAGCTTACCAAGAGACATCGCATATCAACAGTGATATTGGAAAGAATTCTAATACAACCATTTTGGTTCCAATACCTATTGTGTATTTTATTTTTCAGTATAAGAATCATATTTTAATACTTACATGTGAAATAAGTGCAACTGTAAAGATCATATCATCATTACCATGATCAAGATAAAATTACTTATTTATTATTAATTACTTATTTTATAGTAGAGATTAGCTGTATTGATATCAATTTAGTAATCTCATGCTTATAATCCTAGTTTCATTCGGTATTAAACAATAAAATGGAAATTATCATGTCAATGTCATTGAAAATCAACCAATGGAATAACTATGGTCAATCTCTATATATTATCAGACAATCTCTGCTAATGTAATAATTGGATTAGTAATTGAAAAGTTCAATGGGAGAAAAAAATTTATAAATATTGAATGATTTCAATATTTTTTTTTTATCTTCTGTCGCTAAAATAGTGCGTTCTGTGGAGAATGACATAGTTGTTTTTTAGGTGTAAGGAGACTTGTTTAGCTAGCATTACATAGGTAAAAGGTAGTTTAAGGTATATAATTTTTCATGAGATTCATACGTGTTAAATATTGTGAGTCTAATTTATCCTTTTGCGATGAAACTAGAAAACGCAAGAGCATGATGCGCCTTGTTGCATATAATACTAAAAATACGATCAAACTAAGAGAAGTTTTCATTAGCTAACTAGCATAAATATGCAAGCTGTAAATATAACATGACCTGGCAAGATACTTATTTTTTTAAGAAGCACCACGTTTAAGTTTAACCAAAGATCGAAAACACTTAATAAACCTAAAAGAAAACAAAAATATTTACCTGGAGCGAGATCCTTCGCGAGAGCGAGATTTTTTGGATTTGCTCCTTCGTTCCCTTTTATCTTTAGAATGTGATCGTTTGTGAGAATGTTTACTTTTATGCTTATGCCGAGATGGAGATCTGCTACCACTTCTAGATCGCCCCATTTTACTAGCAATTTTAATTTTATGTACAAGTGTTAGTACACAACGTAGGGTAAACGTTTACTCTGCTTCAAGATATCAAACTTTGCTCAGCAAATTCATAAACAAAAAATAGATCATTCAAATTGCCGAACGAATCTTTGTGAACTATGCAAAACAAAGCAAATCTCCTGAAATGTAATCAACTTTTTTCTTTCAATGTAAAACTCAGCTTATTTTACTAACATAAGGAGCTCAATGCCAATGGATTGTAATAATGGATGGGTAGATTCAGATTCAGTAGAAAGGGAAATAGAGATAAAAAAGTTTGATTTGTTGGAAATGAAAAGGGAAAATATTTCTAGTCAAGGGGACAGATTAAATAAATAGAGAAGAATAGAGGGAGATAAAAATATAATTTAAATACATTTAATAAATTCTTCATTTCACATAAATCTCCCTTTAAGCAGTTATTTGTAAAAAAAGAAAGCTGTAAATATAAATAATTTTGATACGTGTTGCATAGCAGGAGAAAAACATCTCAGCAATATTGCGGTATTTTACTTTTTAGTTATGTTTTCAGTTTCTTTGATGAAATATGTTTATATTTCAAGTGCACTAAAGCTTTTTTCTAATTTTAGTTTGTTATACCCTTTATAACTTAATAAATGGGGTAACGTGGTTATTCTACAAAAGATTTCATTCCTTTTTATATTTCTGTTCGTTCATTTCGTTTGTCTGTTTTAAAGTATTCTTTTTGAGTCGAACGTATTTCAAATTGAAACAGGTAATACAAATTTGCAACCTATCGGAATTAGTTCCGAATATTTTACTAAGGGTACTTGCTATATTTAGGTGTATTTTTGTTTTTATATTGAATTTTACTAAATTTTTCTAATCGTTAGGTACAATGTTAGGTCGTAAACAGAGTATGAAAGGTGATGAAGTACTAGCTGACTATGGAGCTGGTGAAACCCTCACCCAACTCGGTATATCTGGTGATGTTGAATGGGTAAAAATTCTATATGTTTTCATGTTCTTTTTTAATAATTATTAAGGATTTTTTTTATGTTTGATGATGAAATAATATATGTGATTTTTAAAGGGTTTTTAGTTTTCTAGATATGTAATTTTGTATTTTAAAATTTAAAGGTAGAACTTCCAACTCCGGTGTGGATTCTGTGTCAAGAGTTGTCTGCATAAAACTGTTGAATTATTAAAGAGTATAAGCATTTCACTAAGTAGTAAAAAATTATGGCTGCTACCATGGCTGCTACCATTTGTTCACAAAAACCGTCTCTGTGCAGAATCCACTCCAGAGTTGGAAGTCCAGACATTTTAAATGTTTCAAGAAGTATAAAATAAGTATTTTTTTTAAATTTACGGTTCAACATCAATTTTTTTTTTATTTACAATGATTATATATTTCTTAAAATATGAATTACAGAGATTTAAGGAACTTACTTATTTAACTTGAATAAAGCACAACAGTATTTTGTGTGCATATATTTGAAAATGAGAAATTTAAAATATGTCAATGGTACTTGTTCACATCTTGCACTTGGGCATATTTTGCTAACTTTGTTGAATCTAAAAAATAGAGCCAAGTTCTGTTTACTGTTATAGCAAGTTGAGACCTATAAGAATTTAAGCTAAAAATATATTTATTGTATAAAATTCTCCTCAAAGAGATCTGTTACTTCTTGCTTCCCAGCACCATTCGATTGCTTTCGCGTATATTTCTAAAATAATTTGTAATCAAAAACCATTTTCTAAATTGAAATAAATAAAAAAATGATTGACATAG
The DNA here is from genome assembly GCA_963978545.1 of Linyphia triangularis. Taxonomy (NCBI): domain Eukaryota; kingdom Metazoa; phylum Arthropoda; class Arachnida; order Araneae; family Linyphiidae; genus Linyphia; species Linyphia triangularis. Next base: position 41,410,063 of record OZ021724.1, on the reverse strand, counting down.
GGCTTTAACCATACTTCATCACTAAGTTATGTTTGTTACTTCCATAATGTCTCACTGTTCATCCACCAGCATCTAATTAAACTTTGTGTGCTTGTTGCCATTCTATGCACCCTTTTAATTCCAAAAGAGTTGTAGCATGCAGAAAGGAAACAATTTCTTACTTCAGCGTCTCATGCTTTCTCTTACAAACGCTTTTCTATTGTATAGATTCACCAGGAGCTATTGAAATTCATCCCGAAATTAGACCCAAATTGAACATTTCCTGCATCAAGATGGCACTCAGGTGTTTCACTTGTTCCATTTCCCCATTTCTGCTAAAACTTGCCCTTAGTTATTCATTTTTGGCCAAATTCAAATGAAACTGCTCCATTTCAACAATTTTGCCATTTAAATTATTACATTATTTAAACAAACCTTTTACTAATTTGGAAATATTTTGAAAAACAAATTTGGGAGACAGTTAGTATACTATTTTGACCTTGCAAAAATTTATTTTTTGAATTGGTACTTGTTGTTTTTAAAATGATAATTGTCAATCTCTGTTGTTAAGTCACCCTACTTAAAATCCTGTTTAGCTTGAAGTAAAATCATTTTCTTTTTTTGGAATAAAGCTTTCAATTAATATTAATTTATTAATTTAACATGAAATTGCATTACATGAAATCCTGCTTAAGATGGGGGGGGGGGGGGAATTTTAACCACGTTTTATTACTTGAAGTCTTTTTCATTATTTGAGATGAAGTTTTACGAAAATATTCCTCAATGTTGAAACAGGAGAATTGCTTGTGTGTGGCCATGGTTAATGCCATAGACAGACACGTTCCAAGAACCAATTTTGGGGCAATTGCATTGTGAAAAGTAGGTGAAGTTTAATTACAGGAGCGGGAGTGCAGATCGTTTACAAGTTCTGCAAGAAGGCTGATTTTTTTTGTTCAAACCTTAATTTAAAAAAAAAAATATTGCGATTTCTTACTAAAATATTAATGAACAGTTTTGCATTAAAATTCTATTCAAATGAATAATTTCAAACCTTTGTTACACTTTTTCCTGTTTATTTTATTGCTTTTAGCCACTCTAATTTTACCTCTTAGCAGCTGAGAATGTTTAGTGATAGTATTTGAAGTATCTGCTCTAAAATTCAATCCACAGTTTAATGAAAATAGTGTATTTAATGAATACAGCATTTTACAGGTTTCAAAAACTCTACATCAACTTATTAACTTCCTAAAACATTTTAATAGTCGAGTGCCTCAAACAAAATTTACAAACAGCATCTTTAAATACCATTGACATTTTATACGAATATTAAAATTACGACCAATGACAGGAACAAGGTTCATTGAGGTTGGTCCAGTTTAACTTGTCTTAACAAACTCCTAGATCAGATCTTGCTATCTTTTAAATCTGTTTACTCCACTACAATTTGCAATGTGGTTTGGCAGATTGTTCTACTTATTAACCAATGTATTATTAAAGTAATGTTTTGTATAATCCAAGTTAAAATGTGATTTAACTTTTTGGAGACAGGAGAATTATTTCAACAGATTCCTTAAAAGGCAGGACTTTTAGCAACAATGTCATCCCCTCCTTTGGTACCACCAACTGTGTTGGAGGGCAGATAACAAACAAAGGGAAGTAGGGCTTTCAACCCCCCCCCCCCTTGGAGTGAAGAGGGAAGATAGCCTTTCTGAGAATCCTCAATCCCTTCTAGCTTTCTGTTTTATGGGGAAAATCTCTTGAAAATTGTTATGCAAAAAACAATAGTTTTGATCAAATTCAAGTACAAAAATAAGGTTCATATTGACAGTACTTTCAATTGAGTTTTTGGTGGAAGTTTTTTAAAAGAATTCTATTTGAAAAATTCATATCAATTCGTAATTATTTGCTTCACGCTACTTGGAACAAAAACCGAAAAATTTATTTCAATACTTAAAAAGTGGTATGCTATGCCATAAATAATTGGCACGATAGAGAAATGTCTTACTTTTAAGAAAGCGTTTTTAAATTTTTTTTATAATGCTATAACTTTTAGGAATAAACTAAAAATTATCAATGTGTTGAAATTGATTCTTCCACAAGTCATATTTTAAAAATTATAGTCTCGTAGGGTTATGAACTATTTGTCATTTCAATTCAGTTCTTTAAACACTTCATTGCTTAGGGAACACGACAAAAAGTGGCCAATGTGCTTTTTTTCTCAGTGTGACGGTTTGCATACATGTATTCAAAACGTACGTTTTGCACAAAGAAGTAATTTTTTTTACAATCTATCATTTTATACAGAAAAGAAAAAATCGAAATACTGCCCCTTTTATTAATTTTGCTAAAGCTAGTTTAATGCTCCATGAAGAATTAGAGAGAAAATATCTAAGAATGTATGATTTTAATGTGTACTTGTATGTGCTTATCAGTTTTTTCAATCCTGTAAATTAATTTTGCTTGTGTGTGTGACTACCGGGAAAATCTGCGGATGACTATATAGTCCACTTACTGTCATCTAATGGGGTTGAAACTTGGCAGATAGATAATACCAAGTTTTACGGCTGTCACTGTCGCTAAAAGGTTGCTTTTACACACTCCCATTTAACCTGTCATTGTTGAAACTCTTTCCTGTTGCCAAAATAATTTTAATCAAAATAAATAAAAGGTAATCGGGCTTGAATGCATAAATTAGTTATGGAGTGAAATCTATTGAATTCAACTTTGTGTTGCTTAGTAACGCTAGCATTGAAAGAATTTTAACCCATAATTTTTAAACACTTTCCTGATATCAAAATTATTTTAATCAGAATAAATAAAAAAGTGTTTGAACGCGAATGCATAAATTCACATTTAATTTTAATCAAATTTTGAAACGCAGTTTGCCGCATATATTTCTGATAGAAATATTTTTAATATTTAAAATTAGATGCAAACACCAAGAATACTTTGACAACAGAATCGACACTGTGTTAATGAATACAAAAACTGGCAATGCATAAAAGGATTTATATTAAAAACTTTGTTTTATGGATAATATTTTTATTTATAAATACTTTCTAATACCACTTCGTATTCGAAGACCATTTGTTAAAAGGAAAACAATTTCATGCATATTTGCTTAATATTGTGCAGTTACTAATTGATTTCTGGATAAATATTTTTTCAATGTTTTAAATATGGAATACTATAGAAATTAGATTTTAAAAGCTAATAATAAAAGGTAAAAATTAAATTATTAATTTTGTCAAATTTGAAAGTTAGTTACTGAGCACAAAAAATCCTTTGTAAAATTTTAAATACTCCATAAATGTAAAGTAAATATTTTTCCTCTGAGCAGACATGAATGAAATTGTAATATAAATTATGCTCATAATAGAAATATCTGTATAGTTTAATTTTTAGAAAATATATCAATTACATATTCTTTTCAAAATGTTGACCATTATTAATCATACAATTTAATAACAAAATAGTGGGCTATTTGGACAACAAATAGACCACACTGTGCCAGGAATTCTAAATTTTTAGAATCGAATATACTTCAATTGTTTCATCTTTGTTTTGAATCAATGCTATAATTGTTTTAAATTTAGCGTTAATGTTTTTTTTTTTTTGTAAAAATATTCACTTCTCAATACCTACTAATCAACTAGGATAATGTACAAAAATTACATGGTCTTTCTAAATGAAACAATTTTTTATATATTCCTTGCAAGTTTTTTCCACTAATAGAAAATTACACTTAATAAATGGATTCACACGATGAAATGACTGTCCATAGAAGACATTAGTCACATGTGGTATCTCTGTTTACCTAAAAGCAAAAGATGCCTTGAGTTGAAGGCAATCTAACTCAATAGTATGTATGGGAGACTTGGGATATCTTTACAACCTTTGTGACTACCGCAAATTCCCACTTATGAACAACACATTGCATCTATTTTTCGAAAAAAAAAATTAAAACGAAAGGATTTTTTATGGACTTTGTTGGATTATATATATTTTTTCATACCAGGGGGGGGGGGGGGGGTGAGGGAAACAAGGAACTTTAGAATCACATACGTGAAACCATCTTTTGAAGATTTGCATGCATAAAACAGTAGTTCCTTTGCTCATAATGAATAAGTGAACATTTGAATGACTTCATAAAATAAGTAGACATTTAAATAATATTACGTTTCAACCATATGGTCTTACCATACTGTTTCTTGCTTCTTTTTTCTTTTTTTTTGAAATTCTACTTGTGAATTTTTAGAGAAAACTAATGAAATTATACCTGAAAAGATAATTATTATCACCCGTAATAAAGTTACAGATTTGTTTAGTTTGTAATAAGCTCAATAAAAGGCTATAAGTGGAAGAACACTAATTCTAGAAGATGCTAGAAAAGTAATGTGAAGAACTTATAAAATTTGAGAAATTGGTTAATATTTTATTAAGATATAGAGAAAAATGATTTACTAAATTATTTATATGCACTGACTATTCTAAATAAATTTGTGCATATTGGCTTCATTGTTTTAACTGATAAATTTGGAGTGTATAACTTAATTGTATGTATAAATATGAGCAGAACATTAAACATTTACATTTATCAAATAATAAATAATGATTAAAATACAGAAGTTAAATTACAAAATACTTCATGAACTATGATTGTATAATATACATACATAACATACATTTTAATTTAAAATCCATACTTAATTGAAATTGTATTATCAGGAAGGATATGTATTAGTAAACACAGTACAAACATATTTGGCAATTAGTGGAACCTGAATAATAGCATGAATCTTGAATGAAATTATATTTACTGGAAATTTCAAATTTTATAAATATATATACAAAATTCTATAGTGGAAAAATAATACCACTGTTATTAGGATCATACAATCACAAATTAAATAAGTGAAATAAACATGCATGTAATGCATCTTTTATCAAGGCTTGAGCGGTTTAGACACATTACATTTTTTATGTCTCTGAATGCAAAATTTATGTAACTGAATTTTGAGTGAAAAATTGTAAAAACTTAATTTTAATTGACATTAAAGTGTATAAAGAATATATCTAAAATTCAATACAACACTGAAAATTTATAAAGAAATAGCAAGCATCATATAGTCAAACTCATTTTAAAATAGGATTACATTTGAAATGTTATATTATGTGGTATTCGAAAGATAATGTACAAATCGTTCACTAATATCCTTGAATACAAAGTATATTGTTGCACAAATTGTCTGTATATAGTATAAATAGTGACGTATTAATTTAAAATTCTATTGTAATTTATTTTTATCTTATTTTATTTATTAACAGCGATTATACAAGTTAGAAAAAGGTGGCAACACCTAAAGCAATCAGGAAGTTTCGAGATGTTTCTTTTTCGACGAATTGGCTGGAAATTTCTCGATTGTTCTCTCGCGCCAAGTATAAATAAGACTGTAGATCGGGAAAGTTTTCAGATTGACTTCGGACTTCGTTGAAAGCTGATCGCGATCGCTCTGTTGACCTATTGGAGTGAGCTTGTATAATCGCTATATTCGAAGCTGTTCTTGTTGAAGCTCGTATTGAAGATTAATAGTGATTGCACTGTTATCTGTGAATAAATCTTGTGAGTTTTCTGAAGAGAATAAATACTAGTTTTTATCTGAAAAACTGTGCCATCATTGCCCCAGTGGAAAAATTCATAACAGTGGTGTCAGAAGTGGGGTCTCGTAATTTTGAATGCCGACAACTAGAGGAATTATGGAAGACCAAATGAAGCAGTTGATGGAAATGATTGCTGGAATGAAGGCCCAAATAGAATCCACTGCCGCCATATAAAATCCGAAATGAAAGCCTACCAAGATACCGCCGCAGCCGAAATGAAAGCCTGCCAAGAAACCGCCGCAGCCGAAATGAAAGCCTGCCAAGAAACCAGCGCAGCCAAAATGAAAGCCGAACTTCTCGCTACGATTGCCGCCAGTCAAGAAGCTACATCATCGGATATTAAAGCTTTAGCATCCAAGCAAGAATCATCTTCTCCGTCCGTTGATAGATTTATAGAGCGCACAGAGAGTGTTCTTCAATCAATGAAGGTGGATATTTTGGATGTCAAAGAAGATCTTAAGACAGTGATAAATGAAGTTGAAGAAAAAGTTTCCACCATGCAAGAAAAAGTTTCCACCGTGCAAGAAAAAGTTTCCACCTTAAAGGAAGAGCAAGACAGATTCATTGACGTTGTTGAAGAAAGGCTGTGAAAAATGGAAACGCGTGAAGCTGTGGCCATAGCTTCACCTAATTGGGATAACGCTTCCATCCCCTTTATGGCGCCGCGCTCTAACATCAAAGTGGCCCCTTTTGATGGGAAGTCGTCTTGGCGCGTTTATCAAACGCAATTTGAAATGATTGCTTCTGCGAATGGTTGGGACGATACTTCGAAAGCATTCCATCTCGCAGCATCTCTTCGAGGTGAAGCTGCTGACATTTTACAGACACTATCTGAAGAGAAGCAAGGAGAATTCGTGGTGCTGGCGAGTGCGTTGGAGCTAAGGTTTGGTGAACAGCATCTTAAGGATTACAACAGACTGCAACTGAAAGTGAGACAGTAGAAGGCCAATGCAACTCTTCAAGAATTAGCGTCAGATATAGAAAGACTGTCGCTCCTCGCTTTCCCAGACTGTCCCTCGGACGTACGAGATAATCTGTCTCTTCAGTATTTTGTGGATGCCATCAAAGATCCCGATATACAGCAAGCTACCAGGATGTCAGACAGCAAAGATCTGAAGTCCACCCTCGTCTATGCCATGAGAGTAGAAGCAGCACAGCAAGCTTCTAGAAAAGATCGACGTTTCGTACGTGGAACATTGACGGACGATTTCCCTGAACTTTTCACGAGGAAGTTTCAAGAACTGGAAAACAAGGTGGAGAGAACTATGAGAAGTAATCCCGGCTCGAGGGATAGAAAAACTAGAGTGGTTTGTTGGCTCTGCAACCGGGAAGGACATTTTAGGCGCAGTTGCCCGAACTTGGATAGAAGAGGGGATAACACCACCTCCGAGCCTCAGCAGTTAAACTAGAAAGCGGCCATCTCGCGGGGCGGAGGTTGCCGTGTAGTGAGGGTGGTGCCCCACTCAGCCTCTATCACATCTCGTCTCTTCAAGGAGGAAACCATGGTTTATTCGTGGAGGGCGAGATTAACGGGACTCCCTATCGTCTAATAGTTGATTCGGGAGCTAATGTAACCATCGTACGGACGGATGTAGCCCGGCGCCTGGATTGCCAACCTCTCTACACGGCGCCTTCAGTTTCGCTACAGACTGTGACTGGTGACAAAATTTCTGTACATGGGAAAATGAAAGTCAACATCTCATTTGGATTTAACACCTATACTCGTACCGTTTATGTTGCTGAAACCTTGGACCCATGCATTCTTGGGCTGGACTTTCTAAAGAAAAATGGTATCACTTTGAATTTCGAGAAAGGAGAGCTTCAAACAGGGAAAGAAGAAGTTCCGCTGTTCGGTTTTTTCGCTGTTCGGTAGTTTTCTACAAGAATTATCAAGAAAGGAGAAGAAATTGCCACTTGCACACCTGTTACAAGCATCGAACGAGGGTCGAAGGAGCTTCCGACCGCACCATCCGCGGATTTAGTGAACCAGCTTCTCGAGGATTCCCGGTTGGAAAGAGGTCAAGAGAAGATTGTCGGAAACCTTATAAAAGAATTTCAGGACATTTTCTCCATGTCATCGAAAGATGTAGGAAGAACTATGCTTACTCAACATCGAATCGTCACTGGGACCCATTTACCTATTAAACAACATCCTCGAAGACTTCCTTTCGCAAAACAAGAGGAGGTCGGGAAACTGTTATATGAAATGGAAGATAATAGAGTTATCGAACCCTCCTCAAGTCCTTGGGCCTCTCCAATCGTACTTGTTCGAAAGAAGGATGGTTCCACTAGATTTTGTGTGGATTACCGGAAGCTGAACGAAATTACGAAAAAGGATAGTTACCCTCTGCTGAGAATTGATGACACTTTGGACACTCTATTGGGGAACCAGTGGTTTTCAACGTTGGATTTGAAGAGTGGATACTGGCAAGTGGAAATACATCCCGACATCGTGAGAAGACTGCCTTTACTACCGGACAAGGATTATGGCAGTTCCAAGTTATGCCGTTTGGCTTGTGTAATGCACCGGCCACGTTCAAGCGCCTAATGGAGACTGTGCTCAGAGGACTCCCCTACGAAACCTGTCTGGTGTATTTGGACGATATCATCATCACCGGGCGGAGTTTTGATCAACACTTGCAAAACGTAAAGAACGTGTTCTTGAAGCTTAGGGAAGCTCACTTGAAACTTAGCCCATCAAAATGTAAGCTCTTTAGGAGAAAAGTCAGTTATCTCGGACACATCATCTCATCCGATGGAGTGAGCACAGATCCAGCCAAGATCCATGCTGTGCAAATTTGGTCTCGACCGCAAGACGTTCATCAATTGTGAAGCTTCCTAGGCCTGTGCACGTATTACCGTAGATTTGTGAAGGTATTCTCCAAGATCGTCATATCTTTGCATCGACTAACAGAGAGCAAGCAGAAGTTCCTGTGGACTGCCGACTGTGACGACTCCTTCAATCAACTGAAGAACGCTTTAACATCCGCGCCTGTTTTGGCTTTTCCCAATGTTAACAAGGACTTTATTCTGGATACAGATGCCAGCAATGAGGGAGTGGGCGCCGTTCTTTCCCAGGAAATTGAAGGACAGGAGAGAGTCATCGCTTATATTAGTAAGAGCCTGTCAAAATCAGAGCAGAACTACTGCGTCACAAGAAAGGAGTTACTGGCGATAGTAAAGGCAGTTGAGCACTTTCATCATTACTTGTACAGCCGAAAATTCCTTTTAAGAACTGATCATGCGTCTCTGACTTGGTTGCTGAGTTTCAAGAATACAGGTGCGATAGCGAGGTGGATTGAGCGCCTACAGGAATACAACATGGATATCCGTCACAGAAAAGGAACGTCCCATGGGAATGCAGACGCTGTTTCCAGAAGACCATGTCCGGAGAATTGCCGATTTTGTTCGAATGCGGAGTCTAAGTTTGGGACAACTGCATCTGCCGTTCGTAAAATAACTTCCAAGTCAACTACTTCAGACATGGATCCTTGGAGTGATCAGAATGTCCGAAAAAGTCAGGTCGAAGATCAGGACTTGAAGCCTCTAATTGAATTCCTGGAAGCGGCTACCGGAAAACCCAGTTGGCAGGAAATTGCATGCTATAGCCGAACAATGAAGAGATATTGGGCTATGTGGGACTCTTTGCACTTGAAGAATGGAGTACTCTACCGTCGATGGGAGTCCGATGACGGCAAAAGCTTCCGGTGGCAATTAATCCTTCCAAGTTCCAGAGTTACCAACGTTCTAGAAGAACTTCACAGCAGTTCTACTGGTGGACATTTTGGTGTCACGAAAACTCTTCAGAAAGTTAGGGAGAGATTCTTCTGGGACAAAGCAAAATCCGACGTGGAGAAGTGGTGCAAGTCCTGTGATGCATGCAATTCGCGGAAGGGACCAAAGACCTGAACTCGTAGAAAGTTGCAACGTTACAACGTAGGAGCACCATTCGAAGGAATTGCTTTGGACGTCTTAGGCCCCCTACCTCACACAACTAATGGCAACAAATACATCCTAGTTGTCATGGACTACTTTAGCAAGTGGCCAGAAGCATACGCGATTCCGGACCAGGAAGGCACAACCGTAGCAGATGTCCTCGTACAGAATTGGATCTCCCGATTTGGCGTACCCCTGCTGATACATTCCGATCAGGGGACAAACTTCAACTCTGCCATCTTCACTGGGCTGTGTGACTTGCTCGACATGGAAAAGACTCGTACAACTCCCCTGCACCCACAATCCGATGGAATGGTCGAACGATTTAATAGAACGATTCTGAATCATCTCTCCTTGTTTGTTTCCAAGAACCAGCAAGATTGGGATCAGAAACTTCCAATGTTCCTTTTGGCCTACAGAAGTGCTACTCACGAGACCACCGGCTATACACCATCTCAAATGATTTTTGGAAGAGACCTTAGACTACCCTGCGACCTCCTCTTTGGACGACCACCGGACACTCCTTCCTCACCTGTCCAGTATCTAGATGATCTCCAGGCACGTTTGGAAGCCGTACATTTGCTCGCCAGAGAAAGAATCAACATCATGACGGAGCACATGAAGGTCCGCTACGATGCCAAGGCCACAGAACGTTCATTCCAGGAAGGTGACAAGGTGTGGTTATGGAATCCTAAACGTCGGAAAGGACTCTCCCCTAAGCTCCAGACGAACTGGGAAGGGTCGTATGTGGTCCTTAAGAAGATCAACGACGTCGTGGTAAGGATTCAACGGACACCCTCCTGTAAACCTAGAGTTGTATATAACAATAGACTAGCCCCATATTATAGTAGAAGTGATTGAATTGCCTTTCCTCTTAAGGACTTCACTGCCCTGGATGTGCAGTCTTTAAGAAGGGGGAAATGTTGCACAAATTGTCTGTATATAGTATAAATAGTGACGTATTAATTTAAAATTCTATTGTAATTTATTTTATCTTATTTTATTTATTAACAGCGATTATACAAGTTAGAAAAAGGTGGCAACACCTAAAGCAATCAAGAAGTTTCGAGATGTTTCTTTTTCGACGAATTGGCTGGAAATTTCTCGATTGTGCTCTCGCGCCAAGTATAAATAAGACTGTAGATCGGGAAAGTTTTCAGATTGACTTCGGACTTCGTTGAAAGCTGATCGCGATCGCTCTGTTGACCTATTGGAGTGAGCTTGTATAATCGCTATATTCGAAGCTGTTCTTGTTGAAGCTTGTATTGAAGATTAATAGTGATTGCACTGTTATCTGTGAATAAATCTTGTGAGTTTTCTGAAGAGAATAAATACTAGTTTTTATCTGAAAAACTGTGCCATCATTGCCCCAGTGGAAAAATTCCTAACAATATGAATACAAATTGCGCTTGAATTCTATGAAATATTAACTATTAAGTACTAAATATATATATATTATGCTATATAGTATGAAACGTTTCAAAACAATTGATGCACAAACCTATGTTACAGGCCTTGCAGGAAACGGAAGTGCGCCTCTCAATGTCCTTCTTCTTGCTCACAACACAGCGTCTTTTAATTTTTTTTTGTTCAGGCCAGTGATACTGCTCGGTAACTCCAACAGATCGCTGAGGACTTGAAGATATTGATACAGCTTGAATATCGGATCCAGCATTTTCCACCAATTGCCGAATCAAATTCTGTCGGAAAATTTTATGAGTCATGCGTTTTCCATTTTTCATTTGAAATAACAAGGCATTCAGCACTGCTAAGTCCAAGAGATGAAAGAATAATTTCTTTGTCCATTTCAAAGTTTTTCTTCCAAACCTATAGCTGTTTGCCATCTTATCACTTAGGTCAACAAATCCCATGTTTTTAGCGTAAGATAACACTTGATTAGGTTTTTCACGCGTGCCATCGTTTAGGGTCGTTATCTTGACTTCAGGATTGTGCATGTTACTAAGCATATACACTTCCCTTTTATCTTTCCAGCAAATTGCGGTTATGCCATTACCGAAAAGTACACTGAAATTACTTTTCTTCACTTTTTTGCGTGCCAATTGCGGATAATTTTTTTGATTTTTCCGCATTGTACCACAGCTATTGATCTTGAAATTTTTGAACAATGCTGGAGATGAGAAATAATTGTCCATGTACAACTTGTGGCCCTTTCCTTCAATGCAATGAACTAAATGTGCTACTGTCGAAAGAACTGCAGATTTTTCTTTTTTACCTTGGCTATCTTTACCAAGATATACTTTCATGTTGAATGTGTATCCCCTATTAACAACAAGTTTGTAGACTTTTATTCCAAGCCTTTTGCGTTTTTTTGAAATGTACTGTCGAAAAATGACACGGCCTTTTAAAAGAAACAATCGCCTCATCTACAGAATCTTTTTCTGATGGCTCATAAAGAGATTTAAATAAATTATTTAGTTTATCAAAAATGTATCTCGCCTTCCACAAACGATCATAGTCACACTATCATTGTCATTGTCTTCAAAGTGCAAAAACCGAAGAAGCTGCAGGAATCGATCACGAGGCATTACAGTCCTAAAATACGGCGTATCCAACATTTTATTTGTTGACCAATATTCTTTAATTGAATCTTTGCCGATATGCCCCATCAGCAAAATTATGGCAAGGAATTTTTTTATTTCATTTTCATTTGTTTCCTACCAATCAGGGCAGTGTTACTTTGTAGGTGGAGTACATTGAGGTTTCACTGCCAATTATATTTATTGGTTTCCTCAGTTATTTTTTGTTAAAACAGACTCTGTAAAAAGACAGTAAAAAAGTCAATTTCCGATGCAGTAATCAAGGCATTTCCTTTGACTTTGTTTTGCCCAGTAAATGTATGAATAGTGGGCTTTTGAGAAGAAAATTAGGCTTTTCCCAGGCTATTTCGTTATTTTCCTCAGTGCCTGCTTTTGTATCGTCAACTTCATTTGCCTGTTCTGTCATTACTGATATGACTAAATCAGCATCATCCTATGTATAAATAAGCACAGCTAAGCAAACGCAATCTTCCTTCAGTAAGAATAGGGAAGAGAAGGGAAAATTTGCTGACAGGTGCAGTCCGTTTGAAAGAGAGGAAGAATCGGAGTCAGTCAACTAGGGTCACATGATGGACGTTGATTGGTTCCCAACCTCCCCTCAAGATAGAGGATTGCAGGAAAGGGAGGAAGGAACTCTTTGATGGATATTTCAACCAGCCCCATCTTTTAAGAGTTACGAGATTCTGGTCAATATGTCGCCCACCCGGCTTTTAAAGGTTAAATTACTATACATGACTGTTGTTCTGTCCCCATATTGCTTGTAAAATTTAAGCAACTGAATCAAATCCCCTCTAACCTTCTAGGTCTCTAGGTTTCTCATTCTAATTCCATATTCCAAACTTGAGTTCCCCTGTATAATTTTTGTTTCTGTACTCTGAACCTTTTCCAACAAATCAATGTCCTTCCTAAGATGAGGTGATCAGAATTGCACTGTATGCCTAACCTGTCCTCTGTAAAGGGGATAAATAGTATCACTAAATTTAGATGAAATAGTTTTCCTGATGCATGTGCATCTGCAGAATTCATTTCAGTAGGTTGCATATGGAACTTGGGAGGGGGGGGGGGATTGCAAGGCGGTAATCTTTTAGTTTTAACCTTGATTTTTTTAATTGATTTTCTCAATGACATTTTAATTAAAAGTTATGTATTAAATTTCTTATCTAATAAATATTCAAAAACCTATATCATACTTCTATTCGGGATAAATCTTATAACTCTTCTCCGCATTATTTTTAATTTCCAAAATACAGGGGGGTGCAAATGCACCCTCCTGGCAGCGCCCATGGTGGGGATGGCAGCATGAGAAATATTTATTTCTCTAAGGGATTCTATTCTTTTTAAGTGTATGCAAAGATGGTTAAAACAATCACGAAAGTGATACAATCGAAACAATTCAATACAGGGAAGATTATGAAGCAAACCTACGTAATTGGTAATTGCGTTACTATCCTCATGCTTGGAGGGAGGAGCCCCCTTATATTTTAAATATTAGATATAGTAATTGTAATATTTATAAAACTGATTTGAATTTAAGTAAGTATTTTTCTTAATGTTGCCTTCTCTTACAGTTATGGGTAAGGAGACTGCTGCGTCTGTGTGCTTTGTTGAGTTTAGTATCAGTCAGCCTGAATACCACCCGTACATTTGAACGTTACGAGTACTTATTTTATGCTACCTTTGTATGTGATATTATTGTCACAGTTCTATTTACAATCGAAATGATTGTGAAGATGTATATTCGAGGATTTCTTATGGTAAGTGTTAAAAGTTTTTTATATTTTACTAAATTCCCTACTAACCATCTTTGTCACAGTTACGTCACTGCAACGAAGTTTTTCGTCGCAAAGATCACGGTCACAATGTGACTTGCATGGGATATCGCAGCGATGTCGCAAAAGTTCACGTCACTTTCGACTTCCATGTGATATCGCAGCGACATCACAATGTGACGAAGTTGCAATGTTGCTTTGTGATATCGCAGCGACATCCAGTGATATCCCAAAATAATTTTATATAATGAAAATCACAAATAGGTCATTTTGTGACATGTATGTGATATAAGACGTAATTTTGCGATATCGCAGGGATACACAGGGATATCACATTTTAACATTTATGCTACTTTTGTGGTATCAGTGTGATCTCTATGTGATTTTGGGGACATCTATGTGATTTATGCGACGAGTATGTGATTTTATCAACGAATCTCACGTCACTGCTATATCACATTGTGATCAGTATGCGATCTTAGTGACTTTGGCGACATCTATGTGATTTATGCGATTTTCGCAACGAAAGCTTTGTCGCTGCGATGTCACATTGTGATCTGTATGTGATCTTAGTGATTTTTACGACATCCATGTGATTTATGCGATTTTCGCAACGAAAGCTTTGTCACTGCGATATCACATTGTGATCTGTATGTGATCTTAGTGATTTTGGCGACATCCATGTGATTTATACGATTTTCGCAACGAAAGCTTTGTCGCTGCGATGTCACATTGTGATCTGTATGTGATCTTAGTGATTTTGGCGACATCCATGTGATTTATGCGATTTTCGCAACGAAAGCTTTGTCACTGCGATATCACATTGTGATCTGTATGTGATCTTAGTGACTTTGGCGACATCCGTGTGATTTATGCGATTTTCGCAACGAAAACTTTGTCACTGCGATATCACATTGTGATCTGTATGTGATCTTAGTGACTTTGGCGACATCCATGTGATTTATGCGATTTTCGCAACGAAAACTTTGTCACTGCGATATCACATTGTGATCTGTATGTGATCTTAGTGACTTTGGCAACATACGTGTGATTTATGCGATTTTCACAACGAAAGCTTTGTCACTGCGATATCACATTGTGATCTGTATGTGATCTTAGTGATTTTGGCGACATCTATGTGATTTATGCGATTTTCGCAACGAAAGCTTTGTCGCTGCGATGTCACATTGTGATCTGTATGTGATCTTAGTGATTTTGGCGACATCCATGTAATTTATGCGATTTTCGCAACGAAAGCTTTGTCACTGCGATATCACATTGTGATCTGTATGTGATCTTAGTGATTTTGGCGACATCCATGTGATTTATACGATTTTCGCAACGAAAACTTTGTCACTGCGATATCACATTGTGATCTGTATGTGATTTTAGTGACTTTGGCGACATCCGTGTGATTTATGCGATTTTTGCAACGAAAGCTTTGTCACTGCGATATCAAAAATAAAAAATTGGTCCGTTCATGAAACTTTGCAAAAACGTTTTATTTGTCATGAGTATAAAGAAACAAAGTAGTTCATAAAAATATCTAGCATAGAAGGGTGTTTTTTGAGGAGTGGGAGGGGGGAGTTTTTTTGTTTTTTTTTAAATTGAAAAGTAATTTTGGTATAACCTGGGCATTTCACCTTACGCTAAGATAGCGAGTCAGAAATGTGACGAAAAAGGGAGGGGGGGGGGTAATCAATGGATACGGATTATCTTGAAGTATATTTCTAGAACACTGCATATTTTTTTTTTTTAACTTTTTTAAAATATTTGATTTCATCCTGGCTAAGGCACAAGTGTTGCGCCCCCCCCCCCCTCAGGAAAATCCTAGATCTGCCACTAATGTGAACTGAAATAAAAAAAAAAAAGATTCGCGTACACACATCACGAATAAGCTCCTTCTCGCCTTCTTCACAGTCGGAGTCAGAATCTGCATAAGTTTCATCTTCACTAATTTCATCCCATTTAGAAACAATGTCCTCAATTTCAAACTGGGTTAGAAAACGTTTTCTTTTAGGCATTTTAAAATAATTTAGTAAAAAATTATCAAGACTTCAGATAGTCAGAAGAATAAACATAGCAGTCAGCACGGGAAATCGTAAAAATGCAGCTAGCGAAAACACACTAGCAGGTAAAAGTCACTTATCATTTACTAAATTGCCCCCCTGTCAAGCAGCTTCAAAATACCCCTTTGTGTCCCCAACTCAATGGGCTGGCCATGTGTGCGTTGCTTGAAGTGCGACAATAGGCTTTTGTGGCACGACTTTTCAGACTGCCTCACTCTGTGAGGGTAAATGCTCCGACATTTCGAGTGGAAAACTTCTCAGGGAAACTGGAATTATTTAAATACGAAACGATTCGTTCCACATCATTTCAATCTATGAAATTTACTGACACTCGTTACTGTTTCTTTGCTCCGGCTTAGTTTTCAATTTTTAAAAACTCTATCGAGAAATCACAAAAAAAAAAAAAAAAATATTCGGACTCTATCACAATGACCTTTTTTTATAATTTTTTAGTGCAAAAATATTAACATGTTATCACTTTAAAATTTAAAAGATAAATTTGAATCAGAATAATATAGATTTTGAGTTTTACACATTTTTTGTTGTTGATATTTATTACTTTCTCACTTTTGTATTTGATTACTTTGTACAATTTTGATGCAATAACTTTTCCTACACTTAGTATAACAATTTAAATATTTATGTTTTTTAATTGTTTAATGATTATTAAGAGTGTTGTGTTAAAAATATAATATTGTTCTAAAACAAGCCGGTAGACAGGATTTTTTTTCGGGGCGATAGGGGGTGGGTATGGTCGAAGATTTCATTAAACACATATAGCAAATTACACACACACAAAAAAAAAGAAGGGGAAGTTGTTTAACAAGATTTCATACCATGTTTTTTTTGGGGGGGGGGAGGCCGGGGTTCTACCGCCCCCCCTCCCCCGTCCACGGCCCTGTAATAAAATGAATCCTTTTTAATTATTAAACAAATATTCCTTTATAGCCAGAGTGAATTTATAATCTTTATGTAGAAACTTTCTACCTTTATTACTGCGATATAATAGATTTATTTTTTAATATTTTTATTCAAATATATATGAAACAACTTAAGCACAATTTACTTACTGTTATGTTAAAAATAAACACCGACAGTTATTGCAATCTTTTAGCACTAGCAGTTGACTATGTGTTTAAGATTGGAATCAATTTAATACAAAATATTTATTGAAACAATCATGGGTCACCTAAGAGGGTGGTGGACCAACTTTCCAGAGGGCGCCAAGCTCCTCTGACACCCATCAAAATATCCTAAAGTGGTATAAGCCACACTGTGATACCTTATAGGCAGTAGGTTAGACTTTTCTTCGTAGACGAATACAAATAAAAAGAATTTATTGAAACCCATTGTATATAATTTGAAGGTAGATTGTAAATAAATATGCAAGTACCAAAGGGACCAAAATAAATGTCCCACAACGATAATTAAAAAAGACACCAAGACTAAATTCTACTGATGGAATATTATATTATGACCATCATTTTAAAAAGCAAGATGCCGACACATTTCAGATCTGCTTTCACATGTCTTATTAATGATAACTTCGCTACCGATTGAGTTTAAAAACATTACTCAGTGGTCATTACAAAACTTCTAAATGCTCATTAATTAATCGGGCCAAAGGACAAGTTTTATGTTTAGCTTAGAAAACAATATCTCGCAAGAGTTTAGTAAGAAGCATTGTCAACAAGTTATCGTAAACTTGAAATAGTCCCGAATATTTAAGAGTACGTATTTTATTCTATTAATATTATAAAAAAAAAACTTCAAATATAAGAATTACACTCCTTCCCTTCGGTACATTTAATAAATTCGTCCCAATCCTCTTCTTCATCATCAATAATCTAACTCATTTTTTCCCCTCGTACAGCAGTACCTAAAATAGTCTCGGCCCATTTGATGGTTGGCTGCTGGGTTAGCAAGTTAGTCTCTCATGCCAAAGGTACTGGGTTCGAATCCTGAGTAAAAAATGGTTGAACGTTGTGGTTCGGATTCCACGTTAAGCTGTAGGTCACGTCCTGATTAGCAGTTATTGTGCATAAAAATAAGTCAGTGAGCATACAAAACAACCAACCCAGAGTAGTTTTGAACATTATATCAATTCCTAATCTTTAGCCCTCAATCTATAAATGTGAGTAATTCTTCTCTTAGTTTATCCACTGAAGGAATAACTTCACAGATTCTGGATTCTGTCTAAAGCATTCAGTGATAGTGATCCCTGCGCGGAAAGTCGTTAGGAATCAAATCATGAAATAACCAAGTAAAAGTCGTTAGTAAATTTATTGTCCATTGTTTGAATTATCTTGTCTAAAATACGTAATAAAACACTGAAATGCGAGAGGTATTTTCAGAAGTTGAAGCAACGTTTTCATGTCTTATATCCTCTTCTGGCATTTTTTTAAAAAATGTGTACTCTTTTCTATCCTAGTTCAGTTTTAATTGTGATCTTTAAAGAGAGCAATCAAATTCGTCTCTTCGTTCTAGAAGGTTTGACGTATTTTAACAATTATATTGCGGCATTCAAAGTAGTACATAGAGGGAAAACCTTTTAACTTTAATGAAAAGTATTCTATTAACTTCCAAGATTGAACATTGTAAAGGTTCTTTGTCTATAAGTATTCTGATAGAGCAGTTACTTTTTAGATGTAGAGAAATATCATGCCTATACCAAAATTGTTTCAAATTATAAAAAGTTGTTTAAAGAAAAATTATTTTTACCTATCTGGCAGAAAAAATGATGGAAAATGTAAAAAACCAACCAGTCAATTCCCATTGTTTTTGTTCCCAAAGTCAGAAATATTTGTACGAGTATTTTAATGTTTAGTTGTTTAATGTATTTTTATTAATATATAATGATGGGAGAGGGGGGGGGGGGGGCTTTGGTCGAACCCTAAAAATCTTCACCGTGGAAAATGCATCGATTCATCAGAAGCGCGTTTCATAACGCAACTCCTAACAATTTAACAAAAGGAACGGTTTTTTTTCTGTGTGCTCACTATTGACCTTGAAAAGGATATAAGGATGTTTTCTAAAATCCAGAGACGATCTTATTTAGACATATTTTCACCATTATTATTATTATTTTTTTTTTTTTTTTTTTTTTTTTACTTCAACTGTATTGACGTTTTTTTGTTATCTGATGATGCTGAGTGAAGCTTCAAGGGAGAGCGCTAAGGAGAATTGGACACCAAGTGGACAAGCCACATTCGGTACTTCCGTTCCGGTACGGGGACCAAATTCTACGCATTTCTTATACTTGCTTTCAAGGTCAGATTCTGAGAATTCTGCGATAGTGGCTTTGTCTTCAAACCCCCTCTGGGTACCTTCGTCCTTATTTTAGTGTTCCTGCTCCTCTCCCCTCGCTTGGAAAGATTCTTGGAATGGAAACACAAACATACAGAGTACTTTGACAGAGCAACTATTATATGCCGGCGCTGACAAGATTGTTTGCAGGGGGATACAAGAGACTTCAAGAATTTTGCTTAGATTCATTTCCTCTGGGAATTTTGAAGGATAAAGACTGGCTATGTGTAAGTTTTACTAAATTTTCCAAAATGAATGTTTTAAATGTTTTCCTTTCTAACAAAAATTTAAAAGTTAGCGACTATTAATATGTGACCGAACTTTCCAGAAAGTTTTTGATACTTTGATGAGTTTTTTTTTTTATTATTATTAAACCATGCAATTTGGAAAAAAATAAAAAATCGTCAAAGTTTTAAGTATAATTTTTATTACAACGTAAAAATTTTTAAAAATTAGTGTATGACTTTTCTACTAATTAGCAGAAATATTTTAAAAGAAATAACTTATAATTTGTGTTTTGGTTTTTGTAAATTGTATTTAATGTTCAAACTGATAATGTATGGATAAAAAATCCGCTAAATGCATTCGTCAACGCAGAATAGCAGGAAGATAATTTGTAAATATTTGAATTTTTTACGGAATTTCTAATACGTAGGAGCGTTTTATCGTTTGCATCTAAAATTCTTATTTGGCATAAACAGTTTTTGACTTTAAAAATTCTCCATTGATACCTCAAGTTATATCATTTGGGTAACTTACGTTATAGATTTTAATTTTTGAATATTTAACTAAAAAAATTATAATAACAATTATCTGTTTGGTTTTAATTAACATCATATAAAAGTAAACACATTTCTGGAAACTTGCATACTACATGAAGCAATCCATTTTAAAATAAACGAAATAAAAAAAAAAATTATCATTGAAAAACTTGTTTAAACAATTTTTACTATTATTTAAGTTAATATAATAATTTACAAATCCTTTGTACAACTATTGACAAAACAATAAATTATTTTTCCCACTTTAAAAATCACACCATCCACTTTCAACAAAACAGAACGAACTCGACTATAATTCAAGAGTCAACTTTTAGAAATTAACATATTAAAAAAAGGAACTACTAGAAAGGAACTTTAAATCTTTTTATACCCAAAATTCTATAAAAAATATTTGATTCAAATTTTCATTTTTACAAGTTTTTCCTTCTTTGCATGGAATGACCCTTCTTGATGATAATAATTGTGTTTTTTATTGCCAAATATTTTTTTCTAGAATTTTAAAGATTAATTTTTAAAGTTTTATGTTGGTTTACACTTTTCTCTCACTGTCATCTGGCTGATAGACTTAGCCTCGCCTTTTAATTTTTATATTGCTCCCTGGTTTTTCTCTTCTGCTCCAGTTGTTCCTATGACAATTTAGCTCTGTATTATATAGTTCTTGTGATTGCTGTTGTTGATAAATTTGATAGAAAACTGTTTTTTTTTCCCCCCCTCTAAAATATTTTGTCTTAAAACCCAAGATTAAAAAAAAAACTAACTATTTTACAAAATTATTAAAATGTAAGCCATGTGTTGGTTTCTATTAGCATTTTCCTTAATTTCTTATATAGAAACACTTGGGGCATGTTTTGATCTGTTTCATGATTTTTTAGTAGGGTTGTAGGAGTATATTCCGAGAGTTTTTTGGATATTTCACTGATAATTTTGTAAAATACCACTGATCTATGCTAACCTCTTGTCTTCCTGTCTGTATTTTGCCGACCAAACGGTATATTGGTTAGCGTGCTAGCTTCTAGACCGCGAGGTTGCGGGTTTGAGTTCCGTGTTGGGCATGGGTGTTTGTAAATGTATGTTGGCTTGTCTAATGACGAATGTTTCGGCGCATTATAGCCCTTGTGTAGCTGACGGCGCCAGATAATCTGAAAACAACCAATCTGTCTGTATTTTCATTAGATATTAACAGGGATGATAGTTTTCCTCCTTTTGGAGGATTTAATCCTGTTTGATTTTTATGTAGCATTTTCCTTCTCTATATCCCTGTTTTGAAGATATGCATTTTTCTGATCTGAACCAGTTTTTCCTGCAAAAAGTATACTGTTCCTCATGTCTAAACAAAAGATTTTCCCTCTTAGCTCCCCTTTCCTCACAGATTACTTTACTAACTCCTAATATTTGAAATGCAATTATTATATAGTATGAGAAATTTCATTGTATCTTTAAATTTATTGAATCATACTTCCTGCATACTTTTATTGTTGAATTTTTGTGTATTCCTTCCTTCGAGCTTTTTTAACGAATTTTTGGATTTCCTCCTTTTTGCTCTCTGATCACTCCCATCCCTGTATCAAACACATTTTAAAGAAAAGTTTGCATGAATAAAATTTAAAATAAAATCATTGTAATTATTTTCAGTGTCTAATTTTAAGTTGCTGGAAAATTTCTTTGCTATTTTCTCACTTAATTTTAAACTTGTATTAAAAATGCTGATGTTGAGTGCAGGGTTGGCATGGCTTAAACCAATTGGTTTTAACAAAAATGTTTTGCCTTTTTTCTCAAAAACAAAAACAAAAAAAAAACAATTTTTTTTAAAGAATAATTTTAAATTGTATTTTTATTTATTTATTCACAATTCAATTTTTCAAATTATTTGATGTTGTAAATAACTTCTACTTTTAACCAAAAGTTTCCACTCCAAAGACTAGCTATTGAACAATGGTTCTAAATCTTAAGAATATTTTGAATAATTTATCACCATTGCTGATTTTAATTATTTTATTGCATAATTTTAATCCAAGAGCAATATAAACAATCACCATTGTATTATTCTGTATACATTGAATTTAAAAAATAGTAACTCAATAAAATATTAAAATTATGATTTGAATGTTGACATAAGTAGCGACATTTGTTTATTTACTTAGTTAATTTATAATTACTTAAAAATAACTTTAATAATTACTTAGTAATTATTTAGTAACTTTATTAATAACTTTAATAATTACTTAGTTATTTACTTAAGTAAATTGGTCAAAAACACTTGAAAAAAAAAAAGTTGACTTAAATCAATAGATTTCCTAAATTTTATGACAGTAACAATAATTTAAATCTATCTAAAAATATAAACTGGAGAAAGGTATGAAATGAATTGGGGAAATATTGAATATTGTATTTTATCATCATCCTTGTTTTTTTTTTTTTTTTTTTTTTTTTTTTTTTTTTTTTTTTTTAGGTGCAGGTGCTCAAATCATTTGGGGGTGAATAGTGGATGATTAGGCCTCGAAGTATTCCTTTCAAGGCCGTAGGTCAAAGCCTTCATTCAACCACTTACTATTTGAAGTGAGTATTATCTTTCTCTCTAATAGAATAATTTCCAGAAGTGAAAATGTTTTTTTCCATTATTTTTATTTGATTCCTGTTAAAGAAATTCAAGGATTTGTTGCATAGAAAAAATATATATTTTCATTCATGAAACTATCAAATAATACAGTATTGTTATGATATAGATAATTGGCATTTGTGAAAATACTTACAATTGAGTAGTTGAAACAGGTAATAGTGATATAGCACAACTAATTTAAAAAGCTGTTTATTATCTTCCTTCTGGAAGCTATTGTTATTGTTTATTATGAAAACTTGTTTCACAAGTCCAAACATTCAGATAATATCTGAGAGTATGTTTTCTGCTGGGGTACAGTTTTGGGTACCATAACATCTTGGTTCAAAACATTTTGGAGTATTCTAGTAAATTTTGGTATTTCATTTCCCAATGTTCTTTTACTTGCAGGTAGTATGAGAAAAGGATTCCCCGATTCCCTGGATTAAGATATAAGATGAACGAATTGAAGATTATCTGCGATATGCAAGTCAAAGAGAAAAAGAGAGAAGAAAAGGTAAATTTTAAGTATATAATGAATATTGTATTTATCTATGCTTCTATTGGTATAAATATCTTATAGAATTAACCTTTCACAAGAAGTGAATGCCTTTCTTGAAATAGTGAACTGTAGGATGGTATGTACATAAGTTCTTTATAAGGTTAGTTCTAAAAGATTCCTGCCAATAATTCATATTAAAATTATAGTAAATCAGGGGTTTGGAAGGAAAAGGGCTCAACAGAATTAAACTTGTTCAATTCTCTCTGTGTAAAGGTTACTAGGAACAGGACAAGGGGGAAAATGTCAATTCTTTTCTTGTGGACTTAAATGATCCTTTCTACTGTTATAATCACGTTGGTTATTTATTCTTACTGCAATTTTTAATGACCTGATGTATTTTTATTTCATAAGAAGAAAAGAAATGGAATTTCTTTTTATAGGAATCTTTTTCAAAATCCCTTTTATAATAAAATATTTGTTTTGCTTACAATTTTTCTGTTACTTACCCAATTTTATTTTTTCTCACACTGTATTCTTTGCGTTGTTGCAGACAAACAGATTCCAGTTGTGGAAGGAGCATTTCCAGAAACAATATGAGATTCTACATGAATCTTTTTATAAATATTTACTTATCTTGCTTAATTTTTTACTTTAGTATTTTAAATTCGCAAAGGGAGTTCAACGAAATTCTATTTATGAAGTTTCTTCCAGTTTTTCGCATATCAATGTAGTATACTTTTAAAAATTCAAATTTTATCCTTAATAGTTGGCAAATAATACTTTTTTCCTGATTTTGATTGCTTAAAGAAATTAACATGTACATAAATTATAATTTATTGGTGCTCTACATGATGTCTAAGTAGTAAATTTGTAATTAAAAAAAAAAAATCAGCTGAAAAAGTTGGAATTTTCTTTGAGTGGTAACCTGGATAATTTACTGTATCTTGTAACTTATTTTCCTTTTTTAGAGTGTCTTCCTGTAATCCAGATAATTATTATTTTAATCCTGATAATTAGTTTTATTTTTAGGGTTCAATCATGCAAGTTAGTTTCAAAGAAATTATTAGTGGATGGGCCTCCCAATTCTTCATTTCAAGGCCGAAGGTCAAAGCCTTTATTTAACCACTTTTTAGTGAATGAGACAATTCAAAGTAAGTATAATTAGTAATTTCCATAAGTGAATACGCTTGTTTCAATCATATTTATTTGATTCTCGTTAAAGAAATTCAAGGATTTGTTGCATAGAAAAGTATATATTTTCATTCATGAAACTAATGAATAAGTGCTGTCTTAAAACAGTATTGTTAGGATCTATATAATTGGCATTTGTGAAAGTACTTACTATTGAGTAGTTGAAACAGGTCATAGTGCTATAACACGACAACTTAAAATAGTTGGTAATTTCTTCCTTCTGGGGTACAATTATTTATTATGAACCAGTTTCATGAGCCCAAACATTCAAAAAGTGCCCAACAGAATTAAACTTGTTCAATTCTCTCTGTGTAAAGGTTAAAAGGAAAATAAATAGGACAAAATCTTCATTCTTTTGTTGTGAACTTGAACGGTCTTTTCTGCTGTTATAATCACTTTGGTTAATCTTATTACAATTTTTAATGGCCCGATATATTTAGTATTTTTTTTTATCTTAAAAAAAAATGGAATTCTTGCTAAGGGAATCTTTCTCAAAATAGGTTCCCTTTTCTGATAAAATATTGGTTTTGCTTACAATTTTTCTATTATTTACCTAAGTTTATTTTTTCTCAAAGTGTTCCTGGCGTTATTGCAGACAACCAGATTTCAGTGGAATGAGCATTAATATGAGAATCTACATCAATCTTTTTTTTTTTTCATTTCTTCCTTTTTTCTTTTTTTAAAAAAAATATTTACTTATCTTGCTTAATTTTTTACTTTGTAGTATTTTAAATTCACAAAGGGACCTTGAAGTTGAACGAAATTCTATTCATGTTCTTCCAGTTTTTTGCATATCATAGTAGTATACTTGTAACAATTTTTATTTTATGCTTAATAATTGGCAAATAATACATTTTTCTGATTTTCCTAATAATGTGATATTTACATAAATATCACTTTAGTGGTGTTGTACATGATATCTAAGTAGTAAATCTGTACTTTAAAAAAAAAAATGAAATTGCTGAGAGTTGGTCTTTCCTTTAGTTTGAGTGGTAACCTGCATAATTTACTTGTATCATGTTACTTATTTTCCTTTTTAAGTGTTTTCATGTTAATCCAGAGAATTATTTTTTTTCAGAGGATTTTTAATTTTATTCAAATCCAGGGAATTATTTTATTTACATAGTTGTTATTTTAATTCGGAGAATTATTTTTATTTTAATTCAGAGAATTATTTTCATTTTAATTCAGAGAATTATTTTCATTTTAAGGGTGGGGTGTGAATTATCACCTAAAGTTTTATTTTTATTATTGATTTATTTACTTTAACGTTAAAAAAAATGAAAACTAACACATATTGTTTAATTAGAATGGAAATTTATAAAATTGATATTTTACAACATGTGCTTTAAAAATTTCTGATTTCTCCAATAATTAGAAAAAAACCTAAACATTTCGAAAAACCTAATATCAAGAAAAGAAAAACAAAGGGAAAATAGATTTAAAAGTTTCTTTCTCGACAACATCATCCTGTCATTCAGCATGAAATGTCAAATGATTCATTAAAAAACGTATATACACTTTTAAAATTTTGCAAGCATAGATATTACTGTGTCCCCATAACTTCACAAATTTCTATTTTAATCCAGATATTTTTTGCTTTTAAGTGGCAAGTGGTCTTTATCTCTCATTTCATTCTTTTCTTTTTTTAGTGTACCTGCTGTTGATGGTTAAAAGGAAGTGTCCAGCTACATCATTCATGATCTTCAATTGTCAATTTGCCTAATGCGAGTTTTCCGAGTTTTCATTCTACAAATGTGGGACAATTTCTTGTAAATCCTCCCGGATTAAATTTTTTTATAAATATAAATTTTTTAAATAAATATAAAAATAAAATATGTATATATATATATATATATATATATATATATATATATATATATATATATATATATATATATATATATATATATATATATATACATTTTTTTTTTACTTATTGTTTTATTTATCTATTGACTTTTTACTGTGTTTTTGTGCTGCATGCTCAAGAAGTTTTTAAAATCAAATCCTTCTTATAAGT
This sequence comes from Linyphia triangularis, assembly GCA_963978545.1. Lineage (NCBI taxonomy): Eukaryota > Metazoa > Arthropoda > Arachnida > Araneae > Linyphiidae > Linyphia > Linyphia triangularis. The sequence continues at coordinate 41,383,694 of OZ021724.1, read as the reverse complement.
TGAGCTAAATTATTTTTTTACTGTAGTATATATTTAATAGACTTCTGAAGGAACAAATAATAAATATTATTCCTTTTATATAATTGTTTGAGCTTGAAATGGTATATTATAAATAGGTTCTTACAGGTGTCAATGTGATCACAAGCCACATTATAATTTACACAAAAAATTAACACTCCTTTCTTATTTATTTATACTACTTGTAAATCCCAAATAAGTAAAATGCACTGTGAAATATAATATAACAACGAAATAGTGAAAACACAAACAGCAGAAAATTTCTCTGATACACAATATCTTAAATATCTTCTTTAAAAAAAAATTAAAAGAAAGCAGTCTAGCTGAAATTTTTGTTTACATTTGTATTTAACGTAAATCACTGAAATTAATCTTTTGTTTAAATATTATATATTAAAATGATAAAATATTTTAACTATTTATAAAAGTTCCTAGAATATTTTAATACTGTGAATCCTTAAAAAAAAAAGTCGTGGGTCGCATACTAATTACAATGTGATATCGCAGTGATGTGGGTTTCATTAAGCAATATAAGAATCCATTAAATAATATACTTCATTAAGTAAGTCACAAAGCAATATTGGCGGGACAAGAATTTCATTTCATAAATCACAGGTGTCGCCAAAATCACTAAGATCACGTACAGATCACAATGTGATATCACAGTGACAAAACTTTCATTGCGAAAATCGCATAAATCACACGGATGTCGCCAAAATCACAAAGATCACATTTAGGTCACAAAGCGATATCGCAGTGACAAAGCTTTCGTTGCGAAGATCGCATAAATCACAGGGATGTCGCCAAAATCACTAAGATCACATTTAGGTCACAAAGCGATATCGCAGCGACAAAGCTTTCGTTGCGAAAATCGCATAAATCACATGGATGTCGCCAAAATCACTAAGATCACATTTAGGTCACAAAGCGATATCGCAGCGACAAAGCTTTAGTTGCGAAGATCGCATAAATCACACGGATGTCGCCAAAATCACTAAGATCACATTTAGGTCACAAAGCGATATCGCAGCGACAAAGCTTTAGTTGCGAAGATCGCATAAATCACACGGATGTCGCCAAAATCACTAAGATCACATTTAGGTCACAAAGCGATATCGCAGTGACAAAGCTTTCGTTGCGAAGATCGCATAAATCACACGCATGTCGCCAAAATCACTAAGATCACATTTAGGTCACAAAGCGATATCGCAGTAACAAAGCTTTCGTTGCGAAGATCGCATAAATCACAGGGATGTCGCCAAAATCACTAAGATCACATTTAGGTCACAAAGCGATATCGCAGTGACAAAGCTTTCCCCAGGTAGCACAGCAGTATTGGCCAATGTCGGAAACCGGAGCTCTGGAAGATTGGCCAATCCTGGGTAATGTCGGAACGGCCAGCACCGAACGGCTAACATTTTTGCAATATTGGCCAATATCGCAGTGCGGTTTTGGCCGATCTCGAGGAGCAGTTTTGGCCGATATCGATGCGTAGTTTTGGCCGATATCGAGGAGTAGTTTTGGCCAGTATTGATGTGCAATCTTGGGCAATATCGATGAGCATTGGTTTAAACCAAATGTTTTTGTTTTTTTCCCTCAGAAAAACGAAATATTTTTTTAAGAATAATTTAAAATTGTATTTTTATTTATAATTAGATTTTTTAAATTATTTGATGTTGTAGATGACTTTTATTTTTAGCTGAAATACAATATGTTCTAATGTATTTTAAAATAAATCTTCCAATTAAAAACTATTGAAGTTTTTATAAGTATCAAATGAATCGAAGGGCAATATTCTATGTATTATATAGTAAACAATTACTATTGTATATATTGAATTTAAAAAATAGTACCTATAAATAAAATATTAAAATTTAATATGATTTGAATGTCCCCATAAATAGCAACAATTGTTTATTTACTTAGTTCAAATTACTTTCAAAAGGAATATTCATTGTTTATAAAACATAAATTATTCTTGTTTATGTTAAATTTTATTTATAAATATGTATACATGTAATTAGAAAAGGATAAAAAAAAAAGACCTCTGTTTAAACCAAAAAAACATGTTTTTTTCCAACCCTGGAAGAGCAATTTTAGCTACTATTTTTTTATTATATCACAGAGCAGTTTAGGGTAAATTTGCCACTCAACATATCTGAACTTTCTTTTTGGTGGAAGAAGTGGTTGCAAATGATAATTCTTATATGCGTTTAGATTCAATTTTGAGCTGTTCAATGTTTAGTAACACATTGTTGCCCAAAAACATTTAATAATTTGTTAAGTTATACTTAAACATTTTTTAAATAATTTTTTCAAATCCCCTACCAAAAAAAACCATTTAGATAACAAAATGTCTGACATTCAAGGATTTAGAAAGATACATGCAATTTTAAACTAGAAAACAGTAGAATTTAAAATCCCTATTGGTCAATCAATACTCATTGAACTTTTTATGCTAAGGTTTCATAAAAATATAAGGTTGAATTTTAAACTTGTGAAGTATATTTTTTCTGCACCGATCAACTTCATTTATGAAGTCCCTTTTCATTTTTAAAACATAATTTTTCTCGATGCATTAAGAATCAAATAGATAGTAAATAAACCTCATTTTAATGCTTTAGTTCATTCACTTCAATCATAATATTGTAAAAATGTAAAAGCGATAAAGTGAATTAAAATTGCAGACCCCCCCCCCCCCCCATTGAAAAAGTTTTCATCCAAAAATTGTTTGACAAAAACATCTATTATTAAAAAATCCACAATAATATTTACATGAATACTCATATAATGAATAATTTTTCATACTTTCATTCCTATTTTAATTGCATTTTAATGACCGATAATTGAAACCCAATATAATTTAATTGATATTTTATGGCTTAAAAACCATGCACTCTTAAATTAATTGTCACTTTCTGCAGTGCATATTTATAATAAAAACATAAATTTAATACAAGCTGTTTATTATAATACATATTTTATTTTACATATTTTATCTTCCTTTGAAGTTTCTACCTCGGCGAAGAAAACGAACCTGAAATATAAAATTGTTAATTTCTGTTTGCATTAAGATTACATTAAAATTTAAAAATCAAATTATTGCATCAAACTTTTTCTAATCTTAAGCTCTTTTTATTTTGTCCAAGCTCTTTTTGTTACGGAACTGGAATTTGTTATCAATAAAAGAAATCATGCAGTGCAGCATTTACTGCCCATTAAAAAAAAAAAAAAAAAAAAAAAAACAGAATTGCAAAATGAAAAACACAATTTTGCACAAAAGCATAAAATTATTAACATTTTGTTAAATTGTTACATCAGAAAACATTTTCTACTAACATTTAAGAAAATCATTTTAAACTGGTATTTAAATTTCAATTGTATATATTGAGCTTGTATGAATTTAATTTATATAAAGTTCTCTGCAAATATGTTTGCACCAACCTCAACCAAGCACACAAAAAAACTATCAATCACGAAATAAATGCTAATTCTGTTTTTTTTTATAAACTCGTTCATTTTTGGCTTAAGCCGTTTAAAATTGTAATAAATAATTTATAAGAGAGAAAAATCTCTTTTAAACTGTTAAATTAACCACCAAATAAAATCAAAATAAATAGTAAAAAGTGTTGTTGAAAAGTCTGTGATAAAATACACTGTTGCACTTGAAAATTTATAGGAACTAATTTAGAACATAGTGTTTTTGTTGTTTTTTCTACTGAACTAATTTCTCAATTATAAGCATATGACAAAGGTGATTTGTTCAAAATTGTTTAAAGAAACAGATAATTTTTTTTTATTAAAAGACCAGAGATTCTCCATTGCTTATTATATTTTAAAATATAAATTATTGTAACATCAAATTGAAATTGCTTGGAGCGTTACCTAATTGATTATCATATATTCTTACCTGGTAGAGGAAGTTTTCACGCTTTTTGGTTCACAAACAAGTTTTTGCTCGTTTCTTTGTGGGATTCCAAAGAAGGGGGATCGTCTTTGAAACGGGCTGGAATATTAGTTCGGCTTTTCTTGGTTAATAAATTTTCATCTTCTGAAGAATCGCTCCCAATTGAACGAGCAAGCTCAGCTTTATCTTATGCCTGTTAAAATGAATCTAAATAGGAAAATTATGGATATATGCTATCTCAAACTAGTTGCAAAACTTTATATACAATTTATTTATACAATTAAATATCTTATTTAAAGCACTTATAATATCACTCACTAAAAAACCAATCTTCAGTTTGAGAAATTAAAATAGAATATTATTTAAATCTGTTAATAAATATCTGTTATTCATGTCCACCATTTCAAAAATCTATACCATCAAAACTTGAACTGATAAGTAGATCAATGACTTATGAAACATTATTTGTGATACCTTGAACTATTTGTATATACCCTATACAAAAATTGTAATTTAATTACTGTATGTACAATAGATTTTAAAATTAAATGTTTGCCATGTTATACTTGAGGGCATATATTCTTTAATCATGTTCATTCCCCCCTTCATACCAAAGACAACTTTTGTCTGAGATGAACCAAGATGAAGGAATTACTTCTACGGGTTCTCCATTTCCATCAATGAACCCTACAACAGTATATTTCTTTATTTTAAACTGAACAGAATAACAAATTAACTATTAAAAGGCCATACTGGCAATTTACTGCCGAGGGAAGGAAGGCTACAACTATTACACTTTTCATTCCAAGACAGAAAATAGCACTAACAATAATACTTGATTACAATATTTGATGTTTACTTTTCAAATGGAAAGTCTTTTCTTTAAATGAACAAAACATTTTTATTTTATAAAAACAACATCTTTGCATAGTGTGTTTAAATTAACACAAATGAAGTTAGGCATTCAAAATATATTTTTGTAGATATTTCAAAAATTTCCATTCATTGCTCTTTTCTGAGAAATCAATATTTGCACAAGACAGACCTTTTGAATAGGGGAATGTACATATACAGTAAAACCCTGTTAACGCTAAGTCGATCTGGCCACTGAAATTGTTCGCTTTAACTGAATTTTGTGTTAAATAAATTAACGTTAAGTTTTAAGTACGAAGAACTGCTTTTCCTTCGCATTAAATGTGATTTTATGCTAAGCACTTTTGCGTTAACAGGGTTTGCTGAATTTTTTCAAAAATAGGAGGCATAATAACATTAGTTATAAATATTGTTAAAATTGACATTTTTTAGAACATTTACTTTTTATGCCAAGCGGTTGATTGAGATAATGCACCCTATTCCACACCACCTTTGAGATTGAGTAATAGATGTGTTTTAATTTAATGTGGTTTCCTCAATATGCCCAATTCACAATATATTCTATTAACAGAGCTAATCATGCTGGAGCTTGGATATTGAATTTTATAAGAAGCAATATAAACTAACGATAACAAATATGATAAATAGGAAGACAAACTAGAATGTAACATGTAGTATAAGTATAATTTGAAACAAGCAATGGAGGGGTAGGGGGGAATGGCTAAATGAGTATTAGTTTGTATCCGTGTATGGATGAGATAATAGCTCGGATTTCCTAAAAGCACTTTTAATCTTGTCCAGATGACATAAAAGCTGAAAATCTTGTTTATATTTTAAACAGCAGCATTAAATAAATAATTGAAACCAACTCGATTCCTAATCAAGTTTAATGTGAATATCAATCACCTTTGTCAACATCGCTTTTGTAGATCAAACCAAGTCGGCAATCAAGTATCGTTGAAATTAACTAAAACCAACTTAAACCAATAATGTAATACGTAGATACCCCATGAAATCGACAAATTATTGTGACAACACTTACCAGTAATAAGTTTTCGATCCAATTTTAATGTTACAAATAACCGTCGCGCCGGTGACATAAATAAACTTAGTAAACACACATCCGGGCACTTCAGTTCCTTCAGCCACTCGGTGGCGATTCTTTTTGAGAAATTCTGAGCATCGTTTTATATCGGATTCGGCCAGTTTTACCCGTAAGTCGAGATCGTTCCAAAATACATGATTTTTTTAAAAATGCTTAAAACCGTGGCAAAAATATCACAAAACATATTAATGCAAACCTTCCTTTCTTAAACATAAAATATTTTAATTTTAAAACTGTCGATCAACCTTTCAAACTTTTGAGTATCGTCTATCCAATATTGGGCGAGATTGGGCAATATCGGCATCGAACGGCCGATTTTGCGCCATTCCACATCGGGATTGGCCAATGTAGGGCTGATATTGGCCAATACTGCTGTGCTACTTGGGTCGTTGCGAAGATCGCATAAATCACAGGGATGTCGCCAAAATCACTAAGATCACATTTAGGTCACAAAGCGATATCGCAGCGACAAAGCTTTCGTTGCGAAAATCGCATAAATCACATGGATGTCGTCAAAATCACTAAGATCACATTTAGGTCACAAAGCGATATCGCAGTGACAAAGCTTTAGTTGCGAAGATCGCATAAATCACACGGATGTCGCCAAAATCACTAAGATCACATTTAGGTCACAAAGCGATATCGCAGCGACAAAGCTTTCGTTGCGAAAATCGCATAAATCACATGGATGTCGCCAAAATCACTAAGATCACATTTAGGTCACAAAGCGATATCGCAGTGACAAAGCTTTAGTTGCGAAGATCGCATAAATCACACGAATGTCGCCAAAATCACTAAGATCACATTTAGGTCACAAAGCGATATCGCAGTGACAAAGCTTTCGTTGCGAAGATCGCATAAATCACACGGATGTCGCCAAAATCACTAAGATCACATTTAGGTCACAAAGCGATATCGCAGTAACAAAGCTTTCGTTGCGAAGATCGCATAAATCACACGAAAGTCGCCAAAATCACTAAGATCACATTTAGGTCACAATGTGACATCGCAGCGACAAAGCTTTCGTTGCGAAAATCGCATAAATCACACGGATGTCGCCAAAATCACTAAGATCACATTTAGGTCACAAAGCGATATCGCAGTAACAAAGCTTTCGTTGCGAAGATCGCATAAATCACACGAAAGTCGCCAAAATCACTAAGATCACATTTAGGTCACAATGTGACATCGCAGCGACAAAGCTTTCGTTGCGAAAATCGCATAAATCACACGGATGTCGCCAAAATCACTAAGATCACATTTAGGTCACAAAGTGATATCGCAGCGATATGGCTTTCGTTGCGAAAATCGCATAAATCACATAGATGTCGCCAAAATCACTAAGATCACATACAAATCACAAAGCGATATCGCAAACATCGCAAATTCGTCCCCAATGTCACAATGTGACGAAAAGCGATATCGCAGCGATATCACAAAGTTACGTCGCAAAACCCCCTCTAAAACGGACATTGGACGACTATGTGACCCCTGTGTGATATCGCCGTGACATCGCGTGATCTGTATGCGATATCGCTTTTCGTCACATACTCGTCACATGGTTATTAGGGTTACTATAAGAAATTTAAAAATGTGTGTCAGATACGAATACAACTAGGGCTGTGGAATTTGATTACACTTAGTACTGGTCACTGCATTAAAATTTGGTATTGGTGGAATTTACCATTTTCGTATTTGAATTTTTAAAATGGCCTGTTTTGCGATATTTTGGTCGATCATATTTAATTATTTAGTTTATAATTATTTTATTTTCATTGTTAAGATATTATAACACTAAACAGAAGATCAAACTTTTTGTAATTTAAAACATCTTTTCAACACATGTATTTTTCTAAATTGCATCCTTTGTAAATTAATCCAAACAATATTTATGTCTAAGATTTTTTCTTGTTTTCATATAGGGTGATTTTTCTTATTTGAAAGATCGCTGGTGTCAGTTTGATGCCACAATGGTGTTTTTCTTATGGATATCTGTTATTTTGCAGGTAAAATATATTTAGATATTGACTGTATATTTCAGGTAATCTCTTATATTGCAGGTAAAATATATCTAGCTAAATGTATATAGCAATAAGACCAAAAAGCTAAAAGAAATAGTTGCTTTAAATTGATTTTTGAATCCAGTGCAATAAAATTTAAAACTGAAGAAAGAGCCCAGAGAGAGAGTAAAACTGTTGTATATACACGAGTGGGTGAAATAAATAACTTTTGGATTTGTTAATCTTAGTTTTTTTTTACTTCTGTTAAAAAGTCGTCGAATTTTAACAAGGTAGTTGAATTAGTTCTCAAGTGTTTGCTAAACACTAATATCATCTTCTTTATTGCAGATTTTTGAGATGGTTCAAGTTGTGCCAAAGTTTTCGTATCTTTCAATACTAAGAGCTCCTCGTCCATTAATTATGATTCGTTTCATAAGAGTTTTCTTGAAATTCTCTATGCCAAAATCAAGAATTAATCAAATTTTTAAGTAAGTTTATTTTTATTTGTTAATTACTATAACTTTACCTTGTAACATTATATTGTTTTCTTAGCTAATTGTATACCTGACTGTTGACCTGTATATTTAAGTTACAAATTTTGAAGTATTTATAGTTAAATACTTTTTTAGAAGTTTTATAATTTTTGAATTTAGTTAATTTTTTTAGACTAGCTTGGAATATATATATTCTGAGAGATCCTTATTGGATTATTTTAAGTTTAAGCTTTATTCACATTATGCAATAATCTTTTATGTTTGCAACAAAACCAGAATATGTTCTTGTAAAAATGGAAAAGCTGTAAATATAAAATCAAGTTTTGTAAACAAACCAAATTCTTTTAAGTAAAAAACCAACTTTGCAATAAAAACTCTAAATCTTTTACTAATCATGACTTGAGTTAATTTATTAAATTATTTAGAAATTTTTTTTATTGTTGTAACATGCAAAATAAATACTAATATAAAGAATAATGGTGAATGTTTTTAATTAGTTTAGGTTATCTACTAAGAAACATATTTATATTTATCAGTTAGTTAAAACATCTATAAAATTTAAGTTTTAGTTAATAATTGTGTGAAAAAACCTAATATTATTGGCCTGTCGGTCTTCAAATTTATATAATTACATACTATGTTTATTAGGATGATCCTATATGTAGCCAAAAATGAAATTTCATCTGATTTTAACTCTCACCTCCTCACTTTCCCCCCTTTTGACCTATTTTGACAGTGACAAATTTCATTCCTGTAAATTAGTATTAACTCTTTGCTGCAACGAGCCTGCAGTTGTTGAAAAGATGAAAACATTTTTAATTTTTTGAAAATTTGAATTTTTTTCGCATTTGATTGCACACACCAGAATTTTTTTCCCTTTTGACCAATTTTGACAATGTATTAAGTTTTATTATAAAAAGTTAATATTAACTTCTGCCACATTGATATTGAAAATGCTAAAAATGGACACAGATTAGGCAAAAATGAACAACAGTCATCCAAAATTTTTATGTGTATATTAGCATATAGTTTGCATTAACCGCCCACACGTCGCAAAACGCACTTTTTTTTAAAATTAAGAGTCATTTTAACTTTTTTAATTAACTTAGTTCTCTTTCTAGTGTAATACACAGAGATTTTTTAAATCTATGTTTGACATGTTTATCTATAATAATAAAACAAGCTGTGTGTCTGTCTGTCTGTCTATTTGTCTGTGGTTCTGTGGATCTATAGAAACCTACTTAAAATTGGAGTAGAGCTCTGAAATTTTCAGCATAAGTAGTTTTGGCCTTCTAATTTTATGCATCACAAACAGAATGTGAAAATTTTAATTAGTTCTTTTTTAATTAATTTTTTTCATTAATTAATAAATATGTTACAAAACAATATCTAATATGGCTACAGCTCTGAAATTTTCAACATGAGTAGTTTTGGCCTTTTAATCAGACTTTTAAAAAGCAGAAATTTAAATTTTTATTTTGTTCTTTTTTAATTAATTTTTTTAATTAATTAATAAACATTTTACAAAGCGACTACTAATAGGGCTACAGGTCTGAAATTTTCAACATAAGTAGTTTTGGACTTCTAATTGTATGCATCACAAACAGAACGTTACAATTTTAATTAGTTCTTTTTTAATTAATTTTTTTAATTAATTAATAAATATGTTACAAAACGATATCTAATAGGGCTACTGATCTGAAATTTTCAACATAAGTAGTTTTGGCTTTTTCATTGGACTTTTAAAAAACAGAATTTAAAATTTTTATTTTGTTCATTTTTAATTAATTGATTTATATATTACAAAACGATTTCAAATAGGGCTACAGCTTTGACATTTTAAACATAAATAGTTGTGACCTTCTAATTGGATTTTTGAAGAACAGATTTTTTTTTTAATTAATTAACAATTATTTTACAAAATGATTTGTAATTGGGCTACATTTCTGAAATTTTCAACACAAATAGTTATGGCTTTCTAATTGGACTGACAAAAAGAATGTTAAAATTTTAATTTGTTTTTCAATTAATTTTTTCACAAAAAGCGACTTCGAATAGTCCTAGATCTCTGAAAGTTTCAGCATACGTAGTTTTAGCCTCTAATTTTGCTTTCCACAAACATGTGGTAAAATAATCTTAAAGGAGTGTTGTATTATTGTATTGACGGGGAATTTTTTTTTCTTGAAAAGGAAGAGGCTTCCAATATTAAGTCTTTACTTAGCAATTAGATTTTAGTGAGTGAAGCGAGCTTTTGCTTACGCAGCAATGAACCTTTCAGAGAGCGAAGCGAGTCTATGCTTGCATAGCAATGAACCTTTTAACGAGTGAAATAAGCCTGTGTTATGTGTCCATGAACTTTTCAGCGAACGAAGCGAGCTCTATTTTGCGTAGCGATGAACCTTCCTGCGAGCGACGCGCCAAAAACTGGGTTCTATACACGAATGACAGATTTACGCAATGCGAGGCCTTACAGCTAGCTAAAATATTGCACATGTTAAAATTTCGTAGCGAAGCACAGGTATTTAGCTAGTAAGAAATTTTTGCGTTCAAAAAAGTGGGCGATACATTTTAAAATTCTATTTAAGTTCCTTAAACACAAACAGATACAACTCAAAAGTAAAATTTTTTGTAAGAAATAATGATTTTTCTTTAAAATGAGTGCAATGTTATTTCTTATATCTTTTTCAAAAAATATGCTATTATTCATTTGGTTCACTTTTTTCTTGAGCTTTCTATCCCAGTGATGCACTTTGAAGGAAAGTTTTGTAGAAAAGTTGGGCATTATGATGGATCTTTAAAAAAAAAGTGTTGTCCTAACGTCTTTTGCGTCATCGCCACCCACTTTTTGTATTGTCTCTTTACATAAACGTTCCACAGCTTGTGAATGACAAGGAAACGAGTTGAAGTCTGATTTTAATGGTCCCTAGTAGCACAGATACGCTGGCCAATTTCGCCAGACATAGGCCAATCCTGATGTGGAACGTTGTGAATCGGTCAGTGGAAACAATATTAGCCGATCTCGCCCAATTCTGGATAAAATATAAAAGAGGTTTTGATACGTCGATGTACAGTTTTAAACTTGGAATATTGTATTTATGAGAAACAAAACTCTGTGGTGGTTTTGACTTGTTTGTTTGTTGAAAAATCGTGTATTCTGGAACTATGCTTGGTCAGACTAGCCAATCTTCCAGCCTTCCCCTGTTTCTTCCAATACAGCTGTGCAACCTTGGATGCACCAGTCTTTACTGAATAATGTTTGTTTGTTACTCTTAACAAAGGAGGAGTCCTATTACAAACATTCCAATTAATTATGTCCACATAATCAATGGCAATAAAGTTAAGTTGTCTTGAAATGCCTGATAGCCTTTCTCTAGGAAAGTTCTCGAGATTTCAGAACCCGATGCCTCAGTTCTCTTACATCTCCCCTTGGGTACAAAATCATTGCCAAAATTAAATTTTTTGGGTGAGGGAAGGAAGCATTTCGTCTAATAACCGAGTTTAAAATGTCCAGTAAATATTCAGAGAGGTATCGAGACAATCTAATTGCCACATGTATTGCCACATGTAATGTCGAAATCAATGTGGCATGTAACAATTTAAAATAAAGAATACCACTTGCTTCAATTCATCCGATGGTGTACATTTACTCGCATATACTCAAAGCACTCTGCTTTCTGTTGTTAGCCATCTGGAGTGTGAAAGGGGATTGGGTTTGTGAGCTGCCAAGTCATTGGCCTGAACTAATCGCTGCAAAAATATCAAGAAGATATAACTGATCTGTGCTCAGTACTTTCATCTCAGCTTGAGGAATTGAACATTAGGGTGGATCGTTCTTCTATGGAGAAAAAAAAAATTGTTAATAATCAAAACCTACCTATGGGGAAAAGATGTTCTATGATATAGAGATTAGGGGAAAAATAATAAAAAAAATTTATTTAAAATTTTTGCACTGCCACAAAGGGGTTGAATTTTCAAAAAAAAAATGCAAAAAGTCCTAATTTTCGTTAAATGATTTTACACTAAAAATAATTGTTTTTTACTATATAAATCCTAAAAAAGTGATGATTACTGAATAATTAGTAGTACAATGTACATTTCAACCTTTTTTGACCCAACTCCCTCCCCCCCATATCACCGTTGAATCAACCCTACAACCCTATAGTGCAGTTGTCAGAGGCTTACGGAATTCGACGCCTAATCAGTGAGAGCTGTTCTTGTAAAGTAAATTAAATTACAACTTTATTATGTGACATTTGTTTGTTTGTGTACTTGGACTAATACTGTATTGCGGCGTTGTTAAGAAAAGACATGATTTGTCCTATATTTGGGTTAGGCTGTTATATGCCCACAATTATGCTTCCTACGTACTAAAAACGTAATAAGGTGGGTATATTGGCATTCAAAAAGAGAAGCAAAGAACAGTGTATTTAAATACACTTTTCTCCGCGTGTCAATAAGTTGCAAGTAAGTTAGGAGAGACCTGGAAACGAGCTTTAATACCAATAAATGACCACTACAGCATTTTGAGAAAAATAAGTTCATACTACGACAAATATTGCGCTTTCAAAGCTAGAAAATTAACGGAAAGCTATCTCAAGGAAAGCACATCGTAAGTTTTGTTCATGCGTCGACTTGGTTGTTTTCAGATTATCTGGCGCCGTCAAAAACACGTGGGCTATAATGCGCCGAAACATTCGTCATTTGACAAGCTAACATACATTTACAAACATCCATGCCTTACACGGGACTCGTACCCGCAACTTCGCGGTCTAGAAGCTAGCAGACTAGCACACTAACCACTATACAGTCTGGTCGGCCAGGTCATGCGTCGACAATGACATAGATACAACAATGTTGGTTGCGATAATAGGTAGTCTGTCAACACAGGTATCAAAGAAGGTGTTATACAAAATATGGAACTGATTATGAAGCGTTCACTGCGATGGTTTGTGTGCCAGTTACAAGCCAAAGAGTGACCGTATGCGAGATACTACCTGTAGTTTCATTCACTTAAACCCAACCTATGCAAACTGACTAACAAGAAAGACTTAAGTACTAATCAACTGTGCTTAATGGAAATTCGTGAAGCCATCACTGCAGACAAAGCAGCGAAGGGCTGTTGAAGAGAAACTCTGGAAAGATTCGTCACTCAAGGTGGTTTACAACCCCCAACAGAATTCTCATGTTCTATTTGGCTTAGAAGAAGTCCAACCAAAGCTTTATTGACATTAATTACGTTCATCGTAAAAATCTAGGCACCTATGTGATTCAAGAATAAAACCAAACAATCGGTAATCTATGGTGCAGAGCATTTGCATTAATCAATCTTTCTATCGAGTTATTTCTCAATTGATTTGAAGAAAGTATTGATCCAGTAATTTTTGAAACGGGGGTTTGGGCTTTCCTGAAAATATCCTGATATCAATGCTAGCTGACGACAAAAATAACACAAAGGAATCTGTTCTCCAAAGAATTTTGAATTTGCGCAAAGTCAAACGGTCTGCTGCAACCCAAACCCTTTTAACGATTAATATCCGTATCTTAAACATACCAACTTTTGACCCTTGTGTGACAGATTATGTGAACTTTATTATGTGGGAGAATGTGACAGAACGATTTAGTGATGACATGATTTCAGGAGCAATAGTAAACCCAGCAATAATTTCTACGGCAATACTATAGCATTACCTACTATCAAGGGGTATCCCTGTCGTACTCAAGCTACAGAACGAATAGTCACAGAAGCATTTTCTGCTGTAAGCGGATCATACAGAAGAGATGGGTTAAAAAGAAATAGCCTGGAATCACGAAACCTCAAGCCAGTTTTCAACACCAAACGTGATTACCGTTCACTGTAATTCCGAAGATCTTTTGATTTTTCTTGATTTAATTCTTAAGAAGTTGTAATATCTTCCTAAAGCTTTTTTTTTTCTGTAACCATTTAGTATATGTCCTCTCATTCCAATAAACATTTAAAAGTACTAAAGGCCTGTTTCACTTAAACAAAAATCATTTTGACATTTTACCATTAAAAAGCTTAAATACGAAAACTTCATCCCTTTTGCAAAGAGCTTAACATAAAATTTATTATTTTTATTTTATTTTTCCCTTAATTAACGTACCTCAGAACATCTTTTCCGTACAGGTAGGTTTTGAAATTCTTCAGAGAAAAAAATTCAATTGAATTTGACTTTTTGCTATAAAAAAGCTCAAATACCTAAACTTCATCCTCCTTGTGGCAGTAATGAACTTAAAATTTAATTTTTTTAATTATTTTTCCATGTATCTATATACCGTAGAACATCTTTTCCCCATAGGTCGGATTTGAAATTCTGAATTTTTTTTTCTCGATCCACCCTATTGAACATTCAACACATAAAAAATCAATCGAGGGAAATTTATCACAGTTCTTCAATTTTTTTATCGCACTGAAAGATGTTGTCCTGTGGTAGTACTATCTACATGTTTAAATAGGCGTCTGATTGGTAGTTCATTGGAGTATAGGAGGCATATATCCCAATGTAGTGGTTTTCCAACGTGCAATTTAATCTATCAGATTATTTCCAGCCAGTATTCATGGCAGTCCCAATCCCAACCACGTGTGTTATGACCCAATTAATAGGCAAGTAAGTTTATGAGTTTCAAGGAAAGAGATGGCGCCACGAGAAAGGCCAGCAAGATTGAAACCCGCCAAAACAGTTTTTATCAATGTTTTAAAGGTTATGCGCGAACAATTATTATTGAATAATTACTAATTTGATTTTTTCCCCAAGTTCTATCTACTTCATTCCACACAATACTAACTAATGTACCTTGATATTTAAGTGATTGGTGTATTCTACAAATTGATGAAAAAAGGGTATTTTTTATATTTATTCAAAACTTTGAAGTAAATAAAACAATTTTAACAAAAATATGTAAAAAATAACATTAGTATCCATTTTATAGAAAAATCATTTTTTTTAACAAAAAAATGTATTTTTGAATATTTTTAATTATTAATATAGGTTTTAAAAATGTATAAAAGAGTGTTTTCCTGCGTTATACCGTCCTTTCACTACTCATTGCAAACTATTGCTTTTCAAATATATAAAGCTTAGAAATTTAAAAAAATTTAGGAAAAATAGTTATTTTTTGTATTTTCTCCTAACTTAGAGGTGAATGCATAATCGGAAGATATTATTATTTTTTTTTTTATTTTTTCTTACAGTTTTTATTAACAAGATGTGTATCAACTTTTTTCACCTCATGCGTTTCAAAAAAAAAAAAAAAAAAAAAAAAAAAAAAAAAAATTCGAACCACCCTAATACACATATGTTTAAGTTCATATAACAAGTTCAAATACACATCCAAAATGTTTGGTAATGCTGAAACAAAAGCTTTGAATTAGATTGGACCATTAGGTGTCATTTCATTTTCCAAGATAAAAATAATGGGGATGTACATTCTATGTATGCTACCTGTTTTCTAATGAAATAAAATTATCATTATAGACAGGTGTATCTACAAAGGGATTATCACTGTGGATAGGTTTAAAATACATTGATTGAATAGAAATTATGCTAGGACCAAAGAAAATATTGTTATATGGATAGGCAGTTTTAGTTTCTTGTTATAGACAGTATTGTTGTACACAAGTTTCACTATATTTTTTTAATATACGTTTGACTTCATATTATTAAAAAGATTTAATCTTAAACATTAATTTTTAAGCGGTACTCTTATTTTGATACTCAATTCTTATCTTTATATAGGCGCTCAAGCCAACAAATATACAATGTTACTTTATTTTTCCTGTTCTTCATGTCATTGTATGGTCTCTTGGGAGTTCAGTTCTTTGGCGAAATGTCTAATCATTGTGTTGTGAATGGTACTGATCCAAAGTAAGTAAATTATCTCTGTATATTCTTTTGTTTTACATTCGTTAAAAAGTTTATTCCTTCTGTTTAAACTGAAATATTAACTCCTAATTACAATGGATGTTTAAAAGTGTAGTAGTTAATAATTTTTATCAATTTCAAATAATTAACAAATTGTAAAAGTATTTTATTTGTAAAGTCATTTAGCAATTCATTTTAATTTTAAATGTATAATGATATTGCTTGTATATTTAATTTAGTCATACTAATGCGTTAGTAATGTAAGACAACATTTTTCTGAATTGAAAATTTTATTTTTTGTTGGGAGCTTGATCAAGCTAATCAACATATAAGTATTTAGTAGTTTATTTTTAATATGCAGTTTGCTTGTGATTTCAAATTATTACAATTATTTTATTTATTACTTTTAATTAATTGTGAAACTTTTACATACACTATATTTAAGTAAAATATTTTTTTATAGTAAATGTATGGTACAAATTAACAGTTATTTAAAAGTTCCATACAAAATATCAGCTAGAAACTAGTTATCAACTTGTTTCTATTTACTATTTTTTATATATTACTAATTTGACCAATGTTAGTGGTCTGTATACTTCATAAGACTTCTTTATATTTAATGTATTTATTGATATTCTAGTAATGTTACTCTTGATGATCTTGCCATTCCTGATACCTATTGTTCCAATATCCCCGATGCTGGTTATCATTGTCCTCAAGGAATGGTGTGTTTGGAACTGGAATTACCAAAAAGCATTTCTGGATTTAATGGTTTCGATGATTTTGGTAAGGAAATATCTAAAAAAAAATTTATAGTTATATAATACAAATTGATGATATCATTGTAAATAAATAAAAAATTTTAAACATAAACTACTTTTAATGGTAAAATGGTGTGTAATGTTGAAAATTAGTATACTATAATAATGGCTTTGTATATGTTAACACGCATTTTCTATATGTCAGAGAGTTGATGAGGCTTCAAGATTATTATAAAATCATCCAATTTGTATATTTTTCATCCCTTATAGTTTTAAAGTTGTGTTTTTCAGAGGTTAAAAACAACTAATAGAAAATTAAATTGTTGAATTATTTCTCAATCAGGAACATTAAAAGTTGAAACACACAAGATTTGTTTCTGTAATTAAAATTTATTAAAATGTGGAAATGATTTTCATTTTTTTTTATTTGATTACGTGTATTTATAATTGAAAGCTATTAAGATCAAGAGGATTTCAAAAATTTATCACACTAAAGCTTATTACGATTTTAATCAACAAAACATTACAATAAATTCTTGGAAAATAAGCCAAAAAATGCAAAAATCACTTCAAAGCTATCCTTCAATAAAAATCCTACAAATATAATAAAAATTATGAGCCAAAATTATACCTTAAACTGCCAAAAAATAGATTTTAAAATATGAGTCTTAAAAATATTTGAAAATTTGAAATCTCGACTGAGTTTCTTAGTCAGGGGGCTTGAACTTAGTCAGAATTTTAATGGATGTGTTTCTGAAATGCAATTGATATAACATATCAATCACTTTCAAGCCCCTATGCATCTAGCTGGATAGACAAGAAGTCAAGAATATTCACAAATGCTAAAATGAAACGTACCTTGTTAACCAAACTTAACACAATCGCTGTCTTCCCAAGTTGAAAGCCAACGTTGACTCCAACTGAACCCAGTCCAGCACTAAGTGTTTAAATATTGAAAAATATTATTCCCAAAATAGCCTTGCATAAAACGTTTAAAGTTGCACTGCCATCTATTATCCATGCAAAAAAATGAAAAAAGTTTTGAAATAAGATATTTAGACTAGTTAGGGCTATTTAACTGGATTTCAATATCGCCCGAACGATAGAATTAGAAACCAAGAGAAGAAAATTTCAAACAGACAAAAATTCAAAAATATTTACTAAATCTATTTTTCTTCAAATTGTCCCTAAAAATCCCAAAAGCCAAATTAAAGTCTGTAGCATTATGGCAAATACTCTTAATTCTGTTTAGTTGTGTGTAATAAATATTTCTAAAAATCTTGAAATTCAAATTGCTATTAAAATTTGAAAGACAAATAACTTCATGAGCAAAATCCTGTCTTTTGTCATAAACCCCAATATTTACAGAATTATCAATAACCTTACTTTAAATTTAAATCTATATACTATGCGCTCTTATAATTATTTTTGTGGTTTTTTTTCAAAATCAAATCCTTTGGGTAAATCTGTAATTTTGTCCAAATCATTGAAATTAAAAATAATTAAATTATTTTTCAATGACTTGGACAAAATTACAGAGATTTACCCAAAAAATGTGATTTTGAAAAAAAAAAAAATAATAATAATAATAATAATAATTACTAGAGCTCACAGTATACTGATTTAAATTTAAAGATTATCGATAATTCTGTAAATATTGGGGTTTATGACAAAAGACAGGATTTTAATTTTGAAGTTATTTGTCTTTCAAATTTTAATAGCAATTTAAATTTCAAGATTTTTAAAAATATTTATTATACACAACTAAACAGAATTAAGAGTATTTGCAATAATGCTACGACTTTAATTTGGCTTTTGGGATTTTTAGGGACAATCTGAGGAAAAATGGATTTACTAAATATTTTTGAATTTTCGTCTTTTTGAGATTTTCTTCTCTTGGCTTGATTCCATTGTTCAGGCGATATTGAAATACAGTTAAATAGCCCTAACTGGTCTAAAAATTTTATTTCAAAATTCTTTTTGTGGATAATAGACGGCAGTGTGGTTTTATGCAGGGCTATTTTGGGAATTATATTTTTCAAAACTTAAACTCTTGGTGCTGGACTGGGTTCATTTCGAATCAACCTGGGCTTTAAACTTGTGAAGTCAGCGATTTTGTTAAGTTTGGTTTACAAGGTACGTTTCATTTTAGTATTTGTGAATATTCTTGACTTCTTGTCTATCCGGCTGGATGCGTAGGGGCTTGAATGTGATTGATAAGTTATGTCAATCGCATTTCAGAAACACATCCATTAAAATCCTGACCGAGTTCAAGTCACCTGATGAAGAAACTCAGTTGGGATTTCAAATTTTCAAATATTTTTAAGATTCATATTTTAATATCTATTTTTTGGCTGTTTAAGGTCTAATTTTGGCTCTTAATTTTTATCATATTTGCAGGATTGTATGCACATTCTGCTTTCATGTAGCATTGCGCTGAAGATGTGTGTGCAATGACATTCTAACTTCATTTTTAATTTGAGTTAAAAGGTTTTGATGTTTCTACAATAGATTTGTATTACTTTATTGATTTTGATATCTTCAAAAAAAAAGATGTAACTCCAAATTGTGTTGTATTTAATTTTAAAAAGTTAAATACAGATTGTACATATTAGTTTTTGAAATATTATATATTCAAAACATATTAATAAATAATGAAAGCATTATTTGAACAAAGTTTTAAGGATTTTTATGTATTTATATGTTGTGTTTATGTGACATTTTTTAATCTACTTTCAGCCCACAGCTTTTTTACAGTATATCAGGCAGCTTCTCAAGAAGGATGGGCTCTCCTTATGTACAAAGCAATGGATAGTCTTCCTGCATGGAGAGCTATATGTTATTTTACAACTATGATTTTCTTTCTGGCTTGGTTGGTTAAGGTACATGAATATTCCTTTTTTAAATCCTTTATTTTAACTTCTATTTTTTGTGTGGCTGGGTATGTTGATGGGGTAGGAAATCTGTGGGGATGTAATTAACTCCCTTGCTGTCATCCAATCGAGCTAAAATTTGGCAGATAGATTCAATGTTGATGACAATGCATTCTATCAAATTTTTGGTGGCTGTCGCTAAAAGGTCGCTTTTACGGAATACTAATAAATCAACTTGCCTTCATTCAATCGCGCTGAAATAGCTTTTAACTGATCATTGAAGAAACTCTTTCCTGTTGCCAAAATTGTTTTAATAAATAAATAATAAAATTGTTTTAATCAGAATAAATAAAAGATGTTTGGATGTGAAAAGGATGTTTGGATGTGAAGTAATTCAATTCACATTAATTTTTAATGAATAAATTGTGAAAAGTTACCGCATATTTTGCTGATAGAGATATTTTTAATAAAATTAGATGATGCCAACACCAAGCACATGCTGGTAACAGAAACATTGCTTTGTTAATGAATATAAAATTTGGTAATGCATATAAAGGCTTTTATACTTTGTTTTATGGGTTATATTATTTAAGTATGTTTTAATGTCTTGTAAATATTGTAATTATTGACCAAGAAATACAAAACATTCAGAATTTTTTTTTTAACTATGCTGCTAGTTTGGTTGTACATAATTTTATTTAATTTCCACAGAATGTTTTCATTGCTGTGATTACAGAAACATTTAATGAAATACGAGTTCAGTTTCAACAGATGTGGGGTGAAAGAGGAACTATTCAAACGCAATCCACTGCACAGGTAGGATACAAAGTAGATAATAGGAAACTTAAAGAGAAACTTCCCAAGTTAAATTTTGTAATCTCTCAATGTTAATATGTAGGATTTCAGTCTATATTTATACATTCATATTGTTTTTAAAGATATTAAAAGCAGAAGATTCTGGTTGGAGACTGATTCCAGTGGATGAAAATAAAGGACGTGGCAAAGCTCCACATTGTCTTCAAGTATTTCTTCAATCTGCTGTCTTCCAGGTTATTGTCATGATGGTGAATGTAGCCAATGCTATTGTTGCAGCTAGCATAAAATTTGAACATGATGGAAGACCCAGAGAAGAATTTTATAAACACTATTATTTAGCAGAAGTAAGAATAAAGATTGCATTCAGGCAGCATTTCTCTTTTAAATCTCATTTCTTTGTATTTAAAATTATATTTCATAAGAATTGTTTATATTTTTACTACTACTGACTATATTAAATTTTATGTAAAACTATTTCTTTTTTTTTTAAATATCTCTGTAACATTATATGACTCGTTCTTGTTTCTTTTTCCATAAAGGAAAAAGTGACTCAAGTGCAAATTTTTTTTATTATTTACTAACGATAAGTAGTTTGAAAACTATTTAACAAAAACAATAAATTTTCTTGTTTAATGATGTGAACTTAGTAAAATAATTATAATAAGTTTTTGTTCTATTGTTAATAATTTTTTATTGGCAGAGAAAAGAAATTTTTCATATTTTTTTTTTCATGTCATCTTAATTTTTTTTTCAAGGTTGGATTTACCATATTTTTTGACCTTGAAGTACTATTCAAAATATGGTGTCTTGGATTCCGTGGCTATTACAGGAGATCTCTCCACAAATTTGAATTGCTGTTAGCTGTAGGAACCACTTTACATATTATTCCCGATCTATATATGCGTGAACTATCATCGTTTCAGGTTTGTATAAACTCACTTGACCCTGTTATTACTAAATATATTTGGGATATTATTTTTTATCTCCATTGCTAAAAGAAACATAATTATTGATGAATTTAAAACAATTATTTCATAGAAAACCAGTGCATGTATTTGCTACATTTTACATAAAAACTGTTTTGACTGACCATACATCTATTTTATAAAGTATTTGTACTATTTTCTCTACCCTTATCAATATACAAACACTTCTTCTGCACCAATGCCCTACAAAATTCTTCCATTTTTTTAAAAATTAGTTTTTAAAAATATTGGTATTTTTCTTTTGGGGGGTTCTTTCATATCCAAGACACATTAGACAGTTGCTTGTTGAGAAAAGTTTCGTCTTTGGTTTTAAGGTCTATTTGATGACCTAATATGCAACTACTATTTGAACTGCTCTTTGACTACAATGTATTGGTACTTCTTTCTATAAACTTTCCTTATAAGTTTCATTCATATACAGTTTTGAGAAAATGTTACACAGCAATCAACTTATTAGTAGTAGTAAAAATTCAGTATTTCGTTAACTGATTTCAATGAATTTAAGACTTAATTGTACATCCTGGGCCTGGAGGTAGATTGGAATTAGAAAATTTCCTTATTGCTTATTGGCTGTTTAAATGATTTTTGCATAAAAATATACCTCATACTTGTGATTATATTTTTCATGAATAAAGGTTTTTTTTTCCTTACAGAGAATTTAAACAATATCTTTCATATTTACTAACATATATTCTTACAAAGTATGCAAAAACTTATCTTATTTTTTCTTTATTCTTTCATCAGGTCTTAAGAATAGTTAGGCTGATAAAAGCCTCTCCTGTTTTAGAAGACTTTGTTTACAAAGTGAGATTTCCAATTTTTGCTTTTATACTCTAAAAACTTTTTTTTTTAATGTTATAACTTTTGTTGTTTTTAAAATGCATAAATTAAAGCTATTTACTGTGGATAATTTTGGCATATATGATGATGATATTGATATTTCATAATTAATCTTCACTGCAACAATTTCGATATTGCTCTTTAGCATGCTATATAATCTTATATTTATTAATAAATTTGTTTATTTATTTTACGTTTGTTGTTTAAGTTGATTAAATTTGATCCTTTATAGATTTTTGGACCTGGCAAGAAACTTGGTAGCCTAATAATATTCACAATGTGTTTGCTCGTGATTACCTCCAGCATTAGTATGCAACTCTTTTGTTCATTAGGAGATTTTAATAAGTTTGAAGCTTTTCCTGAAGTGAGTCAAACAATGTTATTTTAATAATTATCTTATTGAACAGAAATTGCTTAAATAATTTTTAGTACTTAGATGAACAGTTTATTGTAAGCAGGTCTCTCCCTATCTTGTAAGTCTCCAAACAAAAGTATTAATGTTCTCTTTCACAAATTTGGTTAGTAATTATATTGAATTTTTCACACAACAAAAATCTTTAAAAATTGTCTGTTTGGAAAAGTTTACCATAATATATCAATTTGCAAGAAACTTGATTATTAGATTCCAATGTCTTATTGAGTTGTATTATTTTTGATCTAAAAAAATGCTCCAATTTGTTATCTTATGTTGGAACTAGAATTATGATGCTGTGTCTCATGGAAATATTCGTTATCTTTAGCAATTCTATTACAAAAAGTCAAAAATAAAAAATTTGTATTGTGAGTGTCTTTTACCAAACGAGCATTGTACTTGTCTCTGTAAATTGTAAAGAAAATTTAACTGAAAGCTGTTCAAATGGAATAAAAGAGTAATTTTATCAACTTATTTCTATTTTGTTAAACATATCTATTACTAAAGTAATTCTATGTTATGCAATTTTTAGAATTTGGATTATTCCCAATATTATTTTTTTGTAGCTCAAATTGAAATGCAAAAGTGGCAATAAATATAAGAACTCAAGTTTATTGTATAGTTTTGGCTTGCAAACTGTAATATTTCAAGAATATTTATTTTGTTTCAGTTATATATATATTGAGAATTCTTGAAAAATTGCCTATTGATAAAAAAATGAATTGCATGTAGATGAATATACACTACATTTTAATAGTAATCATCTTATACACCAAATTTTAATACTAATCATCAAAAGTGTTTTTATATTTTGTAAAAGTTCAAGATTTTGTTTAGGAAGATAATCATTTTCTTTTTTTATTCTTCCTTTTCAATGACAGACAATGTAGTATGGTGGGTAAATGTTATATTTTATTTGATTGTTCATGGCCGAAATGAAAGTCATTTCATGGAACAAACCAACTACATTTTATTACATTGTGCATCAGATAAATGGCTTAAATTATACTACTCAATGTGTCTAACTGATATAGTCCCAAGAAATAGGTTAACATTTTTAAGTTTGAGTGTAGTTAATTTAGTGTTTTGTTTCTGGTTTTAAATAATTTCATTTTAATTATGCAAAAAAAAAAATAATAGTTTCAAGACTCGCCTGATAATCAGGGGGGAAGAGGGTAGTTAACAACACGAATATTTTTTAATGTCGGAGTCTATGATCACCTTGAGGTTAGGAATCACTGCTGTAATTTATGTGTTTTCTCTTATAAATTTAAATAATTTTGTTTAGAATTTAAAAAAATTTCATGTTTCAGGCTTTTATGTCGATGTTTCAAATCCTTACTCAAGAAGGGTGGGGTGAGGTTATGAATGAAACAATGCTAAGGACAAGCAGAACAATTGGCCCACTAGTTGCAATTTATTTCATTTTATATCATTTGTTTGTGACTCTTGTAAGTATGCATTTTATCATTTGATTGAAATACTTTTTTTTGCTAAAAACACTCTTGATCTTTATGATTATATTCTCATAATATTTTTTCTTTTTTTTAATAACAACTTTGCTATTTTAAGTGCATTGACTATATTTTGCTTGACAGTGACATAAAAATTGTCTGATTAACATAATTATATGATTTAGTAATTTAGCTTTAAATCATACTACATATCATACTGGAAATGAAATGATATAACTTTTTATAAAAAAAAAAAATAAGGTACTCACATGCATTTATATTAAATATATCTTCATCACTTAAAATCTAGATCGTGTTGAGTTTGTTTGTAGCTGTCATCCTGGATAATTTAGAGTTAGATGAAGATATTAAAAAAGTTAAACAGGTGTGTACTCTTTTATAATTTTTAATGCAACCAAAAAGTATTTCATCTAGAAATAATAATGATACCACTCAAATTTTCTTAAGTTTGAATAAGTTAATTATATAATGCTACTATAATTTTAAATTTTTAATTATTATGGGAGAAATGTGTCTTATTTACAGAAAATGTTAAGCAAAATGTCATTTGAAGGCCACAGAGATAGGTTAAGTCACTTGTAAGTGCTTTTCATGAAATATAATTGTAATTCATAGGTTTATAAATGTATAGAGGCTCTTTAGGATGTTTAATTTCTTCTGTGAATTATCTCTGTATTGTTCTCAATTTTTTACGTCCTACCATTGGTCAGTACTTTTAATGTTCCAACACATGGAAATCTTTGTTATATTTTCACAAAAAGTAGACTTAAACTGTGCTTCCTCCCTCTGGTCTAACTTTTATTATTTAATTTGTTTAAATATATATTTATTATTAAATATTTACATGTTATTGTATTACTTATATATATTTTTCTTTTGATGTGCATATGATGTATATTCAATTTTTCTGAAAGAGATGAATTTTTAAAAATAATTTATAGTTAAAAGCAAGAGAACAGAGTGCCGGAATAAAAGAAGGTTTACCATTAAGACTGCTTTTGTTTGAACGGTTCCCTGACAGTCCTCAAATGAGTCGACTAAATAAGGTGCCATCGGAATTTATTGTGCCAAAGGTAAGAAGTAGCAATATTCTTAGTGTGCAATTTATGTTTTATAAATAGAGAAGGTAACTTCAAAGATGTACTTAATATTTTTTTGTAAAATGCATTATTTTAGCCAAAGCCTGTATCTCCTTCCATTTCCTCTGTAATGTTCAATTAAGTTTTTTTTTTTTTTTTTTTTTTTTTTTTTTGGAAAACCATTTAAAGTATTTATACTTTGTTAAACCTTCAACATACTGTTATTTATTGTTTTTAATTCAAATTTTCACTTAAAATTGTTTTATAGTAAATTTTTATTTATAGGTCAGGGAAAGTTTTATGCGTCAATTTGTAGATGAACCAGATGAATCCCCTACAATGAAAAAGCTGAGTGAAGATGGAGATAGTTTAGTTACTTTTCGAAAAAGCAGACCCTTGAAACTGATGGCGTCTCCATGCAAAGTGCGAAATACTACTAATATCTTACGGAAAGCAAGTGTAACCAACATAGTTCTGTTAGTATTGTCAGTTGTTGCATTCATCTTTTGCATTCTGGATTTGCAATGAAATAAGGTTTTTCTAAACAAATGTTGATGTTTGATTTTATATTTTATTCTTGTATAGTGATTCAAATAATCAACGATTGCTTGTTGGAGATTCTGGACAAATTCCAGTTCTTGGCAAAGGTCCAAAACAATCACAAAGCCAAAAAACAATTCGACTGGATAGAAGGTAAATTATTTTAATGATACAATAAGTCATTAAAATATTTTCTTTTATAAATGAATTAAAAATATTTTTATTAAGTGCATTATAATTTTTGAACTTTAGTTTTATTTGTATATTTCAAGTACCATAAACATTTAAAAGTAACTTTAACTTTTTATTACTGAATAATTATAACTTGAATAATATTTTTAAATTGTTATTTAAAAATGTATATTATTTTAAAAATCTAAATTTTCGATTACTATTTAACAGTGTACTTAAAAATTGCATCTTTTCTGTTTGCAAAGAGTTGTTAATAGCAATATTAATAAAAAAAATAAAAAAAATTCTTCATATTTGCAGGAGCATGAGACGGTCAATGCGAGGTTCAATTAAGATAAAGCAAACGTATGATCATTTACGAGAAAATGGCGATGGTGGGACTTTGAATCCAACCACTTCCCGAAGTCCTCATGATTTTGATATCAAATTACTTCAACAAAAGAGACAACAAGCTGAAATGAAGAGGTTGGTCAATTTTCTATTCTTATGCAACATTTATTTATTTGAATCGATTTTAATGGATTTATTTTTTTAAATCTATAACAGGATCTTCAACTATAATCCTTTTATATTAAAGGGATTTTCAACATAGGAAAAATATTAGAAAATAAGTGTTTTTGAGGTTAGAAACGCCAACTAAGCATTAATTTATTTCAAAGCAATAGAGCTGCTATTATTATAAACTTGTGGTTTGGTGTATTAAATGTAGTACAATTCAGGAAACATTTTTATGCATTTGACACTGTATTTCATAATTTGCACTGGGGGGGGCTATTCCAAAATTTTGGCCTAAAATAATTGTCTCCCCCCCCCCCCTAAATATCTCTTGTTTAATCAAAGACTCAAACAAATCCGTTTTTCTGTTTTCTCTGAAAAATTAGTTTCACTGAAAGTTATTGAAAGTTATTTGTGAATTTAATTTATATTTTTAATGTAAATCAAATAAAGAAGTGAAATATCCTACTATATATATATATATATATATATATACACACACACATTGTTATTTGTTACATTGATATATTTAAATATCAATGCGCTACTGTATACATTCAGGTAAAGGGTCATGGAATTTTTTTTCAAAAAGTCCTTCCATTTCTTTTTCTACCAAAAGAGTATTAACCCTATGCTTGTCGTGTTTTATTTATGAAAACGGTTTTTTGTCTCATTTAATATGTAGTTTGGTGGTTTAAGATAATATTCTTACTGTAAAATTTTTTATTTCTATATATCTATGTGCAATTAATTTTATTAGAAGCTGTTAATTTCAGGCTTTTTCTTTTATACAATTTATGTTATTTTTCTTCAAAATCCAAAAGTCATATTTCATTAAAGATATGTACCTAGTGAAATTTGTGACCAAATAGCAAAATGCTGTTTATTTAAGTTTCATGCTCATGCATGCCAAAGTTTAGTAAATATTTTGGACAGTGTTTTAAATTTATGCTATGAACAGGATACAACCTATGACACATGTGTAGCATTGTTTTTACTATTCTATTTTTAACTTTCTTGTACATGACACTGAAATAAAAATCTGTTCCCTAAATGTAATTGCGTTGTATAAATTTTTACTCTACCTGAAAATCTCGCATAGTTTCTCACATCAATCTAAAACTTGAAAAGATTCCCTTACATGATCAAGATACCCTCCCAAAAGAATGAAAGTAAACAAAACCACACCAAGAATTACGTGAGCAACCAGTTTATACTATTAAGGGGAAAATACATATAGATTACAGTTATCCAGTTTACAATTAAAATATTTGTGAAGAATAACACTTGAATCAACTCGTAAGAATAGGTAATTGGTTATTTGACAATGGTTTAGAACAGTTAAATGGGGAGAAATAACACTTGACCAACTGTGAAGGAAATGACTACTCTATTTGTAATCCTAATAAAGGATTCATCTCAAAATTAATGTTCCCAGACTAAGGTTAAGCTTGGGTGAGATGAGAACTTCCCAAAAATTTAATGATACCAAAAAAAAAGATAAACAATCAAATAAATTTAAATGCAAGAAAAGACCTGGGGTAGACATATTCCATCTAGAGATGGTGGTGAGGCAATGTCAAGGATAAACAGGATGAGTGGCGTCCGGAAATAGGTTATGGTGAGAGGTACTTCAAAGTTCTTGGAGAATTAACGTTGAGAGGTGTCTGGGGAAGGTGAAGGCACAAACGGATCAGAACGGTGGCTGGGAGGACAGACAGAGAAGTAGGAGAATCTGGACTAGGATCGATATTGATACTGGCAGGAACCGTTGGCTGTCTGGATATGAAGATGAGCCAGCAGGAACCGGAATGGCAGGAATTTGAAGACGTGTTAGCAGGAACCGGAACGGCCAGGATATAGAAGTTGAACTAGCACCTGGGAATATTGAAGATTATGTAGCACCCCGAAAGGAAAAGAAGTAAGACTTGACTCCGCTAGCAGGAACTGGAACGGGCAGGAATTTGAAGACGTTTTAGCAGGAACCGGAACAGGCAGGAATTTGAAGGCGGGTTAGCAGGAACCGGAACAGTCAGGATATTGAAGTTGAACTAGCAGGAACCGGAACTGGGAAGGAATTGAACGTTCTAGCAGGAACCGGGGAATATTGATGATTATGTAGCACCCCGAAAGGAAAAGAAGTAAGACTTGACGCCCCATCAGGCATATGTATCAGGCTGGATTCCACCAGGAAGAAAATCTTGACGCCCCATCAGGCATACGTATCAGGCTGTATTAAACTGAGAAAAATCTTGACGCCCCATCAGGCATGGGTATCCGGCAGAATTGTTTTCCCAAAGGAGAACAGATGATGAAAATATTCAACACTTACTAGTCGGTGAGCGGCCTCATTCCGGCATCCCTCCTAAGTTGCACAGTTGCAACATGGCGGCTGCTACTCCATTTCTTCCCTAGATCACCGCATCACTCGAGCATCTTTACTCACTGAAAAACACAACCTTCGCCCACGAAAAGTCCAGACAGAATGATCCAAGAAGACGCTCTCAAGTCCCGCATCAAACCTGCTCCACCAATCAGGAGCGTCCACGTGCAACGCCAACGGAGAAATTCAAACTCCCCTCTTTTTTCTCGGAATCGGCCCTCTCACGGGACTGCTGTGGGGAAAATAACCAACTAAAAAGGACAAGAATGGGGAATATATACCTAAAAAGAGCAATTATTTCCCAATCCCATGGCCAAGCGTTATTTTTACAAATTATCGCAAACCGTTTAAAGTAGAATTGATTTTACAAGACTTGTATACCTTAGTGAATTAAATAGCACCAGTTACATTAAGTATAATTTTTATACTAGTTTGTAAGGAAATAATTTAATACTTATAAAACAACCTAAAAGATGTGTTGGTAATTAGTGGAGAATGTCACCACAACACATATTAACAAAAATAACACGTTTTATTTGTGTCATTTTTAAAATAAAAAGATAAGTATTGTACTTGCTTTGTTTTTCCTTGAAGTTAGGGGTGTATAATTAATGAATTGTTTAATATGAATTTTGTGTTTTTTAATTAATATTTTCCATTCTCTGTAGATGTTTGTTTTGCTTTTTAGCGTAAATTTATATATTGATACAATTATACTTTGACTGCTTAGAATTTTATTTACTTATTAAATTTATATATTTTTAAATTGATATCATTAAATTTGCAGGATTTTTTTTAACGTTAACGTTGCCAGAGATGCACATCAGGGAATTTTTAAGAGAATTTTTTGGAAATCGGGGAAATGTCAGGGAATTTTGTTTCTCAAATTCTGTAGCCACCCTGTTATCAGCAATTGTTAAAAAAAGGCTCGAAACAAGTTTGATCAAAATCGTTGTAACAAGTAAGAAGGTCGAAAATTATGTGTTGTAAGAAAACATATTGTCTCAATCAAGGGGATAATTTAAAGAAC
This sequence comes from Linyphia triangularis, assembly GCA_963978545.1. NCBI lineage: Eukaryota > Metazoa > Arthropoda > Arachnida > Araneae > Linyphiidae > Linyphia > Linyphia triangularis. The sequence goes on along the minus strand of OZ021724.1, from coordinate 41,353,535 downwards.
ATTTTACTTATTTGTCTAACTCACGGTATGTTTGTGTTACATCCATCCTTTTCACCAAGTTGGTTTGTACATGCACAAAATTTATGCATTTTTTTTTAATGCACCACATAGTTGTTTTTTTAAGCAGCGTTGCAGTTATTGTTTTAAATGAATATTTAATTTTTAAATCTTTTATATTATATTCTAGAAACCAAAGAGAAGAAGATTTGCGAGAAAATCATCCATATTTTGACACACCCCTGTTTATGGTGGCACGAGAAAGCCGCTTTCGTAAGTTTTGCCAAACTATTGTATGGGCTCGCTATGATCCTCATATTAGAGATCCTGTCACCGGCAAGGAAAGAAAAATAAAATACAAAACATTTCAGTAGGTATTTTTCTTTTGTATTCCAAAAAATCGGATGCAGTTGAAAAATCTATAATTTATAAACCATGTTTCTATTTTCAGTAATTTGCTAGGCCTTGTGACTTATTTGGACTGGTTTATGATTTGGATTACAACGCTGTGTTGCATTTCGATGATGTTTGAGACAGCACAAAGAAGAGTTATGAATACAGCTTTATTGCAGGTTAGAAAGTTATAATTTAACCATCTTGAGTAATACTGTGTGTTACAGGTGTTATGTTATTTCTATGAGTATTAAAACTATAATTAATTTTTTTGTTCTATTTAGGTTGCAGAATATGTGTTTGTAACTGCTATGAGTCTTGAAATTATTCTTAAAACTCTAGCTGATGGATTATTCTTTACTCCGAAGGCTTTAATAAAAGATGCTGCAGGTGTTATGGATTTCTTTATTTTTGCTGTAAGGATATATAATTATTTATTAGCATGTTTGTGTTGAATTGTAATCTATAAAATAATGATATAGTGCTGTGTTTTTTAGTATGCCTGCATTTGAACTTTATTTAAATATCAATGGATTCTAAAGTAATTTGATAACTTTAAAGTTTGTAAACATCATTAAAATCTTTATCTATCAGTATTTCTCAAAATTATGACATGCTGATATAATTTGATTTAGTACTTCTTCCTTTTTTTATAAAAAATGTATATATATAGTGTAGTCACATAATATATTTTAAGGCTATGATTCTATCAGTCATGGTTTTAAAGACATTGAAAGGCTAAACTAATAATAATTTTTCTTGTATGTGATTTGTAGAGAAAGCTAGAATAGCTGCATGAATTATGGCTTTGAAGTGTCGCTTCTGAGATTATGCGCTTTTTTATGGTAATTTTTTCTTATTTTTATTTTGCTGCATAATGTGTTTTATTTGCTGCTATATGTAATGCTTTTTTTGTATTGATAATAAACACAGAGTTAATCCATATTTTTTCATTATGACATTTATATTTTTATAGCTGTGTTTCGTTCGATATTGTATATATACTTACTAGTTCTGGGATAGGAAAATTACAAGGAGGGCATAGGTGCCAACTTTTCACTTTTAACCACATGGGATTTGCTGGATAAACTCGATGGGCAGGGGAGGGGGGATTGGCCCAAAATTTTTAGATACCACTGATATATTAATTTAGATTTGATTAGATCCTACTGAATATATTAAACTTGCCTCCATACCATGCAATAAATTTTTCTCAAATTGTTTGATTTATGTAACAAAGTTATTGGTATAAAATTATTTCAAAAACATTGTAGGGGAAAATTAAGAGCAGCAATCAGTTAATTCATCATTGTAAAAGAATTTATTTCAATATTATACTTTATTTTAAAAGACAAATTTTGTATCATATTGCACTAAAATCAAGAAAGCAAATTTTAATAATTCTGTATAATAATTAATGAAAAAAGAGCCTATACCAGTAATCTTATCAATACAAAATTACATATTCCAATATCATACAACACTCTAAATCATATATTTTATGAAATTGCACAAAAGAGCTGCTACACTTACTTGATTCTCATTTGGTGGAGAGGGGTGAATAGTGTCAGTGTGCTAACAAATATTGTATTTACTTTCTATTTTAATGGGATTTATTTTTCTTCAGAGCATTACAAAATCTCCTTTTTGTGCAATATTTTCTATTGGAAAAACACACTTATACAGATTTTTGGAGTGGGGGTGAAATTATATCTTTGCAACTGCTGTTGGGAGAGCAACGGGGAGATCTCCCCCTTTGACCCCTTGTAGTTTGCACCTATGAATGAGGGGCAAATGTTACAGATAAAGTACAAATGTTACAGTCAAACTTTTTAAAAGTATTGACTGTAAAATTTTGTTTAGCAATGCAGGGTTGGAAAAAAATGCAGGTATATATATATATATATATATATATATATATATATATATATATATATATATATATATATATATATATATATATATATATATATAAATTTTTTATTTTTTTTTAAAAAACTTTTTTTTTTTTCTGGTTTAAACCACATTTTTTAAAAATCCTTTTTTAACTACATGTATACATATTTATAAATAAAACGTGACATTAACTAGAGTAATTAATGTTCAAATAACAATTAATATTCTTTCTGAAAATAATTTAAACTAAGTAAATAAACAGTTATTGCAACTTATGGGGACATTCAAATCATATTAAATTTAATATTTTATTTAAAGATACTATTCCTTAAATTTAATGTATACAATATGATACAATGGTAATTGTTTACTACATAATGCATGGAATATTGCTCTTAGATTCATCAGTAATGGTGATTTATAGTTTAAAATGATATTTTAAGATTTAGAAATAAGTTGTTAAAGCCCAAAACCAATCAGAAACAAATCTAAACTGCAGCCTATAATTTAAGTTTAATTTAAAATTTTGAATAATTATAAAACATTAATATATCTATTAGCTTAATATAAAAAAACTACTGCTCAATAGTCTTTAATTACAAGATTTACTTTAAAATAGATTATAACTTATTCTATTCGTATAATTTTTCATTTACAAAATCATCACTCAGTCTTGTTATTCCAAAAATGTATAGTTCATTTAGTGAATTATTTTCTTAAAAAATAATAGAAAGAAAACTAGATTCTTATTTCTATATTCCCATTTAAATAAATATAAGATTTAACAGTTGGTTTATACCATGCCAACCCTGTAGCAATGTACTATTTTATTAGCTTGAAAATAGCAATAGTAAATTGGTGTGCTTTTACTGTAATAATTGCTAACCTCAAAAAGAGGTTGTGTAGCAAGTACCTAATGTTTCAGAATTCTAAAGAAAAAATGCTCTTGAAAGTATAAGAAATTAAACAAAAAGCACTAAAAACAAGAATTACTAGACTTCAAGTTCCACTAAAACATTATTAAAAATATAATACCAAATGGAAATAAAAATTAAACTTTAAATTAGCAAAAAAATAAGTTACTGCCCTTAAAGAAACAGCAAGTACCTCCAATCGACAAGTCAACAAAAATGTCATGCAAAAGTAACAAAATATTGATGTTGAACAAACATTAAAATAATTTAAAATTTGCCGAAATGTACTGCCAACTTTTATGTGCAATTACAATTTATTTAAATGATTTTGAGCTTAGATCGAGTTTTCATAATGTTTGACCATTACGAAGGAAACAGCGATTCCTTGCCATTTAGTAATTTTTTTTTACCCCAAAACTTGCTAGAAAACCTTGTCATCGACAATGAGTCTGTCTGCCTTGTTTCAGCTTGATTATATGACAATAAGTTGGTTAATTAATCTTCTAAAATGTCAATAGAAATATGTAAAAGCGTCTTTTAGTGACAGCTCCAAAACCTGATACAGAGTAACCACAGAAAATGGAAAATCTGGAAATCAGGGAAATGTCAGGGAACTTTTTAAAATTTCATGAAAATCAGGGAAATTTTGTATTGCTTAAGGCACGTTCATCCATATTTTGGCACTATTTACATGGAGATTTGTAGTGGTAATCCATTAGAAGTTTAATGTTACGAAATAATTTAAACTTTTCGTTACCAGCAAAACTATTTTTTTAAAAATTTCATATTATCTCTTTAGCATTCATAGTTCTATTTGATCAGGATGTCTAGACATCTGGAAAACCTAAAATAATTGGGGAAATTTAAAAAAAAGTTTGCCCTAAAATCAGGGAATTTTTTAGAAATCTGTCAGGGAATTATCAGGGAACTTTTTTTCCTGAATTTTGTGGCCACCCTGTGATAGAATGCTTTATCATCAACATCAACAAGTCAAAAATTGAGCAAAAAGTAACAAAATATTGATGCCAAACAAACATCCAAATACTTTAAAATTCGCCTAAATGTAAATGCCAAGTTTCATCTCGTTTGTACGGCAATTAGAGAGTTAATTAACCCTCCGAAGCTCCAACAGAAAAGTATGTATAATCTGGCTTTTAGTGACACATCCCTAAACTTGATAAATTCCATTTTCATCAACATTCTGTATATCTGTCTAGTTTCAGTTCAATTGCTTAATGACAAGTGGTCGATGATTTGCCCATCACAAACACAAAATCAAAGTTAATATGAAAGATTAAAAAATTCCAATTCCATCACTTATTTATGCCAGATATTAAAACAGGTATTTGATGCATTTTGAAATTGCCAATTAGACATTTTAGCAATAGTTTTAGAGAATATTTTTAAGTGGTATCTGTTATAGAATTATAGTGGTATAGAATTATTAGAATGTGTTGATTTATGTTTTTATTTGTTTAACACCAAGCAATTAATACTCTATTCATATTACATTCAAACAACTTAAGTAAGGTAAACAAGCAGCTAATGTGTTTAACATAATTATTACCATTCTTATACTTTTAAAAAATTTTGTAGGTAAGTTTGGTATTTTTATGTTGGATGCCACAAAAAGTTCCAGCCCAATCTGGAGCCCAAGTTCTAATGATTTTGAGGTGTGTTCGACCTCTACGAATCTTCAGTCTTGTACCTCACATGCGCAAAGTGGTGTATGAACTTTGCCGGGGATTTAAAGAAATTCTTTTGGTATGCATCTTGAATTAATTTAACATTTAAAATTCCAAATAAAATAAAACATCTTTTTGACACAAATAATTAATTTGTAAATTATGAAATAATTTATTTGTTTCAAATTATAATATTCTAAACCGTAAATAATTTTTATTCTTATTTCATTGATAGAAAAATATGTTATGTCAATTTTAGCCTATTAAATTAAAAAAGTTAAAAATATTTTTTTTTTAGGTCTCTGTACTGCTTATTGTCTTAATGTTTGTATTTGCTTGTTATGGAGTTCATATGTTTGGGGGTCGACTGGCCAGGTGCAACGACCCCGACATTAAACTAAGGGTACGTTTTAAGTTAGGTATTTTTGAGGAACTTTATTGTATACATTATGCACACAGTTTAAAAACCAGCTTTTTTTTGACTAACTGTTACAAAGATAAATAGCAATGTATATTACAGTCAAACCCAGTTAATGCAAAGTCAATTGAGCTGCTGAAATTGTTTATGTTAACCGAATTTCATGTTAAATGAATAAATCAACGTTAAGTTTTAAGTACGGAGAACTGCTTTTACTTCGCGTTAAACAGGATTTCATGTTAAGCGATTTCGCGTTAATGGCGTTTGACTGTATTTGCATAGCTTAACTGAGTTAATAGAAAGATGTTATTTATTCACTTTTTCAAAAAGAGTGACATGAATCACATTATAACTCTGAAATGGATTATTATGGATAAAAATAACTTTTTCACTTGGAAAATTATGCTGTACTTTGTTTTTAATATCCTGGTTACTAAATTAAATTACAGATGTAACTATTTATAATTAAACAAAGTAGTTCAGTGGAATGTTAAATGATCTGATGCGGTTTTTAACAAAGATCAGACATATATTGTGATCACATATTAAACATTTTATTGGATTCTACTAACTATTTTGAAGTAAAGTTCTTATGTTTACCAGACTTTGCAACTTCATTTTTCATAACTTTTTGTAGGAAAAATGTGTTGGAGTTTTTATGAGAAAGATATTCATCACCAAAATGAAACTACAGCCCGGTGAAAATGAATCATACCCTGCTATGCTTGTGCCTAGAGTTTGGTGAGTAAATGATAAAATAAATAGGTACTTTATGCCAATGAGCTTTTAAACTGTTTTCAATTGATATCCATCAGAATGTTACTTACTTTAAATCCTTGTAGTTTAAAATTTTAAATGCTATTTTTTTTTTTTTTCCTTCATAGGGCAAATCCAAGACGATTCAATTTTGATAACATAGGCAATGCTATGTTAGCGTTGTTTGAGGTTCTTTCATTCAAAGGTTGGCTAGACATTCGTGACGTTCTACTACAAAGGCTTGGGACGGTATGCATATTTATTACACTCTGGTTTTCCCTAATACCAGTAAGATAAGAAAATTTTATTGTGTTTATTCTTTGCAGGCACATGCTATATATATCCATATCTTTGTATTTCTGGGATGTATGATCGGCCTCACACTATTTGTTGGCGTAGTTATTGCAAATTACAGTGAAAACAAGGCGAGTAAATGATTTCATGTATTTTACTTAGTATAGTTATGAGCATTATTGTATAGAAATGTTTTTGGTTTTTCCAAACTTTTATCAATCTTGAATTCTTTGTATTGTTAATAAATACCTAATTACTCATGTATAAGTATAGCTTGGTTATGCAATTTGCATACCTAGTTCATTGCATGCGTCAGTGGTTGATTGAAATTATGTTTCAACACTACTGTAGATCATATCTTTTTTATCTGAAATTATTTACATTTCTAACGAGAACTTCTATGCTTTTTTCTAAAACTAACATCACAAATAAATATTAATAAATTACTTCTTACAACCTTCTTATTTTATAGAGATTCTATTGTGGTCTCATTTTAGGGCACAGCATTGCTTACTGTTGACCAAAGAAGATGGTGTGACTTAAAGAAGAGATTGAAAATCGCTCAACCACTTCATCTCCCCCCACGTCCGGACAGCCACAAATTCAGAGCTTTTATATATGATATCACTCAAAATATTATTTTCAAGCGCTTCATCGCTTGTCTTGTTCTAGCAAATAGTAGTCTGCTGTGTGTCAGTGTAAGTGATACTACACTAAATTTTTTTTCTCATATTATTACACCCTAATGTATTTTCTAATGAATTTTTTTTTGTTGATCTAGTGGGAATCTGATGAGCATCATACCATTCCACTTGCTACTTGTTCTGCAGCATTTACTTTACTTTTTACTATAGAGGTACATTGTGTTAATTATTATATATCTAACTGCTATATCCAAGAAATTTATTTCAGTAAGACATTTCATTTTTTAAAATTGTTTGAAGTTATTTTCTTGCAGTATGATTGATTTATAGTTTTGAGTTTGTCAATTTTCTATTATCTTTTTCTAGGTTATAATGAAAGCAATAGCATTTACGCCGAGGGGCTACTGGCAGAGCAGGAGAAATAGATATGACCTTCTTGTGACAGTAGTTGGCGTGATTTGGGTTGTAACCCATTTCATGCTGATGGTAAAATATTTAATTTAGTTGAATGCTAGCTATATCATTAAAAGTAATTATTCAATATTGTTATAGAAAGCACCATTGAATGTGTGACGATTTCTCGAAATAACGACGACGAATTACAAAGGTAGCGCTTTTATTAATTTTTTAAAAGAAGTTGTTTAAATTTAATATTATTGAGGCTATCATATTTTTTTCATGCCAAATACAATCTTGTTCTTCTCTGGTTTCGTTCTCCAGCCCTCAAAGCCCATCTAAGTATGTCTAGTCTAGTACTTTCAAGCCTCCAATGCATACAAAATAGTTAAAGCTATTTAACAGTTAAGATTTATTGGTCAAATCTCTTGCAATGAAGAAAATTTTTTTTAATTATATTGCCACATGAAAATAAAATTTTGTACTATAACTATTGCTTTGAAGTAATTAATATGGATTTAATTATCTTATGTTAATTCATTGTATTTAAATTTTTTTTTTTTTTACATGGAGATTGACTTATTATACATTTTACATGCTACTATATATTGTGTAAACATTAAAAATTCTTCAAATTACTTTTCAGAACAATACGAGTAATTCAATTGGTTATACAGTTGTCATCCTGCGATTTTTTACAATCACTGGAAAGCATGTAAGGAGCAATTTTCTTTTAAATTAATTTTTTATATATACTAATTGCTTACAATTTCAATCTAAATTTAATCCTAATAATTTATTTCTTGGTCTTATACTTTAAGCTTTTGAAATTTTTATTTCGTATGTATTGGTAGGCCACTCTGAAGATGCTAATGCTCACTGTTGTGGTATCTGTGTATAAAAGTTTCTTTATCATCATGGGAATGTTTTTGCTCATACTATTTTATGCCTTAACTGGAGTGCTTCTATTTGGAACTGTAAAGTTTGGTGAAAATATTGGAAGGTGAGTATAACTTTTTGAATAAGTGTTCCTTTCATCAAATTTCATTCTATGTATGTATTTAAATAATGCCAAATTAAAATATTGTGTTTACTTCTTAATAGGCTTTTCCATACATTCATTGGGAAAAAAGACACAAAATTGACAGAGTTCAATAGTTGTATTATGCTTTGTCATCTTCAAATATACCATTACTTAAGTTTTACTCTTGGATCTGATATGCATTTGTATATATTTTTTGGAGATTTTTTTTCTTCCAAAAGTTTTTTCTCATTCAACTTTGTTTCATTTTTCAGGCAGGCTAATTTTGCAACTGCTCCCAGTGGAATAGCAATGCTATTTCGAATTGTTACTGGGGAAGATTGGAATAAGATAATGCATGACTGCATGGTAAGATTCTAATATCTATAAAACAGCCGTATATGTCCAACATTTCAGAAAAGGATTGCCTCATTTAAAAGATTTAAGAACTTAGGTTTTTTTTTGACAAAAAAGAAAGAAGCTATAACTTGTTATTATAGTTTTAACAAAAAGAAGAAGAAAAAAAAAAAAAATATTGACAAAATTCCCAATTTTTTGTCTTCTGTAAGTGATTTTTATAAACAATTTTTTAAAATATAAATTTTAAGGTTTTTATCTAAAGATTTTTGGTAACTCTATTATTTAGAAAAAATAAGAAAAGTAGAACTTTATAACTACTATTTTACAATTTAGTGATTTATGTAATAAATGCTCCTAAAACTTTGTTAATAAAACTTTTTAAATTCTTGTTTTCTTTAAAGTTAATGCTAGTTATTGCTTTGGAAAGTTAAAGAAATTAATTTGCTACAACGTTTAATTTCTTACTGTTAATTTCAAAAAAGATTTTTTAAGTAAAAATAATGTGTAATATCAATTACTTCCAACAGCTGAGCCCTCCATACTGTACCCCTGGTGAGAACTATTGGGAAACTGACTGTGGAAACTTTACAGGAAGCCTAATTTACTTCTGTTCATTTTATGTAATAATTACGTACATTGTTCTCAATCTTTTAGTGGGTATGTGGTGAAGTTTTATTTCAATTCAATCAATTTGTAAATGGTTAAATTCTCTATTTATGAAAAGTTATTAAATTTATTTCTGAAAAATTAACCTTTGATGCTTGAATATTATCTTTTTCATGAACATTATCTTCTATGCAATGTAAAACATTTATTTTTATATTTTCATTGGAATGTCATGTTAGGATTGAAAATGTTTATATAAATAAAAGTAACATACATATCTTATAAACTGTTTAATTTCCCATTTTTTTTTGTTACAGAATTATATTTTTACAATTAATTTAATACATACTATATAGATTACAAACTATTTAATTCCTTTTTCTTTTAAATTAATATTATCACCTGAAGTTAATGATATTTTTATTTTATAGCTATTATCATGGAGAATTTTTCATTATTTTATTCAAATGAAGAAGACGCTCTACTCAGTTACGCCGACATTCGAAACTTTCAAAATACTTGGAATGTTGTGGACATTCAACAAAGGGTGAGACGTCTAAATTCATCGTTAGTATTACTAAATAAAATACAGTTTTAAATACATAATGATTCCTATCATATATGAGTTTAAAAAAAAAATTAAAGTATGATTTCTAAAGAACTAGTCAACAATAAAAAATTTAACTTCTTAACCCATTAACGCCCAAATTAACAATTTTTGAATTTTTTTTTTAAATATATTGATATATATGGGTAGAAATGCATAAATTAAGAGTATTTCAAAAGCATTTTGAAAATGTTTAACTGTAACCATATGTTTTAAGCCGTCCTCATTTGAGGACCCTGGGCGTTTGTGTGCATAAAAATGTAATTTTCTAAAAAATTCAATTATTTACATAAAATTACGTTGTTTTAATATATAAAAAAAATAATAAGCAGTATAAAGTTAAGAAGCAAAATTTTTTTTTTACATTTGTAAGGAAACTTATTTTTTTAACATTTTCAAGGTTGATATTTTGTATGAAAAAGGGGAAAACATTCTGTGCATAATGTTACATTGCATTTCATACAATATGTTCTTGGCTTTGAAGAACAGTTATCATATTGGCAACGCCTTTGTTTCTCCCTTTTGCCAATGATATGCCGTATTTTATCGAATTTTATATCAGGAAGCACATTGCATCGAGATGTTATATGTCTCTGTACTGGTCTTCCTAGGGCTGCTTTTGAATCGGCTCCTTTTTTTAAATAGGTTACTGCAATATACCTTCTAAAATCTTTGATTGACATTAACTTAGAACCATGGATCTTTTTATAAATGATATAGCCATTTACAACAACCATGTCTATCATTCTAGTAATAAGGCAAAAATACCATTTGTTTCCTCGTATGGCTATAGAATGTTTCTCAAGAAGCCAGTCATGAAGGTCGACACCCCCCTTAAATGAGGTATAGGAACTTATAGCATGAGGCTGATTCACTTTCACCTTTTCCTTTTGTTCTACACTCCGTCTTTGTACTGAAGAAAGCGTTAATATTGTATCAAAATTAGTGGCCATGGAAACACACTTGTTGTCTTTCCATTTAACAACAAGAATTTCATTAGTTTTGTCAAATTTATTATCATAAAACCCTCTATCCTTTTTCCTCATTTTCTTATCATTCATTATTGGGCATTTTTCAGTACGATTTTCTCGTATTGTTCCACTAGTTCTGAATTGCATTTCTTTCAGTTTTTTTAGCAGTGCATGACTAGTAAAAAAGTTATCAAAATAAACACGATGGCTCTTTGGATCTTCAACAATCGATAGTAAACTTAACACCACTTTTGTACCTAAAGGGAGTTTGTCAGATTCGGAAGTATTTTATTCTTTTCCACCGTACAGTGTAAAGTTGTAACAGTAACCATCATTTCCACACAGAGCCCAGAGTTTATATCCAAATCTAATAGGTTTACATTTTATAAACTGTTTCAGTGAATGATGCCTATAATACTGACGATTATTTCATCAACTGACAAATTTTCATGAAAAATTCCCCATTTCTGAAAATTCTTGGAAAGCATTTCTAACAAGGGACGTATTTTAAATGATTTATCATGTTTGTTTTGCTGATGTAATTTATTATCTTGAAAATGTAATAATCTCTTGAGCTCGAAGTAGAAATTTCTAGTCATAGCATTCTTTACTATTGTTACTCCTAAATCATCTGCTTCTACCCAATAATCCCGTTCGCTAGCTAATGTACTATAACCCGAAAGTATCAGAAAACCTATAAAGGTTTTTATTCCATCCTTAGTCACATTATAATTCAGTTTATTTTTCACTTCGTGAGCATACTGATTAGTTTCCTCTACAATCATATCATAAACACTTTCAGAGAAAAATTCTTCAAACAGCTCAACTGGACTCATATTATTAGTTTCCATTGCCAATTTATCAGAATTTCTCTTAGAAGAATTATCCAAAGTTCCAAATGTATAAGAAGGGGTTCCATTCGTCCATACAACTTTTGATGTTTCCCTTTTATGTTTACAGGATTTTTTTTTTTTTATCCGGAATATTAGAGTTATCATTATCATATGGTATTGAAATCTCTAATGTACCTGCAACATCTGATACAACTGGAGTATTCAAATTATCATCATCGAACTGTTCTTCATCTGTTAGTTCATCGACATCCAGAGGCATTGCTATAAAATCAGCTTCAATTTCTTCAGAAAAAAATAAGCAGTTGCTTCTTATAACCTTTTAAATACTTGTCTTCTACTCATCTTTCAGAGTTCATTTACAGTTCGACTGCAAAACATGAAAGAAATGCTTAAAAACAAATCTAAATGATAAATAAGAAGTATACACAAACGCCCAGCGTCCTCAAATGATGACGCATAAGATTTCTTGCCTCTTACGGATATATTAACAACAATAAATATTGAAAAAACATGCTAACAGTATAATATGGACTATTTAGATTATATATAAACCAAATTGAAAGAATTTACCTTATATATCCAGTGCGGTACACTGGTATGAAGTTATCATAACTCCATTACCAAAAAAGCGGGAAATTATAGTGCATTTTTCCCGCCCTTTTTTACGTCATTCCAAACAAATCACATATTATACAATGCATAGTGCTCCCATCTATCAGGCAAATTTGTAAAAATAATAATACTTTTTAATTCAATGATAGAAATAGCAGTTTTTTACAGCGTCCTCAAATGAGGACACTGGGCCCTAATGGGTTAAAGTTCTTAAAAGAACCTTAAACTTGTCATGAAATCAGTTGACTTTTTTTACTTATTCTTCAACTGTACTTTTTTTTGAAAAAAAGAAAAAAAGAAGCTAGTTCTCCTTTATTTATTTACTCTGGATGAAACGTTATATACTATTGCAAAATGCATAAACAAATCAACTTTAAAAGTGTTCTCTTATTTTCAAATATTGGGTTCCTTAAAAGTGCAGAACTTAATTTTCTGTTGTTAAAAGTTTGTCCCTTTACCTTTGTGTTTTGCAAAAAAAAAAAAAATAAAAAAAAAAAAAAAAAAAAAATTAGAATATTTTATAACGTTTTTAGTTTTCAGTGATTTAACTAAATGATGTTTATATAAACTGCTTCTTGAATAGGGTCTGATACCTGTAGGAAGAGTGAAGTTTTTGCTTCGATTGCTCAAGGTAAAGGTAAAGGATGGGTATTACATATGTTATTTCTCTTTAATTTTTATGTATGAGAAAACTTTGGAGGCTATTTTGTCTTTCCTCTGTTTTTTTTTCTCTTAGGGGAGACTTGAAGTGAACTCCGACACCGACCGATTACTGTTTAAACATATGTGTTATGAGATGGAAAGAATGCACAATGGAGATGATGTCACTTTCCATGATGTTTTAAAGTAATTATTTCTTTTTCCTTTACATTGCATAATCGAATAAAATATTAAGTAACTTCTTAAGAGTCACTAAATTTCAATCAACTAATTTAATGTATTTTTGTGAAAAAGTTAGTTCTCATAAAATTGTCTAAAAAACTTAACACTTTATTTTTTTCTGATTGAATGTTTGTGATTTGCATAGTCTTTTTTTAATAAGCTATTTATAATTTTTTTTCAAGCATGTACAAACTTGACTGTTTTTTCTTTTTGTAATGATTCACTAAAACATATAAAACAATAAAAGCTAGACTTGCTTACATTTATTATACATTTTAAAGACATGATTTACATTTATTATACATTTTAAAGACATGATTTACATTTATTATACATTTTTTGGACTCTTTATTTAATTATGCTTGTTTGTTTTTTTAGTATGCTTTCATATCGATCAGTAGACATAAGAAAAGCTCTGCAACTTGAAGAACTTTTAGCAAGGGAAGAACTTGAATATCTTATTGAGGAAGAAGTCGCTAAGCAAACAATACGCCAGTGGCTAGATAAATGTCTCCGTCGAATCAAAGCAGTAAGTAATATTTCTGATTTAAAGGGTTAGGTATTTATTAAAATTGGGTGCTTAATTTTATAGCACATGAAAACACTGATATAAAAGTGGCCTGTATTTTTATATTTTTTAAAGTAGTAGCAAAATCTGAAAAACATGGATGTCAAAAACTTCTCAAGAATTTTTTTTTAATTTTTTAAATGTTAAGAAATTTTTAAAATTACAAAAAAATCGAGAAAAAGTGTTGAGTTGCCAAAAGAGAAATCTGTGTTGTTATAGCTTTAATTTCTAGTATGTATTTTAATATACTTGATGATTACAGAATTTTAACTTAGACATTTTTTTCACAAGTGACAGAGAAATTTGTGTTGGGATATTATTACACTATTTATAAAATTATTACTATTTCTTAGCACATAAGTACTTTTAAAGTAAAAAATAAGCATATATGGTGTTAAAAACGTACTTAGCTCCAATTTTACAATAAAAGGACTTGGACTACTACTTAAAACAGCTCTCTTGCATTTCTTAGACTACATTCTAAATATCTAAAGATTGTGTTATTTTCAGCAAAAACAGCAAAACAGTTTGATCAACAGTTTGCGAGCTACAACTGAAGCATTGCTTGCAGGCACTGACATTCTTCCAAATAAGCCTGTTGCCTCGGAAACGAAGGAAGAAGGCAAGGAAGAGGCTGCTGCTGCTGCCTCTGTTAGGCACCGTAAAAAGGGCCAGCTGCCCGGAAGGTCGGACAGCATTTCCTCCCAGGTAGAGATAACATATATATAATAAACGACATGTGAACTCTTTTGAGCATTGTATGTGTATGTTTGGCGGAATTTTTTTTGATTCTAAGAGTATTCATATGCAATGATTTATGTATTGCATTATATAGAAAAAGCTCTTTTTTTGGCTGAAATTTTGCTCATTCCTGAGATCGATACAAATCTGCATTACAATTTTATTGGGTTTACTTGTAAGTCTCGCAACCACGGAACCTGCGTTCGTTCAAACTTCCAATCATGGGTGAAAGTTTTCAGCATTTTTGAGGATTTCCGTATTTTTTTTAATTTTTATTTTTAACTATGAACAGTTACGGTAGTGTTTAACGGGAAAAGCTCAACAGCTAACAAAGAATTCAAAACGGAACCTGCATATGTTCAGACTTCCCCATAAACCATCGATGGAATGAGAATTTTTCTTTAATGTCATTGCCTCTATCAGCATTATTTATGTTGGCATGTGATGGCCATTTTGCTGAGCGGTACTGGGATGAATTGGCAGGTACTCCATTGATTATGGAGGGCGAAATTGACGAGAATCTTGTTGTAGCATGATGATAATTTTCGCCGGATATTACGCCAAAATAAGTCACTGACACTATTGCAGAGATTTGCATCTGTCAGAGAGTGTACAGTTCAGCTGAAACACCGATTTTAGCTTTTTTTTTTTAAAACTGAAATTTCAATTTTTTCTAAAATTGATACAAATCTGCATTATAATTTTTTTGGGCTATCTTGCAAGTCTCGCAACAGCGGACCTAAGTACGTTCCGACTTCCCCAAACCTCCGATGTCATGATCACTTTGATGCAAATTGCCAAACTCTATCAGCATTATTTATATTGGAGCATGGGGATTTTTTTCGCTGAGCATTATGATGACGTAAGGACTGCTATTGCGGTTTTGCTCTAATACGGCCCCAAGTAGTAGCATTACGTGATAAATGACGTCATCTGAAGGTCATAAAATTGGTCACTTTGTCCATTTTGGAAACGACATCTGGACATCATTAACAAAGTTAAAAATGACGTAATTCAATGTCGCCCAAATCACTATGCCGTTGTTCAGATGACGTTTTTAATACCCTAATATTGATGTCACTTAAATGGTCACCTGAACGGCAATTAATGACGCTTTTTGTGTGTGTTTATTATAGGTTTACTATATTTTTTATTATTTATCCTTATTATAGGGTGATTATTTCACTTTATTTTTCTTATTTCCGAAATACAAAACTCCCATTTAATTCAATGTTAACTCTTTTCATTTTAAATAATAAGCTAAATTGCAGAATTCATATCAAAGTATTAGTTTTGAAAATAAAATCAATTTGTAATTTTAAACAAGGAGATATTTTTTAAAATATATTTCTTAAAGAGAATTAAATAAAAGTAATAAAACAAAAAAAAGTATAAATAAGAATATTTTATTATAAATTCTTCAAGTAACATGTTATTTCAGTATAACAACACTCGAAGTATACAAGAAAACAAACATTAAATCTTCAGCCAAGTTGTAGAATTCATATCAAAGTATTAGCTTTAAAAACAAAACCAATTTTTAATTTAAAAAAAAACTCAAAGTGTACAAGAAAAAAACATCAATACACTACACAAAATTATTTACAATTAGTCCAAATACAAAAGCTATGTACCTACATATGCTCTATAGAACTTCAAATGATTTTGCAGGGAAGATGAGAAATGCTTTAAACATTTGCTTTTTTATAATATAGTTCAAGAACAGTTAACATTTTTAATATTATAGTCAAAATCAGTTAACAGTAAATATAAAATACTCTATTTGTCCCCAACTTGACAAATATTTTGTTTCGATATACTGCTCACGTTATATATTGATATCATCGGAAGAACAAAATAGGTTGTCGCTGATTTTACATCACTTGAATTGGAGCAGGAGATACAATTTGTTGTAATCAGTGAGGGGATTCTGGACAAGAATCATGGTTCGAATTCAGTTTTTTTGTGTGCATAGACGAGTTTGGACTAATATTCCATTAGTCATAGATAAAACCCACCAAATTACAGACATAACTCATCCAAAATAAAAACCTTAAAATCATTTATAGTTCCTATAACAAACTGTTCTAGGGTTGCTATAGCATAGGCTGGAGATATGTTGTGTAAACATTTAATAAATGTAAGGCTTGGTGAGTAATCATCATACTCGACAAAGGAAAATACAGATTTTGCAAATTCAGATCAGAAAATATTTACAGAGAAATAACATGGTTCATACAGATTTTAAAAATAAAAAATAAGGACTTTCTAAGTACTTTGTAAACTTTTTTAAGGACCTCAATTTTCTTTGTGATTTATACGATGGGGAGAAATTAAATGAAAAGAAAATTTTAATGCATATTAAAATTCATGAATGAAATTTCTTTTAATTCCTTATGATTATAACCAATCATTTTGAGATATAGTTAATAGATACTTTTACTAAATGTAGTTTAAATTCTTGAAGTGCAATATAAATTATGCATATTTTTAATAATCCCCTGTTTCCGAGGGTACTTTTAAAGCAAATTGCAAAATTTCGTAACTGATGGTTTTCTGCCATAATTTCTACATTATTTTATTTTTCTACCACGATGAATACATTTAAATTAAC
Source organism: Linyphia triangularis (assembly GCA_963978545.1). NCBI lineage: Eukaryota > Metazoa > Arthropoda > Arachnida > Araneae > Linyphiidae > Linyphia > Linyphia triangularis. The sequence goes on along the minus strand of OZ021724.1, from coordinate 41,336,306 downwards.
AATGATTTCAAAATTTTAACAATGATGCTCAAAAGGGCAGGAATTAAAAACTTCTTCAGAAAATATTTTAAAACTCAAAAGTTAAATGATATTAAAATACTAAAATATCAATTAAAAATGCTCCAGTCCCACCTCTGTTGGAATGTGATTAAAAGAAAATTATTGAATATAAAGAAAAACATCTACACTTAGTATGATTTTCATAAAATATTGATTTGCAGGGTGGCTACAGAATTCAAGAAACAAAATTCCCTGACATTTCACTAATTGCCAGAAAATTCCCTGGTGTATCTCTGTCGATGTTATCATTCAAAAAACAAAACGGAAAATAATGGCTAATTTAAAAATTTTATAAGTAAATGTAATTTTAAATAGTCTAAGCATAATTGCTCCAAAATAAATTTACACTAAAAATCAAAACAAGCATCTTTAAGAGTACGAAAAAGAATGGAAAACATTAATTAAAAGATTAAAAATTCACACACATCACTTTCAGTTAATTGTGTTCAATAAAATGTCAAAATGAAAGTACAAAAAAAAAAAAAAAAAAAAATCAAGTACAGGATCTAAGCATTTTTGCTTATGAATGCTTTTAGGATTGTTTGAAAACTGTAACACAGCGCTAAAACGGTTAAAAAAAAAACCGAAAAAATCTGATGGAATCAATTTTAAATATTAAGGAATTTAGAGCTCTAATATATTCTGTTGACAAAATATCCAAGTCAAGAAGAAAAATAATCATATCTGTAAAGGATGCAGTTAGATTAAAATTAGAAGATTTTTTTAACCGAAGTCTACTGGCGATCACGCTTCTAAGTTATAAGGTAACTAAAAATCTAACATAAATAATAAGTAAATAATTTGAGTTCTAATATATTCTGTTGATAAAAAACGCGAGGCAAGAAGAAAATAATCATGTCTCTAAAGGATGCAGTGAGATTGAAGTTTGAGGATTTTTTTCTAACAATACGGCGCTGACTTCACGGCATCCACTTCACGTGACGCGATCCGAGATAGATGTCCGCACCCGCACAAGAAATGCGAAAAAAGAAACTCAAATATTTTAAAATTCCCTGATTAAAGAGTATTAATTGTACGAAATTCCCAGAGTTGTCCAGAAGAGTGAAATTCCCTGAATTCCTGGTCTGTCACCACCCTGATTTGTACAAAGATAGCAATTTATAACTGTAATATTTAGCTAAGAATGTTAATAAAGTATTTGCAACAAACTTCAATGAAAAAATTTCTAAAATTTAATCAACCCAAACCGTTTAACTTTACTTTTTAGGCTTAGCCATTGTTAGACAGTTGATTTCTCCAAATTTAGCCGTACTTTTTGCTGGCTTATAAAAGCATACCAGATTCATGATATCACAAAAAGAATATTCCAATTTAAGAACTAAGGACTATGTCTTAAAATATGTGAATTTTTATTTTAAATCGGAAATAATCCGGGATTTTGATTACATCCCTGTGATATTTAATTTCAAATATAAAACGGACGTTCAGAAATTTATTAGCAATAGCTAAAATTACACAAAACTTTTCCCTAAATTTAGTAAGAGAGCATCGCGATTTCGCGTATCGGTGCGGAAATATATTCTTTTTAAATGCTTCATAAAAAACACTTTATGGTTTATATACCTTAGAATAAGTTTTAAACTACCGTTTCCAATAACTTTCATCTCTATTTTGAGTAAGGAGACATGGTAAAAAAAATCCAGAGGCATACACTTAATCAAGGTACGTATGAAATAGGCATACATCTACCTACTAATGACGCACCTGGCATCAAAAGATCAAAAGCCATAAATGACTTCAGCGAGTCACTGCGCATGCACAATAGGCGATTTCGGTAGGGGTGATTCGCATATTGCATTCCATTTGAAAATTTTGCTTTTTTTTTTTCCCAGAAAAGAACAGAAAAGATGCTATTTTCGGAGAAAAACTGTTTTTGTTTTTTTGTTTTTTTTAAAAACAAAAAAGGCAGGAAGGATGAAAACACTTTAAATGATGATCTCCAAATTTCGTTAACATTGGTTTTTAACTTGGAAAAAAATAAGGACTTCTAAGGATTTTTTTAAAAAATAAGAACTTTTAAGGGCCTTAGAGATTTTTTCGAGTTTTTAAGGACTTTTAAGGACCGTACGAACCATGAATAACTTTATTATAGAGTAGTTAATTGCAAGGCGTCTATATAAAAATGAATGAATACAACAAACACTTCAATTTAATATACACAAATTATTAGTTGACATAGTGTTAGGTTTCTATAAAGTTTCTGGAGTCATTATCCCGAAACACGCATCACAATGCTGAATTGATTGGACCACATTCCATAATGAATGTATGCATTCATGTCCAATTATCTTTTATTTAATCTGATAAACATAATTTTAACAGCAGAAAAAAGTTTTCCTAATGATTGGTTAAAATTCTTTCACAGAGTCACAGAATTATAGTAATTTCAAAAGCTCATATTTGGAAGTTTCTTCTGTGTATACATTCTCTAAAGATCTTACAAGAAACACATTGATTGTTCAAGATAAAAATGGCTCTTTATAAATATACTTTTATCAGTGAATTTGATACCAAAAACATAATTATCTTTCACAAGCAAATTGTGCACTTGAATTACAGAGGTAAAATGATTACCAGCTGCATCGCTTTTGTTATTTAATAAAAAGAAACAATAATAAAGAAATGTTTAATGAGATAAAATTATTACAAACTTAAAAAAAGCTATTTTACACCAAATATCAACAAGATATGTACTTTTTCACCTTCAGTTTGTTTGTTCTTATTAGTTGGGGACAAATTTTAAGATCACCGATTTAGAAAGACTAATGTGTATCCTACGACATCTAACAGGAGCGGAGGTCTAATAACCTTCTAAGAACCTATACTCTTTTTAAAAGCAAAGTTTCGGATCTTCTACATTACATTATCCTTTAGTAATAATTAACCTTTTTAATAATACATTTCAAAACAGCATTAAAAAAACACATTCTATGAAGAAAATTGTTTATGATAATATTTTGAATTGCATTGTATTATTTGAAGTTGATTATTCCAACCAAAAAACATTCATTATTGAAGGTATGAACAAGAATAAAACATGCGATCAAAAACAAATATAATTTAGTAATGGAATGGCTGATCAACATTCAGTTTACTAAGCATCAATACTATTCGGTAAACTGGATACCAGATAAAAACCACCAAATTGCAGTATAAACTTATTTAAACTAACAACCTTTAAATCATTTATAATTCCTATAACAAACAGTAAATATTGTTACGAATTTTTGTATATTTGTAAATATTTCGTAGTGTTAATTTTGTAAATAGATAAATTTCTGTACATTTCGCATAAGACAATGCAATGGTTTGTTTCCCTGCAATGAGCCTCCCAATGCTTGATAGCGGGTTTTACAGAGGTAACTCTGGGAAGCGAGTTTCAAGGGGCAGGGCATTTAACATTATGGTAATGGGAATCTCGCCAAATTGGCGAGATAGAGCCAAGTTGGTGATGGTTTTGGCAACTAATTTTTGTCGCCAAATTTGGCGAGAAATCACCAAATGTCGCCAAGTACATGTATCCCATGCATGTACATGTAATAGGACTTTTCGACTACAGTCTGGAAAGTTCTCCAAATTTCTCTCTCGAAGGTTCGTGAAGATTCGCAGCCTCCCCTATATAAACCCGGCCGTGAGTTAGTTAGTTAGTTGTTGACTGTTTTTGAGTCACGGAGTTAGTTGGGATTCTGAGTTAGTTAGTTGATTTTGAATCACTGAGTTAGTTGTCTCTCAACGTTCATTGTGAGAGCTGTATTCCTGACTTGAGTTGTTGACTGATTTTGAGTCACGGAGCTAGTTGTTAGCTGAGTCCGATAGTTGACTGAAGTTAGTTGTCTCTCAACGTTCATTGTGAGAGCTGTATTCCTGACTTGAGTCATTGAATTAGTTGACTGGAGATACTGAGCGAACTGTATTGCATTGTCTTTTGCGGCGATTTAGCAGTTGTTGTCAAGTTTTTAACTGCTGTTCTGTGCTCTATTGAGGTGAAAAGAGCTGTATTGTGCCTACTAGAACGAGAAGTTCTGGAGCTGTAAGAGAACCGTGAAGAATTATTTTGAAATAAATTTCTGCAAGTTTCGATCTGCTTTGGCGTCAAATCTTTCGAACCCCGTACAACGCAACAATATTTAGGGTTGGAGATTCATTTACACATCTTTTTTAAACATGTTAACATTTGGACTTGGCGAAAACTGCTATTCAGCAAACCGAAGAGTACCTAAGCACCTCTTTTCGACTCATTTGAACACAAAAGAATTACAAGCAAAAAAAACAAAAAAACAATACTAATTAAACACATACCAAAATCATTTCGAAGAAGTAATGAAAGAAGCGACAGCATATGTATTTACTAACAGGGATAGAGTTACCGATAAATATTAATATTAAATTTGTGATGTTCACGAAGAATCAGTTTGCTTACATTGGCACACTAACTAACCATGTCTTGAAATGAACATTAAATTTTAAGCACTATAATTTGTGATAATTGAAATGTAAACAAAAGAGAATAATAAGTGAAACGTGACTAAAAATAATTTCTTGTATGTGTTTCTTGAAACTATATTAAATTACAAATGTACATTCTATTTTTTATTTCTACCAAATCATAGAATAGAATTATTTTACATTCACTTTATAATTTCAAGTTATTTATACGAGATTTTCTTTGCCAGAAAACGCTTAGTACGAATCAATTACTTACCTAAAACTTACTCACCTATTTGCTGTAAAATTATTTTTATTTATTTTCTGGTTTTAGTAGATACTCGACAAATATTACAAGTTTATTAAAATAAAATAGTCATGCAAGTAGGCTTCACAAGTAGAAGTGTGTATTCTGCCATGGGCCCATATAAAAAATAATAAAAGTTAAATTTGCGTCATATGATGACTAAAAAATGACGGCATATTGTGACCCTAAATTATTTGAGTCATTTATTATTTATAAAAAGACGTCATTTCATTAACCAAAAAAATTTGCGTCATATGATGACCAAAAAATTAACGTCATTTTAGGAACGTCAGTTTGTATGACCATTAGATGACGTCAAAACTGACGTGATTTTTTAATGAATAACATCATACGAGAAAAGATGCCCTAAAAATAACGCCATTAATCACGTCATGCTACTACTTGGGGATAATGCTATTGCCGAGATTTACATTGTTGTGATGTTCATTTTCGCCGAGTATCACGCCGATATAATAGCCACTATTCTGATGGTTTGCTCCTCTGTAATTGTCGCTATCGCCGAAATTTACGTGGTTGTGATAGTAATTTCGTAGAGTGTTACGCCGATATAATCGCCTCTATTGCAGAGATTTTCACCGATATATTGGGTGCTAATGCTGATGTTTACGTTGGTGTGATGGCCAGTTTGCCGACTGTTGCTTTAATATGATTGTCGAAATTTGCACCTGTATGGTGTCCGCTATCGCCGATATTTACGTTGGAGTAATGGTAATTTTCACATGGGTTTAAGCCGTTTTAAAGCAGCTATTGCCGAAATTTGCAATGCTGTTTTGGTATCATTCGCTTTTAGGCCGCTATGTCCGTGATTAGTGTGTATGGGATGAACGATTTCACTGTTTGGTTTGAATCAGTGCAGAATGATTAAAATTTTAATTTAATTTTGTGCAAGATATTTATCCCAATTACCTAATTTTACTGTATATCCTTATTTAAAATTGTAATTTTAACTGCTATTGTATGTAAAATTGTTTACTTTAGCTTGAAAATAAAGTTTTACATTTTAATTATAGATATAAGTAATGGTTTTAAAGTTAAAGCAATTTGCTTTATATAATTGTTTAAAATTGTCTTATGAAATTTTTTTCATTTTGTGCAAAATTTGCTTGGGCACTGTACCTAAACAGTGCCTGCAGCTGAATTTAAACAAATATGAAGAAAAAAAAAAAATCAAATGAGGAAATTGAACAATTTGGACAGTGAAATTATTCAAACTGAAAAGAAAATGAAAATTGTGTAACTCCGCCAATCCAACCACATTCAAAGACAGTTTTTTAAATAAACAAATTGGTATTTAATTTTTTTTACCAATTTTATTTGGTGCATGAATTTTAAAAGTAAATAATTTACATTATGAAAAGTTTTTAAAGTAATTGTTGATTTTTTCAATTTTTATTAAAATTTCAAGTATCGGAAAACAAAAGTAGTTAATACAATATATATAAAATGCAATATTTGTTGAATATTTCATCCACTTTATCATGATTTATGGTTTGTCTTTATTTTTAAAAATTTTACTTAGAAAATAGCTTATTAAATTTGAAATTTAATACTAGAGTCCTCTTTTCTTGAGATTTGACTGTAAGCAATGAAAAAAGTTTGATTTTAAAGTATAATTGCACGTACATGTATCATAATTTTTTTTTATGAGGATAAGTCTGAATGTCGATAACCTTTGATCAGGAAAGAAATTGGATGTTACAGGAAATAATCAGGGGAATGCCGAGGAATTTCAAAATAGCTTTTCTGTAGACACCCTGAAACTAGAGACTATTTCTATTTAACTATAATGTAAAGAAAAGAAAAAATCTAAATTAAACAGTAGAAATGTCTAGTGTCGAAGTTCACTGGCTTGAAATTGTTTGGTTTTAGTTTTATCTGTATTAGCTTTACTTATTTGAATTTCACTTTTATGTAGTTTGAATAAAATAATCTTATAAATACCCCAATATTATCTCATAAATAATCCCTTTGAATATTACTGAAGAATTCATATTGATCAATTACTTTTTTTAAATTACTGTATCTTATTAAGTGAAAGATTGATGGATTTTCATGAAAGTTCTCATCATAGAGTATTAACTGTTTTGCTATAGTTCTAAGCTAATCCTTGAATTCCATATATGCTTTCAGGGTGGGAGAAAATTTTTGGCCCCTTCCCTTTCTGATGGAGCTGCACGAGCTGAAAAGGATAGATTTCCAACCAAAAAGTGGAATGCTAGACAATCAGGTTTGTTTACCACTCAAACACTTGTTAAATAATGTTCTGTAATAATTCACACTTGTCAATACCATTACCGCTACTTTACCTACTACTGAACCTGAATTAGAATTCTTAGTATGATATAAATGCTTGTTTATGTTATGTGATTATAGCTATTCTCTAAGCAAGTTTGTGCTGTTGCATATTTAATATAGATTCAACGTCATTTGAACTACCTTTTTTTATGTGCTCAATACACTAATCTTGCTGTTCTTGATATTTTATGCAAAAGAATTGTGTTAATGTAATAGAAAAGGTTAAAATAGTTGTTCAATGACAAGAGTAATTAGCAAATGATTTTATGTTTTAAGAATTATGTGTGCTTCAAGACACAAAATAAAACTAGCAGCTTTATAAATGTGGCTTTTTTGTGCTTATCAGCATGCAATAATCTAACAATGGACAACTTTTCATGTTGTGTTATTTTCTTAACTGCTTAGAAATTGCTATTTTCAGCTGATATTATATTTTATCAAATGCACACTGACTTTTTAAGTACAAAATAGAAAATTCCTCTATGCCTAATTCCTAGTACCGAGGGTAACACTTCTATATTTTTTTCTGTAGTGGTGTCACAGGAGTATAATGATCACTCACAGGTAATTAGTATCTATGGTATGGATAAAGCATACAAAGTTTTATACCACAGTAGGAATTTTAATATCATTTTTCTTTGTAAAAATATAGTTGTATGTAAGTAAATACCAAGTATGAATTACCATTTATTTATTTTTGCATAATTACACAATGGGTACTAATTTACTAGTTATTCTCTAAACTTATATTGAATTCTGTATATTATTTTCATTACTAAATTTGAAACATATCTTATTGGCTCATGTTTCTTATTTGTGACATATTTGTAGGCTCCAAAGGTCTCCCTGACTTAAGTGAGAGTAGTGAGCTCTCATCTCCTACTCCTGAAGAAGAAGAAGGATCCTTCCAGCCACCTTCTCAGAAGATGAGCACTGTTGTTGTCGAAGTTCACTCATGGTGGGGCACAGAACTGGGCTACAACAGTGGATCTGATGCTGAAGATTGAAATACAGATGCTGAAGATGGACAGTTGATGTTTAGAAAACTGCTTCTCTCAGTGTGAATTTTAGATGTAATAAATATGGATGCTGGTGTCTTTGGATTGTCTTTTTTTTTTCGATATAAGAATAATATCAATCAAATATATAGTTCAAATTTGAAGTAATATTGCTAACGTTTGAAAGCAAAATCTGCCTTAGAAGGCCTTATAGAATCCAAGTTTTTTTATTGCACATTTTTAATCTTTTTGATTCAAGAATAATTACACCAATTTCATGATAATATGACAATGTATACAGCCTTATCTCTCAATTTAAAAAAAGAAGTCTTAAATTTAAAGGCAGTGTATAAATTTTTTTCTGTCTCAGATTACATTAAACACATGGTTCTACATTGATTCTTTTTAGATATTAATATCCAATTTTTTTGCTTAAGTGGCACTGAAATTGTTATTAACCTGTGTATGGGTAAACTTAAAACCACATTCTAAATATGAAATCACTCGAAAAGTCTCCCAAGATATTCTTGACTGTGGTGTGGTACTAATGAGATAGATGCATGGAACTAATCGATTTTCAAAAAAATTATGGATTTTGTATTGCCTTATTTTAGAGTATGAAAAACCCAATTTAAAAAAATTTATGTGGGGGTTAGTGGTTCGGTTTTTTAAATGTCTAGGGGATTTATTTAGGGAAGCAAAAATGAAATAAAAGAGAAATAAACTTCCAAATCAGAAACGGAAAGTACAGTTAAATTTATTAGACGAAACATCACAATCACTTTTAAACAAAACAAAGGGGGGAAAAGTATTAAGTACTACTAGCCAAATGGCAGCACAAGTCGACGAAAACTAAGTGTTTAATTAGTACATTACCCAATTAGCGAAGTGAGTTGAGTGCACCCAAAATAAACTTGCCGATAGAGTGAAGAGCCGGTGTGCTTCTGCTTAAAAAAATAAAATCGCGGAGTACGAATACTTATTCGTAATAAAAAAAAAAAAAAGAAACATCGTCTTGCAGTGCCATCTGTCTTTACAAGAGGAAATTGAAATGTACAGTAAACAATTTATATGGGATAATAAAAATCCTACATGTATACTTAAAAAATTTCTCATGACATCGGAAAATTATAGGAATACTATTGCATATTCATGTTGCAATAATTTGCCTTTTGTGTGAATCCCAAGAACTAAAATCAATGATGTTAGGATTAATATTACCTAGAGGTGTTGATTAATGCAATTTTTAAAGTTCGGGTTGGAGTAAAAACAAGTTATACTTGGGGTGTGGAACATCGCACAACTTTAAATTACACTATAATACTGAAGTGGATTTGTGTCATTTACCAATTTTATATTTTCATCATTCATTTAGCAAAAATGACCAGTTTGGTGATATTTTTTGTGATAATTCTTGCATGGGGTCTTTTATTTAAAAAAAAAAAAAAAAAAAAAAAAAACACGGAAAGGAATAGAAAAATGCAGTATAAGGAAAGCTGAAATCTGTTTCCATCTTCTAAAATATTGATATATATTGTTAATTTACAAATAACTAAATGTTGCATAAAGTATTTTTTGCATTTTTTATATTTATGTACATACTTTTGTTATTTTATCTCCTTAAAAAACGCTTTATTTGCCCAGCGATATTTCGATTTGGCATCCATTTTTCCACACCCGTAGTTTGGTATCTTTTAAACCTGGGGACATTTTGAAAAGTCGCGGGGTATACCGCATTTTAACGATATTTTTTTTAAAAAATATTGATAAAAGTCACCGATATTTCGACATTTTCACACATTTTTAGTTTTTTTATGATTGCTTTGTAGTTCCATGTGTTTTTTCGATTTTCTTTGTTCTCTTTTAAAAAACTTCAAAACTAAAGTTTGAACTTTGTTGGAAGGCAGTTAAAAGTGGTACCCCAAACAAAAGTAAAGTCTTGGGTATAGTGACTTCACCTAGCAACAAAATGAACCGACCAAAGTAACTACATTAATGTATAATTATTGTTTCAAAATATATAAAACTCCGAGGAATACCACGAACAGGGTTTACGAACATATATTAGTATTAAGCTATTGTCTTTATTGGGTTTACATTACATTCAGCTCTTTTTTAATTTTTTTCGAGAATAAATTCAAACCTGATCTATAGAAGTGAAGATTTCAGAAGAACAAGACCACAAGCATGTTTTATATGTGGACGAACATCACACCTAGCCAGGAATTGTTTCCAGAAAGGTGGCAACGACAGGGATTACAAGATGAGAGTAAAAGAAGCGATACAGAAGAAGATAAACAAGCCAGTATGGAAGTAGTTACAGCAAAAGTCGGTGGGGAATTAGTGTCAATAAATTCAAAGCAAACAAGCAGAAGACTAAAGATAGCACCGGTGAATATAGTGAAGATTAAATATGGGCAAAAGATATTGGAAGCAATACTGGATTCAGGAACACAGATTACAGTTTTTAGAGAAGACTTGTTGCAAGAACAAAATGATGGATTAAAGGAAAAATTCGGTTGCAACCTGCATTTGGCGAAACAAAAGAAACAAATCTAGCAGAAATCGAAATTAGTTTAGCAGAAGAAGGTGTGGGATGCATCACTCCAACTATCACAGCTTTGGTGGCAACGTGTAAAGATTTGAATACTAACGTTTTGCTAGATATGGAAACTTATGGAGCGTTAATGAATCAAGCCAAAACTTATACGACAGGGTGCCCAGTATATATGACGGAATTAGATGTAGAGGATATAACTGATGAGGAAGCAAATGAGGTAGACTCCTTAGAAGAACAGATATGTCCCGAAGAAGAAAAAGGAGAAGAATTTAGGAATGGTACGGATGGAAGTCAAAAAGGGAAAGAAGTTAAAAGTGAAGCTGAGAACTTCAGAAAAGAACAGCTATCGTGTGCAACGTTAGTGAAAGAATGGAGGTTTGCATGACAAGGAAAAGGCAGATTTCTAGTTGTGGGAGGTTTATTGTACCATAACGAAAAGATTATGGGGCAGCAGGTACAACAGTTGGTGTTGCCTCTAACTAGACGGAAAACAGTTCTAGGGATAGCTCATGAATCAGTGTTTGGCGCACATTTAGGAGCAAAGAAAACGGCAGAAAGAATTAAATTCTCATTTTATTGGCCAAACATGTGTAAAGAGATAAAGGAACATTGTAGTTTCTGTCATAGTTGTCAGATGCGGAAAGTGATTCGCTCTACTGATAGAATACCTATAGCTTCGGTAAATCGTCCGGAACTTCCATTTCAAGTAGTGAATGTCGATTTAATAGGTCCAATCGATCCAGCATCATCGAGCAGTGGCGGATCTAGGATTTTCCTGAGGGGGGGGGGGGGGCGCAAGATTGTGCCTTAGCTAGGACAGAATTGATTAAAAAAAAAAAAAAAAAAAAAAAAGCTAGGCACTGTTCAAGAAATATACTTTAAGTTAATCCATAGCCATTGATTGACCCCCAACTCTTTCGTCACATTTCTGACTTGCTATTTTAGAGTAAGGTTAGCGTGGTAGCGGTTAGGTTTCTTAGCGCGTTAACACTACCCTTTTGTTTTTTCATTATCTGTTTTATTTTAAAAACAAATTGTATTCAAAATGTATCGTGCATTTCAAACATTTTTGTAAGCTACATCCCCAGAGGTATAGATTATACTGAAGAAATTCCAATGAAAGTGGGAACTTGCTACTATTATTTGTAACTAACTGACTAAGTATGAATCCTAAACTATACTTACATCAAACTGGGAAATCAGTAATTGCACATCAAAATTTAACATATTCATAACATATTTATGCAGTGAGCTTAGTAGTAAAAATACCTTGTTTTACTGGATAATCCATTGCTACACAAGTAATCTAAAGTAATCAGGGAAAAAATTGTGTTTCAAAGAGAACGTTTTACTAATAATTATAAGTATTATTTTTAAGAAGGCAATAGAAAGAAAAATACAATTTAAACATTGAATAATTAGCACAAAACAAATTCCAGTCTTCCTTTTTTTGATTTAGCAAACTATACTTAATTAACTTATATACTTATCCATCTATGGATAATTATAATAGATTAGTTAAAGAAAAAAAACTACACGATGTAAATGTTAGTGTATTAGAAGAGCCGAATCTTGCTTTATTATTAAGCTTAAATATGTCAAAGTCTAATATTTTTTTTAATAGGTAGAAGTTCTCTATAGCATCGAATATAAATTGTTTTATATTCCTTGATAAATCTCACTTGTTGACAGTTCATTTTCATATTTTCTTCTCTTGTTCTTCAAAATTTAATTTTATTTTCAACTTTTCTGATACAAAATCCTTTTTTTCCAATTCCTGGCTTTTATTTCAGCCAATCAGAGCATTTTTTACATAGATACAATGTTACACTTATGTAGTCCAGTGAAAAAAAATATGTCACCTACGTGTATAAATAATTAATTCATAAAAGTAAAATTTTTATATAAATCATTTAATGCATTCACAAGATTTATAGTGTTAATAGAAGCATGAGTAAAAGTTTCTTTTAGTGAAAATCTCCGAAACTTTATAGAATGCATTCTCATTGACTATCTGCCAAGTTTCAGCTTGATTGGATGACGGCTAGTGAGTTAGTTATCCTTCTACAGATTTTCCCGCCACAAATAAACAAAATCAAAAGTAAATATAAAGGATAAAGTAAAAAGCAAACGATAGAAACCAGGAGTAGCGAAATTTTATGTTAAGCTTTTTCAAGTTAAAGGAATGCAAGTCAGTGGGATTCAGTGTGGTAGATCAAATAGTTCATGTTAAAAAAATGAATCCATAAATACAAAGTTTTTATGGTATCCTTTATATTCCTTGCCAATTTTTATGTACAATTGCAATTTACTTAAACTATTTTGATCTTAGATTCAATTTTCATGGTGTTTGATGACCACTGCGAAGAAAATCATCAATTCCGTCTCTTTGGCTAATTTTTTTTTTTTTTATTAATTTTTTTTTTGTCCGAAAACATGGTTATTGTTATTGACAACAAGTTATTTTAGCTCGATTGGATAACAAGAGGATTAATTAGTCCTCCACTGATTTATTCCTCACAGACACACAAAATCGAAGTAAATTTAAAAAAGGGTTTAAAAATTAAGCCACTAGACAAAAAAGATTAACTTACTTTTCTCGAAGAAAAGTATTCCCAAACATATGATAAAAATGGGTAATGACAGGTACCATTTCCAAAAATCGCTATAGAATAACTTTTTTAAACTATTTTTTGAGTGCCAAACACAAAGCAATTCTTTTTAAAAAGTCCTCCACGCCAGTAAGGCGTTCTTTCTGACTTCTCGTAACGATTGCTTTCATTTTTAAATCAAATAAATAGTATTTATAATTTCAGAATAGAAAAAGAAACATTAAAAAAATGTGTTCGCACTTACTTTTTGTCGCTTGGATGCATTTATGTATTACAACCTACTCTACTCTTTGGTTAATTTCGGAAGTGTACAGTTTGTAAACCCCGAATATAAGTCTCAACACTCTCACCACCCGTTCAAAAATTTCTTCTCCTTGTGCTAACTAGTAAACCACACCACAACCATTTAAAAGAGGGCTTCAAGGACAAAGATCCAGAGGGGTGGAGATGTTATCTCATTCAGTGTCCAGTGATATTCCTCCCCACGTCCATCCCTTGTGCGAAATCAGGAGAGAAAGACGACATCCGGTGTATTCCCTCTCCCTTCCCCCTCTTGTGATCGTCTAAGTTAGAAGTTCAGAGAGGAAAATTCGCTTTGGTTTCGGCTCCTTATTGTTACAAAATAAAAGTAAACAATTATTATTTTGTAAAAGAGTTTCTACCTAACTCAACTCCAACGGTAAAGTATTGTGGAGATATCTTCAAAGTCAAGGGGGTGGAGGTTTGAATACTTGTACAGTCTTCTAACGTCCGTTTGAATGGGAAGGGAGAGGGCTATAAAAAGAACCTTGAACCAAAAATAAGCTCTTTTTTTTTAGGGGGGGGGGAGGGGGGGGGGCTTTTTTCGGAAATTAGATGAAGGTCGAAATACACTCGTTAAATGAACTTATTAAAAAAGCAAATTTAAATTTTTTGTGTACAAATTCTAAAAAAAAAAATTAAAAAAAATAGTAATAATCTGAGGAGGGGGTGCGCGCCCCCCGCGCCCCCTGGCTGAATCAGCCATTGTCATCGAGAGGACACAGATATGTGCTCTTCCTGGTAGACCAACATTCGAGGTGGCCAGAGGCAGTCCCATTAACGTCGCTGACGGCAAAGACGACTTGTTCAGCCCTTTTACAAATATTTGGCAGGACGGGCGTGCCAGAGGCAATTGTCTTAGATAATGCTACAAACTTTACATCAAAATTGACTAAAGAATTTCTGGAGAAGATGGGAGCTTGTCCACGTTTTTGCACTCCAGGGCATCCGGAAAGTAACGGGGTAGTAGAAAGATGGAATCAAACATTCAAGAATATGCTACACCATGTAATTCGAGAAGATAAGCGAGACTGGGATCGTCATATTCCTTTCCTATTATGGGCTTATAGAGAGGTTCCAATTCCAAATTCTACCACCGGAGTACCACCGTTCCTTTTTAATGTATGGAAGGGAACCAAGAGGACCCCTAGCTATTCTAAATTCTAATTGGGCAGGAAAAATGGCTGTACCTTATAATCTAAGTAAGTCGAGCACCACATACCTGCAGAAGCTGAAGGTAAGACTTGAAATAGCAACACAACGAGCGGGACTAATTACAAAGCGGCAACAGGAGAGCTATGTGCATCATTACAATCTGCGGAGACGCTACAAGGAGTTCAAAAAGGAAGATCTTGTAGTGGCTTTGATTCCTGATTCCACCAACAAATTATACGCTAGATGGACTGGGCCAATTGAAATTGTGAAGAGAAAATATCCAGACTCGTATTGCGTGAGAATGCCGGAGAATAACTTGAGACTTTTACATGCCAATAAACTCAGGGAATACGTAGTTAGAGCGCAGACTGTGGGAATTGTGTTCGAAGATGATGAAGAGTTTGGAGAACTGTATGAAACTCCTGTATTTAAGGAAATCAACAAAAACAATTATCTAAAGGAAGTAGAGCTGAATCATTTGGTAGAAGAGCAACGAAGTGAACTAATTAAATTAATTGTGGAAAATGAAGATTTATTTTCTGGGGAGATTCGGAGAGCTAAAGTAGGAAAGCATACTATTCGGATTAAGGGTTATAAAGAAGCTATCAAACCTAAGTCTTACCGAGTTCCAGAAGCGTTAAAGCAGAAAGTTGATGAACAAATCAAGGAATTATTGAAGTTAGATCTCATTGAAGCTACACAAAGTGAGATTGCACATCCTATAGTATGCGTTAATAAAAAGGACGGGTCCCTGAGATTATGCATTGACTTTCGAAGTTTGAACAGTGTGTCCATTCCAGACGCCTATCCAATGCAAAATATAGATGAGTTAACGTTTCTGGTGGGTAAGAAAAATTTCATAACAATTTTAGATATGCTGAAGGGTTACTGGGCGATACCAATGGATGAAGACAGCAAGGAGCTTACATCTTTCAGAACACACAGAGGCCATTACCGTTGGAAAGTAATGCCATTCGGTCTTAGAAATGCGGCAGCCACATACCAACGAGCCATATCAGAGGCTATACAAGATTACTCTGAATTTTCATGTGCCTACATAGATGACCTGGCAATATTTTCGGACAGCTGGGAGGAACATATGGGACATCTAAAACTCATTTTCAGAAGGATAAATAACTTACACTTTTCGGTCAACTTAAAAAAGTGCAGCTTTGCTAAGTCTCAAGTGAAATATTTAGGACACTTGGTAGGTTCTGGTAAGCATGGTCCAGATCCTGAAAGGATCCAAGGGGTAAGCAGTTTGCAAACACACAAGACCAAGAAACAGCTACAAAGCTCGTTAGGGCTTTGCAATTGCAGCCAATCCAATTTTGCAGCCATTGCACTGCCGTTAACAGAACTTACTAAAAAACGGGTCCCCAATGAGCTACCATGGAATAAAGATGCCGACACTGCTTTTCGGCAATTAAAGGAGTCATTGTGTGCAGCCTCTCAACTGAAGGTGCCGGAAATTTGCGAGCCTTTCTATTTATACGCTGATGCCTCTCAGTATGCTGTAGGGAGCTGTTTAAGCCAGTCTGATGCAGACGGTAGTCTCCATCCTATAGCATTTGGTAGCCAAAAGTTGAATGAAGCTCAAAAGAAATGGTCCACCATTGAACGAGAGGCTTTTGCCATCATCTGGGCTCTAAAGCGATTTGAAACAATACTGTTCGGAGCGAAGATATTCTTAATGACTGACCATAATCCACTTGTATTCCTGTCCGACTCGGTTCCTCAAAGCCCTAGACCTCAACGTTGGGCTTTAGCTCTTCAACGTTTTAACCGTAAGATAGCTTATGTCAAGGGTCAGAAGTTGAGCAATGCTGATGCCTTATCGAGATTGTGAACAAGAGACATTAACGCATGTAATAACTTTCAAGGTGAACTAATTATGCTGTTTCATTTGATGTTGTGATTCAAATTGTTTAGCTTTCTTTTTACATAATTTTCTCTTATCAATATTTTGTGGGTATTCAGGGTGTATATGGTTTGGTTATTTTAAATTATGATTTAATATAACTCTTGGGGGGGAGGTGTAAGGTTTCTGAATTAACAATGCGGTTGCATTTGTTTATTACGCTAGATTCCAGCCACGGGATAACAAACGGCTTTTATAATTTTGTAAACGTTGTTGCACAAGAGAGTGTTTTAATTAAAAAAATAATAAATGAAATGTATTTGGATTGTATCGTTTTCAGTTTTCGAAAAATAAAGTAAAGTGGCGGTTCGTTGAGAACTGGAGGGGGTTTCTTGAATTCTATTTTTTTAACATAAGCAAAAGGCAAAGGTTCACACTAATTAAGGTCTACTATTGACATTTCTGCTGTGTACAACCCAAAATTTTATTTTCAATCCACGGCAATCCGTATTTTTTATCCCACCAATTGCATCTGGCAACGGCTTCATTTTCCCAGCGTTAAGCAGTCTATCCAGTTGTTTATCTATCGATGGGGGTGAATGGCTTAATTTTCTGTGTTATGGATTTTCATAACATTACTATGCATTTTGTAAGAAGTAGGAAGTTATACTGCTCTCGTAAAATTTTCCCTAAACATCACCACTTTCTTAGTCTCAATAATGTAAAATTAGCAGATTTTATTACACAAAAACTCACTAAAGTTAAATTAAAAAAGAAGAAATTATTCATTAAAAATAGCAATGCCCGAGACAGAAAGGAGAATTCTAGGTGGAACTGATTTAGCCTCATGGGCTGCGAAATTCTAAAGCTTGACGTCCACTATCGCTAAGCAGAGCAGTTCAGAGCGGAGTGGATTAGAGCCAATTACAAGGCTATCAATGTCCATTGTAGCTCGAGGCTCGTGCTATAGTAGGCATTGGCAGTCTTGTAATTGGCTCAAATCCACTCCGCTCTGATCTGCTTAGCGATAGTGGACGCCAGCAAGCTTAAAGCTTGGGCGTCCACATCGTTGAGCAGAGGGGAGTGGTTGGTTGTATTCAGATTATCTCTCGCCGTCAGCAACACGAGGGCTATAATGTGCCGAAACATTCGTCATTAGACAAGCCAACATACATTTACAAACACCCATGCCTAACACTGGACTCGAACCCGCAACCTCGTGGTCTAGAAGCTAGAGCTCTAACCACTATACCGCTTGGTCGGCGCAGAGGGGAGTGGACTAGAGCCAATTGCAAGCTTGCCAACGTCTACTGTAGCACGAGGCTCGTGCTACAATGGACCTTGACAGATTTGTAATTGGCTCTAATCCACTCTGCTCTACTCTGCTCAGCGATAGTGGAAGCCAAACTTAAATCACCCTTTGCATCGGGTACAAGCTTAGGTACAAGTTATGATTATTATGCAGTTCAAATTTACATACCTTCCAAAAATAAGAATTTAATTTGAATAAAAATAAGCAGGCTTCCTTTAAAAATACATAAGAGGAATGGCAGACTAGTACATGGAGCAGACATTGTACCGATCATGCCTCTAATTTTTCAGAAATAATACTATTATTTTACCAACATTCAACATTTTGCGCCTTACACTTCATAATCATGTTTTATATTTTGTATGTTATACTTGCAAATAGTAACTCGGCTATAGTAAAAGTCACATTTCAAATAGAATGACTCGTATACAATTTTTTTTATACAAGGGCAGAGAGTTCGGAGTTAACTCACTCATTTTTCAACTTTTTACGCATTTCTACGGGAATTTCGGAGAAGGGGACGTTGAGAACACCTTAAGTGGATTTTAATCAAAATCGTTTGTGCAGTTTTTTAGTAATTGCTGAAAAACGTAATTTTTTCATGATTTCAACCTTATGCGCATGCGCGATTTTGACGAAAACCTTAATTATAAGTCCCATATGCCACTAACCCGTACACCAAATTTGAACATCGTAGTTCAATTTTTTGGGGAGTTAAACACAGACAGACATTTTTTCTGGACCACTTTTTTGAAATCAGGATGTTCCAAAACGTGGAGAGCCGACCAAATGGTATAGTGGTTAGCGTGCAAGCTTCTAGACCACGAGGTTGCGGGTTCGAGTCCCTTGTTAGGCATGGGTGTTTGTAAATGTATATGTTGGCTTGTTTCATGACGAATATTGCGGCGCATATATTATAGCCCTCGTGTTGCTGACGGCGCCAGATAATCTGAAAACAACCAACTAACCAAAACGTGGAGAAATGCAAAAAATAATTTAATTTTTTTTTTTTTTTTTGACTGAATGCCATACTTTTATTACCCTATGAGTAATTGAAAGTAATTAAGTAGTCACCTTACAAAAAGCAATCACGAGAAGTAAAAATTTGTCCCTAAAAACTTCAATTTTAGCAAAACTGAAAATCATATAAGCAATCATAAAATAGGTAGGATATCGATGCATCGATATTTTTTTTCCATGCAACGATACTGTATCGATATTTTTTTGATCAATTTTTCTGACCTCTAATTTTTACCCTTTTTTTCTTTTTCATAAGCAGATTAGAATAACAAACTGTTGATGAATTTTTTGGTTATGTTTTTATTTTCTATATTTTTGTTGGGGGAAAATTATTTAGAAACATAATTATTTCTAGTAAATAGGTTAAATATAAGTAGTTAGAAAAGGACAGTCCTGGGCCAGGGCGGGATGGGATGAGGGATGATGACATCACCGGAAGTGGGCGTGACTGGATATGCCAGCACCAGAAGTGGGCGTGACCGGATATGACGTCACCGGAAATCACGTGACCGGAAGTGGTGTTGAGTGGTTCCCCTCCTGCTGTTGTTTTAGTTTCGGTTTCGTTATAAGCTGTTTGTGTATGACGTCACAGTGGGAATGACGTCATAATGTGTTTTATATCAAAGTTTTGAGTGGTGGCAACACTTTTTTAGTTTCGGTTTATCTAGCAGACGGAGTTGAGTTGTTCTAGGACTGCTTCTTAGTGAATAAGTTAGAGTGATAGGTTTTTTATTGCATGACGTCACAGCGGGTATGACGTCATAATGTGTTTTATGTTACAGTTTAGCTAGGTGGCAACACCTTACATCTTGAGACATAAATTTAAGGCTGAGTTGAGTTGTATTTATGCTGCCTCTAAACGAAAACGTAATTGTGATAGGCTCTAATTGTATGACGTCACTGTGGGAATGCAGTGGTAATGACGTCATAGAGAGAATATGTTAAAGTTTAACTTTTTAAGTGTGGCAACCCCTACTAACCATCTTTGTCACAGTTACGTCACTGCAACGAAGTTTTTCGTCGCAAAGATCACGGTCACAATGTGACTTGCATGGGATATCGCAGCGATGTCGCAAAAGTTCACGTCACTTTCGACTTCCATGTGATATCGCAGCGACATCACACTGTGACCAAGTCGTGATGTTACTTAGTGATATGGCAGCGACATCCAGTGATATCCCAAAATAAATTTATATAATGAAAATCACAAATAAGTCATTTTGTGACATGTATGTGATATAAGACGTAATTTTGCGATATCACAGGGATACACAGGGATATCACATTTTAACATTTATGCTATTTTTGTAGTATCAGTGTGATCTCTATGTGATTTTGGGGACATCTATGTGATTTTATCAACGAATCTCACGTCACTGCTATATCACATTGTGATCAGTATGCGATCTTAGTGACTTTGGCGACATCTATGTGATTTATGCGATTTTCGCAACGAAAGCTTTGTCGCTGCGATATCACATTGTGATCTGTATGTGATCTTAGTGATTTTGGCGACATCCATGTGATTTATGCGATTTGCGCAACGAAAGCTTTGTCACTGCGATATCACATTGTGATCTGTATGTGATCTTAGTGACTTTGGCGACATCCGTGTGATTTATGCGATTTTCGCAACGTAAGCTTTGTCACTGCGATATCACATTGTGATCTGTATGTGATCTTAGTGATTTTGGCGACATCCATGTGATTTATGCGATTTTCGCAACGAAAACTTTGTCACTGCGATATCACATTGTGATCTGTATGTGATCTTAGTGACTTTGGCGACATCCATGTGATTTATGCGATTTTCGCAACGAAAACTTTGTCACTGCGATATCACATTGTGATCTGTATGTGATCTTAGTGATTTTGGCGACATCCATGTGATTTATGCGATTTTCGCAACGAAAGCTTTGTCACTGCGATATCACATTGTGATCTGTATGTGATCTTAGTGACTTTGGCGACATCCGTGTGATTTATGCGATTTTCGCAACGTAAGCTTTGTCACTGCGATATCACATTGTGATCTGTATGTGATCTTAGTGATTTTGGCGACATCCATGTGATTTATGCGATTTTCGCAACGAAAACTTTGTCACTGCGATATCACATTGTGATCTGTATGTGATCTTAGTGACTTTGGTGACATCCATGTGATTTATGCGATTTTCGCAACGAAAACTTTGTCACTGCGATATCACATTGTGATCTGTATGTGATCTTAGTGACTTTGGCGACATCCATGTGATTTATGCGATTTTCGCAACGAAAACTTTGTCACTGCGATATCACATTGTGATCTGTATGTGATCTTAGTGATTTTGGCGACATCCATGTGATTTATGCGATTTTCGCAACGAAAACTTTGTCACTGCGATATCACATTGTGATCTGTATGTGATCTTAGTGATTTTGGCGACATCCATGTGATTTATGCGATTTTCGCAACGAAAACTTTGTCACTGCGATATCACATTGTGATCTGTATGTGATCTTAGTGATTTTGGCGACATCCATGTGATTTATGCGATTTTCGCAACGAAAGCTTTGTCACTGCGATATCACATTGTGATCTGTATGTGATCTTAGTGATTTTGACGACATTTACATTACCCATTTACATTTCCACCAGCATTCAATTGAAATTGCCAAATTATGAAAATTGTGGAATTCAGCTTTAGTTTGTCGGGAAAACTGCAGATATTGAAAGAACATTTTCTATTGTTAGTAAAATTTGGAATTCTGAGAAGGCACAACTTTCTGCAATTACTCTGAAATCTTTGTTAATAACTAAAATTAACTTGTCATATTTCTGCAGAGTTTCTGGATTATAGCCTCAAAAAAATATATTAAGTATGGTTGAAAGCTAATAAAAAAGTTAAATAAACCTATGAATTACAATGTATATTGTATATCTTCCGAAAAAACCGCAAACATTGAAGATTTTAGAATTGTGTGTTCCGAACTCCATAAATAAATACGTAAAAAAAATTATCCCTTTCCCATAGCAGAGACATGTCCTGATTTTTTAATCAGAAAAATCTGATCGTATTAGATATGACTCGTGTCTTTTAAACTATATATATATATTGATAATATTTATTTCCCATCTCTTTATTACTTTAAATTTTTGCATTTTCCCCTATTTAGTCCCCCAGTTATAACTAGATGGCGCCACTAGAGGCATGATCTCCTGAATTACTTCAGAAGTTAATTAGTTTTCGTTTTTATTCGCAACTAGCTGAATAGTACCCGTGCTTCGCTGCGAAATTGTGCTATGTGCAATATTTTAGTTAGAGTTGCGTTGCCGACCGAGATCCGTAATTGGTGTATAGGTTCCAACTTTTGACACTTTGTTCGCAGGATGATTCATTGATACCCAAAACCAAGCTGGCTTTGCTCTCTGAAAAGTTCATTGACACATAAGCACAGGCTTACTTCACACGTTGAAAGGTTCATTGCTATGCAAGCATAAGCTCGCTTCATTCCCTAAAAAGTTATTGCTACGTAAACCCTTAATATTAGAAGCCCCTACCCTGTCAAGAAGCAAAAAAAAAAAAATCCCTGGTAATACAATAATATAACACCCATTTGAGAATATTTTAACACTTATTTGTAAAAAACAAAATTAGAAGGCCATAACTATGTTGAAATTTTCAAAGCTCTAGGCCTATTAGAAGAAATTCTATTTTTCAAAAGACCAATTAAAAGGCAAAAACTACTTATGTTACAAATTTCAGAACTATAGCCAATTAGAAATCGTTTAGTAAAATATTTGTTAATTACAAAAATTAATTAAAAAAAAGCTAATCAAAATTTTAAATTATGTTTGTCAAAAGTCTAATTAGAAGGCCAAAACTAATTATGTTGAAAATTTCAGAGCTGTAGTCCTATTAAAAATCGTTTTATGAAATATTTGTTAATTAATTAAAAAAATTAATTTAAAAAAAAAGAAATCAAAATTTTAAAATTCTGTTTAGCAAAAATCCAATTAGAAGGCCGAAACTATACTTATCTAGAAAATTTCAGAGATGTAGCTTTATTAGAAATCGTTTATTTATAATATTTGTTAATTAATAAAAAAAAAATTAAAAGAAAAATTATCCCAGAAACCTTTATATATATATATATATATATATATATATATATATATATATATATATATATATATATATATATATATATTTTGCATGCAACATTAGCTAGGGGCTCACCATAAGGTCGTTCTTGAAGGGGGGGAAAGAAATTTTCACTATTGGAGTCTACCCAGAGGGGTGTTCCTTGGCCATTGTAAGGTACTGGTAGTAGTACAATACAGTCGTCCATCCTTGAAGACAGTCATTCACGCCCCTCACAGGTGTGGAAGATTTGGAATTTCAAGATTGTGTGGTAGAAATAGAAAATGTACATATATTAGTAGCCTACTTTTTGTTGGAAATCTAATGACGCAATTAAAATTTAGGATGCTAATAAAAAATGAGATATAAAATAAAAATTTTGCACACTTTCAATATAAATGTTAAAATTTAATCTGTTTTTCATTTCTATTCAGATTTCCAAAATATAAAAATACACCTTAAAAATGTTTCTCAATGCGGTATGAAATATTTGAAATCAGAATGACATTTTTAGTGTGCTTTTAACTATTTTCTTTTTGCTTGTATGCAATTAGTTTTAACTATTTGTATAAATCTTAGTTTGTTTCAATAGTGAACGATCGTATAAAACATTTTATCATTATTGGATAATTGATTGGATTGCTGTGTAATTATTAAGTTCTCTTAAATATTCTAAATAGTACTTAACCATTATGTCACAATAGTTGAAAATTATTGCATTTTTTATATAAACATAAACTATTTTCTAAAGTAAGAAACTGCAATATTTTACTATAAATTCAAAATGCTCCAATACGGAACAACGTACAAGAATAAGGTATAACGATTCAATACTTTGGACAAGAGAGGTAAAAGGTGAAACGTTTATTTCCTTTTTTTATTCAAAAATATGTTATAGAAACTGTACCTATTGCTTGTAATGAATTTCAAATACATATATGTGAAGAACTATAAAAGCCTGCCATTTATATATATAAAAAAAGTAAAGCAATTGTACAAAAGCGTGAAAGGATATATATTGATTTATTTTAAAAACTGCTTATTAATGTTATATTTATTACTTTTGTTTTTATAGTGAATATACCAATTATTGTTTATTACTTTAAAAAAAAATTTCAACATCCTCACCACTAAAATTCGCGTAAAAATTTACAGAAGACGTAATCAACCAAATTGTAAAATAAAAGTCATACAAAGAAAACAGTTATTTTGCAACAGTTACTGACTGTTTTTATTCACAATATGTTTATGACATGTGAACTGAAATAAAAAAAGATTCGCGTACACTTCTCATCTTCCTTACCATCTTTTTTAAAACTACGTCATTTTAGCCCCTGTATTACACTGTGGAGATAACTTTCTTCAAGGGCCTATGTCTTTCAATTTCTTCAGATCATGTTTCAGAAATTTACACCTCCTCTTATCGGGAATTTCACCAACTAAACAATATTTGTGTTGCTACATATCGTCAAAATTGAAGACATTTTTTTATTTTTATATATTTTTTTAATAAAAGGATGAAAACTCATACGATAAATTATATTATTGTACTTTTTGTCTGTATTATTTTAATTTTACACCTTTCATACTATAATTCTTCAGATTATAGAAAATTTATCTATCTGTCTTTAGTAAATAAAAGTAATAATACAACATAAGTGTAAAATATAATATACCAAATTTACATCCCACATTTCTATTTCATAACCTGTAAATTGATAACAATTGGTCATATGACTATCGACACGCAATAAAGGGAATTTTGATTTTAAAAATTTTGTTTAAAATAAACACTTTTAAAATAATTTGATTCTACAAAAATTTAAATTAAAAGTTGAAAAATATTAAAAAGAGTTTTACGACAAATTTTAACAGATTTATGGAATCAGAATATTAAATGCTCTTAAAATTCACTAAAGTTAACTTAAAGTTAAGTTTTTATTTATGGTTTGGATACTTTAAACATTTGCAAAATAATTTAGTAAAAAAATATCAAGACTTCATAGAGCCAAAAGAATAAACATTCAGCAAAGGAAATCGTAGAAATGCAGTTAGCGAAAACCCGCCTAGCAGGTAAAAGTCACTTATCATTTACTAAATTGCCCCCCTGTCAAGCAGCTTCAAAATACCCCTTTGTGTCCCAACTGAATGGGCTGGCCATGTGTGCTGTCGAAATTTCTTCCTCTCACACCAATTCCGAAATTGTCACATGCCCCCTTCCTCTCACAGGAGCCCATGTGAAAAGGTTAAATTAACAACTTACACAAGCAGCCGGTAATCGGGTAATTACCTGCAAAAATTACCGTATTTTAAAGTTTGGCTGGTATTTTGGAAGATAATTTGAAAATGAGGGTATTTGCGGATTTTTTTTTAAAAAATGGTGTATTTTTTATTTATTTATTTTATTTGACTACGGAAGAAGTATTTCTTTGGATAATCTGATAATGTGAAGCTTGTGTTGAAGAGACAAGAGTCTTTACAAAACCAGCAGGCGATGAAATACGAGATCAATTCAAGAGACGCGAACAAATAATAAGATCGATTGGCGGGATAACTAATTGAAATGGTTATAGAGGGTCGCTTTAGGTCAGTTTGGCATTTGGCCTCCAGTTCCTCCTTTTTTTTTTGTCTCGCAAGCAAAATTCAATGAACCAAAGAACCAAGATTGCACATCTGTTCCGTTTGTTAAAAGACTGGTCGCGTTGTCGGGTGAAGGAGAGGGGGCGGGGGGGGGGATGAAAAGTTTAGTATCTTTCCCTTGATCCAATCTTGACAGAAACCGATTCTATTTTCTCACATGATTTGTTAGGTTCGGCTTTTTTCTTTTCCATTTTTATCTATTAATTGGGTTAACGTTCCAAATAATATTGAAAAATATTCTTAGATATTCTTTGGTTATTTACTAATGCTTTTCATTTAAAACTTAACAAAATGAATAATAAATAACTGCAAATAATGATTTATTTTCAATTTGATTTTGTTCAATAAAGGAAGCAGTACAAATGGAAGAAATACTACCAATCTGTTTGGTTGGTTTATACGCTCAATGACCTATTTTTATGCACAATGACGGCTAAT
This sequence comes from Linyphia triangularis, assembly GCA_963978545.1. Lineage (NCBI taxonomy): Eukaryota > Metazoa > Arthropoda > Arachnida > Araneae > Linyphiidae > Linyphia > Linyphia triangularis. Next base: position 41,310,157 of record OZ021724.1, on the reverse strand, counting down.
TACGACGGGACCTACAGCTTAACGTGGATTCCGAACCACAACGAACATCCCTGCTTAATCCGGGATTCGGATCCAGCACCTTTTGGCATGTGTGACCAGAGAACTAACCACACAGCCATCAGATGGGCACCAACCAATCTGGAAATGATGTTGAAAATGGTAGATAAATATAAAAATAATACAACTTTAACCGCAAGATTATTATTTCTAAAAATAGTTAATTAACTTGAGAGAGCCATGAAAAACACATATTGACAATTAAAATACTTTATTTTGATTTGGAAGCAAACATTATTTCCTTTTATTATTTCAGTAACGATTAAGAAGCATGATGCAATCGAATAATTTATTTACTATATTTGTAATTTTTTTCTAATTCCTATCATGCTCACATATCACATATATTCACCGAATTCTGTTTCACATTAAATAGTTAAAAAAAAAAAAAAAAAAAAAAAAAAAAAACGAAAACTATGTAAGTCTGTTATTGTATAAACTTACAGAGCCAGCAGAAGACAAATTAAAAGTAACAAATATTTTAATAAAATAACATAACGATACGTATGTTATATTTTAACCTTCCAGTCAATAAAAATGTGTAATATATATATATATATATATATATATATATATATATATATATATATATATATATATATATATATATATATATATATATATATATATATATATAAGTTAAAAATAAAAATTTAATCATTTTCACTACTTAAATTCATTCAGAAAACAGAGCATTGTAAAAAAAAAGTATGATAAACCGTTTCAAACGAAAGCGTCTCTAAAGCCCTGGTTTCCTAGGGAAGCGTCCCGTGATCCAGCGTTCACTTGAAAACGGGGAGTGACGTCACGAACCGGTCAGATTTTCGACAGAACGTGTCGTTGATCATTTGCTGCCACTCTTTCTGTGGGTCCTTTCAAGGTCAGATTCTGAAAACTCTGATGGGGATTTCATTGTTCATTCTTGTCCCTTGTTCCTTCATTCTCCGCCCCTCGTCAAGAAAAGTATGTTTGAGAACACATGACCGGCAACGTACGAAATGCCGATCTACCTTATATAATGACCGGCATTTTTAGCAAAGTATGAAAAAGAGCCATGATAAAACTTTGAAGAAAAAAAAAAAAATGTTCTTCCTCAACAATACATTTGTAATTTTGAAAAAATAATGAAAAACAGCCCTTGAAAAAGCTTTTATTTAAAATACTTAAAAAGAATTTAAGTAATAAAAAAATAAAAAAATTATGAATTTTATTAATGAAACAAAATAAAATATGAACCTTTTTGTTGTACCAAGAAAGTTGATAATTTACTTAATTTCAATTTCACTTAACTTTATTTCTTATAAAAAGTAAAATCGTTATTTATATGAACTATATAAAAAATTGGTGATGTATTTTATACTTGGTCGGTTTGTCATTTGGCATTCTTTAGAATGCCTGAGCAATGCGTGAAATGTTTAATCGTTTTATACTTTGCCGGCTAATTTTTGGAATAATTTAAAATGCCTAGGTGCAGGTATTCTATAGAATGCCGGATTTAATACATTATTGCCGGTAACAATTTATAAAACATAGAAAATAATGTAGGAATTGAAATGCAAATCGTCAAAGAATTCCCTTTGAATTTGATCGTTCGGTTATTGGTCAATCTAAACAACACAATTATAAAACTGAAACAAAATTATTGATGCGACGAATTTATTTTGGTATTGCGGATTTAATACTTGATTGATTGTTAAAGAGTTTTTAATAATAATAGAATGCAAACTACTTTATAGTATTCAGCAAAATTTAATTCTTACTTTTTGCAAGGACAAAATAAAGGATACCATATTTATTTTAAATTTTCTTAATTCAGTTAATGTTTGTATGCTTTTCGAGAGCAGATAATAATAATTTTTTTATATATATATATTTTGGTTTTAATAATTTCAATTGCAACAATTCATAGTGATCGTTTAATTGTGCCAGTATTAAATTCCGGGTAAAAGTTGAACGGTCAGAATCTCATTGACTTGAGCGTTCACCATTTTGTGCATAAAATGGTAGATTGCGAATGTGCCATGATTATAGAGGAAAATACATTCCATGCACAGATGTAAACAGAGGCGATATTAGATGTTATTCTGGTTCATGAGAAATTAGAATTTTGCTATAAAAGAATCAAATGTCATAGTTGTTCGTTTTATACGATTTTACAATTGGTAAAATTCACGAAGTTATTTTAATTTGGCCTATAAACCAAATTCCAGGTTACTTTTATCCGAATTGTCAAACCATTACAAAAATTTAAAATCAAATTTCCGATTTTGAATAATATAATCAATATTGGCCGGATGCCTTTCAGTAAGTTATTTCAAGAAAAAACTCACCATTCTTTACTATAATTACAGTAAAAGTTAACTATTAATTTATTTGGATTCCGGATATCCAAACTGCATGTATTCCGGAAATGAATTTCTTTTCAAAGCAATAAAAATATTTGTTGAAATAAATTTGTTGAATATTGGAATGAATGATAAAAATTATCATCTTATCGGAATTTCGAACAAATCATTATAAAATTTTAGTCAGATTTTCGATTTTGAATTAATCAGTTTTTCAATGTGGAAGATGTAATTTCGATTGTAAAGTTACGTTTCTTTAATATAGACTATAATTATAATAAAAACTAGGCGTGTTGAACATCGCACAACTTTCAATTACCCTATAATACTGATGTGGATTTGTGTCATTTACGGTCTTTATATTTTCATCATTCATTTAGCAAAAATGGCCAGTTAGGTGATATTTTTTGCGATAATTCTTGCATGGGTCTTTAAAAAAAAAAAATTCGCCAAAATGATGATTTAGGCAATTTACTTTTCTATAATTCGTATATTATCGTTTCCCATAAGTGAAACTGAGGAGAGAAGAAAAAACAATCGTTGATGAGGTATGCTCAAAGAAAGAGAACTCTGTGTTAAAGGTATTCATTCTTCAACTTTTTACGCCATTCAAACATTTTTACGGGAATTTCGGAGGTGGGGATGATTAGAACACCTCAAGAGGAATTATCACAGCAATTTTGAACAAAATCGTTTGAGACGTTTTTTAGCAATTACTGAAAAACACTATTTTTTCAATGGCAAATACCTTATTTGCATGCGCGGTTTTGACGAAAACCCTAATGGTAGATCCCTATGCCATCATCAACTTCCACACCAAATTTGAATATCGTAGGTCAAATTGTTCGGGAGTTATGCTGACCACAGACACACAGACACATTTTTTCTAGATAATAGTTTTGAATTCAGGATAATCCAAATCATAAAGAAATGCAAAAAAAAAAAAAAAAAAAAAAAAAAAAAAACACCCACATTTTTTTTTACTGAATACTATACTTTCATTACCCTATGTATACACATGGGTAATTGAAAGTAATAAGTAATAGATTTACAAGGATTCCAGACAAATAAATTGCATTGTATACCGAAAACGAATATATTTTTAATGCAATAAACGATGCATATATGACATATCTTTTGGATATCAGAATTCTGTATAAACCTGACTTTTGAAAAATATATCCTGGATGTTATGGATAGATAATAAAATATCTATTACCCCCCCCCCCCATATTTATACAATTAAGCAAACAAAATTTATTAAAATAACATGTTTAGATTTGAGTGTTTTCTGGACATATGATGCTGATGTAAACTGATCACACAATTTATATGAATATGAAAAACACTACTTGCAAAAATGTATATCATTCGGATAAAGAGTCCTTGCTACTTGCCAAATTACAAATACACTAAAATCCATCATAAGTCAGCTTAAACTTTAACAAATACGTCCACGATTAGTTTAAGCAAATGAATAACATGATCAGTAAGATTGATGATATCGAATAAATCAGCAGAATATATGGAAATTATGATTTAAATACCTTTATTGAATATTATGTCAAGTCAGAAGTCACAAAAAAACACAATAGACAGGTTTTAATTAAAGATTCGCTTATTTTTTTAGACTTGATAATCTAATGCTTGATAATCTAAAACTTGAATAGTTTATAATAGTTTTTTCTTAATAATCTAAAACTTGATAATCTTAGCTAAGATAATCTAATGAGAATATTTTTTTTAACTCCTAAAAATGAAAAAAAAAAAAAAAAAAAAATACATAGGAATCATTTTGGCATATTCTGTAAAAATCTGCGGCCCACAAAAAACTGGAACATAACTTATACCGCTCATCTCTAAAAGTTCATGGCAAACGCTGCTCTAGAATATTTATAAGCATATCGTGTTGTAATCAGAAAATAAATTCATTGTGTGTGCTTATATGTAACTTAGGAAATTTGTAAGCTGAGCATATTTATATTTAATAATGCACGTGAATGCATTTGATTGAAACGAGTTTTTCAATTCGTTATATAACTCAGCATGTCAATAAAAAAATAACACATAATTAAAAAGAAAAGGAAAGTACGTGAAATCAAAAATTTGGAAACTAATTAAGAAGTAAAATTTTTCATTTCATGACAAAAGAAAATTTTGAAGCACATGGTATCAAAACCCAACTAATGAAAAGTACAGATTTAAAAACATATTCAAATTTTAAACCAATCAAAAATATCCATTTTATTTATACGTTGTATAAGCAATTGACTATGACGTAACCATACATAAAATGTCTTAGTTTTAGATATATGCAGTGGCAATACTCTAGTTGACAATACGTTGTTTCTCCAAAACATAGGTCAAAAAGCATGGTAATCTGTCTCCCGGGAAGCATAATCAAGCAAAACCACCACCAAATCAAATCAAAGCATGGTAATCAGTGTTTTTTTTATTTTTTATTATTATTATTTAACTTAAAATTATTTTTAGTCAATTAAACTTTTCTTTATCAGAAATGTGTTCTCAAACTGAGGTAATTACAGTGGGTAAAAAAAGTCTCCGTACGATAGCCAAAGTTGCAAATAAATTAGCATTATTTCTAATCTTTAGCTTCATATCTTTAGTAACTATTGAAATATGTTTAATTTGACTCTTTAAAATAAGTTAATAATAAATGTCTGTTTTTACAAAACGCAGCAAGTATTTAAATTGAAATATTTAGGAGATATTGCTAAGTGCCATGCAAAAAAAGTTTCCGTATGCAATATGAAAATGAATTCTGATGTCTTCCATAACAGATTTGCAATAAATTTTCCAAGCTGAAGTGTACGCAAGTGTTATGAAGACATGATAGCAGCAATTGTTTAATTTTAGCTTGTAGCTGATTGTCTTAAAATAGAGTTCCTAAATCTATTTGTGAGTTGGTAATTCAGTTATGGGTCTATTCCTAGTTGACGTTAAAATATCGCCAAGCCGATTTGGCGCTGCTTTGTAGGCGATACAGTTCTAAATTTGGCAACCTCATTTTTTTTATTGACGTGCTTTGGCTTCAACCTTTCTATACCACAAATCATAGAGCTGGTTCGTTTCTCAATTTTTCATATTGGAATTCCGAATTGGCGACATTCTGGCTTTGTCGCCAACTTTTCAAAAGTGCGCCAACCCATAAATGTGAACTAGGAATTTACCCAGTTATGAAATGATGGATTATCTATGGAAAAAATTGGCGAAATCTTTAATATATATTATTGAAAGGCACTGTGAGCTTCAAACTTTTGAGGATAGAGTTTGATCCAGAAGATCTTCAAAGCTAAAACGCTTTCATAAAAGAAATATCCTATTGCAAGGTTCAATTTAATCCGCGAATAAGTGCACCTCAAGTCGCACTTGGCTTAAGAATTAACAAAAGCATGGAAGACAATTTCCCAAGTGACAATTTCTGTGCACTGGTTAAGACATTTTGTGTTAGAATTTCAAGATACACATATTTATGCTTGTTTCCTTCTACATAACGTAAATTGCGACACACCAACAGCTCTCATACACCCTCATACTATAACACCTCCTCCACTGTGTTTGACAGTTCCACATAAATTCTAAATTAACATTTGTTGGTTTGGTTTTATCCAGACCATAACTCGATTATCTGACCCTTGGATATTAAATTTTAATTCATCATTAAAAAGAACTGATTCACAGAAAGATAACTGATAACTTACATGCTTTTTTGCAAACTCAAGGCATTTTTTTCTGTTACAGGTACTTGTTTAAGGATTCTTACGGGCTGCAAGTTCATTCAGACCCGCTATTTTAATAATATTTCTCACCGTTTGAGATGTCCCTTCAATATTTTTATAAATTTTTAAGCCATGTGCGACTTAAGCAATATCTCCCAAGTATTTCAATTTAAATACTTGCTGCGTTTAAAAAAACAGACATTTATTTTAAACTTATTTTAAAGAACCAAATTAAACATAATTTCAGTAGTTACTGAAGATATGAAGCAAAAGAGTAGAAATTTTGCTAATTTATTTGTAACTTTGGCTTCCGTACTGAGACTTTTTTTACCCACAGTATATGTCTACAATCAAATAAATCTTGTGACTAAGCACAGAACATAAACTTAAGCATTTAAATATTTATGAAAAGTAAACTAAAAATAAGATAATAAACAAAATACTATATGCAGTTACAAATTTCAAACTTTTGATTCAATGTGTTAAAAATCATGCGGTAATACACAGTTGAGGGGTGTGGCTGGATAATAAAGGTTTAAGCCTCTTAAAACTGATTTTTAGATGGCTTAGTTTGGTAGATGTATGAGAATTTGTCTTCATTAAGACTAACGTTAAGTGCCCGGCCAATAAACTAGTGATTATTCTTTCCAATATGCAGCATACCACTTTCCTGAGGTAATATTCATCATGTGACAATAACTTTATTTTTTACTTGTTGTACAATATCACTCTCCATTTTCTTTGATGTATAGACAACTTTACCTTGAGGGTAATTAAAAGTCACTAAGCAGTTTATGGTTTCTGAATGCAGTGGTAATGACGTCATAGAGAGAATATGTTAAAGTTTAACTTTTTAAGTGTGGCAACACCCTGATATAGTTTTAAGGAGGGATGCGGGATGGGTCGAGGGGACGATGACGTCACTGGAAGTTGAGTTGTTCTAGGGCTGCTTCTAAACGAATAACTTAGAGTTATAGGCTTTTTGACTAGTGACGTCACAGTGGGTATGACGTCATAATTTGTTTTATATCAAAGTTTTGAGCAGCGGCAACACTTTTTAGTTTCGGTTTACCTTTCAGGCGGAGTTGATGTTCTAGGGCTGCTTCTAAGTGAATAAGTTAGAGTTATAGGTATTTTTGACTAGTGACGTCACAGTGAGTATGACGTCATTCATGATTTTACAAAATTTACTTTTAAGACGATGGCAGCAGTAGGAATATGCTAAGTTTTAGGCGGGATGGAGTTGAGTTGTTCTAGGGCTACTTTTAAGTGAATAATTTAGAGTTAGTCTGTTTTACCAGTGACGTCACAGTGTTAATGTAGTGGGGATGACGTCACGATTTGCTTTATATCAAAGTTTAAGGAATGGCAACATCTTGTATCCTGATATAGCTAAGTCTCCTTTGATTGGTTGAAATAAAAGTTCACTTCTGATTGGTTAGAATATGTCACGTGATTTCAAATGCTCTTCTCATTGACTATACAGTTTAGTAAGACAGTTTTCTACTAAGTTTAATGTAATTGCGGCGCCATCTAGTGGTAGGAAGGAATATAAATTACATAGTTTATAACTTTTCATGCTTAACCATTAAAAACTTCAAATACAGGCAAAGATAATATACTAACACAAATGCGTAAAGTTTCGGATTGAGTGGATTTTTTTTTTTCTATAAGTTCTTAACACATTTAAACTAATGTTGAGAGATATAATCGCAAAACACTTTTAAGGAATCAGGTTTAATCAATGTTAGACACATAAAGTCTCATTATTTTCTCAATAACAGTATGAAATGTAAATATAAATTAAAATTTATGAGGAAAAAAAAATTTAAACTTTGATATCTTAACATGAAAATTTCTTTTACAGAGCTTAACGTGTCATTAAAAAGTTTTTTTTCTTTTATTGTCATAGTTTTTGAGGGATTGAATACACAACAAAAGAACTTAGACTAGAATTAATTTTCAATATTCAGCAACTGAAACCCATTATGGAAGTTAAAGCAATGATTTTACAATTATTTTTAGGTTGAGTTAGTCTGACCCTGTTGAAGGAATTAGTAGTTGTAGTGTGTTCACACGTGAGTTTGCAATACAATATTAGTAATATACATTTCCAAAAAACGAAATATTCATCACTTTGAATAGAAAAATGACGATTTTTTTTTATTTATGTAAGTATTATTCTCAATTTTATAAATTTTAAATGTATTATCCATATTTTATTGAAGAATTTATATTTTTTTTCTTCTTCTTTCAGAATGGTTTAGGAAAAACATTTCATTTTAGTCAGAACAATGTTTTCAAAGAGATGGAAATACGCAACTTTTCGATATATCAACCTTCAAATACTTTGAAATTGATTCTATTTGTTACAACCGGTTGTAATTTAAAGCTATACTGTACTATGCGAGCGATATTATATATCTTAGCTACTTACTGTCTATGTTAAAATTTATATTACCATTAAACTTGTTAGAAATTAATATGTCTATGTTAGTTATATTAATCAAGATAGTTTTTATTGTACAATGATACTTACTTAAGTTGATGAATGGCAACACAGAACTAGCTGCTAATGCTGAATAGATATGTGATAACTGATTTTGGATACTCTAATGTTTAAATAAGAGAGAAAAAGTAACATACTTGAACATCTTACAACTAAGAATTCAAAAGTGAACAGGAAAATTTACTTTACGAATAAATATCATGTCTTTAAAATGTGTACGAATATCACTAAATAAGAGAAAAAAGTAACATACTTAAACTCTTTACGACAAATAACTTTAAAATTAACGAAAAAAAAACTTAATTTACATATAAAAATCACTTTAAAATGTGTAAAAATATCGCTAAATAAGAGAAAAAAAGTAACTTACTTAAAATTTCTAAGATAAATATTTAACCTTTACGCGAAAATTCCCTTCATGTATAAAAATCACGACTTTAAAATATAACATGCAAGAGAAAAGTAACGTACTTAAACTTTCTACGACAAATAACTTTAACATTAACGTAAAATTTTACTTTACACATAAAAATCCCGATATTAAAATATGTAGAAATATCGCTAAATAAAAGAAAAAAAGTAACACACTTAAACTTTGTACGACAAATAACTTTGACATTAACGTAAAAAATGTTCTTCACATATAAAAATCACGACTTTAAATTTGAAATGTAGGATGAAAGTATAACATACCTATAATTTCTACGACAAAGAATTCAAACATTGCCGTTCATGTCTTTAAAATGTATAATGACAACTCTAACTTTTAGAAAAAAGAAACACTAAAAATTTACAAGGCCAAGAATTTAAAATTGAACGTTAAAATTAACTTTACATGTACTATCATACTCTTATATCAACGATAAATAAGATAAAAAAAGAAACTCTAAAAATTTATAAGGCAAAGAATTCAAATAATACGCGAAAATTTACCTCACATATAAAAATTATGTCTTTCAAATGTGTAAGAATAACGCTAAATTAGAGAAAAAGAAATATTAAAAATTTATAAGGTAAGGAATTGAAACAATACGCGAAAATTTATTTCACACATAACATTTTTATCTTTAAAATGTGTAAGAATAATGCTAAATTAGAGAAGAAAAAAAAATAACATACTTAAACTTTCTTCGACAACAATTTAAACAATACGCGAAAATTTCATACACAATTATTTTCTTAGGTTAATGTTAAATAATGGGAAATTTAACAGAATAAAAATTTCAAAGATAAAGAATTTTAACCTTTACACGAAAATTTACCTCACAAAAATATCATATCCTTAAACTTTAACGTGACAATTTACTCTTCATATACAATTAAACTCTTAGGTTAATGTTAAATAAAAGAAAAAGTAACATACTCAAAAATTTCTAAGATAAGCATAACGTAAAAATTTCATATCATGTGTTTAAAATGTAACATATAAGAGAAAAAAAAATAACATACTTGAACTTTCTATAGCAAAGAATTTAAGCATTAGCGTAAAAATTCACTTTACATATAAAATTCACATCTTTAAATGGGAAGATAAGCAGGTGACGGTAATTAGCCAATCAGGGTAGCGGTAGGTGATACGCCATTTTGCCGGCATTTTTAGATCGGAGGATGAGTCACGCTAAAACTTGTTGGAACAGGCCGGGAGATTTGTACAGCAAGAACAACAGCATCGACGCGCAAGCAGCGGGTGATGCTGTGATGTGTCAGCAGGTCTTTGAGATTATCAATTTCCTACTTTGCCGTTTTCATAATGAAATGTTTGTGAAAACTTGGAATGAATGAAGTGGATTTCAAAGACACATTAGTAAGTGAAGGTAGAATTCGCATGGACTTTCTTCCAAAAAGTATGATTCACTTGGAGAATTTAAGATCATTTCTACTTGAAAACTTTTCTATTATTTAAAACATTGAATATTGTTCAAACTCAGTGGGATTATATGCTACAATACGGGTAAAACTTAACAAAATTGTTACATAGAAGAAAAATAGTAAGAGATTTAAAATAAATATTAGTTATAGATACTCCAAAGAAAAAATTTCACCTCTACTTTTCAATCGGAAAATCAATACAAGTTGGAAATTTATGTTACTTCAAGAAAGACTTAGACAATTTACTTTGTAATAATATACGTTAAGGTGTCATATTAACTCGTGCAATAAATGCTGACTAAGGATTATTTTACTTATCAATCTAAGAAAGGTGAATTGGGGGAAAATATTAAATAAATTGTAGATATTAAATACATTGTAGATATGCATTCAAGTTTTGAAAATCGCCTGCAAGACTTTTAAAACATCTTAAGATAATTTGAAAGAAACTTGCGAATTATATGTAAACTACATAACTTTTTATACTCTGAAAGGAAATCACAAGTAACTTAGTTAACTTTTTTCATGGTAACACTCATATTCAATGACATGTTTTTAAAATTTAACCTTCTTTACATGATATTAGTTATAAATTTGTTCAATCTCAGATGCGATATACTATTATTTCTAACATATATGTTACGAATTGTATAAAGTTTTTAAAAGAGTATATGCAAATCACCAATCAGAAACATAAAAATCTAACATCATTCAAACAAACTAAAATAATAAGATATTTTCCTTTGTGGAAATAGTTAACTACTCATGTGATGGAATATACTAGAAAATTTAAATACTGAAAAAAGTTTGCTAGGCAAACTTAAAGAATATTTTTTTTCTTGTGAAAAACTAGCATAAATTTGAAAAATGTAGAGTTTGTTACTACGTAAAATTGAACATCATCTGGACAAACTAAATTATACGTGAATTTTTAACTTCCATCCATAATTTCTAAATAACTTATACATAAATTTCAGAAAAACTGAAACGGAATGTGTTTTACAAGAGGCTTATTTTGTAAGAAAAATATTCAATATTAATATAACTGAGCAAAGTTCATTCCGGAAAAAACTTGTAAAAGATACTTATATTTTGAAAATAGTTTGAAATATCCTTTTAAATTTATGAATGCTCGCTTTCGAAAGACACAAATAAAACTGATATTACTCATGATAATTAACACATACATAACATTAGTCAAACAAAGTGAAATTTTTATTGCTTGTGACCGATAACTTTTCAGTGAAGCAGAACTTACATAGGAAATTTGTGCAAACTTTTTCAACTTTTAAACCAAGTATCATGTAAAATTATAAATTACGATAGGAAATAGCATACTTCAGAATCGGAACAAGTCTTGTAGTTAAGCTAAATGTATTTCTCAAGGAATTGAAAGCATACCAGAGAAGCCCTTATCATTTCGCATCTTTTCTCATGTTGCAAGAAGACATACTTTGTAAAAGATCGTCTTAGAACTTAACAAAAATCAGTAAAAATAAATATATTTTCTATGGCAAAGATAAAACTTCACAACTTAATTACTTAAATTTAGCTAAGTTGCATATGGTTTATTCACATAACTCGCATATGCTTCGAATGTTGAAATATATTTGTCAGTTGAAATCAAACTCATCGAAAATAAATGCTATCTACATTTTCAAGTCGGAAATTACTATTAAATAAACTTTACATGTAAGACATTATCATGTTAAAAAGAAAAATCTACAAAAATGTAAATGATAATTTTACTGTTGGTACATAAATGATGAATAATTTATGATTTTATTCTAGGCAAACGTTTTATTGTCTAACAGAGAACTTAAACTTTAGCAGAAAAACGAAAAAATACAATTTTTATATCCTATCATGCTTGTCGAAAATTGAATCTATTAGCTGTTGTAATAGATTTTTATTGTCCAAATTTCTATATTTCTTCCCAGTGCAATAATATTAAGTTCATGTGTAATGAGTAGGTTTTTTTTTTTTGTTGAATCTTATAAATTTAATGAAATTCTTATGACCTAAGAGATTGAGTGAACTGAATAAATCAATGACGTAAATTTAAACAGTGACTTGAACTGATACATACTGTAACTGTAAAGAAGTATGACAAAGTGATAGATGAAGTGAAAATAGAAGTTGAGTGAAATGTGTTGAAAAAAGTTGAAGACGACTAGAAATTCATAAATGAGAATTATCATTGACTTATATTAACTTCGTTTTTCTTGCTTATGACAAGAAAATACACTCTTGTTTATTAAGAACCAACTTGATATCTTATCATAGAATGACAATGATGAAATATCTATACATTAAAAAAAAATACCAAACTTAGACATAGCAAATTTCTTGAAATTCATGTATAATGTGAGAAGTTTTACTGGAAATATAGAAGATACAACATTGAAAGATGTGAATGTTTCGAAGTACTTTATCAGAAATAAAAAAAAAAAAAAAATGCGCCGAGGTCCGCTATAAAATTTTTTAGGAGAAAGTTTAAACAAAATTTAAAATCAAACATGCTTTTAAGTGGGAACACATATATTAAAACTATAGCACATTTAACAATTTATATTATGTCATCTCAATTGGTATCAAACTGAATAATATGAAAAACAATCACAAACTGAATAAACATGAAAATTATCAATATATGTGGAAAAGTTTCCTTTTTTCACATATAAAAAAAAATAACACATTGACATACGTTAAGATCACGAAACATGCGTAATCATATACCGATAAGAGCAACCAATGTTGCGGGGAGATATTCACGTGATGGACAATATCCCATGAATAAATTGAGTGATTTAATTTCTAATGCTAATTCCAATAGTATTCCACGTAACTTCAACTTTATATGTTACACTATAGATATATTTATTTTTCAAATATATTGACTTTCGAAAAATCATCCTTCAATATAAGAATGATCATAGTAAGAATAAAAGAAAAGATACTAAGCATTGATTTAAAGTGTATTTATTTCAACTTAGCAACAAATCATATGCGTGAAACGAAAATTGCTTCGAACCAAAGTATAACTATCCAATTTCATTGATTCCTACAAGGAAATTTTTCTCATCTAGTAATTGATTTTTTTTTCCTCGTACACATTATAAGTGTTGTGCAATCAGGTGTAGAATAGCTGAAGATATCCGACCTCTTTCTAAATATTAATAAGTCACTGTTGAAAAACTTATAAAAATTTCAATTTACACTTAAAGTTTTTTTTTTTATATATATATTTCAAAGAATTTTTTCAAATCAATATGTATATTTAAATACTGAAACTTATTCACTTCAATAAATGTATGTTTAAGTTATAAAACTTGTCGTATGTATTGAAAAATTGTAACTTTTCGTCTTCGTATAAATCGATAACTTATACACTAGTTCTTCATCAATTAATCTTCTAAGTAAATCTTCAAAGTTACAAAATTTTATATATTTTCATGAAAAACATATAAAATTTTAATTTCACGAGAAACATGTACAATTTAACTTGTTACAAATGCAAAGCTATAGGTATGTTTTTGCCTTTGAAAGATTTACTTAGAAGATTAATTGATGAAGAACTAATGTATAAGTTATCGATTTATACGAAGACGAAAAGTTACAATTTTTCAATACATACGACAAGTTTTATAACTTAAACATACATTTATTGAAGTGAATAAGTTTCAGTATTTAAATATACATATTGATTTGAAAAAATTCTTTGAAATATATATATAAAAAAAAAAACTTTAAGTGTAAATTGAAATTTTTATAAGTTTTTCAACAGTGACTTATTAATATTTAGAAAGAGGTCGGATATCTTCAGCTATTCTACACCTGATTGCACAACACTTATAATGTGTACGAGGAAAAAAAAATCAATTACTAGATGAGAAAAATTTCCTTGTAGGAATCAATGAAATTGGAGAGTTATACTTTGGTTCGAAGCAATTTTCGTTTCACGCATATGATTTGTTGCTAAGTTGAAATAAATACACTTTAAATCAATGCTTAGTATCTTTTCTTTTATTCTTACTATGATCATTCTTATATTGAAGGATGATTTTTCGAAAGTCAATATATTTGAAAAATAAATATATCTATAGTGTAACATATAAAGTTGAAGTTACGTGGAATACTATTGGAATTAGCATTAGAAATTAAATCACTCAATTTATTCATGGGATATTGTCCATCACGTGAATATCTCCCCGCAACATTGGTTGCTCTTATCGGTATATGATTAGGCATGTTTCGTGATCTTAACGTATGTCAATGTGTTATTTTTTTTTATATGTGAAAAAAGGAAACTTTTCCACATATATTGATAATTTTCATGTTTATTCAGTTTGTGGTTGTTTTTCATATTATTCAGTTTGATACCAATTGAGATGACATAATATAAATTGTTAAATGTGCTATAGTTTTAATATATGTGTTCCCACTTAAAAGCATGTTTGATTTTAAATTTTGTTTAAACTTTCTCCTAAAAAATTTTATAGCGGACCTCGGCGCATTTTTTATTTTTTTTATTTCTGATAAAGTACTTCGAAACATTCACATCTTTCAATGTTGTATCTTCTATATTTCCAGTAAAACTTCTCACATTATACATGAATTTCAAGAAATTTGCTATGTCTAAGTTTGGTATTTTTTTTTTTAATGTATAGATATTTCATCATTGTCATTCTATGATAAGATATCAAGTTGGTTCTTAATAAACAAGAGTGTATTTTCTTGTCATAAGCAAGAAAAACGAAGTTAATATAAGTCAATGATAATTCTCATTTATGAATTTCTTGTCGTCTTCAACTTTTTTCAACACATTTCACTCAACTTCTATTTTCACTTCATCTATCACTTTGTCATACTTCTTTACAGTTATAGTATGTATCAGTTCAAGTCACTGTTTAAATTTACGTCATTGATTTATTCAGTTCATTCAATCTCTTAGGTCATAATAATTTCATTAAATTTATAAGATTCAACAAAAAAAAAAAACCTACTCATTACACATGAACTTAATATTATTGCACTGGGAAGAACTATAGAAATTTGGACAATAAAAATCTATTACAACAGCTAATAGATTCAATTTTCGACAAGCATGATAGGATATAAAAATTTTATTTTTTCGTTTTTCTGCTAAAGTTTAAGTTCTCTGTTAGACAATAAAACGTTTGCCTAGAATAAAATCATAAATTATTCATCATTTATGTACCAACAGTAAAATTATCATTTACATTTTTGTAGATTTTTCTTTTTAACATGATAATGTCTTACATGTAAAGTTTATTTAATAGTAATTTCCGACTTGAAAATGTAGATAGCATTTATTTTCGATGAGTTTGATTTCAACTGACAAATATATTTCAACATTCGAAGCATATGCGAGTTATGTGAATAAACCATATGCAACTTAGCTAAATTTAAGTAATTAAGTTGTGAAGTTTTATCTTTGCCATAGAAAATATATTTATTTTTACTGATTTTTGTTAAGTTCTAAGACGATCTTTTACAAAGTATGTCTTCTTGCAACATGAGAAAAGATGCGAAATGATAAGGGCTTCTCTGGTATGCTTTCAATTCCTTGAGAAATACTTTTAGCTTAACTACAAGACTTGTTCCGATTCTGAAGTATGCTATTTCCTATCGTAATTTATAATTTTACATGATACTTGGTTTAAAAGTTGAAAAAGTTTGCACAAATTTCCTATGTAAGTTCTGCTTCACTGAAAAGTTATCGGTCACAAGCAATAAAAATTTCACTTTGTTTGACTAATGTTATGTATGTGTTAATTATCATGAGTAATATCAGTTTTATTTGTGTCTTTCGAAAGCGAGCATTCATAAATTTAAAAGGATATTTCAAACTATTTTCAAAATATAAGTATCTTTTACAAGTTTTTTCCGGAATGAACTTTGCTCAGTTATATTAATATTGAATATTTTTCTTACAAAATAAGCCTCTTGTAAAACACATTCCGTTTCAGTTTTTCTGAAATTTATGTATAAGTTATTTAGAAATTATGGATGGAAGTTAAAAATTCACGTATAATTTAGTTTGTCCAGATGATGTTCAATTTTACGTAGTAACAAACTCTACATTTTTCAAATTTATGCTAGTTTTTCACAAGAAAAAAAATATTCTTTAAATTTGCCTAGCAAACTTTTTTCAGTATTTAAATTTTCTAGTATATTCCATCACATGAGTAGTTAACTATTTCCACAAAGGAAAATATCTTATTATTTTAGTTTGTTTGAATGATGTTAGATTTTTATGTTTCTGATTGGTGATTTGCATATACTCTTTTAAAAACTTTATACAATTCGTAACATATATGTTAGAAATAATAGTATATCGCATCTGAGATTGAACAAATTTATAACTAATATCATGTAAAGAAGGTTAAATTTTAAAAACATGTCATTGAATATGAGTGTTACCATGAAAAAAGTTAACTAAGTTACTTGTGATTTCCTTTCAGAGTATAAAAAGTTATGTAGTTTACATATAATTCGCAAGTTTCTTTCAAATTATCTTAAGATGTTTTAAAAGTCTTGCAGGCGATTTTCAAAACTTGAATGCATATCTACAATGTATTTAATATCTACAATTTATTTAATATTTTCCCCCAATTCACCTTTCTTAGATTGATAAGTAAAATAATCCTTAGTCAGCATTTATTGCACGAGTTAATATGACACCTTAACGTATATTATTACAAAGTAAATTGTCTAAGTCTTTCTTGAAGTAACATAAATTTCCAACTTGTATTGATTTTCCGATTGAAAAGTAGAGGTGAAATTTTTTCTTTGGAGTATCTATAACTAATATTTATTTTAAATCTCTTACTATTTTTCTTCTATGTAACAATTTTGTTAAGTTTTACCCGTATTGTAGCATATAATCCCACTGAGTTTGAACAATATTCAATGTTTTAAATAATAGAAAAGTTTTCAAGTAGAAATGATCTTAAATTCTCCAAGTGAATCATACTTTTTGGAAGAAAGTCCATGCGAATTCTACCTTCACTTACTAATGTGTCTTTGAAATCCACTTCATTCATTCCAAGTTTTCACAAACATTTCATTATGAAAACGGCAAAGTAGGAAATTGATAATCTCAAAGACCTGCTGACACATCACAGCATCACCCGCTGCTTGCGCGTCGATGCTGTTGTTCTTGCTGTACAAATCTCCCGGCCTGTTCCAACAAGTTTTAGCGTGACTCATCCTCCGATCTAAAAATGCCGGCAAAATGGCGTATCACCTACCGCTACCCTGATTGGCTAATTACCGTCACCTGCTTATCTTCCCATTTAAAGATGTGAATTTTATATGTAAAGTGAATTTTTACGCTAATGCTTAAATTCTTTGCTATAGAAAGTTCAAGTATGTTATTTTTTTTCTCTTATATGTTACATTTTAAACACATGATATGAAATTTTTACGTTATGCTTATCTTAGAAATTTTTGAGTATGTTACTTTTTCTTTTATTTAACATTAACCTAAGAGTTTAATTGTATATGAAGAGTAAATTGTCACGTTAAAGTTTAAGGATATGATATTTTTGTGAGGTAAATTTTCGTGTAAAGGTTAAAATTCTTTATCTTTGAAATTTTTATTCTGTTAAATTTCCCATTATTTAACATTAACCTAAGAAAATAATTGTGTATGAAATTTTCGCGTATTGTTTAAATTGTTGTCGAAGAAAGTTTAAGTATGTTATTTTTTTTTCTTCTCTAATTTAGCATTATTCTTACACATTTTAAAGATAAAAATGTTATGTGTGAAATAAATTTTCGCGTATTGTTTCAATTCCTTACCTTATAAATTTTTAATATTTCTTTTTCTCTAATTTAGCGTTATTCTTACACATTTGAAAGACATAATTTTTATATGTGAGGTAAATTTTCGCGTATTATTTGAATTCTTTGCCTTATAAATTTTTAGAGTTTCTTTTTTTATCTTATTTATCGTTGATATAAGAGTATGATAGTACATGTAAAGTTAATTTTAACGTTCAATTTTAAATTCTTTGCCTTGTAAATTTTTAGTGTTTCTTTTTTCTAAAAGTTAGAGTTGTCATTATACATTTTAAAGACATGAACGGCAATGTTTGAATTCTTTGTCGTAGAAATTATAGGTATGTTATACTTTCATCCTACATTTCAAATTTAAAGTCGTGATTTTTATATGTGAAGAACATTTTTTACGTTAATGTCAAAGTTATTTGTCGTACAAAGTTTAAGTGTGTTACTTTTTTTTCTTTTATTTAGCGATATTTCTACATATTTTAATATCGGGATTTTTATGTGTAAAGTAAAATTTTACGTTAATGTTAAAGTTATTTGTCGTAGAAAGTTTAAGTACGTTACTTTTCTCTTGCATGTTATATTTTAAAGTCGTGATTTTTATACATGAAGGGAATTTTCGCGTAAAGGTTAAATATTTATCTTAGAAATTTTAAGTAAGTTACTTTTTTTCTCTTATTTAGCGATATTTTTACACATTTTAAAGTGATTTTTATATGTAAATTAAGTTTTTTTTTCGTTAATTTTAAAGTTATTTGTCGTAAAGAGTTTAAGTATGTTACTTTTTTCTCTTATTTAGTGATATTCGTACACATTTTAAAGACATGATATTTATTCGTAAAGTAAATTTTCCTGTTCACTTTTGAATTCTTAGTTGTAAGATGTTCAAGTATGTTACTTTTTCTCTCTTATTTAAACATTAGAGTATCCAAAATCAGTTATCACATATCTATTCAGCATTAGCAGCTAGTTCTGTGTTGCCATTCATCAACTTAAGTAAGTATCATTGTACAATAAAAACTATCTTGATTAATATAACTAACATAGACATATTAATTTCTAACAAGTTTAATGGTAATATAAATTTTAACATAGACAGTAAGTAGCTAAGATATATAATATCGCTCGCATAGTACAGTATAGCTTTAAATTACAACCGGTTGTAACAAATAGAATCAATTTCAAAGTATTTGAAGGTTGATATATCGAAAAGTTGCGTATTTCCATCTCTTTGAAAACATTGTTCTGACTAAAATGAAATGTTTTTCCTAAACCATTCTGAAAGAAGAAGAAAAAAAATATAAATTCTTCAATAAAATATGGATAATACATTTAAAATTTATAAAATTGAGAATAATACTTACATAAATAAAAAAAAATCGTCATTTTTCTATTCAAAGTGATGAATATTTCGTTTTTTGGAAATGTATATTACTAATATTGTATTGCAAACTCACGTGTGAACACACTACAACTACTAATTCCTTCAACAGGGTCAGACTAACTCAACCTAAAAATAATTGTAAAATCATTGCTTTAACTTCCATAATGGGTTTCAGTTGCTGAATATTGAAAATTAATTCTAGTCTAAGTTCTTTTGTTGTGTATTCAATCCCTCAAAAACTATGACAATAAAAGAAAAAAACTTTTTAATGACACGTTAAGCTCTGTAAAAGAAATTTTCATGTTAAGATATCAAAGTTAAAATTTTTTTTTCCTCATAAATTTTAATTTATATTTACATTTCATACTGTTATTGAGAAAATAATGAGACTTTATGTGTCTAACATTGATTTAACCTGATTCCTTAAAAGTGTCTTGCGATTATATCTCTCAACATTAGTTTAAATGTGTTAAGAACTTATAGAAAAAAAAAAAATCCACTCAATCCGAAACTTTACGCATTTGTGTTAGTATATTATCTTTGCCTGTATTTGAAGTTTTTAATGGTTAAGCATGAAAAGTTATAAACTATGTAATTTATATTCCTTCCTACCACTAGATGGCGCCGCAATTACATTAAACTTAGTAGAAAACTGTCTTACTAAACTGTATAGTCAATGAGAAGAGCATTTGAAATCACGTGACATATTCTAACCAATCAGAAGTGAACTTTTATTTCAACCAATCAAAGGAGACTTAGCTATATCAGGATACAAGATGTTGCCATTCCTTAAACTTTGATATAAAGCAAATCGTGACGTCATCCCCACTACATTAACACTGTGACGTCACTGGTAAAACAGCCTATCACTCTAAATTATTCACTTAAAAGTAGCCCTAGAACAACTCAACTCCATCCCGCCTAAAACTTAGCATATTCCTACTGCTGCCATCGTCTTAAAAGTAAATTTTGTAAAATCATGAATGACGTCATACCCACTGTGACGTCACTAGTCAAAAATACCTATAACTCTAACTTATTCACTTAGAAGCAGCCCTAGAACATCAACTCCGCCTGAAAGGTAAACCGAAACTAAAAAGTGTTGCCACTGCTCAAAACTTTGATATAAAACAAATTATGACGTCATACCCACTGTGACGTCACTAGTCAAAAAGCCTATAACTCTAAGTTATTCGTTTAGAAGCAGCCCTAGAACAACTCAACTTCCAGTGACGTCATCGTCCCCTCGACCCATCCCGCATCCCTCCTTAAAACTATATCAGGGTGTTGCCACACTTAAAAAGTTAAACTTTAACATATTCTCTCTATGACGTCATTACCACTGCATTCCCACAGTGACGTCATACAATTAGAGCCTATCACAATTACGTTTTCGTTTAGAGGCAGCATAAATACAACTCAACTCCGCCTTAAATTTATGTCTCAAGATGTAAGGTGTTGCCACCTAACTAAACTGTAACATAAAACACATTATGACGTCATACCCGCTGTGACGTCATGCAATAAAAAACCTATCACTCTAACCTATTCACTAAGAAGCAGTCCTAGAACAACTCAACTCCGTCTGCTAGATAAACCGAAACTAAAAAAGTGTTGCCACCACTCAAAACTTTGATATAAAACACATTATGACGTCATACCCACTGTGACGTCATACACAAACAGCTTATAACGAAACCGAAACTAAAACAACAGTAGGAGGGGAACAACTCGACACCACTTCCGGTCACGTGATTTCCGGTGACGGCATATCCGGTCACGCCCACTTCCGGTGACGTCATCATCCCTCATCCCATCCCGCATCCCGCCCTGGCC
Organism: Linyphia triangularis; assembly: GCA_963978545.1. NCBI lineage: Eukaryota > Metazoa > Arthropoda > Arachnida > Araneae > Linyphiidae > Linyphia > Linyphia triangularis. The sequence continues at coordinate 41,288,599 of OZ021724.1, read as the reverse complement.
CAGGACTGTCCTTTTCTAACTACTAATATACATTTATGAGCTAACAACGAACGGGATAGGAATATGGAGAAACAAAGGAAAATTATGTTCAAGACGATTGTTTCAATTTTCTCTAAACTTCTAAGTACTGAAATAGTGAGATGCATATTGTTATGAATTTTTCCACTGAGGCAATGATGGCACGGTTTTTCAGATAAAAACTAGTATTTTTTCTCTTCAGAAAACTCACAAAATTTATTCACAGATAACAGTGCAATCACTATTAATCTTCAATACAAGCTTCAACAAGAACAGCTTGAATATAGCGATTATACAAGCTCACTCCAATAGGTCAACAAAGCGATCACGATCAGCTTTCAACGAAGTCCGAAGTCAATCTGAAAACTTTCCCGATCTACAGTCTTATTTATACTTGGCGCGAGAGCACAATCGAGAAATTTCCAGCCAATTCGTCGGAAAAGAAACGTCTCGAAATTTCTCGATTGCTTTAGGTGTTGCCACCTTTTCCTAACCTGTATAATCGCTGTTAATAAAAAAAAAATAAGATAAAAATAAATTACAATAGAATTTTAAAATAATACGTCACTATTTACACTATATAAAGACAATTCGTGCAACATTTCCCCCTTCTTAAAGACTGCACGTCCCGGGCAGTGAAGTCCTTAAGAAGAAAGGCCATTCAATCACTTCTACCATAATATGGGGCTAGTCTATTGTAGTGTACAACTCTATGTTTACAGGAGGGTGTCCGTCGAATCCTTACCACGACGTCGTTGATCTTCTTAAGGACCACATACTGCCCTTCCCAGTTCGTCTTAAGCTTATGGGAGAGTCCTTTCCGACGTTTAGGATTCCATAACCACACCTTGTCACCTTCCTGGAATGAACGTTCCGTGGCCTTGGCATCGTAGCGGACCTTCATGCACTCTGTCATGATGTTGATTCTTTCTTTGGCGAACCGATGTACGGCTTCCAAACGTGCTTGGAGATCATCTAGAAACTGGACAGGCGAGGAAGGGGTGTCCGGTGGTCGTCCAAAGAGGAGGTCGCACGGTAGCCTAAGGTCTCTTCCAAAAATCATTTGAGATGGTGTATAGCCGGTGGTCTCGTGAGTAGCACTTCTGTAGGCCAAAAGGAATAGTGGAAGTTTCTGATCCCAATCTTGCTGGTTCTTGGAAACAAACAAGGAGAGATGATTCAGAATTGTTCTATTAAAACGTTCGACCATTCCATCGGATTGTGGGTACGAGTCTTTTCCATGTCGAGCAAGTCACACAGCCCAGTGAAGACAGCAGAGTTAAAGTTCGTCCCCTGGCCGGAATGTTTCAGCAGGGGTACGCCAAATCGGGAGATCCAGTTCTGTACGAGAACTTCTGCTACGGTTATGGCTTCCTGGTCCGGGATGGAGTATGCTTCTGGCCACTTACTAAAGTAGTCCATGACACTAGGATGTATTTGTTGCCATTAGTTGTGTGAGGTAGGGGGCCTAAAACGTCCAAGGCAATTCTTTCGAATGGTGCTCCCACGTTATAACGTTGCAACTTTCCACGAGTTCGGGTCTTCGGTTCCTTCCGCAAATTGCATGCATCACAGGACTTGCACCACTTCTCCAAGTCGGACTTTGCTTTGTCCCAGAAGAATCTTTCCCTGACTTTCTGAAGAGTTTTCGTGATAACAAAATGTCCTCCAGTAGAACTGCTGTGAAGTTCTTCTAGAACTTTGGTAACTCTAGAACTTGGAAGTATTAATTGCCACCGGAAGCTTTTGCCATCATCGGACTCCCATCGACGGTAGAGTACTCCATTTTTCAAGTGCAAAGTGTCCTACATAGCCCAATATCTCTTCATTGTTGGGCTATAGCGTGCAATTTCCTGCTAACTGGGTTTTCCGGTAGCCGTTTCCAGGAATTCAATTAGAGGCTTCAAGTCCTGATCTTCGACCTGACTTTTTCGGACATTCTGATCACTCCAAGGATCCACGTCTGAAGTAGTTGACTTGGAAGTTATTTTACGAACGGCAGATGCAGTTGTCCCAAACTTAGACTCCGCATTCGAACAAAATCGGCAATTCTCCGGACATGGTCTTCTGGAAACAGCGTCTGCATTCCCATGGGACGTTCCTTTTCTGTGACGGATATCCATGTCGTATTCCTGTAGGCGCTCAATCCACCTCGCTATCGCACCTGTATTCTTGAAACTCAGCAACCAAGTCAGAGACGCATGATCAGTTCTTAAAAGGAATTTTCGGCTGTACAAGTAATGATGAAAGTGCTCAACGGCTTTTACTATTGCCAGTAACTCCTTTCTTGTGACGCAGTAGTTCCGCTCGGATCTTGACAGGCTCTTACTAAAATAAGCGATGACTTTCTCCTGTCCTTCAATTTCCTGGGAAAGAACGGCTCCCACTCCTTCATTGCTGGCATCGGTATCCAGAATAAAGTCCTTGTTAACATCGGGAAAAGCCAAAACAGGCGCGGATGTTAAAACGTTCTTCAGTTGATTGAAGGAGTCGTCACAGTCGGCAGTCCACAAGAACTTCTGCTTGCTCTCTGTTAGTCGATGCAAAGGTCTGGCGATCTTGGAGAATCCCTTCACAAATCTACGGTAATACGTGCACAGTCCTAGGAAGCTTCGCAATTGATGAACGTCTTGCGGTCGAGACCAAATTCGCACAGCATGGATCTTGGCTGGATCTGTGCTCACTCCATCGGATGAGATGATGTGTCCGAAATAACTGACTTTTCGCCTAAAGAGCTTACAGTTTGATGGGCTAAGTTTCAAGTGGGCTTCCCTAAGCTTCAAGAACACGTTCTTTACGTTTTGCAAGTGCTGATCAAAACTCCGCCCGGTGATAATGATATCGTCCAAATATACGAGACAGGTCTCGTAGGAAAGTCCTCTAAGCACAGTCTCCATTAGTCGCTCGAACTTAGCCGGTGCATTACACAAGCCAAACGGCATAACTTGAAACTGCCATAATCCTTGTCCGGTAGTGAAGGCCGTCTTCTCACGATCGTCGGGATGTATCTCCACTCTTCAAATCCAAAGTTGAAAACCACTGGTTCCCCGATAGAGTGTCCAAAGTGTCATCAATCCTTGGCAGAGGGTAGCTGTCCTTTTTCGTAATTTCGTTCAGCTTCCGGTAATCCACACAAAACCTGGTGGAACCATCCTTCTTTCGAACGAGTGCGATTGGAGAGGCCCATGGACTTGAGGAGGGTTCGATAACTCTATTATCTTCCATTTCATGTAACAGTTTCCCGACCTCCTCTTGTTTTGCGAAAGGAAGTCTTCGAGGATGTTGTTTAATAGGTAAATGGGTCCCAGTATCGATTCGATGTTGAGTAAGCTTTGTTCTTCCTACATCTTTCGATGACATGGAGAAAATGTCTTGAAATTCTTTTATAAGGTTTCCGACAATCTTCTCTTGACTTCTTTCCGACCGGGAGTCCTCGAGAAGCTGGTTCACTAAATCCGCGGATGGTGCAGTCGGAAGCTCCTTCGATCCTCGTTCGATGTTAGTAACATGTGTGCAGGTGGCAATTTCTTCTCCTTTCTTGATAATTCTTGTAGCATCACCGATGTTAGCCATTCTCACATGCACCACCTCCTGAGAGAGATCCACAAGCGTCGCTCCTACTAGCACTCCTTTCGGGACACTATTCGATGATGGGAAGTCCGTTACTCCAAATCGCGGAAGGCATTCGGGAGCTCTGTTGAACCCTTTACAACCAAATCTGTCATGGAGGGGATGGTGACGTCTTCAAGAGCTACTATTCGATATGCACATGGCTCTTCCGAGTCCAAACCGAACAGCGGAACTTCTTCTTTCCCTGTTTGAAGCTCTCCTTTCTCGAAATTCAAAGTGATACCATTTTTCTTTAGAAAGTCCAGCCCAAGAATGCATGGGTCCAAGATTTCAGCAACATAAACGGTATGAGTATAGGTGTTAAATCCAAATGAGATATTGACTTTCATTTTCCCCATGTACAGAAATTTTGTCACCAGTCACAGTCTGTAGCGAAACTGAAGGCGCCGTGTAGAGAGGTTGGCAATCCAGGAGCCGAGCTACATCCGTCCGTACGATGGTTACATTAGCTCCCGAATCGACTTTTAGACGATAGGGAGTCCCGAATAAACCCCTTCACGAATAAACCATGGTTTCCTCCTTGAAGAGATGAGATGTGATAGAGGCTGAGTGGGGCACCAGTAGTAAAAAAATGCCGATCCGGGGCCAGGGCGGAGCAGCGGAGCAGGTATGGTATGGGGGCGTGGCCGGATATGACGTCACAGGAAGTGACATCACCGGATATGACGTTACCGGAAATCACGTGACTGGAAGTGGAGTGGAGTTGTTCCCCTCCTGCTGCTGTTTTAGTTTCATTATAAGCTGTTTGTGTATGACGTCACAGTAGGTATGACGTCATAATGTGTTTTATATTAAAGTTTAGAGCGATGGCAACACTTTTTAGTTTCGATTTACCTTTAAGATGGAGTTGAGTTGTTCTAGGACTGCTTGTAAATGAATAAGCTAGAGTGATAGGTTTTTATTGCGTGACGTCACAGTAGGTATGACGTCATAATGTGTTTTATATCAAAGTTTAGAGCGATGGCAACACTTTTTAGTTTCAATTTACCTTTAAGATGGAGCTGAATTGTTCTAGGGCTGCTTCTAAACGAATAAGTTAAGAGTGATAGATATTTTTACTAGTGACGTCACAGTAGATATGTCGTCATGAATTACTTTATGTTAGAGATCGGAAAAATACTTGCTTGCGATTGGTCGGTTTTTAGACACATCACCAAATACTCTCTTCTCATTGGTTGAAATGTGTCACGTGATTTCATTGGCTATACAGTTTATGGTGCTTTGAAAGATTATTTGAAATTGTAAATAAAAATTATTCAATGGAAATATGTGTGTGTGATTTTCTTATGTGAAATAATAATAAAAAAAAAAAATGTTAAAGCAATATCACTTTATTGAATCATAAATTTTCCCACTTTTTAGGTGGTTTTACATTTCGTCTCAACTTTGTTTGGACAATTTTTACAGGTGACTTTAGCAACTTCTTATTTCCGATAAACTGCTTCGGAACATTTAAATCTTTCAAAACAGTATTAAATAAACTTTTCCGTGATACATTACTTTTGGTATTGTACATATAATCGAAAAAGTCGACAATGTTAGAGTTTGGTATTTTTTCTCCGTGAATGGAGATTTGACCCTTGGAATTCCATGATAAGATATCAGGTTGATTCTTGATGAGAGCAAGTGTATTTTCAGCTTTTCTTCGCATGGGTTTAGAAAGTGATGCTAATATAAGTTCTTGATAATTATCATCTTTTTGAAGTTTCTTTATTTCTTCTACTTTCACAGATTCTTCAACTTTCCTCTTATCTTCTATTTTCTCCACTTCTTCTTTCTTCTTCTCTTCAGCTGTCTTACTACTTTGTTCATTCGGACGTGAATTATTAAATTCTTGCAGATTTAAACTTTTCTTCAACAGTTCATGATAGAGGACCAATTTTTCATGATCAGGTAAGTCACTATGTAAAATTTGTATCATTGCCTTATCAAGCTCACTAAGCCTTTTATTGGAAACAGTATGTTTTGTCACCAATTCTTCGGGTATAAGAGCAAACTTCTTAATTTGAGCCATGAAATAATGTAGTTAAAATACTCAAGGCTGCAGGAATAAGTATGTTGAGGAAACCTCCTTTCTGTGAAATGACTTGACGTTTTTTCGGTAAAGACACTTTACGATTACTTAAATGACGCAATATCTTCTTATGTTTAGAGAGCGTTTTCTTCTGTCGTGCAGTCAATGGGATATTTCCATTCAATGTGTTAATGCAACATTCGCATATGGCTTTTATACAGTTCTTATTGAGTTTACTTAATAAAGTTTTTCGCAACCTTAAAGGACAAATTTGCAACAGTCGTAATTGATTGAGTTGCTCCTTCTTAAGCGTCATCTTGCTAAATGATACTTATCTTCAAAGTCATTCACTTTTATATCATTTAAATTGATACACGATCTGTCTTTCAGTAGGTAAAATTTTGGTACGTAATCGTAACTCTTCTGGTGTTTCGGCACGTAAATCTATAAATAAATAGGAATAGGGGTTTTTCGTTGCATCTTCAAAGACTTCTTGAAATAACTTGACATGTCGAGGAAATAATTGTCTTCCTAGATGTGAAATTTGACTCACGTCTCGTCTATTTTTACACAGTACTAAATAGTGTGCATTCAATGTAATGTCACGCATTTCTTTCCCTTTGTAGAAAAAATTTTGTGTTATGAAGATAACACTCAGGTTTAAATGATGACTACCTTTTGTAAAAAGATCAGTTAAATGACTGTTAGCATTTGACATTAAATCATCAATTACGAAGAGTGTATTCTCGCCCAAAAATTCCTTAAATGTCGTAGGTAGACCTTCTACAAATGTCACATTATCAATTTCATCATATAAGGGTTGATGTATTCCATAAAACCAAACAATCTTATCGGGAACAATTGAAAACATCCCCTGTTTTTCACTTATCAAATCCCGCACAAAATAACTTTTACCGCATCCTGTTGGACCGGCGATTACCATCGTAAAAGGATGTTGCAACTTTGGAAATTCCATGTTGAATGAGAGACGAGACATAGTGCTACTGTTTAAATACTTTCTTTATTGATAAAATGGTGCTACAATTCTAAAGTGCTTGATTACAAAATGATGCACTTTGATATCATTACATATTTGATTGGGTACAAAAGACAAGAGAATATCGTTCATAGAACGTCCATTACATTTAGAATATAAATAAAAAATACAATATTGTCCACACACGGAACTCGCATTCGATTGAAGTATCATAGGATTAAACTCTACATGTCGATAACGCTTTACATAACTTGATATTCCTCCGGGAAAATAAGACGGTGGGTTTCCGAACGAATCAAAGAAGCATATTTCTGTAGGTGATTCTATATAAAAAGCCACCCAATGGGTACCTTCTTGATTGGACTTGTCAGTGTTGGCAATAAAACAGGCTGGAAAGTTTCGAACATATGTTGGTAATCGATCACTTGAGAAAACACCCAAGAATATATTCTTGGTTTTTGCATTTCCAGAAAGAATTCTAGTTATTTGTAGAGTATCCATTAATTCGGAAAGTCACACACCACGTGACGTGATTTGGATATTTCAATCACGTTTTGAAACTCTGCATAAATGAGCACTGATAAAGTTTCCGTAATAGCCTCGGAAAATTTAATTTCCACACGTAAATTTCCTTGGTGTTGCAGATTAAAATGTTCTCCGTCGCAAAGATCAGGACTTAGATCAAATGCGTAAAGTACATGACCTCTGGCATATTCTTCTTGAGATAAGTAAATTCCCTTATCACGATTAAATCCGGAAAATAAGCTATGATAAGCCCGAACGTAGTTGTTGGAATCAAAATTAAGCTCTAAAGGCTTGCAGGGAACCGGTTGTCCATCTACATAAATAGATACAAAGTTTGCACTATGGTGAGAAAAGAGAAATGGATTCTTTGAATATTGCCCATTCATTGCAGCATTTCCTAAACAGGTGAGAATGACACGTTTTGGCATGAGTCCAAGAAACACATTATCTTGTAAAAAGGACCAGCTCCCTTTGGCAATGCTATAAGTTTTGCAAATCACACGATCAATTGGATATTTGCACGATGTCTTCTCCAAAGCCTTAGCATGCCCAATAGCAACGGCAGGGCTAACCTTCACTTTTCTTATAAATATAGAAGCATGCTCTAGAACTATCTTATAATCCCCATCCACTTTGGTTGAAATTAAGCAAAATGAGGATTTGCTGCGTATCATTTTAATTTTGATATCTACCAAGTTAATCATGAGACGATTTTGTTGAAAAATGTCACAGTGGAGTTGACCAATCATTTCTACGGTCTGGCTGTCTTTGATAAGATTGTAACGCGTCTTCAATCCAGCATCAGCTTTCTCATATATGGGGTCTATGATATCAGGTTGCGTATCTTTGTAGAATCCTTCACAGGTCAGCAAACTTTTCTTGGCATCTTCCCCATAATTTAACAATGTCTCTATATAGGCTCTAAAAGGATAAGTGTTGCTTGCAGAAGAAATATTTCTCTCGTTTAAACTAACGTCTACTTGACTGAAAAGCGAATGTAGGAAAAGGTTGACGGGAGCAACTGGTTCCTTTTCTGGTAGTTTAGTTCCATCTGCTTTCAGCACTTTCACTTTCACGTGTAGATAGGAAGCAGCTAAGTCCACATATTCTTCACTACTTCCTGATATTGAAAATTCAATCGGTCCACCATCTCGTACACTTGAAAGGGGATGAAATTCGACAAATTGTCCTTTTTCGATAACGGTCTGGGTTGGGGGAATTGAAAATAAATCTAATTCCGACTTGACGCAAGGAGCAGAGTCTTTGTAGATGAAGGAAGCCATTAGGAGAAAATATCATGCGATGTGCACTTCTTCTTGGCTGAACGTGGAATGATGGTTTTTTTCTTCTGCATACGCTTTTTATGTCTTTTTCCACTACCAATCATAGTCTTGACTTTGGTGGCGGCTTTATCTGTTAACACATTTCCAGCTTCTTTGAGTCTTCGTTTGGCGGCCATTTTAAAATCTTGACCTTGAGAAACATCATTCATCAGGTTGACACCGCTGTGAAACATTTGTTTCCCAATAGCTTTAGCACCTGATTTCAGTAGCGGAGCTGCGGCACGAAAAAATGATCTGAATAGACCTTCTAATCCATATCCTCTCTGATAAGAACTTCCTTGATAATAATTCAAGCCTTTTCCCGTCTGCTGCACATAATAATCTTCGAAAGATTTTTGACAACACTGGTAAGGGACATACATTATGAGAGAGACTTCTGACGAAAGTGTAACTTCACGTATGAGCGCCCACGTTCAAATGGCGTTAAACATCCCGAGTGCGTCCTTATAACGATTTCCAAAGTCTCAATAATTTTCCGGTTTACAGGAAAGTAGTGCGGTCTATCATACTGTTCGCTAATCATCTCACCATCTTGTCCTCTCACTCTAACCACTCGAAGGAGAGGTGCTAAGGCATCTCCCACAATTTGTGGTTCCACTATATCCGTATAAATCATCAATACGCGATAATGTGCAGAGGGGTCGGCTACGAATGGACCCACAACAGTTGCTTCTATACTTGCGTCAAACGAAGTTATTTCCATAGGTTCAAATCCAAGCATTTCAGCAAGTCCTTGATATAATATGAGTTTCGCATTATTTTTCACAGTTATCTGAACACGCTTAGTTACCGCATTATAACTTGTGACAATTTTATCATCATGTTCTTTCACATAAATAGCCTTTAAAATATCAGGAACTGTCTCATAACAACCCGGAGGTAATCTTCTTCCTACCTCTAACTTTCCACTCGTCTCGAATCCAATTAAATTATTTTGATGATTCACATTATACCAAGTATGCGGATATAAAAACTCTACCGTTCCAACTTCCCATTCTCCTTTCAGTTCAATTGGTATGGGTAAGCGAGTAATAAAATGGGAAATTTTATTTTCAGGAAAATAGGACATGGAACTATCCGAGATGAGTGTTATGTAGAAACTCATGATAGCAAATGAGTCTTGCAATATGTGCTAGTAGTATTTATAGGGCTAGTAAGTTTGAAGTGGGGATCCATTGATTAAACTTGTCGGGGTATCCTCGATATTTCACAAAATATTCCATTTTCTTTTTACGCATGCGTTTTCTTAAAACTTCTTCAACAGGAAATTCGTCTTTCATTGTTACTTTTTGTAACTCTTGTGCGTAAAACGTTCCTTGTATAGGCTCTCCTAATAAATCATTCACTCTATACACTGCAGGTTGTCTCTTGACACACTCTGTTATGACAAACAATTCTTCCGTCCAATTCGTTTCATACCCCTTTTCAAAGGTTAATTTCTTCTTTGAAATGCGAACTACATCATCTACATTAAATACGCATTTGGGTTTAGGTAAATTCTCCATATCTCCATAGAGAGTGAACCAAACATCTTGTTCATTTTCGGCATTCACCTCCACGGGAGCTCTTTTTATACTTGAATGGTAAGTATGATTATAACTTTTCACTAAATCTTGTAATACGTCAATGTATCTATGCGTATTTTTAGCAGTAAAGTACTTCCACATTTTAGTTTTAATACTTCTATTCCAACGCTCGACTATGTTTGCTTTCGACAAATTATATGTCGTGAAAAATCTAATCCCCTTCTTTTTTAACAAGGTCTGAAATAGATTATTCTTAAATTCCGTTCCCTGATCAGTCTGAAGTGATTTCGGAGTTCGTTGATCGAATATTATTTGAAAAGCCTCAACAATATCTATACCTCTCTTTCGTTTCAGAGGAATTAGCCATCCAAACTTTGATAGCACATCAATACAACTCAAAATAAAGCGATAACCATCATTAAACTTTTGAAGACTTGACATATCCACCAAATCCGCTTGCCATTGCTGATCAATGTTATAAACAATCACCCGATTCGTAGGAAATTTATGACGAATGGACTTGTGTAGAGTGTACGCATCCACCCCCGTTAGCCATTTCTGTATCGTTTTCTTGGGAATCTTTCTTCCTGAGGCACGGTATAATGCATCGATACCACCGAAACTTGCTACATGACCCGGGTATTGATACGTCGCATTCATTACAGCAAGAAATTTTATTAACTCTTATATCTGTATCCTAAGTCTTAACATTTTCACATTGAAATAGATAAGTTTCCAGTTTCATTGAGACGAAGCGTAAAATCGATAGCGAATCGATCACTGCTACTTAAAAAATAAATAAATAATAATGCAACACATAAACAAATACACAAGTATGCAGTATTCACAACCTCACTCGATAGAACCATACTTGCAACTAACACATTCAACTATAAACTTTACCTTATAAAGAACAAAACTTGATAAAATTAATATCCTTAAGATCATACCAATACCTTAAAATTCCTTGAAACTCCGTTTAAATGCAAAATTCCCACTATATCCCCTCTGTGACGTAACATAAATATTTTTCAAGCAAGAACGCTATCTTCAATTCCCACCACGTGGTAATTTTTCTGCAAGTTTTAAAATTAGTTTAAATTATATTTTATAATTATTCATCAACTATTACTTAAATCTTTCCATTTCAACAAGTATCAACGTTAAAAACCCACGTGATAATTTTTCTATAAATAAATATTCATTTAATAAATAAGCGCCAATACCTTATCTGTTTAAATGCTAGATTCCAGCCATATCATCATTATGACGTCATGTGTTAAAAGCCAATGAGTTTATATTTTGCAATCATTATCAACAACTCAACTCGCAAACGCGTTGAAGCGTGTTGAAACATGCCTAGTCTCGCTCCCCACCCGCTCTGATCGGTTAGAACCAAGCAGCGCCCTCTACCGTGAAATCCGATTGATCGGTGAAGTTAAGTGATCACCCCTCATATATAGACGCTACCGGTTGCCGTCTCGTCATTTCTACTTAGATTCCTGAGGGCGAAAGACGTTTATCGTGTTTGCTTAGTATTTGCTTATTGTGCTTGTTTATCATATTTTGCTGCTACTTTAGCTTTTTTCTGATTTCATCTGAATTATTCGGTAAGTAAATTTTTATTATTTGTGAAATGTTAGTATCTTTTAAGTAATATATATATTAAAATGTGTTAAGTATGTTAAAGTAGTCGATTCAAGTATTACATAAAAATTATTTCCAACTTGTATTGAAAATGTATGTTTTTCTTTCGATATTTATATATATTTTTTTAAATTTCAGTTATTTATAATGTCATCATCACGTTCTCCTTCTCCCATGGATATCGTTATGGAAGTTAATGACCAAGTAAGTGTTCTTTTAGTAATATATTTTTAAATTATGTTTGAATGCTTATAGATTGTATTTATTTCAAAATTACTTACTATGTATCTAAAAGAATATTCTTTAAATAAGGTTAAACTTGCTGCTTTTAAGTAGATGAATGTTTAATGTCTAAGATAAATTTTAAACTTTGTTATTTAACGTCGCATAATTGATTTGATCACTTAAAACTTTCTCAATTATATTTAAAATTCATGTCAATAATATATTCCTTAAAACTTTTTCTAAATGTTGTTCATTAGTATAAGATTCACGCCAAAATTTTCATTGCTTAGTAATTTTCAATGTTGTAACTATTCAAAGTCGCCCCAAATTCACGCTGAAATTTTCATTACTTTTTGTACTTAGTAATTGTCAGTGCAGTAACTATTCAAAGTTGCCCCAAATTCACGCCAAAATTTTCATTACTTTTATACTTAACAATTTTCATTGTTGTAACTATTCAAAGTCGCCCCAAATTCACGCCCGATTTTTCTCTGACGTAAAAAACTTATAATAATTTCTCAATATCTTACTTTAGGAGGTTGTTGTTGAATCTACTGCTGCTGGACCTTCTAATGCTGCATCCACCTCACAAGACTTGCATGTAAGTATTATTTTTATCATTTAAGTGAAAGAATAATAACTTTAAGAAACATATTACTCAAAGTTTTATTTTCAACAGGTCTGTACCATCTGTCAGAAGGGTTTTACACAGAAATTTACTCTTACCCGGCACATGAAAATCCATCAGAAAACTGTAAGTATTACATTCTAAGGATAAACTATTGTTTAGAATATGTTAAAATAGCTTATTTAAATGTTAAATAATTTTCTTAGGTACTTGCTGCTGGACCCTCACAACATGCTGCATCCTCAATTGCTGGACCTTCCAATGCTAGGAATTCCAATGTTGAACCTCATGTAAGTATTAGTTTTTAAATTATATTTTGCAGAGAGAGTTTTTAGATACTTTGATTTAAAATAAAGTATGTTTCACATATATAGATAGTTTATAGAAATAAAGTATTTTTAATAAAAAATGTTTTCAGATATTTTACAAATTTAAGTAATTTTTAGAGAAGACATATTTTGTAAAATGTTTTCAGTTAATATATTTGAAGATTTTCAATCCATTTTTGTAATAAAGTTTTTAGATATTTCTGCAAATAATGTGTTTTCAGGAGAGCTTTCCAGAAGAAGATATTTTTAAATAAAGTTTTGGAAAAAATGTGTGTCCTTCAATAATTTTTTTTTTCAACAGGTGTGTCACATCTGCAACAAGTCCTTTACGGAGAAGCGGAATTTAACTCGCCATCTCAAGATTCATACTGACACGAAGAATTTCACCTGTGAGATATGCCAGAAGTCCTTCACACGTAATGCAGACTTAATCCGTCACATGGAGAGTCATCAATCCGCCACCCCTCATGCCTGTCCTGACTGCGGGAAGAGTTTCGGACGTAAGGATCATGTTCAGCAACATCTGCTCACCCACCTTCGAGTTGCCCAAGTAGGAGGAAATCAACCAGCACCCTCTGCACATAGAAGGAGGAGAGTTGAGGTGAAGACGTCTGATGTCTTTGCCACCCGTCATTTATTCCCGAGTGAAGAGGCAGTTGGAGACCTGCTTCTCTTCATTAGGGAAAGTCATCCTCAAGTTCAGGATGTGCTGCAGGAGGAGTTGGGAGAGAAGAGGGCCATCAAGTGGTATGTTGTATCTAAAATCCGATTCGTTCGTAAGAGTGACGAGGGAGATGAAGAATTTGCCACACCCTATTTCCGGAGTAAGGTGCAGATGGAGCTGGATGACAGCGTCCTCCCTGAACACATCGACCAAGCCTTCGCCAAACTCAAGTCCTCCTTCGATGAATTCATCGAGCGGGGATCAGGATGGGTTCTCGATGAAATCATCCATTTGGAGGTGAAGACTGCAACGTATCAACCTCTAGCCCCTGCTAGCCACTTCAAGTTACCCAACAAGTTAGCAGCGAAGCAAGCAGTTCTCAACATCCAGAATGAAGACACTAAATGTTTCATCTGGTCTGTCCTGGCTGCCCTCCATCCAGTTGCTCATGGTAACCATCCGTATAGGGTCGACCACTATGCAGAATACGAGCAGGAGCTCAAAATGGGAAGTGTAAGCTGTCCCGTCCAACCCTGCAAAGTTCGTTTTGTGGAGGCACTGAACAACCTCCGCATTAACGTCTACGGCTATGAAGATGATGAGATATTACCTCTATACATCTCTAAGAGGGAGGATCCTGAGGTTATCAACCTACTTTACATCATAGAAGGAGAGAGGCAGCATTACTGTCTAATTAAGAGTATGTCCAGGCTTCTCACCAACCTCACTAAGCATGGACACAAGACCCACTATTGTTATAGCTGTCTTCATCGTTTTGCCAAGGAGGAGACTCTTAAAGCACATGTCCCGTACTGTAACGAGCACTCACCCCAACGCATCAAGATGCCGACTCCAAAGGACTGTGTGCTGAAATTTAGTCAGTACAAGTTCACCCAGAAAGTCCCGTATATCATATACGCGGACTTTGAGGCCCTTGTAGAGAAGTTGGATGACACCACCTCCACTTCCACTGTGAAGATAGCTACCCACGTCCCTTGTGGATATGCGTACGTTATAGTAGGTCCAGATAGTAAGCCGACCAAACCCATCTCTGTCTACAGGGGAGAAGATGCAGTGGACCACTTCATCAGTAGTATCATTGCAGAGAAGGACGAGCTGGCGGTGAAGCTGACCACCATTGTCCCGATGAAACTCACTCCCCAAGACCAGCATGCTATTAATGCTGCAACGCACTGTGGCCTCTGCAAAGGCCGACTAGGAACTGATCGGGTGAACGACCACGATCACTTGACCGGTCAGTTCCGTCAAGTGCTCCACAATGAATGCAACCTTGCCTTCAGGTTGCGGAAAATGATTCCCTGCGTCTTCCACAACCTGAAGAATTATGATGCGCATTTGATCATGCAGGGGCTAGGGAAAGTGGCTGACCATGACATTGGAGTCATCCCTACAACGATGGAGAAATACATCTCCTTCTCCATCACTAAGAAACTTGACAAGATCCCGGTGACTCTCCAGTTTATTGACAGTCTCCAGTTTCTGAACGCATCGCTTCAGAAACTTGTCGATAATCTGGAGAGAGACAAGTTTCACATTTTGAAGAGATCTATCGCATCTAACCATGGTACGTAATATAGTCAATGTTAATATTATATAAATGTTCTCTTAACAATATCATTTAATTTTTATTTTTTTCCTTAGATCTCTTGCTGAAGAAGGGAGTGTACCCTTATGAGTATATGGACTCGTTCACTAAATTTCAACAAACATCTCTGCCACCTCAGCAAGCCTTCTATAGCACCCTTACAAACTCCTCCATCACCGATGCAGATTATGGTCATGCTCAAGTTGTTTGGGAAGCTTTCGGCATCAAAGACCTTGGCGAATATCACGACCTGTGCGTGAAGACGGATGTGCTCCTCCTCGCAGACGTATTCGAGAATTTCCGCCGCCTAACTCTGGACTTTTACCAGCTAGACGCCGCCCACATGATGACGTCTCCGGGGTTAGCGTGGCAAGCCGCTCTCAAGATGTCAGATGTCGGTTTGGATTTATTCACCGACATCGACATGCACCTCTTCATAGAGAAGGGTATTCGGGGAGGAGTCTCCGTCATCACCCATCGTCATAGCCAGGCAAACCATCCAGGCTGTCCTGAATATAATGCTGCTGAGGAGAAGAAACATATATTGTACCTGGATGCCAATAACCTCTATGGTAAGCATGAATTTACTTTAAAACTGTCATTTTTTATTTAGCTTCTATGTTAATATTGAATGATTTAATTGGATTTTTCTTTCAGGTTGGGCCATGTCTCAATACTTACCTGTTGGTGATTTTCAGTGGGTGAACCCTGAAAACATCTCTACTAAAACCATCTTGGACCAAGCAGATGATGCAGATGAGGGCTTCATCCTAGAAGTGGATCTCGACTATCCTGCTGAACTCCACGATCTCCATAATGATTATCCTCTGGCTCCCGAACGCTTCACCATAAAGCCAAATATGCTGTCTCCTACCGCCCTCGAGATTTTGGAAGAAATGCAGATGAAGCCAGCTTCTTCCAGCGAGAAACTCGTTCCGAATCTTCAGTCAAAGAAGAATTATGTTATACACTATCGTAATCTGAAGCTATATCTTTCCTTGGGACTGAAACTAACTAAAGTTCATAGAATTCTAAAATTCTACCAGCAACCTTGGCTGAAGGACTACATAGCATTTAATACGGAGCAGAGAAAACTGGCCAAAACATCGTTTGAAAAAGATTTCTTCAAACTTCTCAACAATGCGGTGTTCGGGAAAACTATGGAAAATCTGAGGAATAGAGTGGATGTTCAGTTGGTGAACAACCCACATAAAGCCAAGAAACTGGTCGCGTCTCCTGCCTTCCATGCCTTCACCGAGTTTGATAACAGCTTGGCAGCAGTACAAAGAAAAGTGAAGAGTCTCACACTTAATAGACCCATTTATGCTGGTTTCACCATCTTAGAACTGAGCAAGGTTTTAATGTATGATTTCCACTATAATGTCATCATGAAGAAGTATGGAAGTAATGCCCGCCTACTATTCACCGACACAGATTCACTCACTTATGGACTCACCACCCCAGATCTGACTGCTGACTTACATCAGTTAAAGGGATTTTTTGACTTTTCTGACTATCCACCAGATCATCCCCTACACGATGTGTCTAACAAGAAGAAGATCGGCTACTTTAAGGATGAACTTAACGGAAAATCTGCTTTGGAGTTTATAGGGCTTCGTTCCAAAATGTATTCCATTTTAAGCGAGTGTGGTGAGAAACAAACGGCCAAGGGAATCGCAAGAGCAGCTCAAAGACAGCTAAAACATCAGACCTATAGAGACTGTCTTCTCAATCGACAACCTTCGTCTGTGGTTCAGCATCGGATCGGTAGTGAAAAACATCACATTTTCTCCATCCAGCAAAGAAAGCGAGCGCTCTCAGCATTTGATGACAAGCGATACCTGTTGGAGGATGGTATAACTAGTTATGCGTATGGTCACTACAAAATTCCTTAAATTTAATTCTTCTAACTTAATTTTTCGCAATTCATTAACTATAGTCATTATTTTTACTAAAATATTACATTAACTTAATTTTTATAAAAACTAAAATTAGTATATTTTCAGGATTTTGTTAGTGACCATTAAATTTAATTTTGGGAAATATACGTTCCCCCAAGTCTTCTTCAAAAAACTGGACACTCTTAAATTTAATTTTTAATGTAACTCTATTCTAGAAATAGTTTGTGTCCAACATTAATCTTTTAGACTAAAACTTTAAAATTGTTAAGAGGTGAAGATATCTTCTTAAAGGATATCATCGGATGGTTGATTAGTGACCTCAAGTTTCAAAGAAATATACGTTCTTTGGAATAAGATTTTTTTTTTGTTAGGGTGGAGTGAGGCGGTACCAATTCTTACTAAAAGAGGTATCGGGCTGGAGGTGGGTCCTCACCTTTAATAAATAATTTTTCAAAATTTATTAAATGTAATTCTAAAGTCTTAACTTATTCAAAATTAGTTAGGGAAGGGGGGTGGGTAGATGAGTTACCATGAAGGCAACGTCCGATAGTCGATATTTTAACAATTGTTTGGTAAAATATTGAAATGTCACGTGTAGCTCGGGGTTAGGGTTCTTTAGACCCTTAGCAAATGGCCTTCCTTTTATTAACTTTTCAAATTTAACATTTTTTTTTTTTTTTTTTTTTTTTTTTTTTTTTTTTTTTTTTTTTTTTTTTTTTTTTTTATTTGTGTAACTTTGTTGCAGGTATTTTAACTTGATTAAAGGATATGTAAGTAACTCGCTAGAAAACCAAACAGTCAATCAGGAGTTAACTTTTGGTCACATGTTTAAAACTTATCAGTCACAAGCGAGCATTTAGCTGACCGATCAGAACTCGTTGCCAACACCTGAAAACTAAATTTGGTATATATCCAATGTTATCACCACTTAAAACGTAAATCTTAACATAGAATGACGTCATACCCACTGTGACGTCATTAGTAAAAATACCTATCACTCTAACTTATTCGTTTATAAGCAGCCCTAGAACAACTCAACTCCGTCTGAAAGGTAAATCGAAATTAAAAAAAGTGTTGCCATCGCTCTAAACTTTGATATAAAACACATTATGACGTCATACCTACTGTGACGTCACGCAATAAAAACCTATCACTCTAGCTTATTCATTTAGAAGCAGTCCTAGAACAACTCAACTCCATCTTAAAGGTAAATCGAAACTAAAAAGTGTTGCCATCGCTCTAAACTTTAATATAAAACACATTATGACGTCATACCTACTGTGACGTCATACACAAACAGCTTATAATGAAACTAAAACAGCAGCAGGAGGGGAACAACTCCACTCCACTTCCGGTCACGTGATTTCCGGTGACGTCATATCCGGTGATGTCACTTCCTGTGACGTCATATCCGGCCACGCCCCCATACCATACCTGCTCCGCTGCTCCGCCCTGGCCCCGGATCGGCATTTTCTAACTACTGGTGCCCCACTCAGCCTCTATCACATCTCATCTCTTCAAGGAGGAAACCATGGTTTATTCGTGAAGGGGTTTATTCGGGACTCCCTATCGTCTAAAAGTCGATTCGGGAGCTAATGTAACCATCGTACGGACGGATGTAGCTCGGCTCCTGGATTGCCAACCTCTCTACACGGCGCCTTCAGTTTCGCTACAGACTGTGACTGGTGACAAAATTTCTGTACATGGGGAAAATGAAAGTCAATATCTCATTTGGATTTAACACCTATACTCATACCGTTTATGTTGCTGAAATCTTGGACCCATGCATTCTTGGGCTGGACTTTCTAAAGAAAAATGGTATCACTTTGAATTTCGAGAAAGGAGAGCTTCAAACAGGGAAAGAAGAAGTTCCGCTGTTCGGTTTGGACTCGGAAGAGCCATGTGCATATCGAATAGTAGCTCTTGAAGACGTCACCATCCCCTCCATGACAGATTTGGTTGTAAAGGGTTCAACAGAGCTCCCGAATGCCTTCCGCGATTTGGAGTAACGGACTTCCCATCATCGAATAGTGTCCCGAAAGGAGTGCTAGTAGGAGCGACGCTTGTGGATCTCTCTCAGGAGGTGGTGCATGTGAGAATGGCTAACATCGGTGATGCTACAAGAATTATCAAGAAAGGAGAAGAAATTGCCACCTGCACACCTGTTACTAACATCGAACGAGGATCGAAGGAGCTTCCGACTGCACCATCCGCGGATTTAGTGAACCAGCTTCTCGAGGACTCCCGGTCGGAAAGAAGTCAAGAGAAGATTGTCGGAAACCTTATAAAAGAATTTCAAGACATTTTCTCCATGTCATCGAAAGATGTAGGAAGAACAAAGCTTACTCAACATCGAATCGATACTGGGACCCATTTACCTATTAAACAACATCCTCGAAGACTTCCTTTCGCAAAACAAGAGGAGGTCGGGAAACTGTTACATGAAATGGAAGATAATAGAGTTATCGAACCCTCCTCAAGTCCATGGGCCTCTCCAATCGCACTCGTTCGAAAGAAGGATGGTTCCACCAGGTTTTGTGTGGATTACCGGAAGCTGAACGAAATTACGAAAAAGGACAGCTACCCTCTGCCAAGGATTGATGACACTTTGGACACTCTATCGGGGAACCAGTGGTTTTCAACTTTGGATTTGAAGAGTGGAGATACATCCCGACGATCGTGAGAAGACGGCCTTCACTACCGGACAAGGATTATGGCAGTTTCAAGTTATGCCGTTTGGCTTGTGTAATGCACCGGCTAAGTTCGAGCGACTAATGGAGACTGTGCTTACGTCATACCCACTGTGACGTCATTAGTAAAAATACCTATCACTCTAACTTATTCGTTTATAAGCAGCCCTAGAACAACTCAACTCCGTCTGAAAGGTAAATCGAAATTAAAAAAAGTGTTGCCATCGCTCTAAACTTTGATATAAAACACATTATGACGTCATACCTACTGTGACGTCACGCAATAAAAACCTATCACTCTAGCTTATTCATTTACAAGCAGTCCTAGAACAACTCAACTCCATCTTAAAGGTAAATCGAAACTAAAAAGTGTTGCCATCGCTCTAAACTTTAATATAAAACACATTATGACGTCATACCTACTGTGACGTCATACACAAACAGCTTATAATGAAACTAAAACAGCAGCAGGAGGGGAACAACTCCACTCCACTTCCGGTCACGTGATTTCCGGTGACGTCATATCCGGTGATGTCACTTCCTGTGACGTCATATCCGGCCACGCCCCCATACCATACCTGCTCCGCCCTGGTCCCGGATCGGCATTTTCTAACTACTGGCACCATCCTCACTACAAACAACCTCCGCCCCGCGAGATAGCCGCTTTCTAGTTTAATTGCTGAGGCTTGGAGGTGGTGTTATCCCCTCCTTGTCCAAGTCCGGGCAACTGCGCCTAAAATGTCCTTCCCGGTTGCAGAGCCAACAAACCACTCTAGTTTTTCGATCCCTCGAGCCAGGATTACTTCTCATAATTTTCTCCACCTTGTTTTCCAGTTCTTGAAACTTCCTCGTGAAAAGTTCAGGGAAATCGTCCGTCAATGTTCCACGTTCGAAACGTCGATCTTTTCTAGAATGCTTCTACTCTCATGGCATAGACGAGGGTGGACTTCAGATCTTTGCTGTCTGACATCCTGGTAACTTGCTGTATATCGGGATCTTTGATGGCATCCACAAAATACTGAAGAGACAGATTATCTCGTACGTCCGAGGGACAGTCTGCTAAAGCGAGAAGCGACAGTCTTTCTATATCTGACGCCAATTCTTGAAGAGTTTCATTGGCCTTCTGCTGTTTCACTTTCAGTTGCAGTCTGTTGTAATCCTTTAGATGTTGCTCCCCGAACCTTAACTCTAACGCACTTGCCAGCGCCACGAATTCTCCCCGCTTCTCTTCAGGTAGTGTTTGTAAAATGTCAGCAGCTTCACCTCGAAGAGATGCGGCGAGATGGAATGCTTTCGAAGTATCGTCCCAACCATTCGCAGAGGCAATCATTTCAAACTGCGTTTGATAAACGCGCCAAGACGACCTCCCATCAAAAGTGGCCACTTTGATGCTGGAACGTGGCGCAATAAAGGGAGTGGAAACATTATCCCAATTAGGCGTTGCAATGGTCACAGCTTCGTGAGTTTCTATTTTCCGTAGCCTTTCTTCTACAGCATCCATGAATTTTCCCTGCTCTTCTTTGATAGTGGAAATCTTTTCTTCCAATTCATCTCTTACCGCAGTGAGAACGTCTTCCTTCACGGATTGCTGGACCGATGATGTTGCTTTTTGACTGGCGGCGATTGCGGAGGCGAGTTCGGCGTTAGTCGTTTCTTGGCGGGCTTGACCGTCGGCTATGGTAGCGGCGAGTTCGGCATTTGTCGTTTCTTGACGGGCTTGACCAGCGGCAATCGTAGCTACGAGTTCCGCGTTCGTTGATTCTTGTCGGGCTTGACCGGCGGCAATTGTAGAGGCGGTGGTTTCTTGGCATGTTTTAATTCCGGCAATCATTTCCATTAATTGCTTCATTTGATCTTCCATCTTTCCTCTAGTTGTCGGCATTCAAAATTACGAGATCCCACTTATGACACCACTGTTATAAATTTTCCACTGAGGCAATGATGGCACGGTTTTTCAGATAAAAACTAGTATTTATTCTTTTCAAAAAACTCACAAAATTTATTCACAGATAACAGTGCAATCACTATTAATCTTCAATACAAGCTTCAACAAGAACAGCTTGAATATAGCGATTATACAAGCTCACTCCAATAGGTCAACAAAGCGATCGCGATCAGCTTTCAACGAAGTCCGAAGTCAATCTGAAAACTTTCCCGATCTACAGTCTTATTTATACTTGGCGCGAGAGAACAATCGAGAAATTTCCAGCCAATTCGTCGAAAAAGAAACATCTCGAAACTTCTCGATTGCTTTAGGTGTTGCCACCTTTTTCTAACTTGTATAATCGCTGTTAATAAATAAAATAAGATAAAAATAAATTACAATAGAATTTTAAAATAAAACGTCACTATTTACACTATATACAGACAATTTGTGCAACAATATCATCATACACTCTACATCTGCTCAGGCTTCATCTACTCTGACCTGCACATGCCTTTTTAAGCCTGATGTTGGTTATATTTCTCTGTCGTCATCAAGTTCAAATTTTGACATCTACATTTTAAAACACTGAAAATGATGAAACTAAGTGTTTTATTTAAATCATTGACTACTGTTTACGTATTATCAGCTCCAACTCGTGTTACCTAACTCCACTCGATATGGTTTTTGACTTAGCGCTGTCGTTCTATGAATTTTTAGACGGGTTACGAAACTTCTTGTAAATATCAGCAAATAAAGTGTTTTCTCAATATTAAATCCATAGTATTTAATCGAATCTTTCAACAAGTAGCGTCCGCGACAGGACTAGGCTTCTCCTGGGAGAAGAAGAGGAAAGTTTTAAATGTCCAGTGTTGTTGCCTGCGGACCACAAGATTATTCACAGACTAGTTCAGCAAAAGCATTGTGAACTACATCATGCGGGACTTCGAACTCTGATTGCCAATTTAAGAGAAAGGTACTGGATTATTTCAATCACTAAATTAGCGAAGCAAGTAAGCTTTAGATGCATTGCCTGTAGAAGATTCAAAGCCAAATCTATCGAGCCACCTTTTGCTCCTCTTCCTAAGGACAGAATAAAGGTTGCTGCAGTATTTGAAGTTTCAGGGATTGATCCTGCAAGCCCCTTGTATTTACGATCTGGCGAAAAGACATGGGTTGTGCTTTTTACCTGTGCCATTTATAGGGCTGTTCATCTAAAGTTAGTAAATTCCTTGTCCACAGAAGCTTTTATAATGGCTTTAAGAAGGTTTTTCGCTAGGAGAGGTCGAGTGGATACAATCTACACAGACAACGGTACAAATTTCGTCGGTACAAACAATGCTCTGACAAATTTAGATTGGAGCAAGATCATGTCGTTTTCGACAATCAAGAAAATTAAATGGAAGTTTAACCCTCCAACCGCCGCATGGTGGGGCGGATGGTGGGAGCGCATGATCCGCATGTTAAAGGAAATGTTAAGGAGAATTTTAGGCAGAAAATGTGTAAACTACGAAGAATTGGAAACTATCCTCTGTGACTGTGAGGCCACGATAAACTCCAGGCCGCTGGCATATATTGAAGACAATTCTGAGAAGGTCTGAAGCCAATAACGCCTGCGTGTTTTTTGCAAAGCATTCCGAAACAACTGAGTTAGATGAAATCGATAATAAAAGCTTAAATAGAAGATTGCGTTTGGTACACAAATTACGGCATGATTTAAGAATGAGATTTCGTAACGAATATTTAGCAATGTTGGTACAAAAGGGTCACAGTCGGGAAGAATCGTTGAGTATTGGCGATGTGGTTCTTCTTGAAACTGATTCCAAGCGCATAAACTGGCCTTTAGGAATCGTAATTGAAATCCTCCTTGGAGCAGATGGACTTTCAAGAGTCGCCAAAGTGAGAACAGTTGACGGAGAGACCTTTTCAGAGACTTTATTCATTGGAAATCAGAAGTTCTGAAAGATTACCATTCATTGTGCAGCAAAGGGATGAAAGAATAAAGCCTCTGCGATCTGCAACTTCAGATGGTCCAGATTCCAGTGAAGAGGATGATTCTTCAACACAAGTAGTCCCAGATGTTGTCACAACTTGTGACAACATCTGGGACTACTTGTGTCTCGTCTACCACTTCTTGTGACTCACAAGAAGTGGTAGACGAGTTAAAATTCCTAACAGACTTGATTTGTGATATTTGTTGCAATTTTCAGAGACCTTATCAATTGCAAGGTGGGAGTATGTTTACGTATTACCAGCTCCAACTCGTGTTACTCAACTCCACTCGATATGGTTTTTGACTTAGCGCTGTCGTTCTATGAATTTTTAGACGGGTTACGAAACTTCTTGTAAATATCAGCAAATAAAGTGTTTTCTCAATATTAAATCCATAGTATTTAATCGAATCTTTCAACAACTACAGATTCATAGCGATATAATTATAGAATTTATGTACCTACATTGCTATTTGTAAGAAATCCTCTATTAATGGCGTTACCACCCTAAATAACTTAAACCACATTGAATAGTGAATTTTACTCTTTTGACGCGCGTCAACTTCTAGTGGGTTCAGCCCAAGATAATGTAATTACGTCATTCAATACAGTTTATATTGCTTTATAAAAATTGCATACTACGTTCAAGATATATGAAGTGAAATAAAATGCAAAATCATATGTTTTGTTTATTGATGGACTGACTAAATGATTGAAATTGCCTTCTGCTAACATTTACAAAATCCATTCATACGTCAAAATTTATGACTCACTAACCTCTTTGAATGTAAAACACGACTAACATTCTTTGGTAAGAAATTGACAGTGATTTTTCTTATTTTCTTCGATTTTTTTTAGAACGCAGCTTTGATAATCTTTGAGGAAGTAGATTATTAAATTTGAGTAACGTTAGAATGAAATTTCCCTCAGTTAAAAAACTTCCCCTTTAGTAAATAGATAAAACGATTGGAAGGACTAGTTGCGATAGCATTGCATAATTTTTTATTCCACATCCATGTGTTTTAAACATTTGTGGAGAGGATTGGCTAAATGGGTGTTTGATGTGCGGACTGAAGTAAATATTTAATTTGCTTGTTTGGTGTTATTAATAAAGCAGGTTACGCTTGAAATTTAATCTTAAGACTTCGGCTTGACGAGATTGAAAAGTTACCTCTTCAGTTTTGGATTAAAAAATTAGTGCTCCTTTTTTTAATAATTTTTTCACTTTTTGTAATTAAAATGTTAGAATGTAATCGTTAAATATTATTGAAAAATGATTTTCATTTGTTAAGTAAAAGAAATAAAGTTTTAAAGTTATTATTGATACTAGGCAACTGTTATACATTATGCAATCCCCCCTCCCCCCACCTTTTTTTTCTATTTGAAATGTATGTTCCAAATAAGAAAGAATTTCTTTTTTACTTACTGATAAGATAAATGTTGACCAAGAAAGTTTGCTCTTGCAAATACTAAACTAGGCCTTGTTTGTTTAAATCACATAAATGCTGATAAAAGATCCACTTTCGGATTCACTTCAGAGGCAAAGTTTAACTACAACAATCTTGTAACTTGAAGATGAATAGCAATTTATTCAATTCCATTTTACACAGTCATAGTTTTGGAAGCATTTAAAACTGTAATTGGGTCATTCCACACGAAATCAACCAATAAAAAAATAATTTTTCAACTCAATGTGTAGGAGTATTTTGATATTTTGTCTGCGTGTAGAACTTACTTCTGAGATGAAAACAGTGCTATTAAAAAAAAATTTCGTCGATTCTTTCCATAGTTACGAATTTTTTAAATTTTGAAAAATTCCCTAATATTGCATAGTTTCACAATCTTTAAATGGCTGTAACTTTGGAACTATTTGACCTAAAGGGTTGGTATTTGTGTCATTTCGTTCAGTTTTTTTCTGTCTTTCATTGAATATATAACATAATCAACTTACTTGAAACAATATTTTTTTTTTGTAAATTTGTCTTATACATTTTTCGCAAACTTGAAAACGGAATTTTTATTTTTTTTGAAAAAAACATATTATATTTGGTTATCTCTTAGGAACATTTTCACCAAATTTCATGAGATTATTTTATCATAAAGAAAAAAAATTATATCTGTATGTAGGTTTGGGTATTTTTAAAAACAAAAACCTATTATCAGATGTTAAAATGTAATTTGAGTATAAATTCATGTCTAAAATAATAATATTTTCCATTTATGCAAGTTTAGCTTAATTACTAAACAAAATATTAGTGTTTATTTTGTTATATTTTATTTATTTGGTAAAATTAACCATTTTATAGCAAAATTTTTTCCAAACTGTTACAGTACTTTTATTACTATTCTACGGTAATAAAAATATCTGTTCTATATGTTTGTAAATTCTGTAAAACTCTTGCACATTACCATTTAAACTTAAGGGTTGTAATAGGTAAGCAATATAAGGTGGTGAACTTCAAAAATAAACCGTTTACTTACATTCTAATGCTAAAAGTTTGCTAAGTTAAACTCCCACATTGCTGCAATGAAGCAGCCATCTTAAAACAGTATATTTTTTTCCTGGAGCGACATTGTTGTAGCTCTTATCATCTCCTGTTTCGGGACTTAGCATGTTCAATCTGTTGCAGTAATAGGATTCAATTTACTCAAAATAACATTTTTTGGAACTGATGGTCTGCTTTTCTTGGATATGTGAATGATATTGATGGTCCTTTTGGATGAAGGAAAGAAACTTTAACCTCTACTTTAACTTGATCTTTTAAAAGAGTCATTTTTTTCCATTGACAATACTTTTCAGAAAAAAAATAAATTGATTGTCGTTTTAGATGTGTTATTTGGTTACCAAACTCTTGCTTAAAATCTTCAAGTGGTTTAGCAATGGTCTCAAAGGTGCAACGATCAACAATAAACCATTGTTTATGCATGATATTTTTCATCATTCATATCTTCTGCAAGACATCCCATCAGAGCTTCTTTAAAATCATCAATTTCGGAACAGTTTTCATAGTTGTTTAAAACCCATGACTGTTCTGGAGGGGATTGCACACAACGTTAGCCATGCATTCTCATTATATGTTGTAAGAGGATTATCAGATTTAGGTAGTTTGATTTTAAGTAAATTACCTCTAGCAATCATCAATTTAATATTATGGTGTGCTGTGCAGACACACACAGAATGTGTACCACTGACACCAGCAATCTTACAGTTTTTCGGTCTCAACTCTGCAAACTTTTAAAAGCCAATTAACTTCTCGTAAGTTTCCCAAAATTAGTCTCTTTTGTATATGAACTGTCTTACCTAAAGCATCCTTCCCCACAGAAACATAGTCCTTTTTCCCAGGCATTTGTCTGCTTACTTCATCATCGTCATAAAAATTCTTTACTGAAATAGTTGTTTGAGGAGATAAACTTTTAACAAGTTTTGAGACTGGAATCGAAAAGGCACCTTTTTCTTCAAATAGTGTAACAAATGGCAGACTATTATTTCATCTGAATATTGATATTTACTTACATGACTAGAAAACAGTATTTTACACTCAAATGGGCCACATTCGATACTTAAATTCCTTTTTAACAACATGTATTTTTTTATATATATAAAAATTGTGCAGACAATCATACATGGGCAATTCTCTGCTTTAAGCACAAGACATTTTAGCTCTTTTTTCTACTCATAAATTAGAATTCTAAAATCGTTATCAATCTAGCAATTTTACTTTTGTTTTATATAGCTCTACTTGGTGACAAAGTTATCTGGAAAAATAATTATTTTAACTAGGTCACGTATGCATTTATATCGTCAGACACACGGTACACGTACGTATCCTGTGCGTCAGACTATATAAATGCATATTTGACCTAGTTAAAATAATTATTTTTCCATATAACTTTGTCACCAAGTAATATAATATAAAATGAAAACATAACTATTAGATTCACCTTAGTTTTATAAATCTTATCAATTTATGAGTAGAAAAAAGAGCCAAAATGTCCCATGCATCAGCCAGAGAGTTACTCACAGAATTTTTTTCCCTATGATACCATGGGAGTACCATCTTGAAGTTTTGCAAGAATGTTTGTAAAAGATGGTTAAATATAATATATTTTTTTTCAAAAAAAATTAAAATTCCGATTTTAAATTTTCAAAAAAAAATTTTTAATTAAAAAAATAAATATTGTTTAAAAAACACTTTGACATGTGTTATATATTTTATTAAAGACAATATAAAACTGAATAAACTGACATAAATTTCAGCTCTCTAGGTCGATTAGTTCTTGAGTTACAACCATTTAAAGATAGTTAAATGATGCAAAATTTGTGAATTTTTCAAATTTTCAAAAATACATAACTTTGAAACTAACTTTGAAAAAAATCTCAAAATATGATTTTTTTTTTCAATGTACTAATACTACATTTACACCAAAAATGAATATATTTCATTGACCTGCAGATTTGACCATTGGTTGATTTGATGTGGAATTACCCAATTGTTAGATTTTAATATTTTTTTTATTTTAGATTGGAAATGCCTTTTTGTAATTAAAAATGCATTCGTAAGAAATTTGGTTGACAATTATTTAATTTCTTATAACTGATTTTCTTTAAAAATAAGTTGCCAATTCCATTTTTTGACAAGAATTGCTG
Organism: Linyphia triangularis; assembly: GCA_963978545.1. Lineage (NCBI taxonomy): Eukaryota > Metazoa > Arthropoda > Arachnida > Araneae > Linyphiidae > Linyphia > Linyphia triangularis. Next base: position 41,260,293 of record OZ021724.1, on the reverse strand, counting down.
TGGTATTTTATTATTAAGGCCCAAGGGTATTGTTTCAAATGGTCAAAAATGTGGTCCAGTGTCTGCCTCCACTTAATTATTTGGGCATTCGCAAGAAAGGCTTTGTGTTGGCATGCAGCTGCTTGTATAAAAAGAGATGTATGCTGATGTTGTTTACTTGTATCAATGTTTTATAAAATTTAAATAAAAAAAAACTTTGTAATGGGCTTGAACGTAAGGCCCAGGGTAAACTGTGCATCGACCCTAAGCCAATTATTTATTTGTAATTATAAAATATGTTGCCAAAATATAAAGGGTTAGAAGGGAAGTTTAATATATATTTTTTTATGTGAGATAAAATTTAAGGACATCTGCAACTAAGTTTTGACATCTGCTGAATCTTTAAAAGATAGGGTACAAAATTCCCTCAACAAGAAATGCTAAATTAAGAATTTTTTTATTAAAATGGTTAATAAGTTGCATAACTTATGATGATTGATCTAAAATTCACGGTAAATCACTTTTTTTTAAATAAAATTATTATTCCTAAATAAAAAAATATTTCATGCCATTTATGAACATGACAAGTACTTTCCCATTCTCTTTACAATGCACAATAAACAAATATTCATTTTACTACCCCCTTCCCCTTATCCTCTTTTCAATTTTAGGGGTCGCTCTTGCCCTAAAATTCCTAACATTCCTTAAAATTTTGTTTCTCCATAAAACTCTTAAAATTGTAGTTAAACTTTTCGATAATTCCTAAGAAAAAATTTTAAAACCAGAAAATTCCCCGGTTTTCCTTCAAACCTTGCAATTCTCTCCCCCCCCCTCCCCATATTCCTCCAGATGAGAAAAGTGAATTTAATTAACGCAGAATTGTTTAATTATATAACTATCATTTTTCTAAAAAGTTGTACTTTCTCAACTTTTTGGAAATTGGCAGTTTTTAGCTGGTATTGAAACAAGCTTTCGAAAGAATATTTCTGTGTTAGGAACCTATGTCAGTTTCAAAAGAAATACCTCTAAATATTTTTAAATTGTCCCTAAAATTTTTGTGAATTATCCCTATAACTCCTACCTAAATTTTTTTTAAACTCGCTGCATTTTTAAAAGATGTTTTTCTTTTTTTAGGGAAAAAATGCATTATTGTGTGTTCAGTAATTTTTTTTGTTTATTGTTAATGAAAATAAGTATTTTAAATTATTTCAGAACATCCTAATTCCTGAACAGAACTATGGAGTTGATTTTTCAACCAAGCTATTCCATTTAAAAATGTCACTAGATGATTTTGAAGAAATTTTCGTTCCAGTTAACAGTGGCATTGCTTTTAAATCTCCACTAAATTCTAAGAAGAAACGTTTTCAAGTTAAACGCTCATATGCATTTAAGGAAAAAACTTCAGGCTCTAAAAAGAAATTTTCTGAAGTAGCTGACACAAAAAAACCATTTAAGGTAACAATGAAAAATAAATGTTTCGAAGAATTTGAAACTTCGTTTTTGCCTGAATTTCCGAAAGTAGTTTACAAGCAGCTTCCAAGTACAAAAGAGGAAAATTTTCTAGGGTCTGTGAATCACAGTAGATTTAAACGTAGTCTTAGTTTGCCTATAGTTTTTACTCAGCATTTCAGTGATTGTAGTTCCATCAGAAATTGTAGTTGGCCAAATATTACTGCACAAATATCTAATATACCACTATCAACAATTTCCTTGAATCTGAAAACTGCAGCAATGGCAAATGGCATTTCTAATTCACAAACAGAAAGTGTATCTTCATCTCATTTGTTAAAGAACAGTTGTTCTACGGAAGAGCTTGTAAACGCTTCAAGTGCTTTACAAAGGGGCAGTACCTCCAGTGTGCGAGAACGAAATTCTAGCATTGACTCAACTTTTAGTCAAATTTCTATTAGTGATATTAAGGAGATAGAGGATTCTATGAATAAAGAAATGGAAAATATTTTTCATGGCAGTGGATGGAGGACAAGGCATTCCAGGTCTAAGTCAGATGCTTCCTGCGATTTAGGACGGGCTGATAGTGTTGACGAAGTTTTCTCATTACCTAATTCTTTTTCGGAAAAAAGACGGCCACCACGTAAAAGTATTTTTGAAGGTATGAAGTAAAAAAATTTCTATTTCGAAATTTTTTTTTTGTCAAATATATATATTGTTAGTAATGGCTTAGATTTTTTTTTATTATTGTTCAATAAAAGTGAAATTCTATAAATCTCAAATGAATGCGTAAGATTTTATTTTTCAAAAAATTTGTTTTATCTATTTTTTTATGATATTTTCAATATAAAGAATAGAGAGCAAGAATATTAATGAATTTATTTTTGGAAAACCACTAATATGGCTAGTGATTTTCTAGTCTACTAGCTATGTCTAGCCTATATCTTGCCATGGAAGTGATTTAGAATCAAATTATAATTATTCATAATTGAGCTTTGCTTTCCAAAATTTCTTTTTATATTCATTTATAAGATCGTAGGTAAGTTCATTTAGCAATTTGGAGAACACCTACTAGAAGTTGAAATAGGGATTCATATGGGAGGCTAGGTTTGTTTACCTACAACATAGAGACTATATAAAATACTGCCAAGTTTTTTAACTTAATCTTCTCTACAGTTTTGAATTGTGCACTTCATGTATAAAGTTTCATTACTTAAACACCTTTTACTTATTTCACTGATTAACAATACTTTATTCAATTAGGAAAGCAAATGGTTGTTCCAACGGAATGTTTCTTTCCTCGTCCACAACAAGGTCAAAGCATTGCAAGTTTTTTGTCATCTAGTGAGTTTAATATTTCTGCTGAGTTAGATAAAGTGAGTCAATTTATTATTTTTCTAATGAGTTTTTTTTATTAAATGTGAATTTAGAATAAAAAAATATATTTTATCTTAATACCCCAATATACTGTTACGAATTTCTGTATATTTGTAAATATTTAGTAGTATTAATTATGTAAAAAGATAAATTTCTGTACATTTCGCATTAGGCAGTGCAAGGGTTTGCTTTCCTGCAATGTGTGTCTTAATGCTTGATAACGAGTTTTACAGAAATAATGCTGGGAAGCAAGTTTTACAAGGAGCAGGGCATTTAACATTATGGTAATGGCAATCTCGCCAAATTGGCGAGATAGAGCCAAGTTGGCGACTAATTTTTGTCGCCAAATCTAATAATATTTCTTTTTTGTGATATTTTATTCCTTAAAGTTATGTGTTGTGCATTAACTAATTTTTTTTTTTAAATGTAGGAAAATGCCCATTTTCGTGTATCAGATGCTTTAATTGCAGCCATTGAGCACATGAAATGTAATCGCATGATGAAATTAGCTGAGGAAGAAGAAGAAAGTGATGAAGAGATTAGAAAGCTTACTCAAAGAATACGAATTCGTCGACGAGAAAGACAAAGAGAAGTAAGCATGAGGGGGATTCATTTTTTCAAAGTTTTGATTTTTTTTTCTGGGGTACCCCCTCAAAAGTTACTGTGTAATAAAATTATTATGCCATGCATAATGTTATTAAAATTTATTAATATTTAAAGGTGACACATAGTGGTCAAATATAGCAAATTTTGCAAACATCTATATTAAAGTGCTTATTACGTTATTACCATAGAAAAATTGTTCTAAAATCATTAATTTGCACACTACAACGTCTTTTGTATATTACAGCATGCTATAAACAAAAAAAAATTTGTTGATGCCGTAAAATGACATGGCAATGCCAGAGACATTGTGATATGTAGTCGCTAGCGCACGCTTATAGGACGTGAATCTGCACTCAAAAAGTTGTATTGTAGAGGTCTCCGTGTTGTTACGAAGATCTATGTTTTTGATGTTTAATGTAAATTTGATCAGATTGTGAGGATAAATGTTAATGAAAATGTACTGATGGTATGGTTGATTGGATAGTCAGCTGAGACAATTCCTGAATGTAAACTTTCCTCGAAACGCGAAGTTGCTGCAAATTTCTTTCATTATCTGATTCGAAATACAACTGTTAGTGATATGCTACAGCAATTACTGAAGTTGTTTTGTCAATCTGAGATCCGTCTTAAAAAATTTGTCATTACGGAAGTGGAAAAAATATTCTAAGAATGGAAAATGTTGATCAAGTGTAAAAAGAGAAAAAAAAAATTGGAAAGAGAGAACATTTTATAATAATCTTGAAAGGTCTTTTCGACATTCCACATACTGATGCAAAAACTTAGATTAAAACTTCTCGAAGACAGAGAATTTCTATTGGCACAACGTGAAGGAACATGTTGTAGATAGGAATAGATGCTGCAATTGCAAAAAAAGAATCTGCTGTTACAGCTCAAGTCAAGAAGTTGTAGGAAAGGAAAGAAAAGTATGAGAAAGACAATCAACCTATTGGTGGTGTCTTCCTTTCATTATCTTCAAGTTCTGAAACTGCTGAAGTACGGAAAATAACTGGACTGATAATACATGTTCAGTTACTTTCCGTATCCTTGACGAACCTGGACCTAGTCGAAAAGATTGAAGATCGATAAAATGTTATAATCTTGCTGCTACACTAAAAGGACAAAGGTAAGTGATCGAAAGACAACTTCTGTTGTTGTATCATCAGCCAGTTCTATATTCAACTAAATTTAACATAAGTTTTAGCTCTATACGATGGGCTAGAAGCAATCAGCATAAAAATTCAGCTTTAGGCATTGCCCAACAATTTTCTTCAACAGTTACAAATACACTGGGACGACAAGGCTTTACAAGATATAACTTGGTATGACATAGTTGACAGAATATGACAGTTGACAGAATAAGTAATGTCATGGGAAAATATCTAAAGCATTTGCTTCCAAAGTTTACTAGAACAGAATTTGTCTGGTTATGCATCTAAAGTTTATGAAGCTCTGGAGTATTGAGGATTGACCAAAAATATAAAAGCTATGTGTTTTGACATGAAGTCATGTATTTTGATTGAACAAACACTTGGTCAAGAGCTTTCTGTATCATGCATGCAGGCTTCATATTTGTGTTAGATGCAGTATTCTCTACGCAGCATTTCTTTTGACCCTGATACTTTTCTTTTCAAGCGCTTTAAATTGGTTTGGAAATCCATTGGCAAGAACAAATACAATACATTCATCACCCATGCATTGTGTTTGCTAGAGATATGTTCCTCTCTTAACAATTACTTTGAGCTCTTGGAATTGATATTAATTTTCTTAAGTAGCCCTTTTCCTGACGTAACGGTATATTTTATGGATCCATGTTGACTTCACTGGGCAAAATGGATGACAAAAGCCATACATGCTATCAAGATATGGATATTAAAGGAGTAATTCAGATTTACTAAGAGGGGTGAAAAAGTACTAAGAGTCTTTGCTATATTTGTTTCCTGCATCTACTTGAAACTATTCTTACTTGCCACTTTTCCTATTGTTGCTCCAAACAGCAACTTGGTTATCTTGAAGAAGCTTTATGATTATGAAAATGTCGTTGAAGATATTTCTAGTGTTGCAGTCAAAAAGATTTTTTCCCCCTAACTTTGGTATATAGGAGAGGAACTTGTTAAGGTAGTAGGGTGGTGAACAATGTGGAAAGAAATTTTTCAGACTTTAGAAAAAATACTTTATTAGGAAAGTGATGTGAGCGATTACTGATGAATTTCCAGTGTAAACAGGTACACACTAACAATACCATCAAAGTATATACCATCAAATATTGTATTCTACATCATCAAAGATTGTTTTCCATGTAAAATATAAAAACGTTTCTATTAAATAGTGTGTATTATGTTACGTTGAGCGCCGTAAGACTAATGCATGAAATTCTTAAAATTCAAATTGGTTGCGCCACCACTACATATTGGCCAATTTTCATCAAATTCAGCATTTTTTTTTGTGGGAGAACAAACTTAGCCGAAGCCCCAGTGAAACTTCAAAGTTTGAAATTTAGCCCATGCTTTGGAATCCCCCTAGTCAGCATGTTTATAATGGATTGGTTGGAATGGATTGAACAAGCTGCATTGTTAGGGAAAAACTATATTTTCCCATACAATACAGCTTGCAGAATCTATAAACTGCAAAAAGTAAAGTGATGTAAAACGCATAGAAAAACATGCACCACAATTAAATTCTGATATACAATGTAAAAAAAAAAGAATATATTTAGTTTGCATCACAGTATAAACATTAAAACAGTGTCTGAATGCTTTTTTTAAGACTTGAAGAAGTTGCAAATTTAATTAATTTTGCAGTTTTGTTACAAATCGATTTCGATTAATTGCATTTTGTAGGTTGATATCATAGCACAAATCCCTAAAAACATGATTAAAAAAAAGCTCTTTAATGAAATCTTAATCATTATACAGCTGATTTGTTTTATTATTATTATTAATCCATGACTGCAATAATGCAAGTGATTGGAATGTATTTGGATTGAAAACTTGTGTCAATAGCATGCAAAAAGATGGTTAAAATCATTGTAATCAGACATTAATCAGACAATAAAAAAGAACATCAAGAACAAAAAGACATCAAGAAAGTTTTAGTTTTCTTAAGTATGTCCCATTTTGGTGGCTTACATAACTAGTGTGACATCAGGCTAAATGTTTTAGATTGGGGATGGTCCTGTGTTACATTAACTTATGAAATCAAATAAAATTTATCTTGATTGTTTAAAAGTATGAATTATTTTACTTATATAAATACACTTTTTTCAAAGTATTGCAAAATTTTTCTTTATATTTCAGAAAACAATAAAGAAAACTACAAAAAGCATTGTCCTTTTGAGTGACGGTAAAACAGATAGTATGTAAACATAACAGTATTTCACAAAAATGTTTTTATTTATAAATATTCATACAATGGTTTTATATTTTTAAATTTTTTTTATCTGTAGCTACAAGTCAAAGTGCATCTCCACCTATCTCATCACACTCGTCTGATTTTGAAGGTGCTTTTGATTATTATGATAATAATGAATTTTAATATATTTTATATTTAATTGCTTTAATATAAATTGAAAACATACTAATACTGTTAAAATATTTGTAGTATAATCACATAATATTTTTTCCTGTTAAGTAATATTTAATTTCTATTGCCATTATATGCTTATTAATCCAAAAACATAAAAAATTAACTGACTTGCAGAGTAACAATATATGGATGCATTCTTGCTTGTTATGTTTTTACCTTGGTTATTTGACATTTCCTTTAATTTAAGGTGTTAAAAGATGTTTCTTGTATTCTTGTAGTTGATAGCATTGGCAGCGAAGATGAAATTGAGGATTTTGAACTTTCTGGTAATTTGATTTAATTATTTTTTAATATATATTCTTTGAAAGTTAGAATATTAAATTTTATGCAATAATATTTATGAAATCAGTACAACTTGCAATCACCGATAACCTTAATCAAAATTAATTCAAATATTAAATTTTTGGAATGTTTTGTTTGTTTCTTTGATAATTGGAAAATATCCATACACATATATGTTGATCGATTGCACATTAATGTTGATTCATTTCTAAAAACTTAAATTAAGTATTTAGAAGATTATTGTGTTTCAAAACTAACTTTGTTTTCACTTAATAAAGTTAAGGATACTTTTTCTTTAAATATACTTTAAGTGGTTATTCACTTTTTGAACCATAAATATGTATTAACAATCTTTTATCAATGAAAACATACCTTGAAGGTGTAAATTTGATATTTTTTGTACATTTTTAGGCACTAGTTTAGAAAAATTCAACAGTTTAATTATTCACACCTGTTCAATTATTATAAATAATTTTTCATCAATTATTTAATTACTAATATCAGGTTTGTGTATAGTTTTTAGATTTTAAATAACATAGGTTTTGATTTTGTTTCTTCAATAATGTATGACATTACATTTATTTTTGACCAATTTTGTTTGTCTAAATTTTGCTTATTGATATTAATTTCGTGTGCCTGTTCTCATAGTTTCTAATTTTGTTTTGTAAATAAAGTATAATTTACTATTACTTATTATAATTATTATATTTTAGCATTTATTGTGTTTATAAAAATTATATATTTCAGCTCGTACTGATTCAAATCTGAGTTCCATGAAAGAAAATGGTCTATCTTTATCAATGGCATCACTATATTCAGGTTTTTTATGTTTATTTTAAATGATTTTTGTACATTGAAACATTTTTATATTGTAAAATTTACATAATTTTGTTGATCAAAATTATAGACTTAGCAAAAGTATTGAATCATTGCTTCTTTCATACATAGTTGATGGACAAAAAAAAAAAAAAAAAAAAAAAAAAAAAAAAAAAATTAAATCCAACCCTAATTAATTTGGATGTATAGAAATTTGTATGTTAACTATTATTCAATAAGTGGGAAATGTGTGGCAATATTTAATTTGGGGTGTTGGTACAATTTTTTTCTAATGCCAGTGTATTTGTATAAATATGTTAATTCCTATGTATTATGCAGATGTATATAAAGTTTAGGCAATTAACAAGCATTACTAACATTGCAGCTGCTTCAGTATTTTACTAACTTTCGAATAATATTATGGACAGCTTTTTTAACATATATCCTAAGTATTTTTTTTATAGATAAGTAGTTTACAACTTGACACAAGAGTGTCAAAAGTAGATCATGGTCTTTTCAAGATTTAAATATTAAAAGCATATATAAATGGTTTATAGTGCATATCAGTCTTTCTTCTCCATCTATAATAATAAAACAAGCTGTGTGTCTGTCTGTGGCTCTGTGGATCTATAGAAACCTACTTAAAATTGGAGTAGAGCTCTGACATTTTCAACACAATAAGTTTTGGCCTTCTAATTTTATGTGTGTCAAACAGAATGTTAAAATTTTAATTAGTTCTTTTTTAATTAATATTTTAATTAGATTTTTTTACAAAGTGACTTCAAATAGAGATACAGCTCTGAAATTTTCAACATAAGTAGTTTTAGCCTTCTAATTGGACTTTTGAAAAACAGAATGTCAAAATTTTAATTAGTTATTTTTTAATTAATTTTCTTAATTAATTAAAAATTTTTTTACAAAACAACTTCTAATAGGGTTACAGCTCTGAAATTTTCGACATAAGTAATTTTAGCCTTATTACTTTTGAAAAACAGAATTTTAAATTTTTATTTAGTTCTTTTTTAACTAATTTTTTAATTAATAAATATTTTACAAATGGATTTCTAATAGGGCTACAGCTCTAAAATTTTCAATATAAGTAGTTTTGGCCTTCTAATTGGACTTTTGAAAAGCAGAATTTAAAATTTTTATTTAGTTCTTTTTTAATTAATTAACAAATATTTTACAAAACGATTTTTACTGGGGCTACAGTTCTGAAATTTTCAACACTAGTAGTTTTTGCATTCTAATTGGACTATTGACAAAAAGAATGTTAAAATTTTAATTAGATTTTTGATTAATTTTTTTTAAATAATATTTTCACAAAAAGACCTAGAGCTTTGAAAGTTTCAACATAAGTAGTTTTGGCCTTCTAATTTTGCTTTCCAAAAACACATGTTAAAATAATCCTAAAGGAGTGTTGTATTATTGCATTAACGGGGAGCGGTGTGTGTGTTTGTCTCGACAGGGGAGAGACTTCTAATATTAAGGCTTTACGTAGCAATTATAGATTTTAGTGAGGTAATCGAGCTTATGCTTACACAATAATGAACCTTTCATTGAGAGAAGCGAGTTTATGCTTACGCAACAATGAACCTTTCAGCTAGAGAAGCGAGCATATTCTTGCATAGTAATGAACCTTTCAACGAGTGAAGTAAGCCTATACTTATGTGTCAATGAATTTTTCAGCGAGCAAAGCGAGCTCGATTTTGCGTAGTAATATGAACCTTCCTTCGAGCGAAGCGCCAAAAACTGGGACCTATACACTAATGACGGATTTCCGCAACCTGGGGCCTCATATCTAGCTAAAATATTGTACATGTTAAAATTTCGTAGCAAAGCACGGGTATTCAGTTAGTAAGTTATAATAAGTGTTGATATAATATAGAAGCAGGATTTTGACACTCAATTTCTAATATCAAACCTTCACGATATGAACCTCTAAATAAAATGATTTTTGTAGTTTGAAAATTGTTAATAATAAAATATTTTAATGATATTTTGTAGGATTTTTTTATATTTGTAGTTGGTTAATTTTTTTTTTTAAATGTAAAATGATTGCTTTTTTGTATTGATTGTAGCATATCTTAAAATAAAATTTATTCTGTATGTGTTAGATGCTGACCTTCAAAAAGCTCAACTTCGTTTGAAAGATCCACTTAAAAGGTAATATTTTAAAATGTTAAATTTGTTGTAAGAAATTACATATTTTTAAATGAGCCTTTCAGATATTTTCCCAAATTTATTTGTACGTTCTTATTTTTTTCTTTCTTAGATCATGTTTGAGAATTTATATTTAAATAAAGCGTTTTTAATAGTATTGTACCTGGTATCATATTTTCCATTATCATGTTTTATATCCATTCATTTAAAATTTAATTAATTGAACACATTTTTTTTTTAATATTTCAGTGTAAAGGAATCAGATACAAATAATTTATCAGCTGAGTCTATTGCACTATGTTTAATAAGAAGATTTTCTGAAAAACATCTACCAAAAGCCTCTGAATTGCAGTGGTTAGTTTCGGAACAGGAAGTTCAACAAAAAGTAAGTGTTTTTGACCTGAAATCAACACACTTTTCAAGTATTTAAAATTTTACAATGTCAGTATTTTTTGATATTACAATTTTTCTTATTCATTTTATTGTATAATTTAAGTATAAGTTAACATTTTGTAAATACATATATTTTCATGTTAATGAAATCTATTTAAATGCATTTTAATAAATAAGTTAATGTTACAAAATGTTGAAATTTGTTTTTCAGTTTTTTCTTTAGTCTTGCTAAATTGTTCATGTCTTTGAGACTTTTCTATACTTTTAGCATTATATACTTAGCTTCATATTGCAAGTTATTAATATGTGTTATGCAGTTTAATTAATATTATATTATCTTAGCTTCTACCATTACCAAATTCTTGGCCTATTTCGCCTGATGCAATAGAGGAAGAATATTTGGAAAAGGTGAATTATATTTATATATTTCTCTAAAATTTAGATAAATATTGTTGCGTTGGAGGGGTTCGAAAGATTTGACGCCAAAGCAGATCAAAACTTGCAGATATTTATTCCAATATCACTCTTCACAGATTCCTTTACAACTTTAGAACTTCTCGTTCTAGTAGACAGAATACAGCTCTTTTCACAATGATAGAGTACAAAACAGCAGTTAAAAATTTGACAACACAACTGCTCAATCGCCGCAAAAGACAATGCAATACAGTTCGCTTTAGAACTACTCAGTAATTCCAGTCAACTAATGGACTCAGCTAGCAACTAACTCAGTGACTCAAAATCAGTCAACTAACTAACTAACCCCATTCATAGCCGGGCTTATATAGGCGAGGCTGCGAACCTTCTTGAAACCTCTAGAGGTCGATATTTGGAGAACTTTCCAGATCGTAGTCGAAAAGTCCTATACATGTACCTGGAGACCGAAAATGTCGCCAAATGGTCGCCAAGTTTGGCGATATCTCGCCAAATTTGTCGACAAAAATTAGTCGACAAAACCGTCGCCAACTTGGCTCTATTTCGCCAATTTGGCGAGATTCCCATTACCATAATGTTAAATGCCCTTCCCCTTGAAATTCGCTTCCCAGAGTTACCTCTGTAAAACCCGTTATTAAGCATTGAGATGCTCACTGCAGGGAAGCCAATTTAACGACGAACTATTGCACTGCCTTATGCGAACTGTACATAAATTACTATTTACAAAATTAATACTAGGAAATATTTACAAATATACAAAAATTCGTAACAATATTTTTATGAATGTTTATTATTGAAATAATATGCAAAGTTATTGAAATAATTGTTTTATAGTATTTTGTTTTGGAAATTATTGATCAAAAGTATATTTTTATAATTTATTGTGCTCCAAATTTTAGACACGATTACGAGGAAATTTTGAATGGGCTCCACCAAGACCACAGATTATCTTTAGCATTCTACCTAATATGAAGTAAGTGTTTTGAATTGAATACAAATAATAAAAAAACTGGTTTAAGTTTTTTCAGATTAAATTATTTATGATCTTTCCCTTTTAAAGGAGGAAAGATATATTGGAAAAGCAAAAGTACAGATGTGCTGGATGTGGAATGAAAATTGAAAAAAGTTAGTACTTTTAATTCTAAAGCTGTAAATTAAAAACAAATTGAACTTTAATTATGTTGTGGTGTGGCTACTATTTATAAGCTTTATAGAGACTTTCTTTAGTATTGTGGATATTCTGATTATATGTATTTTTAAATTATGAGGTTTAAGTAATGTTTCTAATTTCTGTTCATCATATATATTTTGTAATATTAATTATTTTGGATATATGTTTAAAGTAATTAAATACTATAATTATTTAATTGTTTTATTTACATGAATAGTTGTACTTCAGATATAAAATTTCAAAGCTTTGATCAGAAGCATTAGAATATTTGCATTAATTCATAATTGAGGTGATGTAGTAGCCGTATTCTTGTGTGGGAGAACATGCTGTGTTGGTGCAGAGAAGTAGTCAATTGAGTGTGAGTTTATGTTATAAATGGACTTTCCTTCAGATATGCTATCAATACTTTCATGAACTTTCCAGTGCAATGGTGTCTAATGTATAGAAAGTTGCAAGTTTGACCCAGCTCACTGGTACTCGATTATTCTATGCTGGCATGATGATAGAATAATGATGATGGCCACACTTTAAATTTGTAAAGGTCATAATGTCATCGCTTTATTGTGTAGAGAGAGGGGCTAGCTCAGGTGTCAGCACCTTGTCATCTAAGTTTAAAATTATGGAATTTAATTGTAGATATTGTTGACGTTACAATGTTATAATACAGTATGGCCCTAGTATAATCCTTGCTTAAGAATATTCCAAAACAACCTGGTAATACTTAAGAAATAATTCTTTTGGATTTTTGTATCAAAGTTCATTAGAATGTGTCATTAAATTGTGTTTTTAATAAAGAAAAATAATAACAGAATTGTTAAGAGTAGGATTTTTCAACCATTGTGTGAAAAAAAGTTTTAAAGATGAATAGTTGTAGTATCAAAATGTGAACAAAGTAAGGTTTATTGTACGTTTGCTTTTCCTCTACAGATTGTGTCAGCAAATTTCGTTATTGCAGCTACTTTGGGAAGTATTTTTGTCAATGTTGTCATAGTAACAACTTAGCATATATTCCTGGCCGCATTCTATGGAAATGGGATTTCACAAAGTACTATGTCTCCAAGTTTGCCTTTGAACTTCTGGATAAAATGTACTCGGATCCTCTTTTCAACATAGAAGATGTCAATAACAAGCTTTACCAAAAGGTTCGACAACTAGATCAATGCTGTGGATATAGAAGACAGCTGTTTTATTTAAAAGACTTTATGAAGACATGCAGAAAAGCACAAGGGTCAGTTTATTTTTGATGTTTGAAATATTAGAGTATGTCATTGCAATAGAAGATAAAGTTTAAGCTGTCAATTTTGATTCAATGTAATTTTAGGGAAAGATCTTAATTGTACCTTATCTTATTTAGCATTAAAGAATTACTAGAGAAACAAAATCATCACATGACACATGAACCTCATTTGTATTCATTGAGTGACCTTGTTCAGGTAATTATTCTCTCTATTTATAATACTTTTATTTAATCATGGCTTTTATCCTGAGAGAGGTGGCTCAAACGTAGAATATATTGCCGAGACATCTCTAATCTACTACTTCTGTCTTGGATTATGTATTTGATATCCTCAAAAATTGACTGCATTATCTTTACAGCCATGTCTGACAATTTAGGTTAGCTGATGAGAGATTTTGTGATTTTTCCAATTTGATCCGGAACTGTGGACAGTTCTTCTAAAAATTATGAGTTTGGAAAACCCCACAACTTTCAAATACACTATAATACTGGTCGCTGTTTTAAAATTTGATATGAGTTGGCATCATTTACTGTTTACTTTTTAATAAGGTTAGCATAATTTACTGTTGTATTTTTATTTAAATAAAAAAAAAAAAAATTAGCAAATAGAAGTTCGGTGGAATTTTTCATGATAATTATTTAAAAAAATCTTGCCAAGCTGGCAATCTTTTGGTGACAAAAGTAGTTTCTAACTTCTAGTTTTGGCTGAAAAATAAACACTAATAAATTGTCTGTGTGTGACGTCATTAACAATTATATTACACTTCAGCAAATTTCTTTTTGCAGTGTGTGTTTGCTGCATTAACAAGACTTTTCAAATATGTTCTTTTTTCTTAAAACAGTACAATTTGAGCTATATTTGGAAAAATAGTTTGTCTGTGAGAAGGTTCAGTATAGAAATATAGTATATTTCTATGATGCAGATACAGTTAAACCTCGTTAAGGCGAAGTCAAAGGGGCTGCCAAAGTTGCTTGCTTTAACCAAATTTTGTGTAAATTTTTTTTGTGTAAACAAATAAATAAACGTTGTATTTTAAGTACGGAGAACTGCTTTTACTTCATATTAAACAGGATTTTCTGTTAAGTGATTTTGCGTTAACAGGGTTTCACTGTATATATATTTCAGAAGTTTAGTAGAATGACTGATTTGCACGATCCCCTTACATATTTGTCACAATCTGTTTGAGGGAATTTTATTTACTTAGTTTTCAAGCTCATTACCAATTTCTGCTATGAAGTACAGTGAAATATCTTTTATTGCCAATATGTAAAAGGGAAAAAACTTGTGCTATTTTTATTACATGTTATGAGGTTTACATGTCATTTAAGTTTTGTGATCACATTTACACTTTTTTTAAACAGTTTATATTAGTGCCAACCTAATAAAATATTTCTATTTTTTTTCTCCTTAGGTTAAAAACGGAGAGTTAGCAAAGCACTTTCGTTACCTAATAAATCCTTGCTTGGAACATATTAAGCAATGTATACTGTGTCAAGCTAAAGCCTTTATCTGTGAAATTTGTGGAAAAGATAAAGATATAATATTTCCCTTTCAACTTGATCGTGTTATTGTATGTCAAGGTAAATGTTTTAATTTAACTTTGTTTTTGAGACATTGCTATTTAAGACTTAATTACATGAATTCTTATGATTTGATTTTTATTTAGTTTGTGGTTCCTGCTTCCACAAATGCTGTTTTAAAAACATCAAGTGTCCTAGGTGCATACGTATTGAAGAAAGGTGTGTTTTTGATTTTAACTATAATTATATATATTTTTATTACATGTGTTGTCTTTATATTTTTTTTTAAACATAAATATGTACTATTTACAGACTCATATAAGATAATGTAGCTTTTAGTTGCTGATAAGAAAAAGTAAAATATCTGAATATCCTAATTAATGAAGTTTTAACAATTGCACAATAAACTATTTTGTAGAAGAAATTGTCGAAATTTTCATAATGATGTTCAACTGCTCTTTTTTTTGTTGTTGTTAGATTTGATATATTTCTAAAAATTTTCAATCTGTCAATTTCATTTTATTTGTGCTCGATTTTCAAACTTTTATTCGAAGTATCCTTAGTAATCAAGTTTATTAAACAAATGTTGAAAGTTATTAGAATGTTATCATTAAAGAAAGTACTTCAAAATCAAAAATTTTTTAAATATATATGAACACTAAGTTGTAAAATGAGCTTTTTGATATAATACATTAAATTGTTTCAATAAATTCCTAGAAACAAACAAAATCATTATGATTTAATGAATAGGAAGATCTTAATGATCTATTTAAAATTTTTGTGTTTTAATAAGTAAACATTGCCTTATAGATAGATAATAGTTTATATAAGGCTTCATATTTTAGTCAAAGTATGAAAAAAAAATGTCCTGATATTCTTTATACCAATTAAAAATTTCTCAAATCTTGCACAGGCACTAAATTTTAAGTGACATAGAGTAATAATATGTCATTCTACTTTATAGTTTCCTAAAATCAGGGGTCTCAGACTTGCGCCCAACTGCGCCAAATACAAAAATCTGCTCCTAGCTGCACCAAATGCTTTATTTTAATCATATTTGCGCCAGAACGCGATTTTTTTTTTTTTTTGCGTTTTGAAATTCGATATTGTTTGCCGCTGTAATATCACTAGAGTTGAGAAATATTCTGGTATATTCGGCGCTAACGCTGGTATTTACGTTGGTGTGGTATTCATTTTCTCCGAGTGCTACAATGATTTGCGACGCTAATGCTGACATTATTGTAAAGTTTTACGTTGTTATGACGGTCATTTTCGTCGATATAATAGCTCTGTAGTATTGAGAATGGCTCCATTTAATTCAACGCTATTGTTAATATTTTCGTTGGTATGATGGTAATTATTGCCGAGTGCTACGATATTGTAATATCCAAAATTTGCCCCGATATTACTGAGAAAATGTCGATGTTACTGCGCTAATTTGCGACGCTGATGCAGACATTATTGCAAATTATTGTGATGGTCATTTTCGTCGAGTCTTTCACCGATATATCAGAGCTGTTGTTGAGAATTGCTCCGGTTTATTCGGCGCTATTGCTGATATTTTCATTGGTGTGACGGTCATTTTGGAAGAGTGCTGCGCTTTTGTTAACATCCGATATTACCGAATCTTGCACAAACATTACCGAGAAAATGTCAATATTACCGACATTTGCGCCGATATGTACGTTTCTGCGATGGTCATTTCTGCTGAGTCTCCAACTTACTTAATATCCTCTGTCTAAATTTTTGATGGTATTGTAAGCGCTATCGCTAATATTTACGCAAGTGTGGTAGTCATTTTCGATGAAGTTTACACTGATGTAATATCAGCTACTGCCGTGATTTGCGACGCTGTTTGGTAACTTAAAAAAATACGATATTACTGGGATTTTGCGCCGATATTACCGAGATTGCGATGGTATGGTGGGTGCTATCCCCGATATTTACGTTGGTGTTATATTCGTTTTCGCCAAGGTCTGTGGTAGTGTAATAGCAGATATTGCCGAGATTTGCAACACTGTTTATTGACTTAAAAAAAAGTACGACATTACTGGGATTTTGCGCCGATATTACCTAGATTGCGACGGTATGGTAGGTGCTATCATTTAGGTTGGTGTTATATTCATTTTCGCCAAAGTCTATGGTAATGTAATAGCAGCTATTGCCGAGATTTGCAAGGCCGATTTGGTGACATTCGTCTCGCGTTTTTCTGCTATTTTTTTTTTTGTGCTACACAAGTTGTTTTTACCTGCTCCGAAAGTAATTTTTTCTGCTCCAAAAGGCATTTTTCCTGCTCCAAAACTTGATTTTACCTGCTCCAAATCTTTCTTAGTGAGTGGGAGCCCTGTAAAATTCAAAGCCGACTAAACGGTATAGTGGTTAGCGTGCTAGCTAGGTTGCGGGTTCGAGTCCTGTGTTAGGCATGGGTGTTTGTAAATGTGTGTTGGCTTGTCTAATGACGAATGTTTTGGCGCATTATAGCCCTCGTGTTGCTGACAGCGCCAGATAATCTGAAAACAACCAACCTAAAATTCAAATGGGAAATAAAGCTTGCTGTTATGTTTAAATATTTATAATCTTTTCAATGAATTTACAACTTTATTAACCTACTGACGGTCATGCATGTATATATACGTCATTTGATCCCCAGTTTTTCCAGCTATACGCAACATTTTTAAATTTATAAATAAAATTTAAAATATTTTTTAAATATTTTTATTAGGATGATAATTTATAACCTGTCTAAAATAAATAAAAAATAATTAAAAAAAATTATGTATTTGAATTAGAAATATAATTTTAAAATTTTTGCTGGGAAAACAACTGTAGAATTTCACTCATTCCCATGACCGTCAGTGGGTTAAAACACTGTTTTTTAAATACATTTATTTATCTTTTCACTTTTACTCATGATAAGTTTTAGCAACCTTCCAAAGGATTTTTTTAGAATCATTTTGAAATGTTTAAAAAACACTAATTGAAGGAAATTGTCTGTTACACAAATAAAGATTAAATAAGATGTTAATGGAACTACTTGAAAGATGAACTTGTAAAGAAAATGTCTTATTTAAGTTTTTCTTATTTAATTTATCTGATTATTTTAATTGAAATTGAATTTGTTTATCCTTTTTATCACATAATTATCAATTTACCTAAATTTACAATCACTTATTTTTAAAACATTTTTTTTTTTAGAAAATTGTAATTTTTTTTAATAAGTGTATCTCTTTAATTTTATTAGTAATTATATTGAAGTGATCTTGTGTATTTTATATTTGCTAAATTTCTCAAAAATCTTGCAGGAAAGGATTTGTGATTGTAGCTTTTTATTTAACCTTTTTCAAGAATGAAATTAAAACAATTTAGTCAGTTATTTGATTATTCTATTTTTAAAATAACATTAAATTAAATTGTTATTTTTAAAAGTTTTTATTCAAAAACCTATGTGTATTTCCTTGAAGGTACTTGAATATTAGTCTATGTTTTCAATTATTCATTTATTATGGTCAATTAAAATAGACAAAGTATTTTTTAAATCCATTTTAGGAAGAAGCGTATTAGTCAAGAGAATAGTGCTGTAGAAATATTTATATAAATGTCTTATGGTGCCAGTCAAGATGTTTACGGGTGATATTTTCTGTGGAAATAAATATTTATTGAAAAAAATATATAGTTTATAAAAAAAATAAAAAAAAATAAAAACTAATGTCCTAGCATGTATGCAAGTGTTTTATTTATTTAATTTTTTTTTAAAGATTCAAAGTATTTTCAGTTTTTAAAGGAAGTTGACGGTATGAAAAAATATTTTAGTGTTAGGCATTCTGTTTGTGCACTCTAATTTTGTTTTACAAATATGTGTATTAAATTTTTCAAATTAAATAAAAATAAGAATTAAGGCGTCTTCTCACTTTAGGCACCTCGAAAATAGGCTATTTTCGCGATTTTTTTTCGAGGATTTTTGCAAACAATTATGGGATAAAATGGATCCTATATAATAAACACATCTTTCAAGTACAAGAAATTTTTTTTTAAAAATTTTTTTGAACAATTATTATAATAAAACAGTAGCATCGAAAAACCCGTGTAGAAATGTAATGTTAATGAAATTTCGGAAACTATCCGGCCGATTGTCATGAAATTTGAATGACATATTCTTCATAGTTATGGCTATAGCGCATATCATCAGATTTTTGAAATTTTGATTTGAAGTATTTTTTTTTTACAAAAAACTGCAAAAAAACGTGTTTTTTACTTTTTCGAAAAACGTGCGCCATTTTGTTATTTTCGCGAATATCAAAAATCTGATGATATGCGCTATAGCCATAACTATGAAGAATATGTCATTCAAATTTCATGACAATCGGCCGGATAGTTTCCGAAATTTCATCAGCAAGCCACGAACATTACATTTCTACACGGGTTTTTCGATGCTACTGTTTTATTATAATAGTTGTTCAAAAAAATAAAAAATAAATTTTTTCTTGTACTTGAAAGATGTGTTTATTATATAGGATCCATTTTATCCCATAATTGTTTGCAAAAATCCTCGAAAAAAAATCGCGAAAATAGCCTATTTTCGAGGTGCCTAAAGTGAGAAGACGCCTTAAGTATTTGCTAACAATTTTTTTTATATATTACTTAAAATCATTGAATATCTAAAACTAAGAAATTGTATTTTAAGTTATTTTCACTTTATGTTTATTATTTCAAATAAATAGCAAATTCTTTCTAAAATCTATTTACAAATTTTTTCTCTTGTTGGTAATTTAATTTTATGTTGACCGTAAAGAAACATTTAAAATTCTAAAAGTGAGGATTAAGATAATTATGTATTAACTTATTTAAAGGAAATTCCTTAAATATGTACTTTGGAAATTGCTCGTCATTTACTAGATTCTTAATATATTTTAGTAAGCTTTTGATATGTTTTTTAACTTGATCTTCTTACCACTTTTTAGAAACAAAATATTGTATTTTTTCCTTGAGTAACAGTGTATTTTTTAGCTTTGTTTCATGTGTGCACCTTTGAATCTTATGTAAAAAAAAATAATTTGATTTGCAAATAATCTATATTATAATTTCCTAAAACATTTTTGTAAATATTTTTAAATTTTGCTCAACAATTATAATTACTTGCTGTTTAACCCAACAATTATAATTTAAGTGAATAAACATTGATATTTTTTTTTTATGTACCTCAAAAAAATTTCTTTTGAAAATTTTCTTGTCAAAATTATTTAATAGTAATTTGATATGATTTCCAATTTTTTTTATTTTATTTGTTAATGAAATTAATATACTCATTAACATAAAATTCTGAATTTTTTAAAAATGTGTGCTTGTATGTTACACTGAATTGACACTTCACTTTAATAGTATTGCTCATTTATAGTATTTAAAGGCCACTTTATTTATGATGTAAGTTCCTACTGAATAATGCTTATACACCCAATTCAAGATAGAATGTGATTTTGATTATTTATTATTTGAAAACTTTCCCTAAAGATCTTGATGTACTCTTTTTTGTTCTTTATGTATTCTTTTTTGTTCATTATTTACTTCATGTTTTATAACATATTTTGGAGCACTTCTCTATTTCTTTAAAAAATATTTATTAACTGTATAAAACAGTATTCTAAAAACAAATTTGAATGAATATATGTTTTGTCATATTGAACTACTTATGTTTTTCTTGTTTGCAAAGTAGTAATAGTAATGTAAAAAAATCCAAGTATTTTTCATGAGTAAAATTAAAATGTAATGTTTTTATTTTATTTAAACTTTAAAATCTATTTTTTTAAAGTTTTATAGCTAAAATCCTTAATTTTAGATTAATTTCTATTCATGACAATTTACATTATTTTTGCACTAACTATTTAAAATTTATCTACAGTCAGTCAAATTATTCTTCTACTCATATTTTTGCTCTATTGTTTTTATCTTTTGTTAATTGATTTGTGTTATTGTTTGTAGAAAAGTATTCTGTTTTATAATTGTGCAAGACCGATTAATTTATTAGGGATTAAATTTTTTCATAGTAAAATTTAGTTTCCAAAGTGTCATTTTAAATGAACTGATAAGTTCATTTAGAAGAGATATTATTTATTTGGTATTATTTATGACTCTAGAGCTATTTTATCAATATATTGGATAAGTATGTTGTTTTAATAATGAACATCACCATATAAGTTATAACATTTGTTTGTGTTCTGTGTTGTCTGATTTTGCTATGAGCGATATTTTAATTATTGAATATCAATTATAATGTTAAATATTTAAAGGTGCATTTTTACCAGAATGATTAATATATTTGGATGCAGTTTTACGATACATAGTTGCCATGTAATCGAGCTTATAGGAACTGTTACTACTTTTAGGTAACTTGTATATAATGTGACTTCAATTATATATTCATAATAAATAATTTTATGCCTTTATTTACTATAAAAAATTATTTGCATCATATGCTGTAAGTTAATTAAAAAAAATTATTTTGTAATTTAATTGAAATATTATCCTTCAGCTGTAATATTGTTGTTAATCGAATGAAATTAACTAAATTTTTCCAAAATTATAATTTTTGTTTTTTGTTAAATGTTTTTCTGGAGATACTAAATTATATTTAACGCATGTAAGTTGATCATATTTAAAGTTGAACTTTCAAAAAGGTATATTAAAAAAGAAGTACTCAGAATTACTTGACATTTTATCTGAATATATACAAAGAATGGTGTCAGAAAAAAAAAAAAAAAAAAAAAACTATTTCAAACTATTTTTTTTATAGGGCCATATACCATTTACCCTTTGGCATATATTTCAGTCATTCTGATGATCTTTGAATTTTAATTATAATTACCTTGTAATTGAGATGATAAAGTCAGCAACTATTTTAGAAGAAATAGACATTTCCAAAATTTAAATTTTGATTCATTTTATTTATTTCAAAATATCAACTTTTCTCTTCATTCAAAAGTGATCTTTTGCAATGTCTTAAAAAGCAGTGTTAAAACAGTTGTGATATTACAATCTCTCGTTTGTCTTCCGAGTTTCCCTTATCACTAATCTACATTGGTATTGTGTTTTAAGTAATGTTTTATATAAATGTCATTATTGTTTTTAAACAAAATATTCTGGAGAAGGAGTAAATTTTATAAAAGTTCTATTTCGAATTATATTTCTTTCTGAAGTAAATTTAAGGATTTAGCTGCAGTATGCAATTTTACATATAAAGATTTTTGCTAACAGCATGCATAATTGCAAACATTGGTAGCACCATGCATGATTGAATAAAAACTTTTTAGATAAATGGTAATTAAAGAGTTACATTTAGAAAAGGCAAACATCAATAGGTAGATAAGATTAAATTGATAAATTTTGCATTCAACCGTAAAGTAATTGAACCTGTTCCACTATAGATACTGGTCATATATCTTTCACAGCTCACTCTTGCCGACCAAACGGTATAGTGGTTAGCGTGCTGGCTTCTAGACAGCGAGGTTGCGGGTTCGAGTCCCGTGTTAGGCATGGGTGTTTGTAAATGTATGTTGGCTTGTCTAATGATGAATGTTTCGGCGCATTATAGCCCTCGTGTTGCTGACGGCGCCTGATAATCTGAATACAACCAACCACAGCTCACTCTTTTAATATTTAAAAAAATCAAATAGTTTGTGAAACAAGCTGAATTAACCTAAAAATATATCGCTTACTGTTACAAACACTTGCAGGAGGACTTCATATCCAAGATTATAAATCCACCAGAAGATAAGCTAGTAGTGGCATATTGAAATTGCTTTGGCCTGCAATTTTTTTAAGTCACATATCTAAAGATCTACTGGATGGTTTTAAATAAAATAAGTACCATTACAATATATTTTTTTTATAAACAAAGAATATTTACATTGAGTTAATTTTACATTTATAAAAAGCTTTGAATGAAAAGAAAAAGTGTAATTTTTTATATTTTCTTAAAATCTCCTTTTTCGCCAACTTCCAAAAAGAAATTTTACCTAAAAAAAAAAAAAAAAAACTTTGAAAAGTATAACTATGATTTAGTAATGAATTTTTATCTGCAAAAGTATTGTTTCTACAATTTATTTACTGATTTTTTGTTGTTGATCCTTTACTTAACATACATATTTTACGATTTTTTAGTATGTTTGTTAAAGAATAAACATGCTGATTTTTTTTAATACAACAGAAGTTTTTTTGCTGTTTAAATTTTGTTAATCTTTCCTTCAAGGTACATTTCATAGGCTTTTTAGGGTTAAAAATACATGTACATTCTAAATTGTTTGGTTTTCTTCAATTACAACAAATTTAATAACTGTATGTTCTTTGAAATACATTTTTTTTATCTTGGTGACAGATAAACAAGTATAGAATGCTTTTGCGAAGGAAAATTTTGATACAATATACAAAATGTCCCAGTAGGTTTCTTATCGCACATAGCAAACTCCCTTATTTCTTTAAAATATTTATGTATTTTAAACCTAACAAAATGTAACATTCTTAAACTCTGCTTATAAAATGTGGAAGATTTTATCATGTATAGAATTTTAATACAAGACATTTTCTTTTGTTTTGGGCTGCATAGTTACACCATGCAAGTCCTTCTGGATTAAGAAAAGTTATCAAAACAATGATAAATAGTTTTTTTTTTTAAATGTTTTCCGTGTCCATATAGGTTTTCTATCAAGAAGAATAACCTTGCTTTTTTCAGTAAAAGAAAAACTTCCAAAATTGGCAAAGAAAAATCAATGGATCAATCAATGGAAAAACAACTGAAGAAGGGTTCTAATGTATTTTGCTGTCTTAGTGTTGCTAGCCAAATTGAAAAACAAGGCGTTGAAGACTTCTTTTGCTATGAAAATATCATTTATCCACTGCCAATTTTCAAATTTGGGGAACTGCGTCTTTCTTTTGGTAAAGTCAATATTATATCCTTGTATTAAAAATCATTTAGAACATCAAACGAAGTCTCATCCCCTTATTCTAATACCAATTGAGTATTTCCTAATCATTGATTGAGCTGCCCTTACGAAATGTTTACATGAATAACGTTCCAGCAATACAGCAGGATGGTTATAATACTATAAATAGAAAATATATTTGAAATTTTACGGCCGGATGACCGGTCCGCCAAGCAGCTGAGTCATTCTACCGGAAAACTCCAACGCTGGATTTGATCACAATATGTTAATGGAACTTTAAAGTTACTAACTCGTCATACTAGTAAGGGTCTGGTGATAGAATAACACTAAAACCGCTACTGAAGATCCCAGGCAATATTAAATCGTTTCCGAGTGAAAGAAAGAATAAAGAGGAACTCTTTAGTATGTTGGCAACTAAAATAATTTTTTGTAGTAAACCACTGAAAAGAAGTAGTTTGCATCCTTTTTTTTTCTTCAGCTAGGATAAAAGGGCCTTGGTTTCTCCATCATCGCACGAGGAAGACGATACCTTTTTAAATGCATTAGATGAGACTTTACATGGAAAATGTAAATTTTATTAAAACATTGGATTTGATGCGGATTTTATCCATAGCTGGTATACCTATTTAGTAGTGAATTGTGAGATTGAATATGAAACTAAGGAAAATTATCAGAAATAAAATGTGCTTATTCATGAGTTATATTCCCAGTTTCCAAGCTTTGGACCAGAGTTAATTAAATTTTTCTATTCATCACTGTATCGATATTCTATGGTATTGGTAAAAATAATGCATGGAAAACGTACATGTGTTATTAAGGTTCGTTGGATTTCTAGTGAATTAGCAACCATTACGCTTAACAGATCGCATTTTCTTTATTAGAGGATTTTGCGGTGCTAATATACCAAGTTGCATGTACAGCAGAACATGTTTGTAGAGTAATCTTTGTACAGAAGAATAGAAGCATTGAAAATAGCCACCAAGAGTACATGCCCTTTTACTGCACTTAAAATGGGTAATGATTTGATTCAGCATTTTAAGAAATTGTTTTGAACTAAACTTGTGCTATGCTAATGGAGATGGAAACTGCATAATAACAATTCTTTTAAACTCATTTTACATTTCCATATGTAAGCAAATGCACAAAGATTACATCCTGTAAGTGTAAGAAACGATGCACTCAATGCCGTTGTGTAAAAGTCTGACCCCTGCAGGGGCGTATAGCCAGAGATTTTTTTTCGGGACGGGATATGAAATTATAAGTCGTCAAATCATAACAATTCTCTTTGTTATTAATGCTGAATGTATTTAGTAATCCATATAACAGGTAATTTTTTTACATATGTTTAGAAATTTATAAACATTTAAATGAATTTATCATTTTAAACAAAAAAATTCTTTGATTTTTGTGTTCTAATACTAATTAGAAAAATTTCGGAAGGGAATATATTCCCATATCCCTCTCCCTGGCTACGCTCCTGGTACTGTTTTATGCAAATGACATTGAGATTGGACCTATCCAGTTGCGCGACTTCAAGGAATTGTAAAGCGTGCAGTTTGATTACGCCCGTTCGTGCATACACCGTCAGGTTCTCTTTGTTAAGATAGGTAGAAGCAAACTGTTACCGGAAAAGGATCAAGGACCAATTCTCGCAATGAAAGAATCTGAATTTAAAAAGCACGAAAAACTGTTTCTGGAATTAAACTTTCTGAGACCCTAGTTCAAAATTCCTTATTGCATCCTGGCAATTATGATCTAGGGGGAAGTACATACAGGCATGTTTAAGTGTTTCACAAAAAAGACGTATCATTAGGTGGTGAAATAAAAATATGCCGATTCCTTGAATTGTAAATGATTTTAAATTCCTTCATCATCTATGAACTGCACAAATATCCATTTTTAAAATGTAAATGCTCCTCTTAAAATTCAATTTAAGAATTGAAAACTAGAAACGGAAAACAACCCAAGTACAAAAAAAAAAAAAAAAAAAAAAAAATCGAAAATCTTTTTTCTGGGAAAAATTTCCTAAAGACCGAGCTAAATAAAGTGGAGAACGCCCTAAGTACGAACTCCAGTAGCAAAAGTTCAAAATCAATCTGGTATTTAGATGCGAGTGTTTCATTTTTTGGCTCTCTGAAAAATGTTCTTTTTTGGACTTGGGTCATTTTCCATTTCTAATCCACAATTGTCGTCTAGAAATCACCAAATTTGTGTGTGTGTGGAAAAGTGGGTTAATATCGTTTTTTAATGTTAGGTTTAAACTGGATAGGAGTGAACAACGATGATTCACCAAAAGAGCCATGCTTCACTATTTATGAAATATTTCTACATATTAATAAAACATGATCATCACACAGTTAAAAAAATCCCTTTTGTTTCTGCATATTTGAGATTTTTACTATCAATTGGATTTAAAAATTTAAGTTTATACTGTTTTGAAAGGAACTGCAAGAAGAAAAATTCCATTCGTTCATTTTACAACGAAGCCGAAAGAAAACACACCTAGTAATGAAAGAAAAAACTCTGGAAGAGTATTTTCCATTTCTTGAGAACTAACAGGACCTACCTGATAAGCGTGTTCGGGTTTAGAACTATGCGGTCGATATCCGTAGAAAAATTCTGCTGACGAATACTTTCCTTGAACGAATGCCAATTTCGTATTGCCCATGGTGAAATGGCATTTGGTTGTGCATTCGATTTAGCAGCGCTCTGGACATTTGGTGAGTAAACGCTTTGCTTCTTTCTCTCTCTTGAACATGAGAGGCTGAAGAAAGTATACCCGAAAAACAAATTCCGATTTAAGTTATTTATGACAAAAATAGGGTAGAATAATGCATAAAATTGCTATCTATTCTAAAATTTAAAACAATGCACCATAAGCAAAAAAAGTGCTGCTTTAAATGCTTATGTTTTTCCTGGAATGCTTATTTTTGAATATTTCTTTTGAATTTCATTGGGCAGTACTGTCAGAGAAATAATGAATGCATAAAAATAATCGTTATTAAAGTGTACTACAGAACATTTGTATTATTATTACATAATTTCAAGTGCTAATATAACTGTAAATTAATAATTGTAACATAATACTATTCTTTAAAGGAGAAGCTCGTGCTATAATGGAAATAGAAACCAAAACTCGGGTAAGGATGGGGGGAGGCGAAGGGGGATGGGGTCTTCTTGAGAAAAATAATACTTTAAAATATTTTATACAAATAACGTACTATACATTTATATTTTCATATGAAAAAACCAAAAAAAAAAACCCGATAAAATACAAAAGGTTTTTGAAAAATTAAAATTTTGTATTATATTTTGGCGATTTCTTTTTAAATTTGACATTTTTAAGTTAATAACTTGCTTTTCTGAGTTCAGTATCGATCTATCAAGTAGGAAGTTGCAGTAGCGGCTCGTGCACTACAGCCACTGCAGCTGGGCTTCATCTAAATTTATTAGTTCAAAACTAAAATAATATATTTTACAATTTTCTAAAATGAAGATCTAATTTCTTCAACAAGTGAAAAAAAATCCGATAAACAGCAAACTTCTTGCCTCAATACTCAATTCACGAGGGGAAAAAAATCAAGGTGATCTTCCTTTGAATGGCGGCCATGTGTTCTTGAAACACGCTTCGACTGCGACGTTGCTATGTGTTGCCATGGTAACCAATGGAATCCAATAGAGTCTTCCCTCCACGCAATGTATAGTGATGCAGCCAGATCAACGATTTTTCGACTTCGGCTGTCCTTGAGAATTTCTGCTATAAAATAATCTCTAGATAGAATTTTTGCAAGATAATGGTATCACCTGAAGGCCAGAGGAGTTATTTTATTAGTTTAAAGTACTATTTTGCTCTGAAAATAAATTTGAATATTTTAAACTCATTATCTAAAAAAAATCGTGTTTTTGGTACGTGAAACTTCATTTAAACAGTGATAACTGAAGCTTGATATAATCTTTTTGAAAAATGATTTTAGAATTCAAATCTGCATTAACTATTAGATGTTTGAACCTCAGTCAAATTGATTGGAAAAGAAAATGAATTTTGCTAGATTTTTAAATGCAAAAGTTTCTAGAAAAATTGCGTTTTTTCTACTTTTAATGTTAAAAAAATTCTATTAAAAAAATCTATATATTCCAGAAACTAGATGGAGGTTCATAACATTAAGAATGATATTACTAACAATTTTCACCCATGATTTCTTTTCTTGACCCCATTAAACTCGAGCAATCACTGTTCAAAAATATAATAATTTTAATGATTCAAATGTGAATTAGTTAATTTTATTTTGAATAAAATTGACCTTTTTTTCATTCTAACATCATTACTAATTATGTGCTTTTAAGAGCAAAATTATTCGATTTCTAAATTGATAAGTAAAATAAAAGTGTGATTATACATTTTTGTGGAAAGTGTGTGTGTGTGGTTGGGCGAAGGGGGGGGGGGGGGAAGTTGCATATTTCCGGCTGCACTAATATTTTCGATCACTTGCCGCCACTGGGAAGTTGTGAACTTTTCGCCTTTAAAAATATAAAGTATATTTTATGTCTTTAAAATATATAATTTTTCAAACATGAAGTTAATTACAGAATTTTCTTGATTACATTTTTATATTTTCTATTTGATTTGGGTAATTTTTCCTGGAAATTTATATTTTGAGTGAAATTCTTTACAAAATGCGTAAATATGAAGGACATATAAAAAGTTTTTAATTATTTGGAAGTTTACTAAGATCGTATTGATATTCTATGAGTTAAAAAACAAACGTGCATTTTCTTAGTTTTCAAAGTTATGGATTTATCATTGAATATGAATTTGATTTAACCCTCCGAGTGTCCAGGGAATGGGCAAAATTGTAAAGTTGTTTTTCAAATATATAATTTTTTGAAATTATTTTTTTTATGTATATTTTATGCGAAATAAAATTAATTATAGTGTTATTCTAATTATCAAAACAAAGCATGCATTTAAGAAAAATAAATTAAATTTGGCTGGTTGCTCAAAAGGCAAACGAAATTTTTCGTTAAGTTGCCAATCAATTTCATTTTTTTCAGTATATTAGGATGTTGGTGTTGACAAAATTTTTTCGGATGAACATAACTGGACTCAAAAGATGACCAACATACTAGGAAAGAGCTTTTGTTAAGGAATAAAAAAAAATATTTTGAAATCTTTATCTGTTGCTATATTCCTAAAATGAGATTATTTTTAAAAATAATTTTATTACAAATAAAAGTTTAATTTCGTACATTGATTATTTTATGTACATATCATTCTATAATAATTGTAAAAAAAGCTTAAATCATACAAAAAAACTGTTTTATAAGAATTTATATTAAAAATCAAGTAAATTTGCTATTATAATGTATAAGAAATTTTCTTACAATATGATACATGGAAAACATTTTAAAATTTTGAAATTAAATTTATAATTTACCTTTTTAAAGTATTTCAATGCAAAACTTCATTAAAACACTCAAAAGACGGTAAGATAATGTTTATATCTTAATTAAAAAAATACGAGCAAGCTGGAAAATAACTTTTTTATTCTGATCTGCTCATTAACATCTAATTCAATACTAATATTTTCCCATTTAACCCTTTATTGCTATAAGATGGGATCGATTTAAAAGTCCACAAGAAGTTGTCTAATTATGAAAACAACGAAGATTAAAGAAAAGATGTTTCATTCATCCCACTCTTCCTTACATAAATAATTGAATAATTAAGTTGTATTACAATATTATTTGTAAATCATGAAGTTTGAAAAAATTAAATGCATCTTTGGAAATTCTGAATATGTATTATTCACCAGAAATACTCTTTTCAAGTTAAACATTTAAAATTTATTGTGTGTTACGGCATGCACTTTGGATGTTTTTTCAAACTTGCCAAATAACATTTTTAATACTTACCATATCTTTTAATAAAACACATATATAGTGGTTAATTTCATAACGCAGGAATTTCATTCATTACATAATGACTATGTAGGAACCATAGTTATTTGCCTATACATTTACCAATTGAATGGAATTGATGAAATTATATCTTTTATGTAATTGAAAGGACAGTTTTAAATGTAGAGTATTTTATAAAATTTAGAAATCTGGTTAAGAATCAATGAAACTTTCTAAATGCTTAAATGTTAAATTAATTGTTATATTATTTTTTGAATAAAATAAGTTAACACAAATAAATAAACGCATTAAAAACACTTGTAAAGTTTTTATTTTCTTGTATGTAAAGTATTTATAGTTTAGGTTCATTGTATTACAAATCGGCTTCTGGTAGCTATTTCTGATATTTCCGTTTGAATATATGTTTTAACAATTCCGTTTTTTTCATACTGATGTATCGCACGTATCTGCGCCTTGTAGTTTTGTTTGAGAATGTTGAGTACAGACAGAGGAACTGACAGTCTGTGTATGAAGTTATCTCTTATTTAGTGTATTATTGAAGATAAAAAGGAGAAATTCATGGCATTTATCTCTTTATTTTTCTCTTTGTCTTTATTTTAGCCGTGAAACATTAAATTCAATATTTTACCATCATGTCACAAGTAGGAAATGGTATTTGTCCATCATGTCGCAAGAATAATAACTAACATTTCTATTGGTTTCTGGAAACATCAAACGTTTGAATTGGCTTTTTAGAAACATCAAATGTTGGATTGGTATCTAGAAAAAGAATTAAATTGCGCACACACACACACACACACACACACACACACAAAAAAGACCCCCCCCCCCAACCTAAACTTTTTAAGTGCATTTTTTCTGTAGTCATGTTAAATAAGGAATAGATATAATTTTTTAAATCACGAAAAATTTTGCTACTAAATGACTAAAAATTTAAATTTTTTAAAATCACAAGGAATTTTGTAAATAAATTAGTCAAAATAGATTTATTCACACATGTTGAATAAATATTGTTTTCAAACCTCTTCTTCCTCAAAAAAGCCGCAATCTTAAACAGTCTAAAAATAAGAATGAAAGAAACGAATTTCCAGGGGGGATAAAATGTCATGTTGTTACGAAGAGTTGAACATGGAAAAAGTTGTCTCCCGAACACATCTAGAAGGAAAAGACAGAAGTATCCTGTTCTTCAATTACATAGAAATGCCGTCCTCTGGTTGTCATGTCCTGTTAGGAAACTTAAGAACGAAACTTCAACTTTTATGGAAAGTTTTTAGAGTGTCTTTTTATAACAGGTAGTCCTATCTTTCATAAAAATTCTGGGAAACTGTAGAAGGGAGGTTATACTTATATTTATTGTAAAAAAATATGTACCTAACTTATATAATTTCCCTAAAAAACATCGTTATAAATATGCTGTGTATATCAATATGAACTATATTTGAGGCGTGACGTTCCTTAAAATCCATTAGTGAATAAATATCGCATCGTAAAAAAGTTGCTATAGTAGCTGACTTGTCTAGCATTATAATTTTTTTTATCTAATTTTGTGCCATTCATCCTTCAGATGTTTACAAATGTCATCATCTGTTGTTATACAGTTAAAACTATACTTGTAAATTAAGGTTTATTACAAATTAAATAATTTTATTTTGAAAAATAGACTAGCAGTGTTTTCTTAATTGAAATGAAAAAACTCATGGCCTTGGGTGCTGTTTATTCATTGCATTCTTTTATTTGCACTAAAATGAAAGCCAATAGAATATAATATCAAAGGCATTTAGACAATAAAATTTCCTCTAAGGTGTTTCTTAGAATTCTGATTTGACTACATTGGTTACACATTAAACAATACGGAATTTCTTGTAATATTTAAGTGGCAACCAAATTTAAAATTTCAATAATCTTTATTTTTATATTAGGAATGTTTCAATAGAAATGATGGCTATACGTTCCATGCATTGTGTTTTTTGTTTTAAAATTTTCAAAATTATTTATTGCTAAAATTATTATTAGTGATAATATTTTTTAAAAAATGTTTTAACAAAGCACAAAATTTTCCATGACACTTAAGTTTGGCTTTTAACGAATTGTTATTTGAAACAGAAATTATCAAAATATACTAATTATGTAATCATTTGAGCTGTATTTTCTTTTTATTTCTTCTGTTTAACATTAAGGTGGTTATTTATTTATTTTTGATCATGTGTAAATTACGAATTTTTTTTGGATTCTACATTTAAGCATGGAACAGAATATTGGGGTTTCTATTAAAATTTATACTATATAGGGGACCCTTTGTGACAAAAAAATATATTTCAATTGATTAAACAGTTTTTAGTAACTAAATCAACACTTTTATTTTCCTCTCTAATAGAAAAATTGATATAACTAACGTTTGATTTCTTTTGCCCGCTGTACGTTAAAAGGAAAGTATTTCTTATTCTATTAGTTTTTGATGCAAAATGCTAATGAAAGCTATAGATGACATGATTTCAAAATTATATCTGTGTGGCTTTTTGTAATTTTTTCAGTATAAATACATACCCCCTCTTATATATAGAAATTCACCGGGAAAAAACCTCGAAAAAGTGGAGCCAGACAGACGCCCAAACAATGTTAGAGGAAGCAAGTAAGTACAAATTTATCGAATAAAAACATTTTTAATAAGTATAAAATTCATAAATGAATGCTAAAAAAGTACAACTATAATGTAATTATTACAATATTTGAATGATGTTACAACTAAATATAACGTATCACAAATAAGTATCATAAAAACAAAGTTTAACTGAGTTTTTTCCTAATAGTGGCAAGCCAACCCACAGGAAAAATACTCTTAAAATATACAAACTCATCGGGTCATAAGGGGTTTGAATAGGCTCCTGCTATAAAACTTCCTCTATCGCCACCAGATGTCTCCTGTGTCGAGGATGCTCAGACGATTCTCCTTCCCATCCCACAACAGATCCGCTTCCCGAGTTCGAGCGTTCGCTTTCTCCCTAGCAATTTCGAACGCTCCTCCTTCATCTTATTCTTTTCTCGGTCACGTGACATGAGGTTCCGGAACTCCGAAGCAGCCAGCACGCCTCTCCTGTACTCCGAAAACGTGAGTACACTCACCATGCTTTTCTCCTTATATTCAGTTCAATATTCCGGTTCTGATGAACGTTCGTTTATTCCGGTTCGGGTGGGAAATGAGAAAGGGAAATGATTTGACAAGCGAGGACACTTGTTGTCGTAACGGACTCAGGTTTGCAAGCATGTATTTTAATTGCAAGCATATTTTTTATAATTGTTGGCTGTTGCATGTCGTTAATGCTTTTGAAGCTAATATTAGCGTAATAAACTATCTAATAGAACACTAATGGCTTAATGTATTAATTAAAGGCTTACAAAGGTTTACAAGTAAATTTTTCAATTGTTTTGCTAAATTATAAATTTTTTAGAATTTACTTTTGTAATTGAGTTTGAAAGCTATTTATAAGCGTTATTACCTAATAGTACTTACCATACTCTATGTTAAATTATCTAAGGAATGAAGCTTGACATGGATTCTGGATTGTAATGAATTTTAAGTGAATGTTAGATAACTCTTGTAAGACATTTAATGTTTATATGAAGTGCATGCCTGCAAAATTAAATTGCCTGTTCAAATATGCCTTAAAAAACTAAATGTTTTCTTTGGTTGCATGACGTTTAATTTTTAGATTACATTCGGCTGTGATTAATATTTATGATTTTATTAACTTTTTACTAAATAGGCATATATATTTTTTTCTTTAAATTCAATGCAATTTTAAAGCTGACTAAACGTTTAATAGTAGTGAATGTAAACCTTATTAATAATAAGCAAATATTAACACAATAATGTTCTTAAATTAGTGCTATCTATTAAAAAGTTGCGACAATCACTAAAAGACCACTTCTACGCATGCTTTTATTATGAAGTCAGAATTTGCTACATGAATTGACGATTTTACAAATACTATTTGTAAGTTGCTTTTGATGCATACAAACTGATATATAAGCTAATTAAAGTTGGTGACATTAAAAAAAAACTTGTCAATTTATTAATTATAAAAAAATATCAAGTTAGTGCTGTGGGTGATTGAAAATAAAAGTTTTCACCGGACACCTATGTTATAATAAGATATCTCTTTCCAATACATTCGATCGCAATTTCCAGTTCTTCTGATCGGAACTTTAGTGTGAATTTCGGAAGAAAAAATGTTTCGATTAGACCTTTTATTGATAAATCACATTTGTTACGTAATGTTGACTTCAGAAAGATGAACGAAGATTCCTTTTCCGTAAGTTTCCTCCCTCAATGAAAATGCTCTGATTTAATATTACGTAAGAGCATTAATCTGAGATGTTACGTAATGCATTTGTTACGTACGCATTTGTTACATAAATATTGTAGCCATTAATACCTATTTATTTAAAATAGGATATTGCATAGTTATTAAAATTGCTAAAATTGAAGAGTGGAAACCAAGAAAAGTCGAGTAACAAACACCAATCGAGTAAATTGAATAAAACATCAAAATACTTTTAAGTTCATTCTGTCAACTATTTGAAGTTCTAGGTTGGAATTTCGGCTTTTATACAAAATTTAGATGAAAGTTGTTTTCTTCTAGACTAACTTCCACTGCATAAAACTTGAAATAAGCATTTTGAGGCATAGAAAAATTCTTCAATTCAATTCCTTCATCATCATTGGTTTTAATGTTTTTTTTTTTTTTTTTAATTTTTTTTTTTTTTTTTTTATTATTTTTTTTTTTTTAATGAAATTATAAATTCTATAGTTAGAGAGTAAGAAAATAGGTTAAGTGTGTTAAAACAATCGACTGGTCTACGAAATTCAGTCACACAACATACTGGTCGTCAAATCACGCTGAACTAATAATGCAACAAAATATAACTTCTTACTAGATACGAAACAATATTTAAAACGTTTTACAACAATTTTAAAGGCAACTACGTATAAGAAATTTGTCCTGCACTTATTTAAACGGTTACATTAAAAATATGCCCCACAATTTGAATAAAATTGTGTGATTTAGAATATCTTAAATTGCAAAATGTTTCCACTTGCACAAATAATTATTTCTTTCCACCGTCTAAGGTCAATATTTCCAGCCGAAGAGGAAGTCCTAGTAAGGATAATGTCCTATGCTCGATATGTTACAATATTCTAGCCCAGTGCATTTAGACACTATTTTGTATAAAACCTTGAAATTTGGTGAATAGGTACGAACATTATCACATTAACATAAATTAAAAACTAGAAAATAACACCTAATATATTTTATGTTTGAAAACCTTATGTCAATGCACATGCGGTGGCTCCACCTGGTTTGTCTTTTGCTGTTTTAATTTTCATTTATAAGAGATAGACACTAAATGAAAACAATTCATGTCCTTTCATTAAGTGGTTTTTTTGGTGCCTTTGCACCAAATTTCAATGTTTTATAGAAAGTAGTTTCTAAATGCACTGGGCTAGAAGATAGTAGCATAGCGAGTATAGGGAATGATCCTTACTAGGACTTCATCGTAAACTACATATGTTAGATACACGGGCGATGTCCCCTGAAAAGCTTTTTGTCGAGATAAGTTGAGTTTTCTTTCCGATATTCAATCTTATTTTCCGACAAGAAATACCAAAATTGAAAGCAAATGGTTAATTTACATCTTGACCTTCAAAACTACGAATACTACCGGTGTGTAGTATTTATTAGCTTTAAGTTCTTAACGAGAATATTATGAATAAGAATTTTTTTTTAATCAAAAGCATTTTAAAATTAAACGAGAGTTCTTACATAGGATGTCTTTGGAAAATTCATATCTCTGTTTGAAGGGGAATAAGAGTTGGTGTTTGTTGTTTAGAAACAAATATCCAGACTAGCCAGACAAATTTTGACCTCAAAGACCTCAAAAAATTATTTAAAACACGCCTTCATTGCGACATTTCTGTTAACAAAAATCTTTAAACTCACTTACTTAGGGATGTTTTTGTTTCTAAATATGCGATATTTTTGCTATGAAATGTCTAAGCCATTATAGACTTGCAAGCCACTCATTCTTAAATTAACAGACAGAAAGGAAATTTCAAGTATTTGAAATTAACATTGATTGACTAATCATATATCAAATACCATCAGACTCGGTTTACTAAGTTATGATTGTCTTATAAATATTGCCTTAAATCTTGAGGCGTTTGTAGAAGGAGCATTTTCTAAAAGTAGCTGTCTTAATCGAACTCATATTTTTGCTGCGTAAGTCGTCATGGTTTGTTTCTCGATTTCATGTCTATTCTGTAGATACGATTCTCGAAGAACATTCATGCAGCATCTAAAGACACAATTATTAATCTAGCATATGTTTCTAAAGTGTCTGAATAACTATACCAGATACTAATTAATATACATGTTATCTTCATATAAAACATATCTTCGTAACATTTCTAAAAACTCTATAACTTATTAAATGCCTCAAAAAACAAGCAAATATAGCAAATATCTTATTTTACATTCAATTGAAATAAAGCAATTTTAAACCATTTACAGTGGAAATCCAAACATAATTGATTAGTATTTACTATCCAATATGTTGTTTAATTCCCTTATTAACTATTACTTCTCTAATACAGTTTCTAATCTAATATACAGTTATCCAAATTATTTAATAATGTCATTTGTAATATAATATTAATCATTAATAACGCTTGTTTAATACACTGTAGAATACCCATTTTAATGGGATAGTTAAACGAAATATTTTAATTCCAACTTTACGATATAATCTAGCATCTATTCAGATATAAAAGATTTTGTTCTTAAAATTTTAATTATATCTCCTTGTCTGGAAGTAAGTGAGGTATGTGATTATGGCACGAATCAATTAGTGTAAGTGTTATCTGGGTTGGGAAATGAAATGGGAAACTGGCCAAAAACAGGAAATGGTTTGAATTTTTTCCGGGAGATTCTAGTATATAGTTCTCATGAGAATTTGCAAAGCATAGGCGCAGATCTGTAGTTTGGCAAAGGGCCTAAAGCTGGTAAGAAAATTCAATAATTTTTCTGCAGTTGCAGCGAATTTTGTAAAGTTTCCAAGAAAAGACTGCATTCAATATAGCTTCAACCACTTTGGTTTAATCATTTGGGATTAGTTCTCAGTTGCTGATTATTTTTATTGAACTGGCATATAACTTTTATGTGTTGGTTGCGTATGCAAAGTTATATAAATTGTTGAATCTATTGATGGCTTAGTGTATATAAGTGCGTTTGGGTATTAACAAGTTTTTGCACTAAATTCTTAATATATTTATGAAATTAAAGTATATTTTTTTTTAATTGAAACATAGGATCAAAATGTAAACAATAATAATAATGTTATTTGGCAAAATTTAACGTAAATAGTGTAATTTTGTTCGTTAAGTATAAATAATATAGTTTTGTAAAGGTTGTATATAAACTATCGTACATGTCCTGTTTAGTTTATATATTCTAATTAATTTTGAAAGGTGTATAAGTAATGATTAAAAGATTTGGTTGATGATGGTAAGGATAAAAATTCTACTTCTACTCCAAATAATGTCATGTATAAGGTCCGTTAACGTTACCACGTATTCAAATAAACTTTTCCACAAATGTTTAAAAACAAATTTTGATCATACATAATTTCATACGAGCATACCACATAGTCGTGAAACACAAAATTAGTTTACTAATTGTATTAAAATTATTATACGTACATCTTTCTGGCAAATCAGTTATTTATACAACTTTTTGGGATTGTTTTTTAATGCTTTAGAAGTTACAAATCCAAAGGAAGACAAGTTCTTCAACAAGACGCGACTCGAAACAGGGATGCATCAAACATTAACGTTTAACGTTTAGATTGTAAAGGAAATCACTATTTATTTAAATGTTTTAAGTTTAAAGAGCTGGATATAATTGCTTGCAAGAACTTTGTACACCACAAAAAGCTTTGTATAAGTGGTCTGTCTGAAAAAAACTTAATTTGGAATTGTACATCCACGTTTGTCTGTCAGATCTGCAAAGAAAGACGTAATTCCTTATTGCACAAACATTCTAATGCATATTTTATCCACTCAACGAATAATCCGGCAAACTGTTCTCGATTATTATTCCATCAGATTACAATTTGTACATTAAAAATGTAGCAATGTGTTGCTAATACTGTAGGCAATGAACTTTGTGCATGATGACGTCACACATATTAGGAAGTGTCTGCTGACGCCACAATGTCAGTTTGAGAATGACCATTGCCATTGTAATTCTTTGAGGAAATTCTAATTACAGATTTACGGTAGCTTTCATTTAGGATTGAGGATGACGATTGAAATATTAATCTCTGTAGAACTTTTGGTTTGCAAAAGCACCATTTAAAATAGTTGAACTTCATCATGCTTATGCTCTATGTTTTCTTTTCTTCACGATTTTTTGAGAGTTGTAGAAATTTTCTTACGAAATTCAAATGATTTAAAAATTACATCAATTTTTGATTTAAAATAGAATATATAATTATACATTATAAATTAGGATATAGGTATGGAGAACAAAGAGCAAACAAGAATTCTGTAATCATCAAGAGTGTTTCCTATCGTAATGAATCTGCTATATGCTGAGTAACAATGATTGCATCTTCATTAAAACAGTAATATTCGTTTCAAAACTCAAAAATTTCTAAAGTTTCTTGTTGTAAAGCGTTTCTATGACCAAGTTTTGTTCAAAAACAGAGCAGATAAGTACAATTTTCACTGATACAACTGTACAAGTACGTTGCGCACATATGTTCTGAAATTTTTTGAAATCAAGAATTGTATATTTTTTTGCAGAAATGAATGTTATTGCCCAGATTTAAATAAATCATTTATTTTATAAGTAATTGCAATGAAAGATATGTAAAGTATAAAATTGAAATGTATATGGTACTGTTTTAAACAAAGATATGAATGAAATAATTATAAAGTGAATAATTATGTGTTGACGTATCTGCTCAGATTTAAGAATAACAAATTTATCAGGTATGATGAAATTCTTATAAACGGAGTTTTATTAATAAATTAAAAGTTGAACTCTATAAAAGAGTTGTACAGAAAGTTTTTTTATTGGAGTCTCTTTACATATCTTTCTATCATCTTCTAACTTTAAATGCTATTACATAATTTAAATAAAGCTTACAAAACTTTTAACTTTAAGAAAATGACGAAGAGTTTTATTCCACTCAAATTTTTGGTTAACACTGAAAATTCTAAAAGACGCTGCTTTAACTCGTTGAGACCACCACTCTTTCAGTTTAATACAACAATTTTTCACTAAATTCACTAGATTCAAAAGTCACGCAATTTCTTTATTGGAAAATAGATAGCTATTTATGTATACTGGTAAGAGCCTACTAAGAACGTCGACTGAATGCATTTTAGGTCTGACAGTTTTTTGGAGTATAATAATTACATGTATCCGTTGGTAGTGTGAATGCAATCAGCGTTGTTTTTGGATTTGGTGGTGACGTCTAAAGACAAAGCCACGCCTACCCAATGGCTAAACGAACTATGCATGCGTATAGTTTCATTTCCTCTTCACGCGTATTAGTACCATACGTTGCTTCTAGTTGATAACGTAACATAGGGACTATATCTTTAGCATGAATTTATGAAAATATATTTTATATTTTAATTATATTTCTATATTTGATAACTGATTCCGAAAGGGAACCACATATAGCTTTATATTTAATTATTATTCAGATTTATAAGTTCTTTATGTTGGGTTTGACTGTGGAATTTAACGATGGAATGCGTTTAAATGATAGTGAAATAATTAATTTAGGTTTTATATTCATAGTGAACCTACATTAGAAGTACTTAAGGATTTCATATGATATTAAGTAAGTTTATTTCTTGATATATTTAACATGTTTTGCATTTATATTTTTAATTTTTACAAAGATGAAAGGAAGCTTAATTAAAAAAAAAAAAAAAAAAAAAAAAAATTAAAACAGACATATTTTGCAAAGTTTTAATCTTGATAATTAAGAAAAGAATGATATCTTAAAAAATAAAAAATTTGAGAGTATCTTAAAAATCAACTTGTATTTTATTATTTCATGTACTATGACTAATTTATAAAAAAACCCGTTATGATAATTGATGTATTAAATATTTTTGTTTATTAAATTTATAGCAAAGCATATTTATATTCTAACTAACAAATATTTGAAAAAAGTATCTCTTTTAAACATCCAATATAAAATGGAATAAAAAGCGGTATTTCTATAATGACATTGAGGAATTAATTATTTTTATTTTTTATAGTAATTACTTTCAACTAATATTTACCACATATTTATTTTAATCCACCATTGATTCCCAGAGTAGTCGATATAATTGATGATACTCAAACTAAAAAGTAATTTTGCGGATTATTGATAAAGGGGATTGTGAAAATTTTTGCTTTTCCTTTTTTATGTCTTACTTAAGACAATCTTTATGTATGAAATGAATCCCCCCCCCCCACTTTTTTTTTTTTTTTTTTTGTTGTAGATTTTGCTTTTATTACAAAACCAAGTTATTTACTCTATACACAATATAGGCATTTCTAATATAGATTTTTAATCACTTTAACTGAAATTTTTATTTGTTATAGGATGCTGTATTCTCTCCCATTAAATTTATCAATGTATTTTAATGAAGATTAGAAATCAATTTGAGGTACAATGAACTAATGTGAAATGAGTTATATATTCATTGAGAATTATCTTTTTGGAATCTTTCTGATATGTGTTATTATTATTCTATTATATTTAAGTACATAGCTATATTTCCAGAAAATAGGTCGTCCCACTCTTTGAGATAATGGCATGAATATGGAGTATGATGTAGGAAAGAGTTATCAGAGGGTGGTCGTTTATATAAGGTCAAAAATGAAATTTCATGCGAATTTAACTCTCACCCCTTCATTTCCCCTCCTTTTGACCTATTTTGACAGTGTACCAAATTCCATTCCGATAAATTAATATTAACCCTTGCCGCAAAGCCTGAAGTTGTTAAAAAGATGACAAAAATTTAAATTTTTTGAAAAGTTGAAATTTCTTCGGATTGAATTGCACACACACGAAATTTTTTCCTTTTGACAATGTGTTCAGTTTTATTACAATAAGTTAATATTAACCCCAGCCACATTGATAGTGAAAATGCTAAAAATGGACATATAATTGGCAAAAATGAACGAAAACAGCCCACAATTTTTATTCCCTTAAATAAAAAAGAAAAATGCAAAATGTTGATACAATTTAACAAATAAAGATAATATAACGTTCATTCAACAAAAATTAGGTATTTTTAGAGATATTTTTGTGTATATTAGCGTACTGTTTGCATCGACCGTCCACACGTCGCTAAATGCACTTAATTTTTTAATTTATTTAAAAGAGTCATTTGAACTTTTTTTATTAACTTTAGTCCTATTTCTAGTGTAATTTAATACAATATATATATATATATATATATATATATATATATATATATATATATATATATATATATATATATATATATATATATATATATATATATATATTTATTTTAATTCATGTTTTACATGTTTCTAAAAAAGTTTGATTTTCAAGAAGGGGACAATACATTTAAAATCCTATTTAAGTTCCTCAACAGATTCAAACTTTTGAATGATACAAATAACAATTTTCTAAACTAAAATTATAAATATATACGAAAGATTAATCATATGATGTAGATTTTTATCATTTATAAAAATTTATTTTAGTATTTTACTATAACACGAGTAAGAATTACAAATACGTGTCTCACTTTCAAATAATTTTCTTTATTACAGATAAATATTTTATTTTTAAAGAAATCGTAATGTGCGTCACAAATAATGTATTTTAAACTATTACAGATATAAAATGATGACTATCTCCAAGTTCAATTGAGTTGACTATGGTTTTGAAAAACCATTTACTCTACACCAATCTTGAATAAGGTGATTTCAATCAGAGATAACTCTATGAAACAATTGATGCATATGAAAATTCGTATGTGAGGTTTTCTTTCATTTACCTATACTCTATTTGAGATTATAGGTAAATGAAAGAACGTTATATGTTACAACGTGAGGGAAAATAAAACATAGCATGTTCTCCCTGTAGTTTGTGGCTTTATTTGGTTTTATTTTGAGTTAAAATTTATCCCTAAAAATATTATGTAGAATCCAATGAGTTCCCAAAAATCCTTTTTAGAGTTATTTTGCTTTGCTCTTGTTCTTTACTATTATTATAAGCGTACTATTATTACTTTAGTGTTATAGTACTTATTATTATAAGCATTTCTTCAAATTCTTTATAAGCCTTATATAAATATGTTTTCGCATCCTGAAAATTCTTCGTATGGATATAGTTATATTTTATCCTAAGTGTTTTGATGCTTGATGTCTGGACTGCTTGTGACATGAGATAGTTTATTTTTAAGTACCCACAACTTATGTAATGACTCTACAACGGATATACAACATTTATTTTCCAACTAATTGTTCCATGTGATCATGTGAATAGCAATCAGTCAGTAATAAACACTATGGGAGCACAAAAATATTCAGCACTGTCGTGCAACTAATTTGAATAAGACTTTTACCGATAGTCAGCTTCACCTCTAATTTAATGTAAATCAAAACTGACAAAAGCTGTTGATTAACATGTAATTTGTTGTCTGTTACCTGGAAATGAACTTTACTAATTAAATAAATGTTATTGCTTCTTAAACTACACACCATATTTTGGACAAAGAATAACAACAACTTCAAATTGAAATCGATACTGAATTAAGTGTGGGAAGTCTAGAAATACTAGATTTCTGCCACTCTCCTTCACCCCGCAGAAGTGTACTAAAATTCCATTCCCTTAATACCGCTTTCTGAGTGGAATTATTACATTCTGCAAGAATTTCTTAGTATTTGACAGCTGGCCGTGTTTATATAACGTACAAGTGAAATGGTCAACGACACAGCGCAATACAGTAAAATGTGGCTTCAGGATGCGAACTTCCAACTCGTTGCTGCATGGGTAAATCATTTTTAATTAAAAAAAAAATGGTCATAATAATCTTTTTACAGTCAAAGGGGAAAAAAAATTGGGTGTTAAGAATAAAGAAATTTGAAAGTTTAAAAATAAAGAACACCCTGCGCAGTACAGTAAAAAGTGGCTACATGATGCGAACTTTAAGCTCGTTTCGGCACGGGTTAATCACTTTTAATTAAAAAAAATATTGGTCATAATAATGTTTTTATAGCCAAAGGAAAAAAAAAATAATTAAAGGGTGAGAAAAAAGAAATTTGAAAGTCGAAAAATAAGGACCACCCTAGTGATCACATTTTTAAATCCTTTATATTAATTCCG
The DNA here is from genome assembly GCA_963978545.1 of Linyphia triangularis. Taxonomy (NCBI): domain Eukaryota; kingdom Metazoa; phylum Arthropoda; class Arachnida; order Araneae; family Linyphiidae; genus Linyphia; species Linyphia triangularis. Next base: position 41,216,999 of record OZ021724.1, on the reverse strand, counting down.
ATTTTGTGTGTTTGTCGATGGGAATGGAATCTGCGGAGGCCTATTAGCCCCCTTGCTGTCATCCAAACAGGCTGAAACTTGGCATATTGGTTTAATGTCAATGACAATGCCTTCTATAAAATTTTGGGGCTGTAACTGTCACTAAAAGGTCGCTTTTATACGGAATACTAATGAACCAACTTGCCGTCATCCACTTGCGTTAAAATAGCATTAAACTGACCATTGTTGAAACTCTTTCCTCTTACCAATTTTTTTTTAATAAATAAACAATAAAATCGTTTTAATCAGAATAAATTAAAGATATTTGGATGTGGATGTGAGTGTGATGTTAATTTCCAATAAATAAATTTTGAAACGTTGTTTGCCGCTCATTTTGCTGATTGAAATATTTTTAATACTTAAAATTAGATGCAAACACCAAGCACATGCTGTTTACAGAATCGGAGCAGTGTTAACGAATATAAAAATTGGCAATGCACGCAAAGAATTTATATTAAAAACTTTGTTTTTTATGGGTTATTAATTATTATTTAAAGTTGTGCCAATTTTAAAAAGCTCACCAAATTTATACGTTTATTAATATGCACTGAATTAATGAAGTCGTATCTTTTCCCCAATTATTTTACCATAATAAATATTACGTATTGGTGGATACACATGACTGCGAGTGAGTAAAAAGTCTTTTATGAATGTAAACTTTTAAAAATTATTTTTAATATTGAATCTAATAAATGTTTAATTTCTAGATAACTGTATGCACATATCCAAACGGATCTTAAATTGTTAATTTTTGAATTGTAACCAAATTTAATTATTTCCTTTTATAGTTGAATAAAGTGTTTTTATGGATATGCGAGTTTATTATGATAGTTTAAATACTTTATTTATTTGCGTTCAAATTTCCATTTTTTCATTTTTTTGCAAGATAATTTCTCGTTTTTTTAATTAAAATAAATATTTTAATTTTATATATTTTGCATTTTTTTAAAAAACTTAATGCCAGTGCTACGTATATCAAAGAGTAGTACAAACTTTGCAAAACATTTTGATATATGTCTCGTTAAAGTATTGCAAAATTCTGATCAAAAACAATCTAATGTAAATATTTGTGTAACCATATGACATATACGATTGTGCAATGTGTAAATATTCTCTTTTTATAAACTACAGCTGTTTTGAAATAATTTTAAATTTTCTATTTCCATCTCTGGACTGAATGAATTGAAAAAGTACCGAAAAAGTAAAATATTATAAATTCATGTTTCGTACAAATGTGTTTTACTTGCACATTCTTTTTTTTCTTATATTTTACTATTTTTAAAAAAAATCATTTTCAATAGTTTCTTGATCAGAAAAAATAGAATTCCTGATTCTCAGAAATTCATTCAGGCGATGGCATAAAATGCAATAATTTTGTAATTTTAATAGAATTTAGTTATTCATCTAATATATAATGACAGAACTCACAACGGTTGCACTAATTAAAGCCCCCGCAAGAAACACATTCGGTGCAATACATCATGTGTATGCGAAGTGCAATTTTAAAAAACAAGTGATTCCATTTAAAATTTGATTTCAAACTCGAAAGGTTAAGGTTCGTACAAGTCAACTTCCCCTATCAGTACACACTACAAGTCATCCCTAGAAGAAAAAGATAAGCTAGAGCAACGTGGAGCCAGGGCTCGCTTTTCAATCCCCGGACTGACGTCATCCCTATTGATTACGTCATCTCCCGCCATAATCCAATCTACGCAACGAGCGCCAACCCAGCTGCTTTTCGCTCCCCCCCTTCAAAAAGAGCTTCTTTCCCAAACCTCGCAATGAAAGTTTCAATATTTCATTACCCAACTGAAGCGAAGAAGGAAAAAAAAAACAAAGAAGACGATAAGGAGTTTGGCTACATAGAAGAAAACAGGGACCACGACCCCTGGGGGAGATCGGGGTAATTTATTACGAAGAAATTTCATCTTTAGAGAAACGTTGCATTTGGGTTTTGTTGTTATTTAAAGTGGAATGGATGGAACAACAAACAAGGTCGATTTTGAAGTGATGCCATGGATGGTATGTCATCAATTTTCTGAACTAGGAAGGGATGGAGAGAGACAGTTTTTCGATGGGTGTTTGTCTTGCAACGTAACAAACTTACTTCGACTCAAAATGTTTTATATGCTTGTCGTATTTCTTTTATCGTTCCTAAATCATATTGAATCTTTTGTTCATACTGACTATATTTGCGTTTTTCTTGGTGCATTAGTCTATATATTGTATGTTTTAAAAGTTACAAACCTTTATATGTAATTTTTTGCGATTGCATCTCCATATGGTATACTATACATTCATACGGTGTATTTATGAGAAAGGGATTTGTTAATGTATAGTATTTAGAGATAAGCTATGCATATTGTTAATTACCCTCCTTTCTTTTCTTTAGTGCTTAGTATTATCCTTGTTTGTAATGCAACTACCAAGGGGCTCCACCCATTGTTTCGCAATCCCTTTGGTTAGCTTTGCAAACCAAGGGGCTCTTTCCACTGCTCACTAATCTTTGGAGATTGCTATGCTTTATGAACCATCCTTGTTTCGCTCGTAGAAATGCTACATGCCTGCACCTTTACTTGTTAAAAAGACTCTGTTATCAAATGAGAAGTGGAGAGCAGGTGATGCAAACATCAAAATTCAACCGAAAATAAATGCCAAACTCATTGCTTAGCAGTAAAATGTTTCCTTGTATCTGAGTTGTTTTAGGATTAAGCCTCCCTGTGCTCTACAATTTGTTTTCAATATACGACATACGTGATAGTCACGGGGGTTATTGGGCTTCCTGTTAAAAACTTTCTCCCATTTGAGAAGCAAATGATAGGTAATACCCTCCTGGCATACGGATTACTGTAAGTTGTCCAGATCTTGGTCTAATGACGTTTAGGCGTAGTACAGCCCTTGTGTAGCTTTTACTCCACAAAATTTCTATTTTTTAATAATTGGAATTAACAAAGATGTAAATATATTTGGGCCCGAAATATTTTTTCAGTGACATTATTGTAACCAAATGAATCGCGTAATTGCATCGTATTAAAAGCAAAACGTTGTTAGATTGTATCCTTTCAAAAAAGCACTGCATTTGAGAGGAAATACTTAAATTGGCACAGACGTATTATCCAAATGAACAACTGGTACTTGCACATTATCCTGGCAATTTTTTCTATTAGAGACGAAATGTTCGTTAATTGCTGAATTTCTTTCTTACTGCTAAATTTTTTTGCAAATATGGAAAAAAAAAAAAAAAAAAAAAAAAAAAAACTATTGAAAATTAATTAATGTCATCATTTTTGAATACTCAAACACATTATGGTAAATGTAACTTTGTTAGAATAATCTTGGTAATCGAACATTGTTTAAATTGTGTTTTAAAATTACTTAAAATCAAATAACATTTTAAATTCAAAGAATAAAGTTGTCTGCCGCATAGTGGACCATTAACAAAAAATTGTCGTCAATGGTTTGCGGGATAATTCGCATAATACAAAGGGATCTTACGTATTTTTCCGCCGACATTTTGGTTGTAACAAAAATTCACCTAACGTATGAACTAAAATATCGTTGATCTCTTAAAAAATCAGTATGGTATACAGGAAAATAAGCGATTCGATTTCAAACATACGTAAAATCTTACATAGAAAAGTTGCTATCATTTGCTTTTTCTTGACGTTTAAATAAAAGTTATGCAAGAAAGCCTATGATCTTACAGCCTTTTGAAAGGGAAAATACATCATGGCCAAGTACTCAATAAGTGATAGCGTTTATTTTGTAATTTTAGCTAGATGCTAAACTTTTTGTTATGAAAAAAGGGTTGACAGGAAAATATGTAAAGAAGGAAGATTAAAGAGGAAACCTTTAAATTAAACCTGATTCGATATTTTTAAGAATAAAATTTGTAAAATTGCACTTATTACATTTGCACAGTTTTTGAGTAAATTTTGTTTTATTTTCCAATTATAAATATTATCACAGTAACCATTCTGTTACACATGTTTGAAAATGTTTGTTGTTTTCATCCTTGTTATTTACTTAATTGGTATGGGTTAACACCAAACAAAGTTAAAAAAAAAAAATAAAAAAAATCGTCAAATACACCTGCATCAAATCATTTCAGAGTAAGACTTCCAATTCGAGTACGGATTGTGCGCTAAGAATTATACACATAAAACCAACAACAAGAAATGGCAACCGTAGGCATTTCATTTGTAAGTAAAAAATGTCGGTTTCAATTTGGTTTTAAGCACGTTCTTCACGATTTCACATAGGATCCATTCTGAATTTCGTTCTCAGGAAATACAAGCAGAAGAAATTGAGACGTAACAGTCCTAATTCAGATTTTTAAACGAAGCGTTCCATTCGTTAGAAAATCGTACTGTATGAAAAAGACGTTTTCATTAGCTGCATGTACAGTCAACTTTAGATATTTATGTATGGTTAGAAATACATATTCATTAGTTTTCCCTTTAATTTTTTTTCAATATTGAAATAGAAGTATTATTAGTTGCAAAATTTAAATACTCATGGCCAAGTTAAACAATATTAAAGATGTTAAGTTAATGCATTTCTTTTATCATTGATAGATTCAGTATGAAAGATTTGTAAAACTATCTTCTCTACTATAAGACTTTATCCGAGGGGAAAACAACCGATCTTGCAAAATGTGAAATTTTGTTTTGTTGCCCCGTTTCTTCTTATTCGGAAGTTGGTTACATTTTTCGTTGAATAGAAGTACGGCTAATTTAGCGTCTTATCTTATATACTTATAGATTATACTTTTTTTATTACAAAAAATAAAAATACAGGTGTTACAAAAATAAATGAATTTTAAACAGTTTATTATTACTATTATTCTTTATGTATAATTATTTTTATTTTAACCCTTTGCTTTCGAGCGGCGCCTCTCAGACACCACATGATTGGATGCCGCAACACTAGATGACTACTAGGTTTGATGCGGAAGTTCGATGCAAGGCCAATGACTGTTTTTAATTTCTATGAAGCGAATGCTTAACCTCAAACCAAATAAAAAATGCTGCGAAATGTCTCGAGTTGCTGGTCCCTCCGCGCGAAAAAGAGCTGGAGTGCAAAGGGTTAATACAAATTAAAATGCTAATTAAATGAAGGCCTATTAAGGGATTGTTTAAAATAATGTGTAATATGTATATGATTTTATCTGTTAGAATTAAAAATTCTGTTAATAGTAAAATGAATGCTTTAAGAAGTTAAGTTATATGCGTAGAAAATATTGAATATCAGGGTATTTCGAAATCCTTAAGCTATGCATTGTACGAAATGAAGGCTAATATAAGTATATTTTAATCTTATTTGGTTAATCAGTGTCATTAAATTGGCTTTAAAGAGGTTTTATTACTTATAGTGTACAACTATATAAATGTTTAATATGTATCTGTACAACTATATAAATGTGAATATGTTTAATATGTTGTTTCAAAAAGAACATTTGGTAATAATGAACTTCATTCTATTAGTGTTAGGTCCTACAAAATTTGCAACGTACATTTTGAATAAACGAACTTTAACAGTGAAAATCATATTTCTGCGTGTTAACCCTTTAATCGATTAAATCCTCAAGTTAGCTTAACATGCCAAATTGTGCACTGCAAATATTGAGCGATTTTCTTGAATTGATGAAATCAGAAAAAAAAAAAAAACTCTTGATAGCAAATAGTTTTGTTAAAAAGAACATAGTTTAATAGGAGGAAAAAAAAAATATCGTCTGGCAGCACTTCCGATAATAGTTCCTGCCACCTCAGCAAATATCTGCTTTTCGATTTCTATCGTTTCGTACGGTCATTTGGGGGAAAGAACTACCTTCTACCTGGTTGGTTTTATTTCTTGGTGGACTTTCCTCTAAAAGGTGAAATGGGTTTCGGCCCATGATCAGGGTTTTTGTTTTTATATCTGAAACGTGTTAACTCTTCTCACTCTATACTGCGTAGACTGTTTTATGCACTGTTTTGTATAAGTTTTTATTTCTTGGTTTGAGACTACCTACCTTTCTTTTTCAGTGGTTAGGCTAGCTGCTAAAAGGTTTTAGATGTCTGAAAAATGTTTTCTGAGTTTTAACTTACCGCCATTACGTGAAAGTATTTGTAGTACAGTTTTTGTTTTCACTTTAAGGGTTAAATTTTTTATTTTTTTCACTTCCATAGTGTGTAAAAGATAAGCATAAGGGATTTATATAAATTTTAAAATATTTTCTTGGAATGTAGTTTAACTGAGTTTATTTACTCAAAGAATAACATAAAAGATGAAAGTTATCAGACAATTATTTCACAATACTCTTTTTGGATATTAGATGAAATGTAACGTTTTAGTACCATGCATATTTCTTAGCTTTTTAGTATTATATAAATTCATAGATAAACTTTAGTTAAATTACAGATTCTATATCTTCCTAGTATGTACTTGAATTGTTCCGTATTGGCGTCAGCTTTTTATCTACGTTAGATATTCCTGGTGGTTTCTTTACACTGAATGAATTTATGATATTTTGTTTTGTTCGTATCAACTATCTCAATTAAAAAGTAGTTGGCTTTTATTCAATACATAAATTAATTCAGAATTTTTTTTATATAAATGTAATTTTTATTTGTATTTTTATGCCATTTTTTTGTTGTTGTTTAGAAACAGCAGTTTTTTTGTTTGTTATTTTTTAAGAATTCAGCCATAAAAGTATTTAATTTTATTAACTGAAAAATATTTAACACGCAGTTATTCAAATTTAGAGATATTTCTAAAAATCTAAATTTGCTACCAAAAGTAATTACACTCGTTATTAACTTGATGTTGTTATATTAATCGTAATCCTCTTAAATCAATTGGCTCTTAACCATGTAAGATTAATTAGTAACTCGATCTAAAAGCGATGTCATATTCAGAATATGACATCAGTGAAAAATAAAACAATTTTTTTTTTTTTTTAACATTTAAGTACAATTTATTAGAAGATGGATGTTAAAGTAGATATTTTCTTCGTCAGTTTAATTTAAAGTTGAAGGAAAAACTCACGAGTATAAATTATTTTTATAACCTTGATTATTGTAATCTTACTGATAAGCAATCTACAAGTAGTTGAAAGTGTAAAACATTTATAAGGCTTCACTAAATCATGATCTGATGTTTAACGCATTGCACCAAATAGTAAGTTCACGTCAAGATGTTCAAGTTGTAGCAAACCTTTTTAGAATGGAGATTTTAGTCGATCAGAATGGGATTCATCATAATAGGAGTTTACAAAATATACAGACGCTTGAGTGGTCAGTAAAATTTAAAATTTACACTTAGTAATTTGTAGCGTAATGTAAATGGAAAAAAAAAGAAGAAGAAAAAAAGACCAGCTTGACTTGGTGCAAAATAACAAGGAATAGAACTTCCTAGTGTTTGGTAGTACGGAATAGAAAAACACTCTTTGTGCAGTTCTCCGCCCTTCTAACCATTTCCATCCATTCTAAATGACTCCAACATAATTAGGCCCGTTTTCATCCTGTTGTGGTATTAATCACTTCAACATCCCAGATTAATTTGTCCCTAAGCAACTCGAGGTCTGTTAATAATTAGGTCTGGAAGCGATGCAATATCTGGCCGCTTCCTACATAAAAGGCAGTTTACTGGAAGTACTAAAGTGGGTGTATCTTCTTAAGGGAAACCTTTAGGAGGGGAGTTCTCACAAACTGCACAACTTTAAACGGCCAACCGTGATTAATTGAAGGGATTCGCAAACACGCCTACTCACATCTGATTGATGCTTTCCTCTCTGTGACGTCATTACTGGAACATGCAGATGTTATGGAGTTTCGAGAATTGCATTTAGCATTGGTAGACGCTTTGAATCTCGTGAAAGCTATACTACTTTGGAATTGAGTATAGATATGATGGGTATTGAAAAGCAGAAAAATTTGATTTTCTCATTGATATTTAAAATTGTGGAATGTTATTAACGTCACAGAATTATTAGTAACATAACAAATGCTATGTTAATAACATTATAGAGTTAGGTTATTAACATAACATATGTTATTAGCATTACAGATTATCACATTAAAAACAAAAAAGGTTTTTGGATGCTTTGTTGAAATAAATTCTTTACAATTTAGTCTAGGAAACTGGAAATGTAAAATTTAGCGATGTACTTTTCAATTCTTAGATGGGCACTGAACACGTCATTTAATAATACAGTACTATTACTTGATACGAGGTACTAAATTGTATTTTAACTATAGATTCGTTGTAAAATGAATATTTTTGAAATCATTTGGGAGAGTTTTGAGAATAGGCAACTCAAATGAGTTTTTTCATCAAAATATAAAGTTTAGGTTTAAAAAACTAGGAAATAGAGTTTGTAATAAGACTAGTAGGAATAATTATTGCAAGTTTAACAATCAATCCTTGCAAGGCTATACTGGTTGCAAGGCTATACTGAAATGTAAGTTGCCAATTTTTTTAAAGGATGTGCTCTGTTTTCAAAATGGGAACTGTCGAAATACATTAAAGACATTAATTGATCAAAAGAAATTTATTTTTTGAGGACTGAATGCAAAAAACAGTGTATCTATACAACAAATCCAAATAAATTCATAATAACTTTCTAAAATAAGTCGATTATGAAATTATTAACACTTGTGGAAAAAACAATCTTTAAGAAATCATTTTTCTTTTACATATATTTCTTCTATAATAATATATCTTCTATATAATATATATTTCTTCTATAATAATATATTTTCTATATAATTATAGTGCCAAATTTCTCCTTTGTAAAGAAAGAATGTTTTGACGATACTAGATCTTGAATTTATAGCAATTAATAAGTTTGAATAGATATCAATTATCATTTATATATTCTTTTTCAAAGGTGTCTCAAGCAAAATTTTTCAAAGTTCGTAACAAAGTTCTTAAATTGTTCTATAAATATCTGTAAATCATTTTATTTTATACCTGTTTCTAAAAAAAATTTGAACACATATTTCTGAATCACTGGATAACTCAAGTCATTTCTTGAAATTACAAAGCGGAATGATTTAGAGCACAATTCTTTTTCATCTTTAATCAGTAGCGAAATAGCAACCTTGAACTATGATGTTATTGAGAGTTGTTCCATATTAAATTAGGAAGTCAACTTCATATGACTACACCCTAGCATCAACATATTACTCAGAAGTCATTCACTGTGAGCACAACATTATTTTAGTTCAAGCGGGTATACAACTCTAAATTTGGTTTATTTTCGCAATTTTTCAGTTTTAAATTTTTTGTTTAATAAATAATATTAATAGTTCTGAATTGGAAAAAAAAAAAAAAAAAAAAAAAAAAGTTAAACACTTCTTAAATTACAAATTTAATACTAAATAATGAGTATGAGTCGCTGCTCAACAATGCTAATCTAAAACTTTTGCAGTTTTTTTGCTGATATTTATCTACCCCATCTTTTCAATTTTGAATCAGCATAATTCTAGAACCCTTCCTTGTAAACACTTGAAAAATTTTACAGGTATTTTTAAATATATATCTTTAATTTGTCTTTTCGAATTAATATTTTATGAATTTTAAAATATTTCTAGAATTTTTTAAAAAACCATTTGAAGAAGTATAAGTTTTTGTGATAAATTTTTTTCAGAATATCTAATGATGATTAATAAAAATTAAAAAGACAATTCATGTTATGAGTAGGAAAAATTGTAAATAATAAGTGAATTGTGAATTATAAAGTAATAATAAATTTGGCAATCAAAAATAAAAATAGTCAAAATTTTACATCGAAATAAAAAAAATGAACGAATGAATGAAAAAAATTCAAGAGAGCTGTTTTATTATAAAACTGTTTATTTAATAGTAATAATCGAAATATATCTATCCAAAAAAATTAGAAAGTTTTCTTTGAAATTGGTGATTTGTATTTTTACGTCTTACTCCAGAATTAAGCACAGTGGTATTGACAAATGTTGGAAACAAGGATTTTGGGGAGCATGGCTAGTTCATGCCGAAATTCGAGCATCGTTCCAAAATTCACCATTTCTTAAAAAATAAACTCGTCAAAATCATCGCAAAACATATTTTTTACCCCTCCGTCTTTTATTTTCAAAATATGTTTCAATTTTAAAATTGATTAGCGTATTTGTGTTATTGGGGTCTCTTTTAAAAAACTGTTTTACTTTTAAGAATTATGTTATATCTTCTCTCTACTTAAAGAAAAATCACATGAGGGAATTTTAATTTTTTTTTCGCCGTCATTTGATCGTATGTTAAAAGTAGAAGTTCTAAAATTTGTCAGTTAAGTGTTTGTTTACATAGGGGAAATAAGGTGCATGCATTATATATATATATATATATATATATATATATATATATATATATATATATATATATATATATATATGTATATGCCAAAATAAAGTCATTAGAACTGTAATTTTTTAAGGAATGTAATTTACGGTTTATGCCGGATAAATACTTCATTTGCAGGAATTTCGAAAATTTGGTTTATTGTTGATTAAATATATATATATATATATATATATATATATATATATATATATATATATATATATATATATATATATATATATATTTAATTAAATAAGATACTTCAAAATCGCTGAAAATGCAAATCTCACACATAATACTTTATCTTAAATTCATTTCTTTTTAAAATTCTGAAAAGAATGGATTGAGCTCATTGATTGCACTCCTTCCACGATTTTAATAGTATAACTGTAATTCGTTTGAATGCAATAGTTTTAATTCTTGTTGATAAACTATCCACTGGGATTTGTGAGAATATAAATTAGTTTGAAGTTATAAATTTTTAACTTTGAAGTTATTAAGATATTCACAATTTTGACCTCCTTCTTCCAGAGTGAAACTCTAAAACTGCTATAATTAATTTGAGTACATACGTATATTTTCATTAAAAATATAGTAAGGTTTACAGAAAGCTATTATTTATAATGATATCATGATTAAATTTCTGCCTTGCAAATTCAAATATATGCCGTTAATTATTTAACAAATTATAAAAAGTAAATTTATTTATCTCGAAAATTAAAAAAAAAAAACACTACCGTGATTATTTCTACAATCTTACATCTATCTTAGTTGGTGAATAACTTTTAACGCCTCATATTCTTGCATTATTTAGTGTTTAACTAAGTTGGAGATTAGTTTGGTAATTGTTATTAAAATAACAGAGCTCGATTATCAAACCAAAAGGATTTCATAGCAATCTCAGAGCCTTGGAGAGAGCTTAATTGCGACTATACATTTTGTTTGACTATAATAATTTCATTAAGTCCCATTGGAAAACAATATCATTTCGTATTTTCCTATTTGTATAGCTACATGCAACGAGAGTAATTTTAGTTATACATTTCAACATTAATTTAGCAGTATACAAACAAAATTACAATACTGAAGTACAAAGTTGTACTAATTAAATTGTGGAGGTCCATAAAATATTTTGATTCCCTGTTATTCTTGTCTCTATAAACATTTTAGTAAAATAATTAATACATGGTAATGATGCTAACCTAATTATCAGATAAATTAATTGTCAAAAAATATTAATAGAACGGAGTGCAGTACAAAAAAATATCGATTTTCTTTCCTTCAAAACTTGGCATTTATTTGTTGATTTGCAACGTTGCATTATTTGTACCAAATAATCAGAACTGGAAAATTTTAAATTTATCGTGATATGCACAGATGTTTTAAATGATAAAATTAACTTTAAAAGTAAAAGTTAAATAATTTTGCTGAGTAGTTTATTTGAAATGAATTCTTTAAAAAATGTTTAGAACTTTTTTTTTGTCTTTTCTTAACCTTTAACTTTTTAAAATCTTTTTTCTAAAATTAAGTTTAAAAAGAAATATTTTAGAGATATTCCATGAGATCCTTGCTTTAAAAAAATTTAAGCTGTGAGATTTTCAATCCAAAGTTGGAAATATAGTTGTTAAAAACTACTTTTTATTTCTTAAGTTTTGTCCTTGCAGAAAGGAATAAAAACTAAATGTAGTTGAGCTCTAAAAACAATTATTCCATAATAAAAATAATTGGATGGAATTAGAAAGTTAGTCTCAGAAATTCAAAGTAAAAATGAAGGAAGGATTTAGAAAAGTGTAACAGCATAGAGAACTGCCTCAAAAGGAATATCTAAAGACACTGAGTATTTGAATTATCTTTCTGGCAAATTGCCCGATCAGGTTTTTCTCTTTATGTTATTTGTATATTCTGCCCCAGAGTAAGATAAGAGCATTCATCAAAGGTGTAATAATAATTCCTAAGAATAATAATAAGATGATGAGAAAATAGAAGATGCATTGGTGGAAAGAAAGTAAAGGAAGAACATTTGCAGTTCTGTACATACGAGTATTGCGTACAGTTGAATACTTCTCGAAGTTTCTTTCTCTTCAGTTGAATAGAAATGGTCCAACTACCTTCAAAGTAAATAGAAAAATGAAGTCGTAGTGAAAGAAAGCATTCAGAATGACGATTGTGTTTACATCTACTATTTGCGTAGGGACGAGTTTGATATAATTTCGTCTCGACGATTAAGCAGGTGAGATAATAATATAACCAGTGAATATAACCTATAAAAACACAGTTTTCAATGTAAATCCTTTATATGTATTGATAATTTTTATATTCATCAAATTACGTTTCAAAATTTATTTATTAAAAATGAACATAAATTTATGCTCTCGCATCCAAATGTCATTTATTTATTCTGAATAAAGTAATTTTATTTATTTATTTATTAAAAATTTTTTGGCTCCAGTTAAGAGTTTCGAAAACGGTCGGTTAAATATTATTTCATCACAATTGGATATAGCAAGTTGGTTTATTAGTATTCTATAACAGTGACAGTCTTTTAGTGACAGTAAACGCCCCAAAATTTGATAGAATGCTTTTCCATCGACATCGAATCTATCTGCCAAGTTTCAGCCTTATTGGATGACGGCAAGGGGGCGTTTGCAGATATACCTCCCATCGACACACACAAAATCGAAGTTAATATAAAGGATTTAAAAATACTTATTTCGTCGGTATTTTTCTCTTTGAAACATAGATACTGTCGTTGAAAGAAATTACTAAGGGCATTTTATGTAAGAGTTTTTTATCCTTTCATTTCAAAATTAAAATTGTGTATTGTAATGTAAAAGAAAAGGTTGGATTTTATGTATTTAGATTATTAGCTATTAACTATCTCCTTCGTGAATCAATTCCTTTATTCAAACGTCTAAATATAACAAGATGGCAATTATAAATGATAATTTATGCATAATAGTAGTATTAAGTATAATTCCAAAATTTAGATTCAAGAAAAACTATGGTAGAAAGTTATTAGATATGAGGTCCACTTGTTTGACTCAGTTTTTTGCCAAAAGAAATTAGGCTAAGGGAAAAGAGTTACAAGATTTGGGGGCCTATAGTGATTGACTCGATTTTATCTTCAGTGAAATATTCATGGACTCTTTGTTTGCAACGGAAGAGATTGAATTAATATTTTTTAGCAAAATATAAACAATCTATTCAATGTATGGACATGTTTTGATCAAATTATCCCCGGAAGTTTTTAATAAATGTTTTTAGAATAGTTTGACGCATTTTCAGTTTGGTAATGTCGTTTTGCTGGAAAATTCGTAAAAGGTACATTCAAAAACATTATATCAATTGTGGGTTTGAGAGAGTGAGTTAGTACCCAGGTTTAATTTTAAAGGAATATAATGATCAGAAATAAAAACGAGGACTGCATTATGAGAATTTCAACTTTATTATTTTATTTACCTCGATGTTACATGTTGGGGATCGATGATTTATCTAATTTCGGTACATCTAAGACGGCATCAAAAAGTTACAGCTACTCAGAATTTAATAATTTGACGTAGATAAATTAAAAAAAGTTTTTTTAAGGAGAGTAAAAGAAATATTATCATTCATCGTATGCATCTCATCATCAATGAGGCCTCAATTTCTCACATTATCAGCTAAGATACGCCAGACATTCCATCTCTCTCCAAAGTTGTACCACTGGCTAAAGTCTTACTATGGACTGTACTTTTCGAGAGTACATCAAAACGTGATAATTCCGTGAGAACAAGACTCTAAGACAAATAGGTTGAGGGATAAACTTTTTGCTTCTCACCCTCGTTGGTACGGTCACTTGAATAGTCTAAAATTTGCATTTTATGGTGCATAATCTTCAGACATCGTGTTTGGACGGTGATTCCCTCTTTACTGAAGTTGAGGGGTCTATCATTTCACCAAATTCAGTTTCATAAAGAAATGATTATCTAATTTATTGTACTAGGGAATATGAACCTATGTTTTCCTGTATGATTAAAAATGAATTTTTATTATGGATGGAACGCACAAATCAATTAATCAAATGAATAAAAATATAAGGTGTTTTGCATTACGTTTTATCGGCCACCAAAAAATATTGCTATGATAAAAAAAAATACCAATACATTATGATTAAATGGAACTATATTTAAATAAAGTTCTATAATTAATTTTAAGTAAAACAATAAAAACCCAACTTCACGATCTCACAACATTTAACGAATCTTCTACCCTAACAGCACATTCGGAAAAGCTGTCAACATTTCAAAAAATTGCTTTTTTAAGTTATCATTTCACCAAATTCATTTTCATTAAGAAATGATTATCTCATTTATTATAGTTAAGGCTTATGAACATTGAAGCAGTGTTTTCCTGTATGATAAAACATGCATTTTCATTATGGAAGGAATAAACAAAAATTAAATCAATTAGTTAATCAAATGAGTAAAAATATAAGGTATTTTGCATTACGTTTCATTGGTTACCTAAAATTTTACTACGATAAAAACAGTAAATTATGATTAAATGGAACTATATTTAAGTGAAGTTCTGTAATTAACCCCCCCCCCACCCCAACTTCATGATCTCACAACTTTTTACGAATGTCCTACCCAGCACATTCACGAAATCTATCAAACATTTCATAAATGGCTTTGGCAATTCAAATAACACTCTCAAAAGTTAATAACTTTTGTGGACAGTTAAAGTTTCTCAAAAACAACTCATAAGTTCCAGACAAACTTTTCATACTCAAACCGTCGCGTGTCAGCCCCATTTCCAAAAGCGAATGTCACTACACTATGCATAATAAATAGCTCTTAGTGATCTGGGGCACAGGAAGCAAAGGGATATTCTTGAATGTCTTGTCTGATGTCCCGAAGACAATATCAGGTGTTACTGATCCCACCATCGACCGAGCCATTAAATGATGAGCCATCACATCGCCATGGTAACGGCAAATATCAGCTCCTGCAATGCAATTGAAGATTCTCCAACTACTGTGATGAAGTTAATGGCAAACTAATCAACACGGTTGATTTGAACTCGATTGATTAGAAATCTATTCAGTATTGAGTGAGGAGTCGTGGCCAGAATGGCTAATGTAAAAGAAATAAGAAGAGTACAGTAGGTTTTAGGTGCTAACTTGGTTTTTAATACCTGATGACATTTGTTCGACATTTGTGCTTTTAGATTTATGTGCAATACTTTTTTTGGTAATCATAATTGAAATTTGTGGGTTTGTAGTTCTGAGAGTTCAATTTATTTTGTAATTGTGGCCAAATTCTTATTCAGTACTTACTTAAATATTAATTTAGTTGAACAACAATAAATATCTTGGATTCTTTTTTTATTTTTTATATTTAGGTATTTTCAAAGATATATAATTGTTTGTTGCAGAATTTTATTTGATAATGATTTTAGAAATTTCAAATGTATTAGTGGTGCAGCTCAGATACATTAAATTCATATAAAAATGCATCTTTTGTATCTTAATGATAAGTGAAGCAACACAGTCACAAAAATAAATACAAAAGTATAATGGAGGTACTTGGATAGAGCACCATTATAATGCAGTTTTACAAATGCATCCATATTAATAATTCACACTATTTAAGGATTTGACTTTTGATAGGAGATATGATGTCCCCTACCATAAGTGTCTACTTAATATTACAATCAAAAAGTTTTAATAGTTATCACATGATATTAGATCATTTATAGATTCTTGTTGACATTTTAATGCTTCTAGTTACGTTTTTACTTAATTTTTTTAAAATCAATGCATACTAAATTGAAATTGTTCTAAATTTTTTTATTGACCTCTTTTGCATTTCTCTTAAGTTTTGAAATAAAATCAATAACTTCCAGACATATTTTGTTTCTAGTTGCGTGGTACCGCGTTGCGGAGACTCGTCATTGTGTCTAGTTCTTTGCTTTTGATGCTTCTTGAACCACGCTTGCTTTGCTCTCTAAACGGTTCATTGCTATTGAAGCACAGGTTCTATTCGCTTGTTATCAGGTTTATTACTAGCTAGTAAAACCTTATTAGTAGACCTCTATGTCGTGGAACATAAAATTCAATCTTAATCTTAATACGATAATATAACCCCTAACATTACCTCTCCCCCTCCAACCTTTCCAAGAAAACCACGAATACAATCGCTGTGAAACCCATTTTAACATTATGCTTGTAAAAAGCAAAATTAGGCCAAAACTACTTATGTTTAAAATTTCAGAGATCTATTCTTATTAGAAGTCATTTTGTAAAATTTGAAAAAAATAATTCTGTTTCTCGAAAATTCAATAAGATGGCCAAACCTTTTTACGTTTAAGAGAGAGAAAAAAAAATGAAAACATTAATAGAAATAATTAAAAAAATTAACTAAAATGTAAACATTCTGTTTAATTCTAATTTATTAAAACCACAATTAGAAGGTCAAAGCTACTAATGTTTAAAATTTCAAAGTGCTACGCATATTGGAAGTTACTTTCTATAAAGTCACAATGATAGAGTCACATATAGATTTGTATTATTATTATTATAGATAGATAGGTATACACTTGTCAAACAATTATTGTTTTATTCATTAAAACTTTTTTTTTTATTGTTTCTTCACTTTTCTTTATATTTCCTTAGTACAATAATTTCCTTAGTACTTTCCTTAGAGTACAATAATGAAATTTCGATAAATGTTTGGGATATTAATCTCGCACATATATTTGCTACTTATAAAATGAGTTCAATCCCTGTATCACCATAACTTACGTTTCAGACGTCATTTTCTGAACGACAGAGTGTTTCTGACTTTATTGTCCTTTTATTTACATTATTTTGAATAATTTTCTTTTTATAATTTCAAAGTTTGAACTCAAGCATTTCGATAAAAATGATTAATTTTATACTTTTGTGTAAATGACTTTTCTTAATTTTTTTACAAAACGTACTTGGTAAATACTAACTTGAACATATAACATAATTGTTATGTTTTTTAGAGCACTTTATTTGTAAACCATATTAAAAAATTTAGTAAGCAAGAATTTAATAAGTATATACAATAGTATTAATTACTTTATTGTATCAAAAGTTTACCAGTAAAAAATTAACCAAATCCTCTAATCTTTTATGGTCGAAGGTGTATGTGTATATACTAGAATATAAAATTCACGAGAATATTAAAATTGTTTTTTTATTGCTTTAAAATATTTGAAAGCATTCTTAAAAAATTTTGTAGTTAATTTTTTGTAAAGCGCTAGTGCTAAAACTTTTGTTTGAGTATTAAAATGAGATGCAAAAATAAATATATTTTAAAGAAATTTATTTTAAACAGTACGTTTTATGACACAAAACAATAAAAATACTAAATAATAAAATCATGTTTTATTTCCTAAAATAATAATTTTATTCACTTGAAAATTGCGTATTCAAACTTCTACTCACTTCAAACGGATCCTTGGTATAAAACTTATTCCGAAACCAGGGTTCCGTAATTTTAACTTTGTATTCTGAATACTATTTGTTTTTTTAATTGATACTTTATTCAAATACTGATAGTTGAAGTAGAATAAATGTATCTATTATGATAATTGTCATTTCACTATAAAATCCATAATTGAATGTTTTGAACCTCAATCGTAGGAAGTGGTTATGATAAACTAAATTTTAATGTTAAAATCTTAATTTTTTTCGGTATTTTCTTACAAAAATTTAGTAAAATAAAAACTATTCCATAAATAAACTTAATTAAGTAATTAAGGTTCAAAAAACGAAAAAATAATGTTTAAGAAGATTTGTAATTGTCTTTTCAAACAAATTAGAATTAGATTTAATAGTGTTTAAAATCTGGTGAATTGGTATTGTATCTTAATTATATCTTAATTTGGAAATTAAATATTTTTTAAATTAAATTTTTTATGAAATTAATTTAAATATTTACCCTCTACCTACAGTAAAATAGTTATAATTTTAAAGTCAATTTTAATAAGCAAAAAAGTATCCTAGAGTTTCTTCACAAACCATTAACTTCACCACTGATTTTAGTTCTCAACTTGTTCCGTGATAACTTTAAATCATATCTGAAATGATATAATATTATCTTAAACATAATATGTCGAAAATAACTCTAGAGTTTTTCCCACACCTTAATTATTTTAATTTCACATTAAGAATTAATGTATAATTGTATTGTCTTATAATTATTTGCATGTTTAACTGCATGTTCTTATTTAATTACTGTTTATATTCCTTAACTATTGTTTCAATTGTAAACTTTAATTTCCTATTTTCATTTCTATGATCAAATTTATTTGAATTAAGTTGCAATTTAGGGTTTTTTTGCTTAGTATTATTGAAGATCTGTTGTGCTTAATCGCATAAGTCAAGTTAAATTTAACATATTTTTGTTAATTTTGTTTGAAATTTAAAGTCTTAGTTCGGTTAATCCTTAACAGCCTCTCAAATTACTTCCATTTTGACTTTAATTATGTGTATTGTTTGGGCTTTCCGTAAGCTTTACATTGTATATTTTTATAAATGAAAACTTTTATTATTAAATTTAAAGAAGTATATTTTTTGGGGGGATACAAAAGTTTTAAAAATATAAATGATTGTATTATGTTCTAAAATAATCTGAACTAAATTTAAACGAGAAAAGAAATATTCAGGTGAAAATGATGCCATTCGATTTTTATTAAATTTCCGAAAACCTTAAATTAAGCGGAATTCGCCCAATTTGCATACAGGAAAACTAAAAAAAACTTGACTTCCTTCCTTTTCTCTCTTTTTTTTCACTTACAGAAAGGCTGATTGTGGTGAGTGAAATCATGTGTAGAATATGCTGAGTTAGAGCTATTAGCCCTAATTGCAAAGCGTTTGTGATGTAATCAGAGTAACTTAGTAAGCAAAAATCCAAAGCGAGAAAAAAGGAAAAATGAGGTTAATTTCGAACTGATTTCAAAGATTACCTTATAACATGTCTTTTTTTGATGATATTAATGAAAGTGAATAGAAATTAAAAAAAAAAAAAAAAAAAAAAAAAAAATCAAGAGTATTTGTTACTGTGACTGGCTGACTAAGATTTAAAAAATTTAATTTCGATACTTTTTCTGAGAAAAAATAATTGGCAAGAACTTTTCGACTTTACAATGAGATGAGGAAGTTAAGGATTGAACTTTAAAAAAAAAAAAAAAAAAAAAAAAAAAAAAATACAGTGTCGTGTCATATGCAATTATTACAATCCCCCAGTTTCACCAATAAGTTGGCCAATATTGCTCAACACTGGCCAATCCCGATGTGAACCATTGTAGACTGGTCGTTGTTAAAGATCTTGGCCAATCTCACCCAGTGCTGCATAAAATAGATTGGAAGTTTTGAAATGTTGATGTAGAGTTTTACAATTGAAATATGTTTTTTTTTTAAAGCAAGGATGAAGGGGTTAAAAACATGTTTTGTGATTATTTTGACGTGTTATTTAAAAAAAAAAAAAAAAAAAAAAAATCGTTTATTGTGGAACGGTGCTCGAGTTTTGGCCTGGATTGGCCAATCTTCCCGGAACCCCTGTTTTTGACAATGGCCAATATCATTGTGTTATCTGGGTTTTAATAACTTAATTTAGTGAGTTAAATAATGTGCTACCTAATGTAATAAAGTTGGTTAGTTTGAAATATGATTTGAATAAAAAATTAATGATGACTTAAAATTAGTTGAATTGAAATAAATTGGTTCTGCTCAAGAAGTTTTAAAAATTAAGCTTTCGTATTCAAAGAGTAACACAAACTATCCATATGACCTGCAATTTAAATATTACAAAGCTATTATTGGCCTGTTTACAAAGCAAAAAAGAAGTAATAATTATTGAAAAATATGCAGAATAATTATAAAGTATATCAGCAAATACATGTTATTTTTAACTATTAATGATTAGTTATTAAGATATAATAGTGTTTTGACATCCGGATTACGAAAAATGGCATGTTTCCAGTAGTGTTTAGTTTGTTATATAAAGTTGTTTGGCGCAAAGGCTATAACATCTACACGAGAGCCATTTGCCCTTTATATTGTTTCACAAACGACACCTACAACTATGCATTATAATTTTGAATTTAGTTAGAAGACAAGGCGTCGACACCTGAACTAGGACTTATAACTGGCTGATGTCGACACCTGACTGAACTTATAACTGGATGGTGTGTTTTTGGGACGATCCCTTTTTAAATCCTTTATATTACCTTGGATTTTGTTTGTGTGTATGTGGTTGTCGGGCAATTCTGCGGAAGCGTAATTAACTCAATTGCCGTCATCTGATCGGGTTAAAAGCTTCTAGACCACGAGTTGCGGGTTCGAGTCCCGTGTAAGGCATGGATGTTTGTAAATGTATGTTGGCTTGCCAAATGACGAATGTTTTGGCGCATTATAGCCCTCGTGTTGCTGACTGCGCCTGATAATCGGAAACCAACCAACTGATCGGGTTAAAACCTGGCAGATAGATTCGATGTCGATGACAATTCATTCTATCAAGCTTTGGGGTCTCTCACTTTCACTAAAGGAGGTCGCTTTCATTCACGTTTCTACAATCGTTTTGGAATACCAATAAATACCATTTGACCCATCATTGTTGAAACCCTCTCCTGTTGCCAAAATAATTTTAATCAGAATAAATAAAAGATAATTGAACGTGATTGCATAAATTTAATATGGAGAGTTGCCCACTCAATTCAACGTTGCGTAGTAAAGTTGTAAGTGAAAGAATTTTAACCGATCATAGTTGAAACTCTTTCCTGTTGCTAAAACTGTTTTAATCAGAATAAATAAAAGATATTCGGACGTGAATGCATAAATTTACATTCATTTTTCATAAATAAATTTTTAAACGTAGTTTGCCGTATATTTTGCTGCAAGAGATGCTCTTAATATACAAAATTAGATGCAACACTGAGCACGAGCTGACAACAGAATCGGCGCTATGTTAATAAATATTAGAATTGACAGTGCATATAAAGGATTTATATTAAAAACTGGGTTTTTATGGGTTATATTATTCTTTCTTTATACATAAGCGAAATTGATAAATGCTATACCAATTTAAAGACTAAGGCTTCCGCTTCTGACGAATAAATTATTTGCAATTACATAATGAGCAGTTTGTTTTAAAATCGAGGTTAAAAAATTATGCTGATACTCTATGAGAAGGGACTTTGTCTGTAATGCGTCTACTCGACCGGGAAATGATCCCCTCTTCTCTCGTTATATTTTAAACTAGAAGAAATAAATATATTACTATTTTAAAGATGTAGGTCTAGCCTTAAAACAATTCCCTTCATTACTTGTTGATATATATTAGAACTTAAGGGTAAAAAATTTTCATTGGATATTCTATGATGCATGTACGGGATACGATTTTATTACCAGATCGTTCAGCTATACGAATCGTACCATGTCGAATTCTGCTTTCTAAATCAAATGTCATCTTTCTGCTATAGAAAACAATGTACAACTATGATGAACTTCTAAAAAGAAATGTGTGCAAGCTGCTCATGGTTGTAATTATGTTTATGATAATGATGAAATTTCTGTAATTATAATAATTATGATACACAATTTATCTAATTATGATATTAATTATGTAATAATGATATTAATTATGTAATTATGATATTAATTATGTAATTATGATATTAATTATGTAATGATGATATCAATTATGTAATTATGATACTGAAGTCTAATTATGTTTATGATCAAGAACAGAAATAACTAATTTAACATAATATGAACTTTTAAAGATAAAGTTCTGTATCAAAAATTTATCCAGAACATAGTAATCATTAGAATTCCCACATAGCGTAACTGCCAAGTTGCAAGTAAAAACATCGAATATAAACTTCCAAAATCAGCGTTTCCCAGAGTGATTAAGGTGGACCAAAAACGATTTTTTCCTTTGCAGAAAGTAACGAGAAAACTTACATTTTACCTATACACAGCATATAAATTTATTTGAATAGAGGTTAAAGTTTCTCTCAGAGTTTTCCTGTACTTGTTTCGAAGGAAAGGTTTCGCGTCACTGCTCCTTTGGGAGGTATACTATAAAAGACGACAAAAACAGGCTTTCAGCTAGTCCAATTTGCGAAAATACTAGAGGATAACGACGGCATCATGAATTCCGGGATCGGGATTTTGTTTTCTTTGCAGAGAAAAGAACTTTCTTTCGTTCTTTGTCTCGTTAATGCCCTCGGGAATAAACTTCGAATATTATTTGTTGGAAAGTGATTTCGTAAGTACACCGAAAGAAAAATCCAGACGAGAAAACTTGTATTTCTCATTTTAAAAGTTAGGTTTTTGTTTTCCTAATAATTTAGTTTTTTATTGAAGAATAGAAGATTATTAGAATGAAAATGGAAGGGAAAAATTTGCTATATATATTTTAAATGGAGAGAACTGAACGTACATTATGTTTAAGTGACGGATTTTAAGAAGCGCATAAGCATGAAGTTTTTTTTTCTTTTTCTGATCGTCGTAACCTGAATGATTAGCTATCTTCCTACTACAGTATGTGAGAAAAGATAAACATGCACCGAAATCACAGCTTTGTAGCTATCGTATGAGGTTTAATTTAAAGCTTGTTGAAGTCTAGATAATCTAACCTTTAATATTTCACCAATTAGATGTAGAAAGTATGGTAATTATCTAAAAGAGATATCAGTTTTTGACTTGACGTATTTAAGCTTAACATGATATGAACATACCATTACAAAAGCATTGAAGAGGTTTGTTTGTTTATCGGTCGGTCATAGGGGAAATTGTACATTTCAAAAATCTGAAATTACTGAATTCCTTTTTATGATATTGGAAAACGTGTATGCGTGGGAATATGAATATTAAATATTTGCAAATATCTGGAAGTGGCAAATTTTTTTATCATGATAGAAATGAAAAATGGTTGACATGAATTATTTAGTGAAAACAATAATAAAAATTGTCGAAAATAGTAATCAACAATATGAAATCGTAAACTTTTAGTTTTAATTTAAATTCTTGTTGACAGCATTTTCTTTCCAATAAAATGTTTAATAAATTTAAAAAAATATGCTTTTCAACAAATGTTATATATTTTATAATTAAATAACGGGCAAATAGTTTTTTCATTTAAATAGGTTCTTGTTGTTTCTAACCAGTTACCAGGGCAGCTTCGGTATATATAACATGGTTAAAAGACTAAGAATTTATAACTATAGAAAAACATGTCTTTTTATGGAAAAAATTGAAAGTGTTAAGTATAATTAAAATTTAAAAATTTGAAATACATAAACCAATGCAAAATTCGATAAAAGTTAAAAATCACAATATTTACACACTCTTCTTAAATCATGTTATTAAAGGTAAGAATATAAACTATTGTAAGAATCAACGTGGTTTAAAAGTAATTTGCAATAAATAGTTTCTTTTATTTATTCATCGTCAATAGCTCAATATAATGATTTAATTTCATTTGTTTTGAAATACTGAAGATGACAGATTTTCATTGGCATCGTTTTATCAAATTTTCGAGCAGTAATCGATTATGATTTGGGGTTTGTACTTTGCATAATAATTAAACTATCCTGAACTGTCTAAGTCCCACACACATCCAAGAGCAGAATGCGTGGCTAATATGCAAGAGATCACGTGATCGAACACTTCTTGCTCCTGTTCTCTTTCAAAGGGAGACGGTAGCAATATGGGCAAATAGTTGCGAGTAGGTTGATGGATTCGATGGTGGCAGTTTTCCCCCATGAGATAAAAAGTCAGAGAAGTTTCCCTTGAAAGATTACCGGGAGGGCATTTATACCTTCATAAACGTATAATAACTTAATAATTTTCTGTTGAAGTATATCCCTCGAGTAGTTCTTGCACTAGAAAATCCGCAATGTAATAACAATCAACTCGCTTTACCGAAATATGATAGTGAAGGTTTAACTACAGAATCGCTTAACTTTATACAATACTGAATACAATGCTAAGTTTTAGAGGTATTGATGCATTAATAATAAATGTCTTATGTTTGAAAATTTAGATTTTGTGATTTATGTCTCTTTCTGTTATAAGTATAGCCACTTAACTTTCTGTTAAAATCAAATAAAAATAATATTCCGTAATAATTTAGTTATTCTATAAATGTTTTTGGTTCATTATCTTTTTTTGAGAAAACAGGAAAATATCAGCATAAACGTGTGTTAAAATGTGATATCTTTCTGTGTAAATGGAGTAAAAATGCTTTTATATACATTTTAAAGAAAGTTACCGATCAATGAAAAAAGGTACACTCCAAAATTAGTTAATAAAGAAAAACATGAAGATTCTAGGGCTTTTAATTTTTTTTTTATTAGAACCACGCTTCTATTAATGCAGCCAACAAAATAAATCCCATTATTTCGATTATTTTTGTTTTGGGAAAGCCCTCTTTTCTTCAACTCTCATTACTACGAATAATCATTGCTTTTTCCTCTGCCTGTTTTGCGTTGCGAATTTCTCTTCTCCAAAAATACGGCGCGGAACTCATTTGGGAATGTTCGAGTACAATTACTGTTCGGTGGCACGTATAGGCATTTGACCCAGCACTTGGTACTGTCGCTTCCTCTTTAACTGTTGTTCAGCCCATTATTTGGAGCACTCGTTCCTGGGCGGTAATGCGAAGTAGCAGACCCCAAAGATAAAACATCGGGACTTTTATTACATTCCGCCACTGATAACCATCGATTATAACACCATGTAGAATTCAAAAGAATACTAAGAAGCGCGGGAGAGCGAATTCTGCTAAAACAATATTATAGTT
Source organism: Linyphia triangularis (assembly GCA_963978545.1). Classification (NCBI taxonomy): domain Eukaryota; kingdom Metazoa; phylum Arthropoda; class Arachnida; order Araneae; family Linyphiidae; genus Linyphia; species Linyphia triangularis. Next base: position 41,191,797 of record OZ021724.1, on the reverse strand, counting down.
TCAATTTAAACAAACACAATACAATATATGCGCCAAATTGTAATTTCATCTTCAAACGATGAAAACATTCAAGCTCCCAGTCACTTTATATTTATGGCATACACCTACAACGTTTTTTTTTTTTTTTTTTTTTTTTTTTATGATTCTCACTCATAAATCACAAATCAGACGTTTTATTGGTCTACCATTCACAAGGTTGTTCACTCTTAAGAGGAAGTCCTAGTAAGGGTCATTCCCTATACTCGCTATTAGTCCGAGAGACGACAGCAATTTTTGGACCTCATCGAACATCATTCTGAATTTTTTATAGAAATTGGAGAAAAGTTAGTAGATTAGGAATCCACTGGTCTGCCTTGGCAAAAATGGCAAAAACTGATCAATAATCGACTTGGAATGAGTTGAACTAAAATCCGATTGCCAAATATGTCATAACTTGCCAAAAATATAACAAACTTATTCGTCTGGCAACCCACTTCATTTTGATTTTCAATGAGAAAAAGCGCAAACGATTTCTGATCTTTGGCTCGGAAAACTTATATCTTATAAGAGTAAGCCAAATTGGGGACATCAGTTACGTCATAAGTGACGTAATATTTTTTGCCAACTTGGCTCCCTTTTAATAGATGCAAGTAGACCGTCGCCAGATATCTGAATCGTCTGCAACCTTCTTAATTGAAAATTAAAGAGTGAGGGTTACCAAATAAAAAAAAAAAATGCTCATTATTTGGAAAGTTATGGAGTATTTGGCAATTGGATTTAGTTCAACTTATTAAAAGTCGATTTTTGACGAGTTTCGGCCATTTTTGCCACGGCAGACCAGTGGATTCGTAATCTACTCACTTTTCTATAATTTCTATAAAAAATTCAGAATGATGTTCGATGAGGTCCAAAAATTGCAGTCGCCTCTCAGTCCATATGTTATAATCTTCTAGCTCCGTACCCTTGAAAACTACTTTCTTTAAAACCTTGAAATTTGGCGAGTAGGTATGAAAACTATCACTTAATGAAATGACATAAATTAAAAACTCGAAAATAGCGTCTAATGTATTTTATTTTATATTTGAAAACGTCAATGCAGTGGCTCTACCTAGTTTTGTCTTTTGCTATTTTAATTTTCATTTATAAAGGAAAGTCATTAAATAAAAAAAAATAAAAAAATTATGTCGTTTCATTAGGTGATCTTTTTCGTATCTACTCACCAAATTTCCCGGTTTTAAAGAAAATAGTTTTTAAGTGTATTGGGTTAGAAGATTATACCATAGCGAGTATAAGGAATGATCTTTACTAGGACTATTTCTTAATGCCCCTATTCCACCCTTAAATGCATAATTTCTACATTTCTTAAAACCTCATATCTTTTTATATAGCACAGTGATTTTTTTTTAATTTTAAATTTACTAAAACTATTTTATCGTTTCCGAGCACAACTAGAATCTTTGACAGTTTATTTCTTTGTCTGTGATAATTTTTATGGTTGGGGGCACTGTTAGCTAAGTACAATTTCATTTCGGCGTATGTTACAAATTACGATTATTTATATAAAAAGTAATAAAAACATAAAGTAAAAATTGTTTTCGGATAGAAACAAGGTAAGAGTAACGAATAACATTTATATTTTTTTTTGCATATACTGATACATTTATGCAAGAAAAATGTTGCTTTTTTGGGATGTAAAAATACATCACTATGCAAAATTCTTCTTTTTTCCCCCCCCCCCTTTTTTTCCCTCCTCTCTTTATTTTTTTTTTTTTTTTTTTTTTTTATTGTATTTTTCTACACCCATTGATTATTTTCAAATTTTATTTATTAAAAATAAAAATTTCTGCTTTTAAGAATTAACCCAAAACTTAAATACGGTGGGAGAAGAGAAAAACTGACATTTTTGGAAAAGACTTTAAAAAAACACGTTTTTTTTTTTTTTTTTTTAATATTTATTTTCAGCTGGTTCTTTTTCTGCTGCTACTAATTCCACATACACGCGTTTTTACTTTACATTACTCTATATGTAAAATATGACGATAAAAATATGGCATTCGTTAATTTTTTTTTATTATTTCTACATTGTTATGAAACGCTGAGTTCAAAAAAGTGGTCGAAAAATGTCTATGTGTCTGTGGTAAGCATAACTCTTGAATGAATTGACATACGATATTCTGTAGTTTGTTTCCTTAGAAGGTTTTGGTTAAAATTGCGCATGTGCATAAGGTAAATGCCATTAAAAATTTCTGTTCCTAGGAATTACAAAAAAAGTCTCTATGACGATTTTGATCCAAATCATTGTAGTAATGACTTTTAAGTGGTTTGAAACATCCCCACCTCCTAAATTTACATATAAATTTGATAAAGGCGTGAAAAGTTAAAAACGGATGTAACAGATTTCTCATCCCTCTAAATTTCTTATCCCATTATCATCACAGATTTCTCTACCCATTACTGATTTTTCCTTCTATGTTTCACTTATTCAAAAAGATTATGCGAAAAATAATTCCACCAGTTTGATTTCGGTGGAGTTTTTTTTTGTTGTTGCCAATTTAACAATAGTCGCAAAAAATATCGCTACACTGGCAATTTTTTTAAAAAATGAAAATATGAAAACGAAGACGGTAAATACACTAATCGATTTTAAATTTAAGTGCAGTTACCAGTTAAAGAGTGTAATTCAAAGTTGTGTGATTTTCCACGCCTTTAGTTATTAATTTTTATGAAATTTCACTTGACAGCTAAAACTGTCAATTCAATTTAAAGTAGTTTTAGCAATTTTTTTTCCCACTTTTATTAGACGATATTTATTATTGTTTAAATTTTTTTTTTAATTCACACAAGGAGGAGAGGAACATTTCTTAAGTTGTAGTCGATTTACTATCTATCTATGCCTTTTTTTTATATGTATGTATAAAACTTGATTTTACAGCTAACATGTCCAATCAAATTTCAAGTGGTTTTCAGCAAAATATTCCAATTTTTTTTTTTTCTTTTTTTTTTTTTCTAAACGATTTTTTATATTATTTGAAAAATTCATTGTTTATTTGTGAGATGGATGGAAATATTCTAAACATTACTTTGCCCATTGCCTTAAAGAATCACTAGTTTCAGATGAGTTTTTAAAAACATTGCATTTAAATTTCCTTTTAAATAATTTCTCTTTATTTTTCTCAGGATAGGAAATGACAAATAATAATAAAAAAATTGAGATGAATGTCGTAGGCAAGGATCTAGTCTTTTCGACTTCTGTTTCAAACTATGAGGTTCTATTTAGGTGTTGTTCTTTAATAAGTTCTTGTTAATCAGTTATTCTAAAAGTCTGTCATTCTATAGCCTTGCATGTTGATGTCGAAAATATCAATATACTTGGATAACTATTAGGTTTAAAATAATAAATTATTTTCCTTGCGGATTTCGACCAAATTCCAGTAAATAAATTTATGAATCATTTTTCGCATAAATAGACAATTAATTTGTAACCAGTAAAATATGAATGTGCCAATCAACTTTTAACATGATCATTGGTATTTTCATACTGGTTTTTCTCGTAGATCCGCCTCATATTGTTTAAGTTATATGTAGTTAAGATTAAATTTGGAATTTTAATTGTTTAATTTAAATATAGGGTATTACAATATTTTGTGAATAATAATTTCAAATAAACAGTAATAGTTTGTATTTCAAGGCAAAGCCATGATCCAAAATAAGGTGATATTGTACCATATGTCAGTGGCGTAAAATGCATGATAAACGTAATTTTGTATTCATAGCCAGCATTCATAGTCAAGAATTCGTGTTTTATTGAAGTAAAATATTATTTAATCTACGATAACTTACTTGCAAGTGGTTTTTATTTTTATTCAAGCTGATTGTAAGACTTAAGTTTAATACGTATATCTTTATAAACATTATATTGATCAATTTGCCAGAAGCTTAGAAGTCATTTTAAAACAAATGGTAAAAATATATTTAAGTAAAAAATTTCTCTTTGAAATTTTAAAGTATATTTTGTTATGCACAAATAGTCTTGGTAAGGATACTTTGTTTGAAATTTTGTTTCAAATAACTTTATACAAGTGTATTAAAGTAATGGGTTAAATTTTCATGTTCTTAAATACGTGTACTACTCATACAATTTTGAATCATAATATTGATGTTAAAAAATATAATTTATCAACGGCTTTAATTGGTGTGATTAACTTTGATAAAATTAATTTTTTTTTCTATATGTACGAGTGTGTTGTATGTTATACAATGTATTTCTTTTATAATGTACAAGTAGTCTTTAATGGATTGATAAAATACCAATTTAAAATTAAATTCAGTCCTTGAATTATATGAAATGCACGTTTGCAACTATTTCTAAGAAAATATAATAAAAAGCATGTTCCTTTTCTCTTTTGCATAAAATAATATAGTGAACTTTTTAAATAAACTCTAAAACGTTTTAACAAAAAAACAAAATTGTTGTTAAAATCATAAGAAATTATAGTTTATGTTCAATCTATGCGTCAGAAATATTTCGTGGAATAATTTAATAAATTAGAAAATAAATTTTTTCATTTTAAATTAAATAAGGATCTTTTTATGAAAATAAATTTTTATTATAAAGCCAGCATTTTTAATTAGTATTATTAATCAGTATTACATAACATATAGTATTAATGTTACCATTTTGGGAAAAAAAATATTAAAAATATCACAGGTAACGGTACAAAGAATATCTTTAAAAATTAATTCAAAAGGTATTTGTACACAACAATTGAGAGTTATTAAAAAATATATATATATTGCAATGCATCTATATTGTGTACAGTGTACATATATTGCCAAAATAAACAAATGGGAGTATATTAGTTTCTTTTTTCTAGGTGAATAAAATGTATGAGACATCACAGTAAAAACCTTTTGACTGATAAGAAAATGGAAATTCAGAGATTATAAATCTTTAAACTGGCCTTAAGGTAATTTTGTTTACTTTGATATTGTTTTGAAGTATTAAATAATTACATTGAGAGTTTTGCACAAAAAAAAAAAAAAAAAAAAAATACCTATAACCCATTTTTAAACGAAAGTATTCCATAAATTTTATTTATAAAGTTTGTATTTGAAACCTTTTCCCTAAATTTTGGTGATATAAATTCCAGTCAGCAGCACCGTCGAAAAGCAAAAAGATATATTTTTGAGAAATATTCAAACACTACCCAAGTGTCACATTAAAAACCTTCCAAAAATGTTAAACATATTTTTAAAAAAATTTTAATTGACTTACAGTGAAATTAACTTATTTGGTTTATGAATTGTTACTTTAATTTTAAATAATTACTCCAGAATCCGAATATTTTGATAAAACTCGACGAGATGTGTCTAACGATACACATTGCTAAAATGTTGGTGCTTGTTGGACTTTAGGTTCGGTAATGATTTTTGTATATTTCTAATAAAACTATAATTATTGGCCAACCAAGTTGATTTCAAAAACTACTTTTTGTGCATTCTACTCCAAGTATTTGCTCCACGACAAAATAAAGTCGAGTAAAAAAGGCCCAGCTGAAGATGACACTTCTGCAATATGCAGTGTAATAGAGGTGACAATACGCCATGTCATGAGGTAACTCTAAGTTCATATCAAGCGTACGCCATTGTTTTTTTTACTAAACAAAATCTTATATAGTTATCTCCTCTTCCCTAAGTTATAGGATTTATATGTATTATGTATATATATAAGTGAAATTCTGTTAACCTTGTATAATAAGATAGACTGGTTAATAAACAACAAAAATGTGAAAGTAGATGATTCGGGATAAATTGAGGGACAGGCTTCCACTGAAATCGATCAAAAGAAAGATAATTATTCCCCCATTAAAAAATGTTATGTTTTTATTATCAATAGATGGCGTGGTATGTATATGCCAGCAATCACCTATTATATTTTAAGTAAGGGGTGCTAATAATCAGTAAAATCTTGCTGTAAAGTACCATTTGTTAATTAAAAAGGATTATTCATTCAATTTAATGTGCGGAGGAAGAGAGAGGAAAAGACAGCAGCGAAACTCTTTTTTTTCACGAATTATTAAATTTTTCCCCGAGTTTTTCTGCGAAAAACGCATCGCTCTATTCTCAATCTTTCGCAAATAATTGATTTCTCTAATTTCCTTAATTCCTTTTAATTTTGATCATTCTATACATCCAATAGACTTTTTTTTTGTAAATTAAAAATAATAAAAGTAATTCAATACAATTACGCAGAAAGGAAATCAACATTGCTAATAATATCCAATTTATTCATCCAAAAATATTGAAAAATCATCCTCACATATATTGAAATCACAGTAAACATATAAAAATCCCAGAAACGCAGTTGAATTTCGGGTGGGTTTTCCAACTCCTCATTTTCTACGTTTATAATTAACATTTACATAGAGCACGAAACCGAAAGTCATTATAACAAGTCGTTAAAACCTCATTAATTTTTACCGTAGCCCGCCTGACACATCCTCCGTTGGACTCCATCATTAACGTCAAAAGTTTCGGGGAAACTGCGATGTCTATACAGATATACGAACGTGCCATTTTTGTCTATGGATTCGGTGAGAAACTCTAATTGGTTTCATTTGTCAGTGAGCTAATTTCACGTGCACTTTAATAAAAAAAAATGATTATTATTTATAGCTTTTGAAGCGTTGAAGGTATGGAGTGAGCAGTAATTTACTTAAGAATAACCGAGTTAAATTGAATTGAGTTAAAAATAGGAAGGATTTTTGTAGGTGTATTTTTGAGCTTTATGCAATCATTTACATGTTCAAGGAAAATTAAAAATCAAAACGTAATGATTTATTTTACTAGATTCTAAAAATATTTAGTTATGGAAACATTTTAGCAATTTTTTTTTTATGTCCGATGAATTTTTGAAGGTAGACCAATAAATATGGAAATTCTTTTTAAAAAACAAATTTCTTTACTAATGTGGTGTAGCATAATATTTTTCATTTAAGATGTCTTTATTAAGTCAAGATGACTGGAATGAACTATGCAAGTTGTAGATGGTAGATACAGTAATGCTAATTATATTTACAACACAACACTTGAATGGAAGTTAAATGTAAAGACTGAATATTAATAGGAAAGCTAAGCATTAGTTTATTTAAAAAAAAAAAAAAAATCATTCCAACAGTTTTATATATATGTCCTATAATCGTTTCTTTTGGAATGTAATTTGTGAAAATGGCAGCAATTTTTTAGTAATGATTTACTTTTATGCGTTTAAATTTGATTTTTTTTTTTTTTTTTTTTTTGCTTAGGTATCATTTTGTCATGGTCTCATTAGTAAGTAAAAAAATTTTACGAAGGAATCAACAGATCTTTGTTAAAATTTGAAAATGTTTACGAAAATCTGTTTATTCCTAAAGTTTCCAGACTGTTCTAAACAGCGACATTTTAATTACGACCACCCTATACAACGGCGAAACCTAACCGTGCAGCAAATCTTATCCATAACATCTTCAAACCACCTACGTAATCTCTTCAACAAGCAGATTAAAGAATACTTAATTGCCTTCGTACCCAGATTGCTTTTTGGCTCTATCTCGCTAAATGAAAAGATCTTTTCAACCGGAAGGCTGAACGTGATATCTTTATACCTTCTTTTCAACCTCAGCTCTGATATCTTTTTGTCTGGTTGCCCCTGGAACGGTTTAATAACGCTCGTTTGGAAGATGGCATCTCGGGTTTTGATGTGCATCCTCCCTATCATTTTCGCGTCGCTGATTGGAGGAATCGGATCGCATTAATTGGTTGTTTCCTCTGGATTAAAGGGGTGGTTGCTAAAATCGAAAGCGAAACTCCTGATCTTGTAGTGTCCTATGAGCTGCCGTGATTGTTTCCTGGGATATAATATAGCTTTTCCTGTGAATATAAAAGTATGCTAATATTGATAAAGTTAAAGAAGTATTTGATAAATTTAATTGTAATTAACTTTCGTGAAATTTCACGACAAACAACCATGAACGCAGAATTATTTTCACGAGGGTGCTGATGACACTCGAGGGAGCACAAGGCGATAATTTTTATTAAGCCTTAATTTTTCAACTGAATATCTTGATGAAATTTTAATTAATCCTTAAATATTAAATTTCTTGTCCATTGAGTATTTTTTTAAATCTACATTATACTTCTATTTTCAAAGAATCTTATCACTTTTTTTCCACATTATTTTTAATTTTCGAAATCCAAGGTGGTGCAAGTTAATTCTCTTGCAACTTCCTGGGGGTACCCATGCAAACAACCCGCATAAAATATACATTTATGCGGAACGAAACAACACCTTTTGTTACCAATCGAAAATTTTACGAAATTGAAATCCGCAAAAAAGGACAACAAACTGAAATAAAAATCAATACGATTATATTAGTTTGTGTTGAGACAAATCAATACAAACTGATATAAAATCCATTATTTATATGTGAGAAATACCGAAATAATGGATTATTTTCAATGAATCTGTTTGGCGTTATTGTCGTGACAATCTTATACACTTTGCACGTCTTTAGAGTTAGTACTTAAATTCAATAGTAAAAACAGAATGGCCACAGAACCTGGAAAACCTGGAAATCAGGGAAATGTCAGGGAGCTTTCTAATTCTGGAAAAAATTAGGGAAATGTCAGGGAACTTTATAAAATTTCACGAAAATCAGGGAAATTTTCAGGCATGTTTTCCCGTTCTTCTGTATTTTGGCACCATTTACCGGAAAATTTGTTGTGGTAATCATAAAAAGTTTATTGTTACGGAAAAACTTAAACTTTTCATTACCACCAAAACTTTTTTAAAAAATTGGCATGTTGTCGCCTTAGCATACCTGTTCTATTTGATCAGGGTGTCTATACATCTGGAAAAAAAAATTTAATTTGAAAAAAAGTTTACCGTTTAATCAGGGAATTTTAAAAAACTCTGTCAGGGAACTTTTTTTCCTGAATTTTGTGGCCACCCTGAAAAAGTTCCATAGAAAGCTATTAACAAATTATAACCCCCCCCCCTTCCCTCTTCGGATTGATCGTTCTTTAAAAATCAATATATAAACACTCTGATGTTTAACATTCCTAAGTTATGTGACATAAATTATAAGGTTGAATAACTACCAATCTTCCTTGCAGCGTAACATATAAATAATTAAATATTAATTTGTAACATTTCAATGCTAATTTGCTTTATGTAATAAATTAAAATAAGATAATAAGAGAGAAAATAAATCAGCAATTCAAATTACGTATAGGTTTATTGATACATAAAATTCAAAATTTTCAAAAAATTTTCTCTACAATTTTAAAATATTAATTTGTTTTATGTAATAAATTAAAATGAGACAATAAGAGAGAAATAAATTAACTATACGTTTGCTGATACATAAAATTCGAAATTTTATGAGAGATACCATTAACTCGCACGATTTAGCAAAAATATTCATGTTTAGACAGTAAATTGGGATAGTTATCATGTTGGATCAAAAAAGGAAATGAATGAATTCAAACCAAAATATCAGAAATGTTTCTTCCTCATGCTGAGTAGTCTTTTCACGTAGTTATTTGAACATATTTATTATGAGAAACTTATAAATTGACTTTGAGCTATCAAAAAAGCCTTTTTTAAAGATGGAAAACACAAACTATTATACAGCTAAGTTGATGACTTCAGTTAAACAATTAGTAAAACTTTTATCCACAGTTATTTTTTACGGTATTAGGAAGATGCATGCTATATAATTTAATATAAATATAATTTTTAATTTCCCATTTATACAATTTAAGTTTTAAAATTAGACTTGAAGGTTGTAGCAGTAAGTATTTCACTTTATAATATGTTTTTAGATCGTGATGAAAAAGATAATTGAAAAGTACTCTTTAGAAAATAATGTAATTTGGTTTTTATAGTAATGTACATAAAACAATTTTATTTGCATATTTATTTATTAATTCGTAGATTAGTGTGAGACGATTATAAAGGTTGAGATTTAGTTATTTGCTCTCTGTTTTTTAATTAATCTAATAAAGTGCTGTAATCAGTCATAAAAAACCCGGTGACAATGCATTGCATCAGGTTTTGGGGGAGAAAATGGTCAATAGCATGTATGTTTTTTTCGTAGAGGCCAAATGCTATGAAAACTCGATCTCATCTCAAAATTACTTAGATAACCTGCAATTGTTCATAAAAGTAGGCAATGCATTTAAACGATTTATAGTAAAATTTTGTTTTTATGGAATAGTCTTTTTATGCACGAAATTATGGGAAAGTTGGATTGGATCAGGTTTAATGTTTTCTTTTGAAGAATGCGTTGCTAATAGTTAAAAAAAAGTTTACAAATATTTAATACATTTAGAATCTGAAATGTTTCCAATTTTTATGTTTTTACAATTAATGAAAGAAGACTGCACTCTAATTGTGTCTTATTTGTTAAAAAAGGTTAATATGCGGTCTAAAAACAATGCAATAAATTACATCCTTTTATCTCATTTGTTAATCTTGCATGGAAACGCTTTTTAGAGAAAGTTTTGTTACACCTTTGTTGCTGTAGTAACCATTAACCAACGACCTATTTCTGCACTTTATTTTTCTAAAACTTTTACTTTAGTGGCTGTCAGACGGACTGAGAAATTTATTATGTTTTAATGGGAAAAAGCTTTCATAAATATTCCCCAGATGACATTTTTGAGAGCGATTAAAGTACATCATCAGAATTTGTCGATTGTTCACTGTACATGAAATCGATGTAATCACTCATAAAGACAGAATAACGCAACTTTCTTTTTACCCTACGAATTGAAAATATTTATTTTTATTAGTTCAGCTCACACTTTAAAGATTACTTTTGATAAATGGAAATTTAAAACTGGAGCTTTGTTTTAGAAACAAAGAGGCCATCAAGTTTACACCACTTTTCATTTTTAGTGTTCCGTACCGTAAGGTTAGAAATGGAAAACCTTATAGAATCAGTGTCTGTTACGTCTGTCCGAGAGATTGTGAGAGCTAGGGGATGATTTAAATTAAATTCGGCACACAGTTAGTTCATACATACCCAAATATAGACAGGTAAGAACATTACAACTATATTTCATAAATGTTTAATACTTTATTTGAAATAACGTTGTGTTTGGTACCAAATGAAAACTATATATGAAAGATATTAAAAATATCCCCAGTACCACAAATTCGTTGCCCAATAGCGGCTAGCCACACTGACCAATCCCGATGTGGACAGTTGTAGACTGGCCGTTGCTACGGATCTTGTCCAGTGCTGGGTAAAATGTGCTGGAAGTTTTGAAATATTGATGCAGACTTTTAGAATTAAAATATAGTGTTATAAGAAAAAACTAAGGGGTACAAAATGTGTTTTGTGATGGTTTTCACATGTTTGTTTTTAAAAAGTTGTGTATTTTGAAACGAAGCTTGAGATTCGGCATGGATTCCTTCACCCCTATTTCTAATATTGGCCAATACCACTGGGCTACCTGACGTATAATATGTGAAGCTTGTAATATTTTTGTAACATGGTTGGGAAACAATTGTCTAATCTAATTCTGATCGTACAGACGAGTGAAATTTGTTAAAAAATTAAGAAAAAAATTATTAATAATAGTTTTATTGGGAAAATTATTTTAGCTAAACAAAATATCTTAGATTTAAGAAATAAAAATAAAACATACTTCTTTTGAGCTAATCGAAAACGTGGCTAAAAGTAAGTTGTTACTTACCTTTCATTAAGGAAATTACTGGATAAAAATGCTTGGGCATTGGATTGCTGATCAAATTGATCGGATCCTTATACTGATTATTCTATTTAATTCTTTCGAAATAAGTGGCGTCATCCAAATTTTCATTCATTTTTTGAATACTTCAAATATGTTATGAAAGTGTAAGATATAGATTCTTACCACGAGAGCTGTTATTTATTTATTTTATTGAAAATAATCACTGATAAATGGACATGCACCCAAATAGCCTCGGGCTTAATGAATTATGAAAATAACTTGTTCATGAATTGCATGTGAAAACAAAATGTCAAAAAATCCAAAATGTTAAAAAATAAAAATAATAAAAAAAAATTAAAAAAAAAAAAAATGTTGTACAAGCGCTTAAGTATACAGGGTTTATGTACAGTACCCCCCCCCCCAAAAAAAAAAAAACAGAACGATGGCTATATCTTCGGTTCTAATTATCATAGAATCTTACGGTTTGCACCAAAATGTTTTGCTTACGATTTTCTATATATCTGATGCAATTTTTTTTTCTTGAGGGACCATTTACTAAGTAAAAGTAACGCTATCTTCGAAAATTTCAATACGAACCCGTATTTTTTATCATTTCATTCGATTCAGAATACATCATTTACCCTATATACCAAATTTCAATGCATTATGTTGAAAAACACGTTACTTATGAGCGAAAATATTTCGACCATTTTTTGACCGATCTTCAGGGAGAATTTCTATAAAACGAAAGGTATTTTTAAGGTTCTTCACAGCGGGAGAAATTGAACGGTTAATGTGGCGCGTTTCACGAAGATTAAAAAATACAAGTATTAGTCTAAAATTGCATAGAAAGTACTTGGATTTATAGTGTCATGTTTAAGATTAATACAAAAATAGCAAGTAAACGCAAAAGTAACATAATTTATTTACAACATTAAAGATGTGCATTCTTCACATGAAATAAATAAAATATCGAAAACTGTAATTGGAGAAATATAACGAATACTACTGATAATTAGAAAATTAATAAATATTAAATGTAGGCATTAGTAAACAGTATTTAGCAAAGCATGAATATTTTACAGAAATATTTCACTATAAACACAAATGTAACTAGATCGTTGAAATTATTTATAAAATGAAAAAGTCACATGATTCAGTAAAATTTTTAAAGGATAACTTATTGAAATTGCTTAAAAAAATGTTGTTTTAAATAAATGGAATTTAAGAAAGCAAATTAAAAAAAAAAAAATTTAAAAAAAAATGATAGTTTACAGAAAAAATAATTAATAATTTAAAAAACTAAAAAACACGCTTTAATAGAAAATCAAACTAAAAAGTAGAAAATAATCAATAGATTAAAAAACTAAGAAACACGCTTTAATAGAAAAGTGAACTAAAAAGTAGAAGATAATTTTAAATAAGTTTGAAATAAGAATAGAGTGATTAACAAGAAATATTTATTTTATCGTAAAAAAGCGTGGGGTGCTTTTTAAGATATTTTCATAATGGCTCTACTTTTACCAATATCTGTCATTAAATATTTACAAAAATTAACATCAAGCACCCCACGCTTTTTTACGATAAAATAAATATTTCTTGTTAATCACTCTATTCTTATTTCAAACTTATTTAAAATTATCTTCTACTTTTTAGTTCACTTTCCTATTAAAGCGTGTTTCTTAGTTTTTAAACTATTGGTTATACGATAATTGAACGTTATGCGATTTTCCACACCTCTAGTTTACCTTGAATTAATCTTTGATAGTTTTCAAAAGTCATCTACTATACGGTCCCTTAAAGTGAGCGTTTTTTACATTTTCTCTAAAAAATTGAGAACTAATAGTCAAAATGGAAAGAAAAAAATTATGGGGGTGTTCTAGACCATGGTAAATCTAATGAAAGCAAAAAAAATATATGTTTCTATTCAAACAAAAATTTTAATTGCTTTATTAATTAATAATTAATTATTAAAAAAGAAATTGGTTTTAAAGCTGATTGCTATTTATGTTTGGCCATTTACAAACTACCTTTTGAAAAAAAAAATTACTGAAATATATTAATTATTTGAGTATTTATGGCCAAAAAACCAACTTTTTTTTAAACATTAATTTATCATTTTCTTTTTATCACTTAAATTACAAACCATTCATTAGAAAATTACGAATTTTTGTATTTCGCATTCTTTTTTAATGCTGAATCCAAATATGGAATAATATTATGAGGCTGCTATTGAACTTTTTAAAGTTTGGTTCTGTTTTAATATGTAGATGACCCCTCATGATAAAAAAAAACTACATATAATTATTAAAAACCTTCCACGATTTACAACGGTACCTTTTGTTTTTATTTCGACAATTAGAACAAAAGATATAGCCATCGTTCTGTTTTTTTTTTTGGGTACTGTACAAAACACTGGACTTGTGAATTTTCCCCATTCATCCTTGAGAAGTTTTTAAAAAGTAGTAACAAATTAAAATTGTTAATAAAATTAAACAATTATATCATTAATTATAAATATATTAATAATTACAATTGTATAATAATTATTAATGTAATTATAATTATTTATACACAATTATTAAGTTATTTATAATCAATAATATAATTCTAATTATTAATTAATATTTATAATACACTACTAATTATAGTTACTAATAAAATTATAATTATTAATATAATTATAATACAAGTTTGCGATGAAAAAATTGTCCTAAAAATAATTAGTGAATTTTGTAGTTTTTTGGATGATAATTACTTGAAAAATAATAAAACTAATTAAAATCGATTTTTTTTTTGCATTTTTCCTCGTTTCGGAACATCTTGACTTTAAAAAAGTGGTCTAGAAATTTTTTTTATCTGTGTGTACGTGTTCAGCATAGCATAACTCCCGAAAGAATTGATTTTCGATGCTCAAATTTGGTGTACGGGTTAATGGTGGCCATTGGAATTGTCATTAAGGTTTTTGTCAATATTGTTCATGCGAATAAGGTAGCTGCAACTGAAAAAGTCATGTTTTTCTGAGATTTGCGTAGAAATGGCTCTAACGATTTTTATAAAAATCGTTGTGGAAATTCCTCTTAAGCTGTTTTCAACATTCTCCCCACCGAAATTTCCATAAAAAGTGTTATAAAGGTGTAAAAAGTTGAAAAAAGAATGTCTTTTATACAGAGTTCTCTTCTTTTGAGCATCGTTTATCAACGACAATTATTATCCTCTTCTCTGCTTTACTTATAAGAAAGTATAATCTAAGAATTATCGAAAAGTATGTCTCCAAATTCTTGATTTTGGCGTTTTTTTTAAGGCCCATGTAAGAATTATAGCCAAAAATATTGCCAAACTGGCAACTTTTTCAAATGAATGAAAATATGAAAATGTTATAACACTTTTCCACGTCTAATGTAAATGTAGTGACCAGTATTATAATGTAATTGAAAGTTGAGAGATATTCCACATCCCTAGTTTTTGTTGTTAGAGATTTATGTATTCAATGGGAGGTGCTTTGAAAGGTATATTTATATCGCCTAGTCAATAGAGTGGGGACACGATATTCCTGTATTTCTTTTCGAATGAGATATCTATGATTAAAAAGAGCATTACTTAATTTATGGCGCAAAAAAAAAAAAAAAAATGAAATTATTGGAGTCTAGAGTCAAAATACAAGCGTGATTAATTCACAAAAAGTTTTACTTTCACCTCTTGAACTAAAATTGTCTTATAAAACAATTAGTTTTTACTTAATAAAAGAGTGCGAATGTTAGTAGTACTATTGTGAATGGTTCCTCGGTTTTTTATTTTTTTTTAATTTTTTTTAAATAAAACTGAAGGAAGAGCTATTTGTAGAACCAGATATTAGAATCTCGATGAAGACTGAAAATTTTAGGCTCACAATGGAGACAAGCGAGAGAAAGCTATTTTAGAAACTAAAAAATTCAAATTACAAATCTATTCTAGGAGAGATATTAGCTAATTTTAAAACATCAGGAAATTTGAGGAGCTTAAATTTTTATTTGCCCCTTTTTTATTTCGATTTATTTGTCTGCGAATTTAGATGTAAACAGCGAGGAGTGCAAGGGTCAAATATTTCATTAACCAGAAAATAAAAAGGTCATACCTAAGAAGGTGAATATCATCATGATAGCAGTGACTACTGCTGGATGTTGAAAAGACATAAACCCCGGCAAGTTTCAAAGAAAGAAAAAATATTATAAGGATTTAATTCTTTTTCATAAACTTATTTGTCATTTAAACTGTAGCAGAGCTAAGATATAAATGGAAAGTAAGTAATAGTGCATAGCCAATAATAGTGATAAAATAAAAACAAAATATCTTGATTTGAGTTATTTTCCAAAGAATATACAATCGTATTGTGAAAATACCTCACCTGATAGATGTTGTGTATTTACTTCTAACTGTAACCTGAACTGTAATAAGATAACTGACTATTAATAGAAGAATAATTTTAATTGTATTCCGAACTGCGAGCGATGGGGATAATGTAAATAATGGAATCTGCAGGCAAATTAATTAAATAGGATTGCACAATAATATCTTTGACCCTAACAATTTACTCACCCATGCATATCCAAGAAATAAAATATCACAATAGAAAAAAAGATCTTTTATTTGGATTCAGCATTCAAACTATTATAAGGATCAGTTATCAAATTAAAACAATTTTTAAGAAGTATTTTTTTTTGTATTTTTCTCAAGTTGGTAATTATGACTTTTCCATTGTGTATTATTTAGGAATGTGCTTATGCATTACAAGTTAAATGATAACCAATCATTTAACAAGTTAACATTTGTAACATGATAACCAATCATTTACAAAATTCAAAATCGGTTTTTGTTCATAATTTTAGCATTTAGCCTTGTCTTTTAGATGGCTGCCAAATGAAAACTTTCAGATGTCACTGATGAGTATTTTTTTGGACTTAAATCAGGTACTCATTAATATAGTTAAATCAATTAATTGAGCTCGAAAATGAGACTAATGTGCAAATCTGGAGCATCTTCCCCTGCGGCGGCTTTCCAGGGTCTCAGCTTCGTTTGTAGCGTGTTAAGCTCTTTTCTTTTTGTCAAACAAAGGCAGAAATTCACCAGCTCCTAATTAATTGTCATCGATTGACTCCCGTTTGCCCGGAACCTCCCGGAATTTCCTGGAATTTTCCTCTCTTGTTCCTGGTAAACCCAACTAAAGCGCCTTGTAAATTAGGCGGAGTCTTTCATTTTTATCGTGTTTTCGAGCGAGCTAATTAGCATAAGTGCCGGAAATATTAGTCTTTGGAAACGCATTTTTACTTTTTCTTCTTTTATTTGTTTATTGGCTGGGATTACTGAAGGTGAAGGAGTGGAGTTTAGTTGAGCTGTCCTGAGTATTGACGGAAAGTACACTGGAAAGGAGCAAACAGATTTTTTTTTTCCCTTTCGATTTGGTGTTAGATTGACTACAATTAAGAACTTTAGTTTTTTGTGTTAGTTTTGGAAGAAAATTGAACTTGTGAAGTTTGTTTTTAGCAGTAGTTATATGTATAAAAAAAGAAAACGTCTGAGTTGAATTTCTGATTGATTGATTGCGTAAAAGTACTTTATTTTTCGAGTTGGTTTAGAAGCAATTGAACTAAAAAAAAAAAAGTTTGAGATGTGCTCGCAAATATATAATTACTCGGATTATTATATTTTAAACTCAATGAATTTTTTTTATCTTATAGTCGATTCACGTAATAATTTATTTACAATTTTTTTTTAAATATTAATATATCTTTTTTAATAAGCATTTGATATTGAAATTAATTGCTAGCACAAAATGTTTGATATCTCAATTTGTCCCATGTATTAAAAAAAAAATTCCACATTGAAGTTTCTTTAATGATATATGTGACAGCGGATTAAAGTATTTTAAAAACTAATTTTTTTTTCTGTTTATAAATGTAAATAGATTTGCCAAATTCCATTTTTTAAGAAACATGCATCTGAACTCCTTCCTGAGATTTAGAAAAAATACACGATGTTATTTTTTTTTTTTCAAAAACCATCAACTATTAGATTAATCAACTCAAGAAAAATCATCCTTGCCTATCATATTTTTATCTCTGCTTTAACTGAATCCTTACATGGTACGGTATTCTAGATATATGAGTTTTATATTTCATAAAAAACATACTGATGGAAATCGTAATTCATGATTCGTGATTCATTCATTAGTATGAATATTTCAAAATATATATTGCATTCATTTTTCACTTAATATTGTTACGAATTTTTGTATATTTGTAAATATTTCATAGTGTTAATTTTGTAAATAGGAAAATTTATGTACATTTTGCATAAGGCAGTTCGTCTTTAGTTTGTTTCCCTGCAATGAGTCTCTTGATGCTTGATAACGAGTTTTACAAGCAGCAGGGCATTTAACATTATGGTAACGGCAATCTCGACAAATTTGGCGAGAAATCGCCAAATGTCGCTAAACTTGATGACTATTTGGCGACATTTTCGGTCCTCATGTACATGTATAGGACTTTTCGACTACGGTCTGGAAAGTTCTCCAAATATCTACCTCTAGAAATTTCACGTATGTTCGCCTCCCTTATAAAAGCTCAAAAGAGCGGGTGATGTAGTTAGTTGTTAGTTGACTGATTTTGAGTCACTGAATTAGTTGATTAGTTAGTTGACTGGAATTACTAAGTTGAGATACTGAGTCTCAGTGAGTGTTCAGAGAGTTCCGAAAGCAAACTGTTTTGCATTGTCTTTTGCGGTGATTTAGCAGTTGTGTTGTCAAGTTTTAACTGCTGTTTTGTGCTCTATTGTTGTGAAAAGAGCTGTATTGTGTCTATTAGAACGAGAAGTTCTGGAGTTGTAAAGGAATCTGTGAAGAGTTAGTTATTTTGGAATAAATATCTGCAAGTTTTGATCTGTTTTGGCTTCAAATCTTTCGAACCCGTCCAACGCAACAATATATATTTCTAGAAATAAGTACTTTTTTAAAGAGATAATTTCAATAATCTGTTATTATTATCTCTATTTTTCTGTAAATTTTTAAAGATTAATTGAAGTATTGTCTGCATAAACGTTTTCAAATTAGCATGTAATTTTATTAGTTTCGAAGTGATTTACTACATTCTCCTTACAACTAATTTGAACAAATAATAAACTTGAAATAACTTGCGCTCTTTTAGAAGTTGAAATAATTGTTGCGGAACAATTTAACCAGAATAAATAACTATCATAAAAGGCACAAAATAATCCATCCTTTTTGAAACATAATACCTAATGAAAGGTAATCCTTATTGAAAACGTTGAAAGCTTAATGATTAGCTTCGAATGGAATATCTGCATTCAACCTCTAATTTCCCCCAACCTAATTCATTCTCAGAAAGACATTCTCCTATTCATCTCCATCTTCTTCTCCCTTTTCAAATACAGAAATTGAGAACATTCTGTCATTAATTAAGAAAACTTCTCGATCACTGGAGAAGAATGATCTTGGAAAACGGACAGACATTTTTTTAGAGGAATGCTTTTCACTGGCTGTTCTGCAAAAGTATTCATTCGAGAGAGCTTTGTGGGTTGAGTGTCTGATACTTTTTTTTTTTTCAAGTGAAAGATTTCTATGGTTCAACAGTTAATAATTATCCTAGATGGGGGTATAGCCATGAATTCGCTGAAATTAGTTATTATAAAGACTTTGATTTTATTATAAAGATTTTGTTATTTGAATTATATTTTTGGTTATAACTTTAATTTCTGATTTAAAAAAAAAAAAAAAAAAAAAAATCCTTTTTATTAACTTCGAATTTTTTTTATTTGTGTGTAAAGGACAAAATTTTCGTAGGGTTAATTAACCTACCTGCCGTTATCCAATCCAGCTGAAACTTTGCCGATAGACTAGTTGTTGATGGCTATATATTCTATTAAGTTTTTGAGACAAACAAATTAGTTATTGGCACGGAAAATACGGTTTTTTTTGTATACGAGCAAGCAGTATGAAAAACTGATTAATAAAATTGCATAAGTTACAATTGCAAATAAAATTTGGCAATTCATACAAGGGATTTATAGTAAAAACTTTTTTTTTTTTTTTTTTTTTATAAATATAAAGATGGTGTTTTGTTGGCGTAGTGTACAACTAAAACAAAAAATTTGAGAACAGTTGTCATGATTGCATTTTGCAATTGAATCGCTAAATTTGGTTGTCAACAACACCAAGAAAATAAAACATACATTGTTTAAAAATGCTATGTTCATCAACTGGTGCATGTTTTATAGTGAAATGTAATCATACCGATTGAATTGGAAAAAAATCCTTTTGCAGAAATATATGTACAAAATTTCACACGTTTTTAGTCTGATAAGATGATTATTTAAGATGACGTTCTCAAATATGTATGGTGTTAGAACTAAGAAAATTAGCAAAACAATCGAAGATTAACAAACCTTGTAACTACGTGTACTTCAAATTTAAATACACCAAAAAACACTTTTTTTTTTTTTTAAATAATTTATTAAATAATTTCGAAATAATAATTTTAAAATATGTAGTTTCATTAAGATACTTATATTTTACTAAGATTTTGAAAGTTTATGTGGATAAAATTAAAATGACACGAGTCATAACAAACTAAAACTGATTTCTGACATAAAATTTTTAACAGTTAGAATATAAAAACAAATTAAACGGCTATGAAATATTGGAAAAATATTTCTCAATTAACAAAGCCCATAGTTTTTACATCTTTGAATACGATACCAAGCAATTAAAATTTTTCTTAAAACGAGAAGGAAAGTGAAAATATTCCTTACCGAAGCAAGTCGCTAAATCAGTCTTTTCAAGAAATGTACCGACGTTGAAAATTCTATTAAATCCACACAAAAAAATAGAAAATAATTTATCAAAAGAAAGAAAACATTTAATTGCGTCTATTCGAATCTCCGATGTTTAGAGAATTCATTAAACAAAAGCTGATATTGGTTCCCGGCTGCAGTTTTGTGATTAAGAGTTTCCCTTTTTTACTGAAAACAACGGTGAATAATTACAATACGAAGAAGAAATGTGTTTGTCGAGTGTATAGAAATAAGAAAACATTGGAAGCCTGTCTGTAACGTAATTAAAAAGTTTCATCCAAGCGGCATTCTTTACATATGCATTGTATTGCATCTTAATTGCATTTAATATTTCCCAGAAAAATAATAGTCATAAGGTCTTGTTAAGTGGTTTCATTTCTCATCTAATGAGATTTTCTGTATCTATCTAGTTTTAATTATTTTCCATTGTTATTTTGTAGTAAACATTAGCGTTTACATAATAGAACTACTTAAAATTAATAATATTAGATCATAATTGTTTCAAGCTAAGAATTATTGAGTGGAAAATGGTTTAGGAATATTGGTCTTTTTCTTACTATTGCTTAATAGCTGCTGAGCAAATTTGATAATTTACTGGAAATAGCAAATATTTGGGAATTGTATTTAATGGAATGAAATTGCATATAATGTATTTCTCAGGAAATTGTATTCTACATAAAATGACATCGATTTTTTTTCTACACACTATAAGTAGCCTAATATCATAAACTGAATTAGCCTGAAAATTAGCCTGGTAAAAAATTCCTTTACAAATCATTTTTCGCAATGCATCATACATTTAATTCTTATACATTCAGATACATTTAATTAAAAAGTGTTAAGTGGCAAGTGTAAAATTTTAAGACATATTTGTTATGGTATGAATGTAACTCTAATGGCACTTTTTTACTTTTGTCTTGGACTCAAATTATTTCGAAGATCTCCAAAATGTCATTTTAAAAACTAGCTAGATTGGTACAGGTAACACCATGCCTACTCATTAGAGAGTGAGGAACACTTCATTTTATAGCAAAGCGATTTTAAAAAAGATGAACATTGTAAAAGTTAGAGTTGGCTAAGTACTAACTATTAAATAATGTACAAGTTGAAAGTTACGATAGCATGAAAAGTCCAGAGGATAAATGTGTAGTGTTAAGCTATGGACAAAACTGAGGTATTGCAAAATTTAATATAAACTTATACCGGAAGGTCGTATCAGATCCCTCCATTATTCATGATAGTCTCGCCTATCATATTCTGGGATTTAAGTTTGTAGTTTAGGGTTTTTTTTTGTTCTCCTTGTTACTTATAGCTACCCACACGTTAACACAAGATAATGAAAGTATTGAATTTGGTAAAATCAATTTTTTTTGCCTTTCTCCACGTTTTGAAACTCCCTGACTTCAAAAAAGAAAAAGGGGGCTAGAAAAAATGTGTGTCTGTGGTCAGCATAACTCCCGAAATGACCTACGATCTTCAAATTTTGTGTACAGATTAGGTACCGTCATTAAGGTATTCGTCAAAATTGTTAATGTGCATAAGGTAGCTACCGTTGAAAAAAAGAACGTTTTTCATCAATTACTTAAAAAAAAATAAAAAATAAAAAAAAAATAAAAAAAAAAACCTCTTAAATACCCGTAGAAGTGTGATAAAGTAGTAAAAGTTTAAAAACGAATGTTTTTATCAGAGTTCTCTTCCCTTGAGCATCTTCCATCAACTTCCGACGACTGTCGCTCTTCTGTTTGATTTACAAGAAAAGATAATGTAAGAATTATCAAAAAGAATATCTCCATATTGGCAGTGGTGTTTTATTTGGGTGATGTACGCCAAAGCGGTCATCTCTTTTATAGTGTAATTGAAAGTCTTTCAATGTTTCCCACCCTTAGTTTTTATTTAATTTCTTCATTTTGTGTTTAATCCAGATTTTATAACAAAGATTTTTCCCAGTAGGTTAATTTAGATGAAGTGGTTGGTTGGTTGTTTTCAGATTATCTGGCGCCGTCAGCAACACGAGGGCTATAATGCGCCGAAACATTCGTCATTAGACAAGCCAACATACATTTACAAACACCCATGCCTAACACGGGACTCGAACCCGCAACCTCGCGGTTTAGAAGCTAGCACGCTAACCACTATACCGTTTGGTCGGCTTAGATGAAGTGGTAAAATGGGTTGGTATATCACGGCAAATTATATATCTAAGTATGTGCATTTATAAATACTCTGTATGTTGTTTTGATGCTATCCACTCTCCTTGCCTTAATCTAGTATTTTCTTTTCAAGTGTGCGCCTTAATCGCAGACCATGACTGAGGAATCTCGCTGTCTCACAAGATGTTCGTTCGTCCTGTTGTTAGCTCTGGTGGCGGGAGTTCGCAATGTAGAGGATGAGTCGCTGATCGTTCAGACTACCAAGGGAAAGGTACGAGGCGTCACGCTGCCCAGTGGCCACGGGAAAGAAGTGGACACGTTTCTGGGAATACCTTACGCTAAGCCACCAGTAGGAAAATACAGGTGGGTAATCTGACCTTGCTATGGCATATAAACTATCTTTTAAAGGGCGCAAAAAAGACTAACATGTAACGTAACTTAAAACAAGCAAAACAAACTTACTAAATTATCAAAAACTGTTAGATATATGACTAGAGAGCTCTAGTTTTGAAGGTTTTATTTACAGAGCAATCTGAATTATAGGTAAATTATTTTTAAAGCTGTAATGTTTTATAATATATTTTTAGTCTCTACAATACTCTTAATGTAATAAGAAGCTTATACAAAGGCTGTGTTCGTCTGTCTGTTAACCTTCTCAGGCAAAACTACAAATAAAGATACAAGCCATATGTCAAATGAAAGGTTTCTTTGAAACATATAAAACAAAATTCAATCGGAAGTACCAGAAATGGTGATAAGAAATCAATTTTCAATTTGTTAAGCCAAAAATTATAAATGCTACATGAATGTGTCTGGATAAGATTAGTAGGATGATTACATAAAATCCAGGAAATTACCACCCGGAAGTGTTTCAAAATGCGACTGGAAAGTAACTTTATAGGTAGTTCTCAGCTTTACTACACACAGGGAAATCAAATTAGAATGTGATATTCAATGAGAAGTCTTCTCACCAAGTTTGTCACCAAAGTCACTAGCTTGGATACCTTTTATAATTAAAAATGCGAATATAAAAGTGACGGCAAACAACAGTAATAAATCTTATCAGAGAAAAATATCAGACGTTAAATGTGGTAATATTGAATTTGCATGGTAACTGGACTTGATGAGCCTCAATAGAAACGTGAGGAGAAGCGGCCATTTACTAATAGTTATTACTAACACAATCAATCTTGTTTAAATATTTTTTTAAATTGTGTACAAAACATTTTAATATATTTTCGAAATTTTATCGGGAAATTTAAAAAATATTTTAAAATTTTCTGAAAAAATATGTCCAATCGAATAATTATTTCAAAATTATTAAAGAAAGAGCAAAACACTGCAGTCAAATGATACACCCCCTCTCTGCTAACTATTTTCACATCTCGACTCCCGAAACTAACAACTAGAACATTAAATTCTCCGTTTCTTAAAATTTAAATACATATTGGTCCTCTGGAACAAAAGATCTTCAATTTCTTGTGTTTCCCACTCACGAACTCGTTGAACTTTGCATGCTATCCAAGATCACAGACTGTAACTATTTTCTCATTTAGATTCCGCCATCCGAAGCCGATCGATCCCTGGAATGGAATTCGGAATGCCACCGAGCCCCCCAACTCCTGTGTGCAAGTCAACGACACCCAATTTGGGGAATTCAAAGGTTCGACCATGTGGAACGCCAACACACCCCTCAGCGAAGATTGCCTAACCGTCAGTGTGTGGGTGCCTAGGCCTAGGCCCGAAGGTAAGAGATCTTCATTTCTGCAACATCCCTTCTAAAGTCGTTCCTCCCCCCACCAATTGCTTATTCCAGTTAAGATATTCCAAGCAAGACGACAAGAATAGATTGGAGAGAGCTGTGATGAAGTTGCTGGAAATAGTTCCTTGCGAATTTTATTCTGGAATGACAACTACGGAAATACTGGATTGTTCCATAGATTTTATTCATAGGATTTCTATACAACAGTATATTTTATAGTTTCATATACAAAGCTACTTTTTGTTGTGTATTTTTTTAAAATTCTTTTTACGATATAATTTATGTGGTTGGCTAGGTTATTCTATGTGATAGAATCATGAAGGCTAAAAGAGTTTAGATACAAATACAAATTTTACCACTCTTTAATATTTTGGTTTACAAGTAGAGATTACGGATTATTGTGGGAAATATACCAGTACATAGTTCGGAATTAAAATAGTTATTTTGAGGTTTCTTTCTTTTCGTTATTGAATATAAGAGAACAATAAATTTTACTTTGTTTCATAGTTCATTTTAATTCAATAGTTATTATTTTGCGTCTAGTTTCCATTCCCCTTGTATTGTTTAAAAATAAAAGGTTTGGCTTAATAGTAAGTATAATGAGAAAATAGTGTTAAATTAAAGCTAAAATTGCTATAATTATATTTTTGTATTTTTAAAATTGTTTTTAAAAAATATAATACATAAAACAATACATTATTAAACTAATAGAGATTGCTTTATCTATACATTAATTATATGCGGTAATATGATTTACTAGGTTTTTTCAGTGAAGAGATGACCATTTATAGAACGTAAAAGTTGTGAAAATAAGGTAAAATCATCTTGGAGAGACAGGGTAAGGAAACAAAATTCGGTCTGGGGACAGGTTTTGAAGAGAGAGAGAGAGATTAAATAAGCTCCATTGATTCAGTTAGCAAGTGTTGAATTTTTTATAGCTCTTTAGAAAATAATTAAATTTGCACTACCAAGATATTCCACTAGTAACTTTTTATTTAAAACTTATAAATTACTTGATTTAAATGGAAGTGTCTCATTGACAAATATTTTACCTGAATTGTACTGATGGCATTCTATTTTGTAAAGAGCATTAGGAAAATACATGTGTTTGTACTTGATTTTATTCTTATGTAAACTTTCGATTTTTACTTGTTTAACATATCCATTATTTATAAATAATTTTAATTATAAATTTGCAGAGAAAAATATAAATTAGAGTAATTATTTTTTAATCTAAAAGTAAATGATGAATATATATTAAACCAAATCCATTAAAAATAAATAAATTTTTAAATAAATCTTTTAAATAGTAATTCACAAAGAAAAATATCTAAAAACACCAATTATGTATTTCTTATCCAAAAATTGGACAACTTTCAGAGACGCTTACTCTTTACAGACACGCCTTTTACTTCAAACATCAGCAACAGATTTCACTTACACTGTAATAGCACCTGTTCCCAAAAGTGAGAAAATTTGGTTTATGTGCAACAGATTCTCGGAAGCCCACCATGTTAAATCACAACCTTGTTGGAAAGTCCGTTTTTTATTCTGCTGTAATGATACTTCCGCAACGTGCGTGCTGAACGAGAAAGCATTTGAAGAATCACGCAAGCAACTTGATTCCCTCACACATTTTAACTTTCAAAACATTTCGCAGCAAACTTTCGGAGCGTATTGGCTTAAATCAGGTTCTTCTGGGTTTGTTAAGATTGTGATCTTCGATGAATGTGTTTAGTTGTGCGATAATTTCTGATTTAATCGCAAAAGCATTCGCATAGTCATTTAACTATATTAATTATTAAAATTTTTCATTAGTTATTGATAAGTTTAAGCATAACCGAAACAAGAAAAGGCTAAATTCTGTGTTATTTTTACATAAACTTTGCTTGGATAATTAAAAATAAAGAAACCATAATATTTGAATAGTGTAAAATGAGATATAAATCGTAATCTCAGAGTTTGTTAAATTTGAGAAAAATTAGTTATTGGTGGGTTTTTGTTGTGTTTGAATTTGTTTGATAGCTTCAAAATGAAAAACTTCGATGAGTAATTGAACTAGTATTTCTAATATTTTTAAATATTTGACCAATTTATATTTATCATAAGACAATTGTTTATTTATTTTAATTTGATTAAATTAAATTATATGTGTCGGATTAAATAGTGGTTCATATTTTTAATTGACATTATTTACTTCAAAAAACTAAAAATTAAACTGGAAGAATCTGGAAGAAACAATATTAACTTAAAACTAAAGAAAACATGCATAAAAATTTAAAAATATTATTTTAAGTCAATTAAAGGAAAACGTTTTTCT
Organism: Linyphia triangularis; assembly: GCA_963978545.1. NCBI lineage: Eukaryota > Metazoa > Arthropoda > Arachnida > Araneae > Linyphiidae > Linyphia > Linyphia triangularis. The sequence goes on along the minus strand of OZ021724.1, from coordinate 41,165,000 downwards.
TGTTAAATTAATTTAGGATTAAATGAAATTTCTCAAGAATATTTGATTTTTTTTTTTTTTTTTTTACTTTTGAAATGCTACTATTATATACTTCAAACGTAAATATGGGAAAAATATTCTGTATTTCGCATATTTTTGCAAGTGCAAACATTCGGAAATCAAGATTTTTTTGTATCATAGATGACTCGAAAAAACCAAAACTTAATGATATTAAATCACAGTAAATGAAGAGAAAACGATTAAGATGAAATTCACAGAAAAACCCCACTTAATCCATTAACGGCTGTAGGTAAGAAAATTTGTCAATCGAAATTTTAGTTTTTTTCTTTGCTAATAAATTGCATTTGTGGTTCCACTTAATGTTTTTAAAAATCATAAAAATAATTTTTCAAAACATTTGAAAAATTCAAACTATTCTTTGAATGATCTAAATAAATAGTACGGAATAAAATGTCCTTGTTTTAATTATGTCAAAGTCGACTTTAATTGGTTAACTTAAATAATTCTAATTTTAAACTTCTTTTTGTAACGAAATTTTAAAAGTGTCATTATTTCACTTCTTAAGCCTAGAGTTAAACGTTTGCATGTTGAATTTGAATAATTTATGCCATGTTAAACGCATTCTTTGAATTATAAGTAGACGTAAAATTTTCAAATAAACAAACTAGATTGAAGTTTGAATAAAATTATTTTTTATAAAAATGCGTTTTATCCTCTAAGTAGAAGTTTTATTTTTGACAAATCTAGAAATATGTAAACACTACGTACCTTCCTGAATATAATACGTTGTGTGAAAATATTGTGATATCAAAATATTTTATAAGCATGTGCTTAATTTTATGCACAATAAAAAAAAATCACATGGTTAAAAACATAAAAGAAATTCAAACAATAAACTGGCATATAATTTCTGTGAATTTACCATTCAAATATTATTTTACAAAAAACACACAAATATTATTTTTTAAGTAAAAACAAATTTAAAAAACAGAATATGGACACTTAAATAAGTTAAAAATGCACTAAAATCTGGAAGGAAATTGTATTTAATAAGTTTAAAAATAAAGAGTTCTTGTTCCACTTCTGTGTAATTTTAGTTTCACTTGATTAAGTTTAATATATACTTAGCATTTCATTTTAATAATGTACTTTTCGTTAAGTGAAACGTATATTTTTCTAATCTTTTTTATTTTTTAATAATCTTTATTGAAATACATCGATTTGAATATTTTAAATGCGTAAACCAGGTATTGGAATGTAATACTATTTTTACTCTGTAAATTAAAACAAATAATTAGGTTCATACACTCGTAATGTAGAATTTTTTTCTGAAGATGAGATTTTTTCTATATTAAGACTTATGCTAGTCTTACCTATAACATGGCTGATCTTAGTTATGCGTGCTATTTTGAATCACTTCCCTCGAGTCAAAATGAACTGAAGAGATCACGCCAAGGAAACCATTTAATGTCGAATCTTCAGATCACGCAATGTCTTGAATTCCAAGAGTTCTGTTTGTTCCATTAGCTCGAAATTGGTCTGGACTAATGCAATACGACTGAGAAAAAGTTTTTCTTTAATAACTCAGTGTTCTATAAAAAGCTCAATTTTTCAAAATTCCACATTTCCTTACATTATTGCAAATGGCATTTTCTTTAGAAAAGTACGAATTGGCAATCATAATCCTTCATATGACGCAATGAATTTAAGGCTTTTAATGAAAGAGGCTAGCCGTTATTTCTGTAGGGCTAGAATTCCACTTACACATTCTATTATTGACAATTGTAATTATGATTTTATGTAACATTGCATGACTTTTTTTAAATTAAGTTAATATGTATCAATAAGTATCATATAGTACTCTTATATTACTTAAAATTGAATGAACCAATGAAATATGAGATACGAGTTTTCAACTTATCTAACGACTATGAATAAATAAATATCAATGTCTCTTTCATATAAAGCATCTAAACTTTTAACGAGTTATGAATCTTTTAGATTTAAGATGGTATTATAACCAACGACTTTTTGAAAATATTTTAGAAAATGTCTTTTTCCTTCAATTGCTATTTTTAGTTATTTAACGTGATTCAATCAATTATTAATGGACACATTCCTTTTTTATATATTATGACAACCAAATTTTAACAATTATCTATACGTTGTCTCTTTGTTTTTTGTTTCTATCTTTGAATCATTTTGATTCATATAAATTAATAAAATTATTGAAAACCAAATGTATATGCTTCAAAGCGTTTAAAACTATGTAATTTTGTTTAAAAAATGTAGTATTAAATTAAAAAAAAAAAAAAAAAAATATGTAGGATTCCTTCACAGCATGAAACCTTATGTAGTCTGCATTCTTAACAAAATAGGGTTTGCTGCCGACACTATCATTCTCCATAGCCTTGAGTAATTATGAACCCTTTACTTCCAGATCCGCTTGTTCTCACAGTTTGTTGCTTTACGTTATAGAGTAAACTTCTCTTGGAAAAAACTTATTCTCAAGTCAATATATTTTAGTTCCCTTAATATTTCATTTTCATACTTCAATTTTTTTTTTTAAATTAAAGCTTTACGTTTTTCACTCGTTATTCCAGGGGCGGCAGTACTGATGTGGTTCTTTGGAGGAGGATTCTACAGCGGCACCACCACTTTAGACGTGTACGATCCAAAAGTCGTAGTCTCTGAGGAAGAGATTATACTTGTAGCTGTCAACTACAGAATAGCATCGTTAGGCTTCCTCTTTTTCGATCGACCAGACGTCCCGGGCAATGCGGGAATGTTCGACCAACTGATGGGTATCGAGTGGGTAAGGGACAACATCGCCAATTTTGGAGGAAACCCCAACAACATCACTCTCTTTGGAGAAAGTGCAGGGGCGGTCAGTGTCGGCCTACACCTGCTGTCACCACTCAGTCGCCACCTGTTCAGTCAGGCCATCATGCAGAGTGGATCCGCCACTTCTCCTTGGGGAGTCATGGACAGGAAAGAGAACAAAAAGCGAGGCTTGATGCTGGCAGAAGCTGTCAAGTGTCCTCACGATGAGGCTGACATGGATGCTGTAGTGGAATGCCTTCGTACTAAGGATCCATTTCAATTAGTGAGCAACGAGTGGGGAAACTACGGAGTGGTTGAGTTCCCTTTCACTCCAGTGGTAGATGGAGCTTTCTTGGACGAGACTCCGCATCAGAGCCTGCAGGGGAAGAACTTCAAGAAGACCAACATCATGGCGGGAAGCAACTCTGAAGAGGGCTTCTACTTCATTATCTACTACCTGACAGATTTGTTCAAGAACCAGGAAGACGTATATGTCAACCGACAGGAATTCGTCGAGGCAGTAAAGCAGTTGAATCCGTATGTTGGAGAGCTGGCACAGGAAGCTATCATATTTCAGTACACCGACTGGGTGAATCCGGAAGACACCATCAGGAATCGGGATGCGATCGACAAGTTGGTCGGAGATTACCAGTTCACCTGCAGCGTGAACGAGATAGCTCTGAGATATGCGGAGACCGGGAATGATGTGTATATGTACTATTTCTCGCAAAGATCCAGCGTGCATTTATGGCCTAGGTGGATGGGGGTGATGCACGCGGATGAGATCAACTTCATCTTTGGAGAGCCCCTCAATCCAACTTTTGGGTATACAAAAGAAGAACAAGAACTGAGCAGGAAGATGATGAGATATTGGTCTAATTTTGCCAAAACTGGGTAAGATCCAGAAACTGCTAATTCTTTTATATCACATCACAAAGGGTATTTGTTCTCAGTGAATTGCTTATAACGAGGGAAAACAAAAGGATCATAATCATACTAAATATAACTTTATTTACTATGAAAGTATAAAAAGTTACAAATCGTAAATTTGCAATTTTTAAATGTTTAGTATTAAATGAAGTGATTAGAGTTTTGATTATGATCGTGTTCGGTCATCTTTAACGCACTTTTTTAAAGAAATTAATCTCGCATTATTTTAAAATTGAGACATAACAACATCATTAAAATACTCTTTGTGCTGCGTTTTTACAAAGGATATAATATGACTGAAGTTATCTAAGTTAAAATCTGTTGAATTACAATTTTCAAACCATAATTTTGTGAGATTCCTAATGTTTAGATATTTTTAAATAGTGCTAGATAAGATGAAATTCATAATATGTTTTGAGAATTGTGCTAGCTATTCGTTAGAATTACAGTTTTTATCAATTGTATTGTGACATTGGGTTTTCTTTAATATAAGAGCACTTACAATAAAACTTATTGATAAATTAATATTAATTCTCTCGAATGGAATTGTATACCTTTTTTACCCCACCATAGGATAAAAGGTGTAATAACTTCAAAGGATGTAAAATATTTAGTCAAAATTTGTTTTCTCGGTTTATATAGCATATAATTTTATTGTTTAAATGTGACACTGTGAATTATTTAACAACAGGATAACTACAATGACTACAGCGATATAATTATTTCTTTGAAAATTTTACTATTTGATTTCAGAACGATGTAGATACAAATTTTCTAATAATAGTTGTAATATTTAATTCAGGATGGTTCTAAAATTTTGTTCCCTCGACATTTTCAGAATTATGTCTGCACAACAAATTAAGATTAGATTAAGTATATAAGGTGGGAAGTAGAATCAATAAAAGATCAAGTGAACGTGCATTCGAATTCCTTATTGAATTTTTATTGGAATTTTGGACCGATTCTTCTTCGTTTGAATATCCTTAATAATATTTTAATTTTTATTATTATGTTAGGATTCTATATATAAATAGTAAGCGATCAATTTTCATTTGATTTTTTCCTACGGTATTTATTACAGAAACATATAGGTCTTTGCTAACTTCATTTTTGCTATACTTATAAAAAACTGCTTGAGTAAACAGATGCTTCTACAAAACTAAAATAAAAGTTACATAACTGTCTTTTCTTACTAATAAATATATAAAATAAACTACACCCCCTTATATTAGCCAGTAGAATATTCAAAATTTTGTAAATCTAATCTGTGCCATTTTACTCCACCTTATATTAAACCGGAAAAAAGCACAAATAATGGTTAGTAAATTCTCTTATTGGTTTTGTACTAAATTATATTTAAGCAGAATACCAGATTTGCGATTTTTTTGGAAGTTTACATACTTAGAATTTGAATCAAGCTGAACAATAATAATGAGTTGGTTTATCCACAATATCTTTCAAACTTGTTTCGGCATTGAAAAATGTTGATAATGGTTTATAAGTACATGTCAGCTTTCAGCTTACATTGATACATTAGCCTTATTAAGTACGAGATTGATTAAAATTTCATTTTTATAGAACAGAGTAATGTTACAAATGAGATATTTCAATTTCCTAACTTTTCAAAATGTTATAATGTGCTAGAGATACAATTTTCGCACGTTGATCATTCACGAGTCAAGGAGATTGGTTGTATAGAAGATTTTTTGAGTGAGAGCTACATGCGGGGATATATACTGCATTGAAACATCGTTATTATGTCATGTCTTGAATAGTCAGTCTTGGGAAAAAATACTTCCTGTAACGTCTTTTAAGAGGAAACTGCCCAGCATTTGTGTTTCGAATAGAAGAAAACATGGGAAGCTCCTAGTGTCGTGTTTGTTGTAGGAATGCCTGCTATCAGTTACAGTTGTCAACGTGCCTACTCAATTTGAAAGCGTAGGTTCTATCTCTACTCCTCTTACATACTCTCGGACATAGGACCACTGATAAGGACTAGCTTTGAGTACATATTGATTGTAATATTTTGGTCTTTTTTCCTTTCTTTTAGTAAACAGAATTTCATTCCCTAAAAATTTACCCTATAAAAACAAAATTTTAATTAGAAATCTTTTATATGCTTTGCGGACTTTATGCAAAATTTAGATTTATCTAAATGGTTTTGATCTCAGATCGACTTTACTACTACGAAGAAAACCATCGATTCCGTATCATGGACAGGCTTCCCCCCCCCCCCAAAACAATGGAAATAAATTGTCATCGCTAACTAGGCTGTTAAGTTTCAATTTGGTTGGATGATGGCTTGTAGGTTAATTAGTCCTTCACAGTAGATACATGTGTAAAAGTGTCCTTTTAATGATAGCCACAAAACTCGACAGATGCATCATCATTGACAACGAGCCGATCCTTCAAGTTTCAGTTCGATAGCGGATTAATTTGCTCTCTGAAGAACTGCGCACCATAAAAAAAATCCATACAAAATAGAAGTCAATATAAAAGATTACGTATCATATGGACAAATTGGATGATTTAAATACGTTTTGTTTGACAAGAAAAGTTTAATAGGTTGACTTTTTAGTTTATTAGCAACTGCCTGGAATTAACAATAGAAGTATGTACGATTTCTCTGTGTTTTGTACAAATTAGGTTTAATATCGATATGAGTGACTTTACTTAGGAACTACTTCCGTTACGCCCAGAAACTTCCGATCTCTTTCATAAGAGACCTTTTAACGAAAACGAAAGAAATCACCCAAGAAATAAATATGTCCATCTTCCATCTTTTCATCAAGAAACGCGAAATTACCACGAATCTCATACTTTACCGAATATTCTCCACCCACCCACTTGTTTCCTTCACCATCGATTGATACCGAGACATATCTTCAATTTGTCTCCAGAGAAGATGACTACTGGAGATGCGATCTCGTATGATTATAAGAGGGTGGGATCTCATATTTCCATCCTCCCCCGCACAAATACAATCTAGATTCAATGACCGGAAGCATTTTCTCTTTAGGAGGCAATAGGCGGATGTAACTTGGTTATCTGTCATCCCGATGGCCATTTGTCATGGTAACGCTGTTCAGAAGTTGAAGGATCGAATGGGAAAGGACTGGGGATGAGAATGCTATTCTATCGGAATATTTTGCTGAAAATCGAAGAAAGGAATTGCTGCTTTAGATATGGATAATATCATGTATGCTTCCTATATAAATGCTTTTTAGACGTGTTGGGCAGTGACGTAAGAATTTATTGCTTGACATGCCGGGAGTTTATAAGAGTATCAATCTGTATATTTTATGTTGGATCACATGATCTTGCATACAGAAAACCTCTAGTGGTTTTGTTTGATATATATGGATAAGTAAGGATTTGTAGATAAAATTAAAGATACATGTTCATATCTTTTTATCAATATAAATTCTTCAATATTACCCTTGACAGCGTATAGTTGAGGAATACATTTTTAAATTATTCACGCAGTTATAAAATGTAACTGGACATATGATAATTAGGTTAAATAAAAAATTTAAGATTTTTTTTCGGGTATGGTGGTGCGTACAAATATTAAAACATCTATAAGCTGGGCAGGTAAGTTAAATTTATTTAAAAGATGAGATTTATTTTCATGTTTGTTGAATTCCTAGCTAGCAAAAGAAGTCTGTTGCACAAATTAAATGAAGTTGAAAGTCGTGAATTTAACGCAGGAGATAATGTTTTCCAGACACGCATAATATTTAACGCAGTTTTATCAATCAGTGAAATACCACTATTTTAACAGATGGGTGATTTACAAAAGCATCCATTTAATAATGTTGTTCTTATTTCTGTGATAAATAGCTTTAATACAATTTGACATACATTTGGGGGAGTGAGTGGTAGTTATATACAAGCTATACTGCTTCAAGTGCGAATCTGAATTTGGCTTGCCCTTTTATAGATGTTGAGAAATTTGGTTGATGCAAAGAATAAGGTTATTCCAGTATTTATTAACTTATATGGCACTTTTCAAAATTAAATTCATGAATGGAATTTTCAGGGTAGAGTGGAATCCATATTCTTATATACCAAATAAAAACTGGTTTTGCCAATTTTTAAAAAAATCCCTAGTAGAATTTTATTTTATTTATAAAGTAATAATATTTTAATAAAAAAACTCTTAATTGATAAAAGACTACGTTGGGTCGTATTCTAAAAAATAACTGCTGTATTTAATTGTAAATATGTTTATTTTAGTCAATAAAATTTTACAATTATATTAATACATAATCATATCAACATTACACTTCTAAGCAAAACCTTTTATTAAGTGGATGATGTAATGAATCTTGATATAAAATCAAATAAATTTTACGCGGTGTATTTAAATGCAATTACTAGGTTAAACGAAATAACTTAGTAATATGTATAACATCTATATTTGCATGATCTAATATTAAAATAAATTTATCGAATACTATTCAGTAATGAGAAGAATGAATATAAGTTTGACTTTCTTCTATTTCAACTATAAAGATCCGATAAATAACATATTGAATGCGCATTACATCTCTGCTGCCTACACGTTCTGCTAAGCATTCACTTTTCAAACTCTCCATTCTTCCCATCACAAGTATTCTTTTTCTTCAGCAACAACTTGACTTCCTAGCTCACTTTTACCAAACGCGATTTAAAATTTCGAACAAAACAAACCCATCAATGAAAACGACACCCGTTCCGAAAGCCTACGCAAACAGACCGTTAAACCAAACTACCCATCTGCACTCACCCAAGCGAAAGCTTTTCCTGCAATCCTCTTTTCTCTCACGAGTGTCTCGTCTTCCATGACACCTTTCTTTCGAAGCACTCACCATCCATCACCCAGGTAGCCTGTTCCCGCAAAGTGTCCGATAATCCCATTGAGAGCGCTTGCTTAAAAACCGCAATCCGAAGGCAAATTTTAAGAGAATCGATCCGGCTATTTTTAGCAGCAACTGTCCCCGGGTCTTGGGGTTCCTGATCGAGATCTAGTAGTACATCCCCCTAGAGTAAATAGCTGCTGCATCCGGACTCTGGTTGGAAGCCTCCCCACCAATTCCGGCCCATTGTGAGACAACAACCGGTTTGGTAATCTTTCCGCTCTTTCCTCCGCTAGTTCGATCGATGCTAGTTTACCTCGTCGGTGGAGGATGTAAAACATGGACGGGGATTACTTTTCGGTGACATCCTTTGCATAGTCAATGGAAGAACTTCAGGTTTGTCGGAGGATTCTATCCAGATGTATTAACTCGCGTCGAACAAGTTATAAGGTGCATTGCTTAAGCATGGTCGTTTGACTTTTGCTGCCCCATAGACGTAATGAAATTATTTACAACACGAAAAGACGGCTGAAATATTGCAACAAAACATATGACATATTTTTTCCTCCTCTGAGATTTAAAAAAAAAAAAAAAAAAAAAATTGAGCAGTTTATTTTAAAACTAATTTAATTTCAATTTTGAAAATAAAGTTCAGACAATGACAATTCTCTATTTTGTACAACAGGTGGTGCTACTAAAACAGGGAGGAGGGGAAAAAAATGCGGAACCCAATTTCCATAAGCTAATAGTTAAAAAAAAAAAAAAAATACTTCATATCATTAGAGCCGACCAAACGGTATAGTGGTTAGCGTGCTAGATTCTAGACCACGAGGTTGCGGGTTCGAGTCCCTGTGTTAGGCATGGGTGTTTGTAAACGTATGTTGGCTTGTCTAATGACTAATGTTTCGGCGCATTATAGCCCTCGTGTTGCTGACTGCGCCAGATAATCTGAATACAACCAACCAATCACATCATTAGTCCTTTAAATTTCCTTACTCTTCGTTAACCCTTGGTTAATCGCGTGACCTTATGTCTCGCGTTTAGTCGAGTGGGGCGACAAATGTCCCCCGAATTCAAATTTTCGTGCATACCATTAAATTTGGGACCAAATACCAAAGTAAGTGGGTATTTTAATTAGAAACGCAACATTATTGAACAGAATGAAGTAAAATTAAAAAAAATATTTTTTAAATAACTTGAAAAAAACTGTAAGAATAAAAAACATATTATTGAAATGAACTACTTTGTGAAGATTCAAATTTATTTTTAAAATAGTTTTAAAATACAATGAGCATAATCCCATTAAACATCTATAATAATAAAACAAGCTGTCTGTGGCTCTGTGGATCTATAGAAACGTACTTAAAATTGGAGCAGAGCTCTGAAATTTTCAGCATACTTAGTTTTGGCCTTCTAATTTTATGCATCACAAACAGAATGTAAAAATTTTAATTAGTTCTCTTTTAATTAATTTTTTTAATTAATTAATAAATATTACAAAACGATATCTAATATGGCTACAGCTTTGAAATTTTCAACATAAGTAGTTTTGGCCTTTTAATCGGACTTTTAAAAAATAGAATTTTAAATTTTTATTTTGTTCTTTTTTAATTAATTTTGTTAATTAATTAACATTTTACTAAACGATTACTAATAGGGCTACAGCTCTGAAATTTTCAACATAAGTAGTTTTGGCCTTTTAATTCGACTTTTAAAAAACAGAATTTAAAATATTTTTTTTAATTAATTTTTTTAATTAATCAATAAACATTTTACAAAACGACTACTAATAGGGCTACAGCTCTGAAATTTTCAACATAAATAGTTTTGGCCTTCTAATTGGATTTTTGAAAAACAGAATTTAATTTTTTTTTTATTTTTTAAAAATTTTGTTTAATTAATTTACAAATATTTTACAAAAATGATTTGTAATTGGGTTACATTTCTGAAATTTTCAACACAAGTAGTTTTGGCCTTCTAATTGGACTGACAAAAAGAATGTTAAAATTTTAATTTGTTTTTCAATTAATTTTTTCACAAAAAGCTACTTCGAATAAGCCTAGATCTTTGAAAGTTTCAACATAAGTAGTTTTAGCCTCTAATTTTGCTTTTCACAAACACGTGTTAAAATAATCTTAAAGGGGTGCTGTATTATAGTATTAACGGGGAATTTTGTTTTTCTTGACAAGGAAGAAGCTTCCAATATTAAGTCTTTACGTAGCAATTAGATTTTAGTGAGTGAAGCGAGTTTATGCTTACGAAGCAATAAACCTTTCAGCGAGCGAAGCGAACCTATGCTTGAATAGCAATGAACCTTTTAAAGAGTGAAATAAACCTGTGTATATGTGTCCATGAATTTTTCAGCGAACGAAGCGAGCTGGATTTTGCGTAGCGATGAACCTTCCTGCGAGGGAAGCTCCAAAAAACTGGGTTCTATACACGAATGACGGATTTCAGCATTGCAAGGCCTCACAGCTAGCTAAAATATTGCACATGTTGAAATTTCGTAGCGGGTATTTAGCTAGTTGTAGATAAAATTATTGTAAAAATATAATTACATCGAAAATAGTATAAAAACAATTATATAAGGCAGAGAAATAGATTTTATGATTAAAAGTCATTCAGTGTTCTCCTCAACATCTGAATAATTTGTACATATTTCAATCTGAATTGAATGATCCCTACAGATCCATTTATCACAATTTCAGTATTACTTGAAATCCAAAAAAAAAAAAAAAGTGAATTCATGTAAAAAAATTGCATAAAGTTTTTTTTACTGTTGAGAAATAGTGTAGCAAAATAACATTCCCCCCCCCCCCCATCTCACAAAATATAAAAACTATAAAATATAATAATAAAAAACTTTTAGATTACTTACCAACATCGCAATACAGCAGCGTCAGGCACTAGGCGGCCCGCGACATCTTTTCTCCGACTCGCCGGTAGTACAGAAGAGCAAAAATCAAATTTTGCGGAAATAATTTTAATTTGTCTACAATAGTATGTGTTTACTACCAAAAACCGCGTTTTCCATGAAGTGGTCCGGCTTAGTAAGTCTGAAAAATCCTTTTTTTCCCCCGAGACTGCCAGAAAAATAAAAAATAAAAAAGCAATAGTTTGAATTATTACCAATGACGCATTCCTTTGCATTGCTTAGTTTATTACTTATGGTACCCAACCCCCTCGACTCGTGAATGGCACAATTCGAATTCTGCTTTTTTGAATGTGATGGGCAGGAGTTGGTTTTAATTCATACTGGCCTATATGTTTTGACGTGAAAAGAAGAATCGTGATCTCTATGACTCCAGTGCAATAATGGCGTCGAGGACTAGTTTCAAACGCAAAGTAGATAGTGAAAAGCGGACCAGCCGTCATCGTCTTGCAATTAACATCGACTAAAATGAAGGATTTAGGAGGTATGTTTTAAATATCTTAATTATGAGTTTATGCCAAGTCACATTGTAATAAAGTCATATTGTCACTAACGATTAATTTCTTTTATGACTTTAATGTACAATGTAAAGAAAACTATTTTTTTTTAATTATTTGAAACAAAAATCAAATATCAATTGTTTTTTTATTAATATAAAAAAGTTAAATTATTGTTTTAGTTTTCAAAATTGTTTTATATTGTTAAATCTTTAGTAGTTATCACATTTCTAACATTGAACATATGTAATACAGCAATATATTGGCGTATTCGGTATAAATCTGCGGCCCGCTGAAAGTTCCAACATAAGTCATGCGGTCCGTCTTTAAAAGTTTGTGGCGAACGCTGAAATACAGGGTTGGTCGCGTGGGCTACAAACGCCAACCAAATAGGTTCTGTGTCACCTGAGTACACGCATGGAACTGAATGAATACACGCAGACAAACGACAAGGTTAGATAGAAAGGTACTGGGACGGGCTTTGGTCATGGACTGCAATCTATTGAGAAATCGACAAAACAATTTTTGTGGGCTACCAATGAGTGGGCGACATTTGTCGACAGCGAGATTAACCAAGAGTTAAATATTGCTATTGGATATGGAACCAAATTTCATAAGTCTCAAAATAATATTTTAGTGCAATTAAAAAAAAAAGAAGAAAAAAAAGCCTACTTTGTCAATGCGACAGAAAAAGATTAACAATCACTCAAGAATTGAATTCAGAAAGGTCTAGCTCGTTACATCATATTCTGAACTGTGTGCAATTGGTTTGGTGTTACATGCTCAAGGAATGTGGAAAAAAGTATCAAGAATATCTTTTTTTTTATCAGAAAAATAATATTCTTTTCAAATAAGTATCTAGGAATATAATTAAAAATGTACGCAACGGATGAAGGAATTCACAAATAGAGGAATTCATAAATGGTGCAAACTAGAAAGTAAATAAAACGAAACCAGTCATGTGACGATTTGGACAACACATTTAAAGTGTAAACCAATGCTACTTAAAACTGTGGTTCATTGATCACTGTCTGAAAGTTTGTGGGTATGTTCTAGATAGTCTGAAAAAGTATTTAAAAAAAATGTTGTTTTATTTAAATTTATTTATTATTTTTTTTTAATTTATTTTTTTACTTATTTAATTTTAAACATCGGATACATTAAAAACATATTTCATTAAAGTATTTACGGTGATCAAGCATTTTAAGCAGCTTAAGCAATATTCCCTAAGGATGATATCAACTGCTTTACAAAGAATATATTCCTACTTTATAAATAATGTTTTGTGTTGTTTCACTCATTATATGTTGTTCTAAACAGGGAATAGAACTCATGTTTTCGCTTAGGGATCGATGCTATTTTAAGCACACGATCCGTGTTAAGAAAACGAAATTGAATGACTCACTACGAGTGACACTTCCATTATCTTTCCACCCAGGAATCCAAGCCAGAGGCTGGATGGGGAATATGAGACTGTCTACTGGCCAGTGCACACTGCTACGAGTCGTGAATACTTAACATTAGCTGTCAACTCTAGCGAAATTGGGCGCGCAAGAAGAGCGAAAGAATGTGCCTTTTGGCAAGACTATTTACCAAAACTAGTCACACATACAGGTAATGTTTTATGATATTTATTTTATGAAGTATAAAAATAAAGTTTTTCTTTGAATTACATATTATAATAATAATTGAGAAAAGTTTTAGGTCTATGTTGGAGGAATAAGACTCAACTCATTTTTATTACAAAGAAGACATAGATAATTTCGGTAATACATATATGTTTATTTAGTAGTATGGTAACATACGTGTTTTTCTATTGTATTTATTAAAAAAATAAACAGGGACTGAAGTTTAAAGGCTTCCAATAAAATTGAATGTAAATAGAGGTAACGTATTGTTCATAATAAGGGTTATGTAGTTCTGCATGTCTGGAGTCTGTAGAAAGAAATTGGTCTTAATAAAACTTGTATACGTAAAATTGGTCTTAATAAAACTTGTATACGTACTACTGAGACCATGTTCAAATAATCTTTAAAAATAGTTAAAATGACAACAATGATATGACAGATCAAAACTTTATTGGATTGTTTACTTTTTGATTTTAAACATTCATTTAAAGATATATAGCGAAGGCTTATCCTATTAATTTAACTGCTATTATAGCTCTTTATTTTCTTATTTCATTTGATAGTAAAACTTTGACCTGATGTTTATCGCATTATATTAGTACATGTATACCATATGTTGTTAGGATAAGTTCATCAGAACTGTCTCTAGAGGGCTTTAAAAACCTTCCACCTAGTAAATATGAATAACAATATTTAATTTTTTTTAATCTTTTTGTTTAGAAAAATTACAACTAGAATCAGAACATATTTTTTTGTCAAGGCTCATAAACTGTAAGCGAATATGTATATAACAAATAAAAAACGTAACAGATCTCAGGAGTTTTTGTAAACATCATCAGTTGATGTTTCGGTAATTATCCAGGGAGATTAAACGAAGATAAATTATTCCATGTATTAATGATATTTTCATCTTTTTGAAACCAGCTTTGCCTTATTAGATTCTTAGTAATCATTGAAACCATTAAAAATGGGAATAATATCATTCCTATTTAACATTCTACACAATTCCGTTTGAAGCATTAAGAACGTGAGTTCGTGCAACGTTAATAAATCATGCGAAGAAACCCAATTAGTAGATTCTCTTGTAAAAATGATCCACCTTGAAAGGTATTCTCTCAACAAAGGTACACGCCCCAATTTCAGACCTGAATGTCATTTAAGGAAATCTCTCTTTAGCGGAAACGCCCAGATCACCATCTGCCTGAAATTAACCACCTTTAACTACTTATTATAGCACGCATAGATCTGCCATTATCATTGTACCTTTTGTCAAATTTTAAGCAAGTCTTTAAGCGAAGTGGCGTCTACTTGTTGAAAAATGGTTTAGTACCTTTTTAGTTAGATGCATAACTGTTGTTTTGGACAAACAAATGTTGGCTCAATATACTATTAATAAAAAAAATTCAATTTGATCAAATAGAGAATTAAAAAGAGAAAATGCGAACTTAATTCTGAATCATTTGATAACTCAAATCGTTTTCATTACACAATTATCACAAATTTATAATACCATCTTGCAAATTCTGTTTGAAATAATTCTCAAAGTTCGCTAAATTGTTAAAAAAAAATGATCTAGTAATTTTTCATGTTATTCTATTCGGACAAGAGTTTTACAATGGTTCTGATTACCAATAGTCAGAGAACTCGTATTATAGTATTAACCATTTCACTCAAATTTAATACAGTATTTGAATATTAGCTGCACAAAATATGGACAATCTGGCTGTGGGAGTTTGGATAATTCCCTAAAATCGGATTGAAAGGAAATTGGTTGTTTTCAGATTATCTGGCACCGTCAGCAACACGAAGGCTATAATGAGCCGAAAAATTCGTCATTAGACAATCCAACATACATTTAAAAACATCCAGGCCTAACACGGGACTCGAACCCGCAACCTCGCGGTCTAGAAGCTAGCACGCTAACCACTATACTGTTTAGTCGGCGATTGAAAGGAAATACAAACAATAATACAAATATTTAACAGCACCTTATATATTAAAAACAGTATAGTTCCACATTGCTTTAATGACGTGAAGGTATATAGTGACATAGTACTATGTTTCCTACAAACATGTATGAAAGGTAGAATGCACCTAGAAGACTTGCAATCACAATGCGAGTTTAAATGTTTTACTGATGAGTTTTAGGTGGTACTACTTAAACATTACATTTCACCTCTGGATCTACTGCAATGAGTGCAACCAGTTCCTTGCCGGTGTCAATGGAGGTACCTTATATTAGTGAATTGCTAAGTCCCTAGAAATGAAATTCGTGGCATGGTATTTCCAGACATTGAGCATGCCTATGCATCAAACCAGTACGTCCGATCCACTATTAGCCAAATGAGAAGCCTTAGTGGCGCTACCTAGTGCATCAATAAAACGTTTCCTGGGGTTCATTACTATGTGATTCTGAGTTACTTGATTGCATCTAGCCTTTTGCTAGTTTATAACCCTGGTTATGAGGCACCCTATATAGAAATGAATTAAATTTAAACATTTAAAAACCCGTTCCTTATAATTGTTTCATCTAACTTTTATTCTGGGATCTCTATATAGTCTTTTTCTCGTTGAGAGTTTTGATTCTGCAACTTTATGTTAAATGAGCAATTGCTGCAACTTTTCTTAAGTTGCAGCAATTGCTTATCAGTTACAGTCATGTCTAAAAAAAATGGTGTGTTTATTTTTCAGCTGATCATAACCCAAAATGCACTGGTATCAGTCATGCAGCACAACCTTTCTTGTCTAGTGGTCTCATTCAACTACTCCTTTTGGCATACTTGAGCGTCACTTACCTTAGGTCAACATAGAATCCTCTGTTCAAGATAGCTACAGAAGATCCAACAACACGGATCGCTCGAGCTAATTTAATGTGGACTTTTATAAATGAGAGGGCATTTGCGGATTCTGTGATTTCCCGACTTTAGTTGACACGGGACTCGATTACACCTCCATATATGTGTGAATTACTGCCATGGAACAAACTTACTGAAAGCTGAATGAACTACAATAACAGGTGTGCAAGTTTTAGACTGTGAAAGATTTGATGGTCATGGACGAGTAGTGGTACCTACGAGCGAAGCATATTTTGTTGTAATTTGGTCGTGTGTTAACTGGTTTATTTGAGTGAATGGAAAAAAACGCACTTCTTACAACTACGGTATTGATGGCGTGTGGGAAAAAATATTTGAAAAACGTTTCGTGATAAATAATATTCATGATGAGAACTTGTGCTGAAATTGTAAAATTCTGTGAACATCATTTACTTATGAACATATTAATTGCCTGGTAACTATGTTTAGTGACCACGCTGGCTGTATTATCATCAAAGCTAGGATAGCATACAAGCAAAGTGAGCATAGTCAAGCTAGTTTATGATACTGATAGTTGACTATGAATCAGTTCTCATGAAAATCATGTATCATTTTAGTACGTTTTATCTTAAATGATTTTTTTTCTCTAAAAGGAAATTCCTTCGTTTTGAATGCAAGTGGTTTTTTGTTTACATGATTTGACCATTAAATGAAATCCATATGTAAATATTAAAGTGCTAGTAGTTATGTGTGCATATGAAGGCAAAGTTGTTCTTGACCATTAAGTGGAAGTTTTCCTGATTTTCTTTGTAACGTAAGTAGCTTGGGAGATAAATGTGCTTATAAGGTGCTGATTTATTTACTGATTCTTCGATGGTTACATTATCTTTTCGTTCGGATCTTTTTAAATATTCGATTAGTCAGGAGGCAAAGATTTGTACAGAGATATTAAACAAAAAGTATAAATTATTGCAATGTAGTTAGGGGAAAAAATCTCTTGAATTTTTTAGTAATACCAGAGGTATTGCTAAAGTATAGTTAAGCTTAGTAAAATTAAATTGAATACAGATGTTAAGCAGGACTTGAAATAGTATATTAAGCAATTAATTATAAGTTACTAAATTTATCAAATATAATTAAAAGGCTGGGCCTCAGCAGTACACAATTTTATATTATTTAATTTCAAATGCGTTTAAAAACAGTAAATATTTATGTAGAAGTACTACTAATATACGCATAAAATGTAAGGAAAGCGTACTTTTTGTTATAAAAGAGTATTTTAGGATAAAAAAGAAACCACACACAATTGATTTATATTTTGCATATTTTAATTTTTAATACATCTAGTTAAAACCAAGCAAAAGTAAGTATGTGATAATTTTAAGTTGTTTGTTAATATAATCGTTGCAAGTATTTTAAAAATGTATATGAATTTTACAAAAAGGTATAAAGATGATGAATAAGATATCAGGTTAATTTTTTTTTTAATATAATCGTTGCAAGTATTTTAAAAATGTATATGAATTTTCCAAAAAGGTATAAAGATGATGAATAAGATATCAGGTTAATTTTTTTTTTAATTTATGAGGACTTTTTCAAAGTATGCACACAACTGTTATGTATATAAGTGTTAATTTTAAAAATGTATAAATAATTATTGTTCTCACACATTTGTGAAAAAAATCTTTAGCTCGAATGTAAATAAGGAATTAAATAAGACAAAGTATGGTAAAAGGTGCAGATTTCGTTTGACTTGAGTAGTCATAAAAAAGATTGTTTTTGAAACACCTGGCGTCTCTTAATATATTTAAGACTAATGTATGTATATGATTTAGTATAGGCTGGGTAACGTGAAATAATAAAGAATACAGTAATCTAATTTCGAGATATTTTTGAAAAATAATAAACTCTGGTTTTTTATGGATTTGAAATCGTTATGAATTGTAAATGTTATTTATTCTCTAATTTTCAAAATAATTTTCAGGTTTAATTAATTATGTTCAACGATTTTTATTAGTTCAATTATATTGATCATATTAGATCATTTTGATTCTTATGAGTTAAATATATTGATCAATAACTTAAATTGATATTTTAAATATATAAAATGAAATTTGTATTCAAAATTCAAAAACTTATTAAAAGTAACTATCTGTTCACTCTTAACGAAGAGCAAAAAGATTATTCAGCCTACTCTTATGAAATGTTTTCAAATCTTGTATAATCTGTGTGTTGTGATAACATTTAATATTTAGCAGAGATCTATACAAATAAAACATAGGTGAATTATCTTTGCTGAATAAGTTTATTTACCCTGATAATATTGGTAAACTAATATTATAACATATAATGTTTATAAGAGTTAATAAAGTTGTATGCAGTCAATTAAATTTTATATTATTTTCAATTCAACAACCGAAAGTATTTGTAAACACATAAAATGATTTTTGATGTTATTATAAAAAAAATAAAAAAAATATTTGAATTTCTTCTTCTAAAACACTATTTCCTTGTATCGTTAAAAAACGGAAATTGTCAACAAAAACTCCAGACAGTTTAAGAATATCATATACGATTGATATGAATAATTTAAATAGAAAATAGAAATACAAGTGTTATACTGTGAAAGATGAAAATAAGTTTTTGAGCAATTTAATTATTGGATTTTTTTAAAATTGTATTATTTAATTTAACGATGCTTATTCAATGACAGATTTTTTTTTCTTTCTTAGATGTAATTTTTTAAGAAATAAAAACGTATCAAATTTAAGTTTGATATTAGAAATACATCATATTCAAGCTGATTTTATCTTTTAGAATTTGGTGCAAATAAGAAGGATTGTATTATGTTTTGTCAAGCTATTCTAAATTTTAATCCATAATATCTTTAGAATTTAATTTTTAAATTTCAATTTAAAAAATATATTCGTAGTATATTTAAATAATTCGTAGAATTTTAAAATACTTTTTTGAGAATTCAAATTTATATTTATGTCTAACATATTAAAAACTTTAATGGGTTTCTACCCATAAAATAATCTGTTAAATTTATTCGATTCTCAATATAAACTGTTGTATTTTAACGTTATTTAAATAAATGATGTTTGTATCATTAATAAATAAGATTGATGACATATAAGGTTATGAATGTACATTTAAAAATCAGTTATATCTGTAAGCACAGTGAAAAAGCATTTTCATCGTCATTGATTTCATGAATGTTTTATAATATTTTTCTTTATTTTTAAATATGATTTACATGTGATTAAATGTCAAAATGATTATGTACAACTAATAAATTTTGAGTTAAAAAATGAAACAAATTATTACGAAGCAAATATTATTTAATTTTTAATATATTTTCACAGTTTTCGAGTGATAGATGGTTAAAAATACTCGAATATCGTCTCTATGTATTTCAAGGCTAAGTGAATGTGAATAACTGTTAAACGTATATTTGTGATACATGTGGCTTTAACGAATCCAATTAAAATGTCCCATTATTCAAGACATTGATGGAAGCAACAGCATCACTTTTTATCATATAAATGCACTAAATAGTTGTTTTGTTTCTGAAATTTTTCATGTAATATGTCGTATGTCATCTATGTATAGGTCGTATTCCATTCTAAGTCTGCGTAAGTGTATGTCTTTG
Source organism: Linyphia triangularis (assembly GCA_963978545.1). NCBI lineage: Eukaryota > Metazoa > Arthropoda > Arachnida > Araneae > Linyphiidae > Linyphia > Linyphia triangularis. The sequence goes on along the minus strand of OZ021724.1, from coordinate 41,144,881 downwards.
AATTCAAGGGTACTAATAAATGCTTATTATTTTCAAAATACAGAAGTCTTATAATATACATAAATATATATAAATATATTCCTTCCTCATAACTTCAGCAATGAATACTGATGTTAATGTGCTGACTTTATTGTAACATGAAAATTGACATATCTCTACCTATATAGTAACTGAAACATATCATTCTAAAAGATATTACTTTCGTAAATAATTAGACATATTCCACTAAATAGAAATAAAAATTAAAACAATAATGCGTAGTTTTGTTCCGTGTCTCATTTATTGTGTGCTTTTAGTTTTCTAGTTATTTTATTTTAGGAGAAATATACCAAGTTATCCGATGACATTTTTAGGTAATGTATGAACTTATAATGGATTGGTAAGGGAAAAACAGGCCTATTTTGATTAGGCAAGTAAAAGCCGGGTATATACAATGTATAACTGTTTGATTCCAAAATAAACGTATAGACTTTTAGTGTAAATAGAGAGAGTATAGACGAAATATTTGGTAGGGAACATCACTTTCATGTTCTATAAGCTACTGTTTTTCAGTGCAATAGAGGGTCACAGAAATTATTTTTTAAATTATTTTTAGCTGTTATGCCTAATTTTAGTGAACAGTCTTCATTGACGCTTACCTAAAAAAATCAGAAAATTTACAAATAGTTTCGATCAATGTATAGTTTCAATCCATTTAATGCTTAGGAGTGGTATGACTGATAGACATTAATAATATTACTAGTGTTATTTAAAGTTTAGCTATCGATATAAACATATTTTTGTATCAGACAATTGAGAAATAATAATTTTAATTTTAAAAGCCACGCCGTGGTCGAAATTTGCATTTGCTCGAGGCAACCAGATTTTTGGAAGAGCAACTTTACGAAAAATTTTAATTGTCCTTTGGGCAACCAGAAATTTAATTTCTTTTTCACAAATGTATGTTTTGTTTTAATAAATCAATTGGATTATAATAAACTAATCGATTGGATTTCGAGCACTTATTTTAGGGACCTGTTTATTAACCCTTTATAAGGCCTTTTTTCAAGTAATGTTATTTTTAAAATATTTTTGGGATTGAGAATGATTTATAAAAAGAAATTAATTTGATTTTTGAAACCATTTTTTTATGTTTTCCACCACCCACTGGGAGCTATTCAAAGGTAGGACATCTTATGTTTTGCATTTCTTTTTATAACGCATTACATGATATTTATAATATATAACTACTAGTACTAAAATCAACAAAAGGTATTCTAAGTTAGATATATTTTGTATTCAAAATTTTAAGGATACCTTCTATCACTTTCCATGAAATTTCAGAAAACAGGGAACAACCAGTGGCGGTCCATGGACAGATATGTTAGTGCAGCCGAAACATGCGACTTCCCAAACACCACTGCTCTCTCCCCCCCCCCCCAAACTGCACACACATTTTCCACAAACATGTACAATCACAATTGAACCTTTTTTTTAAATTATCATTTTAAAAGCGGATTTTTTGCACTTAAAGTACATAATTAGTAATGATGTTTACATGAAAAAAAAATCAGTTTTTTTTCAATATTTAATTAACTAATTCACATTTGAATCATTATAATTAGTATATTTTTGAAAAGTGATTACTCGAGTTTAGTGGGGTCAAGAAAAGAAATCATGGTGGAAATTGTTAGTAATATCATTCTTAATGTTATGAACCTCCATCTAGTTTCTAGAATTTATAGATTTTTTAATAGAATTTCTTTAACATTGAAAGTAGAAAAAATCACAATTTTTCTAAAAACTATTGAATTTAAAAATCTAACAAAATTCATTTTCTATTCCAATCAGTTTGACTGAGGTTCAAACATCAAATTCAGTTAATGCAGATTTTAATTCTTAAATAATTTTTCAAAAAGATTATATTAAACTTCAGTTATCACTGTTTAAATGAAGTTTCACGTGCTAAAAAACACGACTTTTTCGAGATTGAGTTTAAAATATTCAAATTTATTTTCAGAACAAAATATTACTTGAAACTAATTAAATTACTATCTAGCCTTCAGATGATACCATTACCTTACAAATATTCCTTCTAGAGATTATTTTAAAGCAGAAAAACTGTACACACATTTGACCTATTTTTGCGATATTTCAAATGTGTACATTACAAAAAATGAACACAAATTCGTTAATACTCAAATCGAAGTTTCGTTGTTTCAATTTGTACTAAATACTAACATTTATAACATGACATTATGAAATAAGAACAATTAATCAAATCATTCTGTATAGTTTTGATTTAATAAAAACATATCTATCGTTTTGGCTTCTAAATGTAAGTTCTTATTTACTAAAAAACAATACTGCTTTGAGGAGCTATTGTAAGAAGCGTCTAATCAAAGAGCTACCTTTTTGTTTAATCCTTTCTATCCAGCACAATCAAACGATGACCAAGAAAACAATGTTTGTACATAAACACGGAAAAGTTCATACCTTGTTTTTGTGTAGAGTTGGAACAACAGCGCCCCTCAATATTTCAAAATGACTAGAAACCGTTTAATTCCCCTTCCTATTTCACTTAAGGTTATTTTTAAGCAGAACCAATCAGCTTCACGAATTCGAAAGGGCAGCCGAAGATAGAATAAATTCGTGATCGGCAGTATCGTTATATATTGAGTGGAGGAAAAGCTTTTATTGCTTTCCATTGGTCACCATGGCAACGTAGCAGCCTGAAATGCGTTTAAGGAAAACACGGTTGCTCTACGGAGGAAGATCAGTTTGATTGGAAGCGGGGTTTTTTCCCTCTTGAATTATTCAGGAAAGAAGATTGCCATTTATCGGATATTTTTTTTCACTTACAGTAGAAATTGAATCTTCATTTTAAAAAATTGTAAAATATATCATTTTAGTTCTGAACTAATATATTTAGATGCAGCCCGGCTGTACTGCACCAACCGCCACTGGGATCAACGCATAGTGGGACATTGCCATCTGTACAAACGTATCTTGTTATCTTCTTATGTGCTTTAGTAGAGCACACACGACAACGTCTATAAGTTTTTTGCAAAGTTGGCATGTAGTCATCAAGTTTAGTTAATCGTGCATCATTTGGAACACTTTCAGGTCGTTATTTGCGTTTACGACTTGAAAATCCAGAAATGACTTGTGATAGTCGAAGTCGAAAATTTAATTGGTCTTGAAGTCCCGAATGTCTTCTAGTTACTTTTCAGAGACTGAAGGCATTGACAGTTGTGGGGAAGAATACTTCCCACTGCTTTTTAAAGGTTTAAGTCATTATAACAACAGTAAAAGGAATTTCTAGTTTTCATATTCTGTAACATTGAAATATTTAGGGGCAACAAACAATACTTGAGGACAACCATGATAACTTCAATGGTTGCCCTTAAGGGAAGTATTAAAAAAAATCAAAAATCACAAGATTCGTCCCCTGAGCCACAGTGTTTTAAAATGTATTCACACATTTTTATTCAGGACTCCCCCTCACCTTTTAATATCATGTTTGGTTTTGATATAAATGTAATGAAAGTTTCAGTATTTGCCATAACTTAAAATGACGCGTAAAAGTCATAAACAGGAATTGAGTTGATTTCGACTGAAAATAATCAATTTCATAATGGGATGGATTATAAAATCTCTATTTCTACTTGATTAATAAATTTAAAAACTTATGAAATATGTAGTTATTTGTTGGTGCATACCTTAAGAAAGAAATATCAGCGAATTTCAAAAACACTGCAGGTTTTAACAATGTCATTTGATGGAATGGCATTATAAACTTTTTTCGTTGCTTTATGTGCCTCATCAATAATTCTTTCATATCTTAGTATCTCTCTGAATTGCTGAAAAGGATCTAGATAACGTGAGAATAATAATAATAAAAAAAAACCTTATGTCTTTGTCTCAGTAACGTTTCTATTACAAAAATGTAAACTCACAATATGTTTTCATTGAAAGAAGAAAATTACTTGGATTAATTTTTGAATAGGTGCACAATTTAAGGCATTGCTTCCCTACAAACATAGCTTTTTGGAGTCAGAATGAATTTTTTATAATGAGTACATGTTTCGCTCCTCCTTTATTAAAAATTAATGTAGTTTTTTTTTTACTTGAATTAGAAGGTTGAATATTTAGAACATACAAGGACTAAATTATATGTTCTTAAAATTCAAAGTTTCATGGAAAAAAAAGAAAAAAAAAAAAAAAAAACATTTTAAATTAATAATAATTTCGCAAAAAGGAAAACTCTGTAATTAACTTAATAACAAAAATTATAATTTTGGAAAATAATGCATCATAGTTATTACGTATTGTTTATAATGCACCCTAGTTGCATTATAAACAATACGTAAACACTAGTATGGAATCTGTGCGAAAATCCATATCCCTCGACTTTTCTCAAAAATGAAACTTTGAATGACGAAACTTCATCTAGAATCGTGTTGTTCGCGGTAAACAAATATATTCTGATAAACGTATCTAATGTCGTTTATTAAGTAAAAGATAAGATATGAAGCTGCAGTTTGTCATAGAGGAACAACGAAATGCTTAAGATTATTTTGAAGCTCTAATAAAAGAAGGTAAGTGTCGATTTACAAGTTTTTTATATTTAAAAATATTATTCTATATATGTTTTCAATCGAATGAAATGCAGCTGTAATTATTTTTTCAATGTTTAAAGCATCAAAGACCAATAATGTTCATAATAGTTGAGAAAAAATTATTCATTTACAATTCTGTAGTGATGGAAATTAAAAATAAATCGAATATTGTAAGGCAAAAAAAAATATTTTCGCATTGAAATAGTTAAGATTTAGCTATAATTAGATTTTATGCAGTTCTATTTGTTTCAACCAATAGTTTTGCATTGCGATGTAAAGAAATGGATACTTTGTGTTAAAAATATTTGTATATCCGTCAGATTTTTCCTTAGTGTTTCATTATTTCTTTCTTTTTGAAACGAATAATTTTTTTAGTAAATGAATCATGGAAAAAAACCCATTCCATATTGACAGCAAATGTGATCATATGTGAAATCCCTTTTTATAAAAGTAATTTTTAAAGGTAGTGCAAAATTATTCATTCTTCGATAAAAAGCTGTTTAAATACAAGATTAAACAATTAAAAAGCTAAGCACATATTCATTTTGACTTCCGCAGGAGCACAAATCCGCTGGCCAATACCGGCTCGAAACTGGTCAATCCCGATGTAAACCGTAGTAGTACACTATCCGTTGCTATAGATCTTCGCCAATCTCGCCAAGTGCTGGGTAAACTATACTGGAAGCTTTGAAATGTTGATGCAGTTTTAAAATTGAAATATAGCGTTATAAGAAAGGATAGAAAAGTAAAAATTATGTTTTGTAGTGTTTTTGACACGTTTATTTTTTTAAAAATTGTGTATTTTGGAACGATACTCGGAAGTTCGGCATGAACTGGGCTATCTTCCCAAAATCCTTGTTGGCCAATACCGCTATGCTATCTGTTTATTATATTTGAATATTTTTATTTCAATACCCGTCTTATAAGATAAAAGGAAATTATCTTCATATTGTTGGTAATAGAGTAGGTAAGGAGCTACTTCGGGTGATTTGTAATTGGTCATAGATGCGGTTCACCATTAACATTTTTACCAAACTGTAGAGACAAATTGTGTTTTACTTGTGGAAGAGAGACAATTCACATGCACATGCTAGATACAAATTTTTATCTAGTTTTAAGCCTTTTATGTACATTTTGTAGTTGATTTTATGGTCCATAGTTGCAGAGATACCAGTGGTTCAGGAACGCAATACAATTTTGTTTTCTTTTAATTGACAATCAAGAGAACACTTGATAAGAACCATTTCAATTAGAAACTAAAGTGATATATTTCAAGTGATTCATTTATAGTTATAATTGAATTAACTGATTTAATTGAAATTGAATCAACTGATTTAATTGAAATTGAATCAAGTTATTCACAAAATTCAACGCTCCTCTAAAAACTAAAGTTGTAAAGAAATGTTTAAAAGGACAATTAGCTGAGTTTTAATGGTAACGGACAAATAGGATTGGTTTAGGATATGAATAATTAATAGTTTAAAAAACTAAAAAACACGCTTTAATAGAAAAGTGAACTAAAAAGTAGAAAATAATTTTAAATAAGTTTGAAATAAGAATAGAGTGATTAACAAGAAATATTTATTTTATCGTAAGAAAGCGTGGGGTGCTTTTTAAGATATTTTCATAATGGCTCTACTTTTACCAATATATATACAACAATTGACATCAAGCACCCCACGCTTTTTTACGATAAAATAAATATTTCTTGTTAATCACTCTATTCTTATTTCAAACTTATTTAAAATTATTTTCTACTTTTTAGTTCACTTTTCTATTAAAGAGTGTTTTTTAGTTTTTTAAACTATTAATTATTTTCTATTTTTTAGTTTGGTTTTCTATTAAAGCATGTTTTTTAGTTTTTTAAACTATTAATTATTTTTTCTGTAAACTATAAATTTTTTTTAGTTAATTTTTTTAGTTAAGTGTACAAAACTCTCCAGTTGTTCTTGCCAATAGTCACATGCTTGTCTCAAATTTAAGTCATGTGTATGCCTTAGTACACGCCGTATTACTAGGCACAAAACACTGCCTTGTCTCTGAATATGAAAAATCACTAATCCTGAAGATCCTGGTAAGGATAATGCGACTAAAAAAACACACTTTGTATAATAGTCATTCCCACGACAAATCTTTCAAATGTCTGCCTTATCAATTGTCGATGATAGGTTCTGTGATTGCTGGGATTCTAACGACACACCAGGGTTCGATTCCGGAGAAGGTTGGTTGGTTGGAATTTAACGGCGCAAAGGCAACACGAGCTAATCCTTGTGATAAAGCGACAAACTTATTGAATTATTGTATTGTCATCGGTCCTTAATAAGTATGCCAAATTTCGAGTTAATCCGACGTTTTGAAGGGGGTCAAAATCATGTTCAAAGATTCCGTTACATACTAACATACGTCTGAAGCTAATAAAAGCGTGTTAAAAAGGAATTTGACAATGCTGTCCTATTGCTGGAACTTTTTGATAATTTTTGTGACTATATGGGATCACTTAGATACAAATAAATGCTCCGGCAATGACGGCGGATTGTTCAGAAAAGTTAAATTGGACCACACTTGATGGGCTTTGTATATGTAGTTGGGTCGTCATTTTTGTATTTGTATTTATAAGAGTAGGGAGCTAGTAACTAGAAAATTAAATGAAGCAAACATTATACTTGTCGTGACGAATGTTAAGTAAAAAGACTGCAAAACTATGCATTATTGATCTGCAGAGAAAAATAGGAAACAAAAACTATATTATTTTGTTCACGCTAACACTGGATATGATACAACACGTGTGTTTAATTTAAAAACAAAGTATCAGAAAAAATCATGGAAATGCTTTTTATGATCTCTTACAACAGACACATTAAAATCTCAAATATAAATAATTACGACAAAAATTCTACAGTTTTGGAGATTTGGTTTCTTTAAGACCCTCCCCCCACAAAAAAACACTTTTATTTTCAAAATAAAAATATTTTATATCCTTCTGGAAAAATTGAATGATTTGCATTTATTAGGTTTTTATATTGAACAGCTGATAAGTGGTTAGGAAAGGATCTGGATGTTAAAAAATTGGAATAAAAACTTTTAAATTTGATATTAGTTCTTCAATCTACGGTTAGCGCACTCTATACAGACTTTTAGGTATTATGATATTTTTTAATTGTGAGGATAATCGCAAATGCAAGTAATTTTAACTGCAAGAGAGCATGGCATCTAATTAAATCTATAATAATAAAACAAGCTGTGTGTCTGTCTGTGTCTATGGCTCTGTGGATCTATAGAAACCTACTTAAAATTGGACTAGAGCTCTGAAATTTTCAGCACAAGAAATTTTGGCCTTCTAATTTTCATATGTCAAACAGAATGTAAAATTTTAATTAGTTATTTTTCAATTAATATTTTAATTCATTTTTTTTATAAAGTGACTTCAAATAAAGATACAGCTCTGAAATTATCAACATAAGTAGTTTTAGCCTTCTAATTAGACTTTTCAAAAACAGAATGTTAAAATTTTAATTAGTTATTTTTTAATTAATTTTCTTAATTAATTAACAATTTTTTTTTTCAAACCGACTTCTAATAGGGTTGCAGTTGAGAAATTTTCAACATAAGTAATTTTGGCCTTCTTATTCAACTATTGAAAAACAGAATTTTAAATTTGATGTTAGTTTTTTTTTATTAATTTTTTTTAATTAATAAATATTTTACAAAACGGTTTCTAATAGGGCTACACCTCTGAAATTTTCAACATAAGTAGTTTTAGCCTTCTAATTGGACTTCAGAAAAACAGAATTTTAAAATTTTAATAAGTTCTTTTTTAATTTTTTTTTATAACTAATTAATATATATTTTACAAAACGATTTCTAATAAGGCTACAACTCTGAAATTTTCATCATAACTAGTTTGGCCTTTTAATTGGACTTTTGAAGGGGAAAAAAAAAAAAAAAAAAAGAATTTTGAATTTTTATTTTGTTCTTTTTTAATTTTTTAATTAATTAATAAACATTTTACAAAACGACTACTGATAGGGTAACCAGTGCTAGAAGTGTGGGTAGATGCGGGGTGACGCGTCCCCCCACTTTTCAAGAAAATACCCATGCGTCTCCCCACTTCTAAAATTACTGAAATACATACCCTCACTTTTAAAAACACTTAATTCATCTAAAAACTAATACAGAAAATTAACATTAAACTTTCAATGTAGTGACACCGAGAAAGAGTGATTTAAAGTTTTCAAAAGTTTAAAAAAAAAAAAAAAAAAAAAATTACTGTACATCAAAAATGCATTATATTACTTTGTATAATAAAGATATAAGGATTTTTATTAACAAATACTGTTACACTTGGTCAACTTTTAACTTCCTTTTAAGTTAAATTTCTATTATTGTTTCATAAAAAGACAAGTTATTTAAAAAAAAAATAAACATTTTAGAGTTATCTATTAATTTAATTTAATGAAATTATGGACACTTTGAAGCACTATTTAAATCTAAATAAACAGTAATGTATAAAATGTTGAATTATTACTTTACTTTATCTCTTACTTCCAAGTAAAAAAACTTAATCGCAGAATATTCATTAAAATAACAGTGCATTTTGGACCCTTGTTCAATGCTAGTGTTAGGAAGTAAAAATTATTCCCTTACTAATTAATATTTTTATTACATGATACGAAATTATAAAATATATCGTTGGGAAGAGGGGAAAGGGGGGGGGGGGGTTGCACTTGTCACTAATATTTGGGCATCCCCCCACTTTTTTGTTTCCCACTTCTACCACTGAGGGTAACAGCTCTGAAATTTTCAACATAAGTAGTTTCGGCCTTCTAATTGGTCTTTTGAAAAACAGAATTTTAAATTTTTATTTAGTTTCTTTTTAATTAATTTTTCTTAATTTATTAGTATTTTACAAAATGATTTCTAATAGGGCTACAGCTCTAAAATTTACAACATAAGTAGTTTTGGCCTTGTAATTGGACTTAAGAAAAACAGAATTTTAAATTTTTGTTTAGTTCGTCATTAATTAATTTGTTAATTAATATATATTTTACAAAGCGATTTCAAATAGGGCTAGAGCTTTGAAATTTTCAACATAAGTAGTCGTGGTCTTCTAATTGTATTTTTGAAAAATATAATTTTTTTTTTTATTAATTAAATATTTTACAAAACTACTTTACAAAACGATTTGTAATTGGATTTCACGATTTGTAATTGGACTACAGTTGTGAAATTTTCAACACAAATAATTTTGTCCTTCTAATTGGACTAACAAAAAGAACGTTAAAATTTTAATTTTTTTTTTTTTTAAATTTTTTTTTTTAATTCATTTTTTTTACGAAAAGCGACTTCTAATAGGCCTAGAGCTCTGAAAGTTTCAATATAAGTAGTTTTGGCCTCTAATTTTTCTTTCCACAAACACGTGTTAAAATAATCTTAAAGGGGTGTTGTATTATTGTATTAACGGGGAATTTAATTTTCTCGACAAGGGAGAGGCTTGCAATATTAAGGCTTTACGTAGCAATTAGACTTTAGTGAGTGAAGCGAGCTTATGCTTGCATAGCAATGAACCTTTCAATGTGTGAAGTAAGCTTGTGTTTATGTGTCAATGAACATTTCAGCGAACGAAGCGAGCTCGATTTTGCGTAGCGATGAACCTTCCTGCGAGTGATGCGCCAAAAAAGTGGGACCTATGACAGAAGTCCGTAAAGCAACAAGACCTCACTGCTAGTTAAAATATTGCACATGTTAACATAACAACATACGTTAACACATGCACATTTTAACACTAACGTATTGCACATGCACATTTCGTAACGAAGCACGGCTGTTCAGCTAGTTTAATTATAAAAGCCAAGGAATTCTTAAAAATATATTTGTTTATATTATACAGTTGAAGGTAGTCTAGAATGTCATCTCTAATGAAAAAACGGTTAAAATTTATTTCTAATTTTCTCAAACAAGTATATCTCTATTTTCCATTTTTTTTAACAGACAAACGTTAAACTAAACACAGTTTTATTTTTGAATTTGCAGGAAAAAAACCTGGTCAGACAATTTTAGAAGATAGATTAGGTACTATAATACCATTACTGGCAGAAGAAATTTAAAGTCCTTTGAACTGCAGATCAATTTTGGGCAATTGAATAAAATTTTAAACAAAAATGAGGAAATTAATACTGAATTCTGAATTAAGTATTATTTTAATTTTACATTTATGCGAAACTAATATAGTATTAAATAAAATCAATATAGAAACCGTTTAAATTCTTATTGCGTTATTAGTTTGAACAATTAAAAAAAAAAGCAATAGCTCGATCTATCTTAATTTTGAACACCGAATAAATATCTCAAATGATTTTGAAATTGCATCAGTCGAAAGGAGTGTGTATCAATTCCAGTAGCCTTCCTGGGATATAGTCAGATCCTTGGTCCATTTTAATACTACTACAAGATTGGCACAAATTGTTTTGCATGATGTAATGAACATATTGTCTGACGTGCTGCCATCTTTTGGAGAGAATTGTATTAAAAATAACGTATAGGATTAGATTTTTATCAAATCTTATATTTTCTGATTGTATAATATTCTTCAGAGAATATTTTTTGGTATATATATTTAAAAATATAGGTGCTGGTTAAAGTAATAGTAATCATTGCCTGAGGGAAGAGACAAAGTGTCATGTGGCATGAAATAAAAATATGAAAACTATAGTTATCTGAAAAAATTGTTGTCTAATAACGTGCAATTTTCATTTTTAATAATTATATATATATCAAATAAGTGATTTAAAATTTAATTATTTCGATTACTGAAAAGATAGTTAAATGAAATGTTTTTAGTAAAAATTATACTTTATAATAATTCTAAAATTTTTCTCGAGATTTTAATGTAAATTTTACATTTTAAAATGTATTCTATTTCATTTTTATGAAATGAATATCGAAGTATGATCTTCTTTCAGAATTTTGTTGCAAATATTGGGGTACCAAACATTTTTCTCGTGACATATTTTGAAACTATAAAATCTGTAATCAAAATTAAATATATTTAAAGTATTATATATATTTTATTAATTATATGTATTTTATTAATTACATATATTTTATTAATTATATATACTTATATATTTTCAAAATATACATTTTATAAATTATTTTAATAATTTGTTTTAATTATGTATACATTATTTTTTTTTTTTTTTTTTTTTTTTTTTTTTTTTTAAATACCTGGTTTTTAAGTAAACATAAATTTTTCTCCAAAACCATTCATTAATTTAAAACCAGAAAATATTTAATAGAGTTTCATGCGGCTGAAGATATACATTTCCAATTTTTTTTCTTAGTCCAAACTGCACTTCATTGTAATTCAGAGACGTACTTTCAAACAAATAGTAATGTCATTGTTATTTAAAAAATAAGCAACATTTTTAATTAATATACTTCTTTAAAACGTACATGCAAAAGTGTTTGTATTTCCATGAGTAGAAATTTAATTCCTGGTTATTAAAAGTCTGAGAAAAAGGCACTCAAATAGCTGTTTGTACCAACTATTCTATAAAGGTAGTAATATCTTTATCCTTTAATACGGTTTTTCTATTAAGAAACATTTTAAAGATGGTTTTCGACAACGTTTGAGGAAATTATTTTCCATCTAGTAAGAAATACTTCAAAGATATCTGTAAAATGTTTACAAATATTTAGCGTTACCGAAAATTTATACTCATAAAAAAACACCTTACAATACTTCAGCATCTGTATTTGGAATAGCTGATAACCAGCAACTTTTTCGACTAGGGAAACTCCCGGTTTCATGAACAGTAGAATGACCTTGAGTCTAGGAAAGTAGGATTACTTTTACAGCGAGACGTCACTTTATTTAGTTTCACTTTATTTTGTTGACGGTCGATCCGCTTGTTTTCTAGCAACGATCCCAGACAACTAATCTTTTGTCTGGTTTGCAGGACATTTCTTGTTCGGAGGGAGGAAGAGTAACATGCTCAGAATCGTTTGATTTTTCTTCCGAATTATTTATGTCAACAGAAAAAAAGAACTTCATGAAGACGTCACGAGACGAGACGATTTGTTCCGATAATATTTGCATGTGACGACGCGATATGCCTTCATAATTGATGTCAATGATCTAGCTGTTGAACGCTTAGAATTATCGTGGGATATAAATATGATGAAACATCATTGATAAGTGAGTGATTTTTTTTCTTGATATATTTTTACGACTTCTGTGAACATTTTATCACAATTTTTTTTTTGTAATGAAGGTGCAACGGTAATTTCAACGAAGACAAAATTTTGGGCTTCATCTTTCCATTGCACTGTGGATTGTATTTAAATTATTTTTCATGATGAAGCATTTTGAATATTCATTTATTATTTATTTATATTCTTAAAACTACATTTCTTCCTAGAAAGGAGGAGAGAAAATGGTTTCTCAAATAAAATAATTAAAACGCTTAAATTTGTGTTTTTTACATTATACTAGATTTCTCGGATATTCTCCTGTGCTTCATACTATGGAGTTAAGATATTGTTAAATTAATATTTGTATTAATCTGGTAATATTTGTTAGGATGAGAAACGGAAACATTGTATTGGAAATTAACATTAGCTTCCTTGAAAGAATTTCGTTAAGTACATGAATTAAGTAACTGAATGCCCATGAATTGAGCAGAAGTAACGTTTCGTAATTGTTTTGGCAATAGGACTCTTATAATATCTCTATACACACGTTTATAAACAGCACGAAGTTTAAACATTTCATTTTCCGAAAAAAAGAAAAAGAAAAAAAAGGAAAAAAATGATATTGCCAGAGAAGTACCGCGTTACACCATATTGTACATTGTGATGTACGCATTTGAAAAATTGTGAAATCATTTGACACCTAGAGTTTGTCATCGTTTTGTTCAGTAAATTAATTTATTAGTTCACTTACTAACCGCTTAATATAATACAATAATCCCATTTTTAAGTAGCTTCTCACCACATTCAAAGTCTCTTTAAAAAAATTACAATTGTTGTTACCATTTTCAAGGCTCAAAAAGGTGGTACGGGTTTGTTTTTGAGAACTCATATTAAAAAATCATTTATATAAAATAGGTAGTGTTGCTTGGATATAGTTTAACATCAGTTTAAAAACACCCATATATACTTAAAACGAATTTGTATTATATATATATATATATATATATATATATATATATATATATATATATATATACAAACGAAATGAACTTGGCAGAAATTTGGAATTTCCTCAGGGGGTTGACCCAAATTTCCAAAACCGTTAAATCCAAGAGCTTTTTCTGTAGACATTCCTTCGAATGCCCCAACCCCAAAAGCTCAAGAGAAGAAAGAAAAGAAAAAACAAAAACAAAAAAATGCAAAAAACTTTCGAACCAAAATGCAAAATGGATATATAACCAACAAGAAAGGAATTATTTGTAAGCATTTATTACAGATTGTACTCGCAATTTATCAATTTGTTTATATATCTATTCCAATTTTTCACCTAAATTATCCCACTGTTATCATTTTTTATAGTCAATTGAAAGTTATAGTGTTCTTGAATGATTTACAGAAAACATTATTTCATTTCGTTTCAGATTACTGAAAGCTTAAAATCACAACCAGCTGCAATGCATGCATGAGATTTGAAACTACAAACATAGATTGAGGAGACATAAAACGTTAATGGTTACTATGTATATGTTACTATGCAGATGGTTACTACGCAGTTGCTTAAAAGGAATCAATTATTCAATAGAATTGTTGGTAAGTCTAAATTGAGATTGTTACTCAGTTATTAAACACATAGTTGGAAGTAATAAATGGTCGGATGAATTCAGTTATATAAATATATTTTTATTTGACAATACCTACAGTCAAAGCTACCTCTATACAAGGAATACTATGCAGTTAATGCTCATTTTCTGCAATCAATATCATTTAAGATTTAGAAGTTTTTGAAAACACTTTTTTGAGAATGCACTTGTAAAGCCTTTTTAAGTTATTTTTTTTCCCGCAAAAATTTCGGATATTTATTTAAATCCGAACATAAATTTTAAATTTGAGGAACATTTTTGGAATGTCGGTTAAAACGACAGGGGAAAGACATTAAACCCTTGTCGAAAATACTTGCTAAACCATACAAACAACATAGTTTAATTAAAATAGTTGCAGTGTAGTTATAATTGAACTGAACCAGTTTAAAGAGTTGGATCATGTTCAAATAAACGCATCTTCCTAAATTAGTTGCGTATGCAATAGGGACTACTTTATTATATAAAAAATAAATAAGATCGATCAAATTTTCACTACCAGATAAAAAATAGTACTTTTAGGATACGCATTATAAGAGATGGTATAAACTTTATTGGAAAGAGGTTGCGAAATAAGCTTTAAAGCAAAGACACAATCCAAAAAAGTCCCGAACATCTTTCATGTAATAGTTGTCTAAAAAGCGTTATTTATAAAAATATGAACGAATTATTTTAGAATGTTTAGAGATTATTTCCCCATGTTTCTGTAAGTATGAATAAGAGTGAATGAGTTAGAATGAATAAGAGTTATGAAGATCTATAGACTATGTCAAAGTTAAAACTTTGCTAAACAGGTGTAGTTTAATCACAACCATAACATAGTTAATCTAATGATTTGTAGTGCCATAAATTTAGAGATTTTTTTTCTTTAACTTTTTTTACATTTCTAAAGTAAAGTTAAAACCTTAAACCATAGATTTTCATCTCATTTTAACAACCATACCATGAAAATCTAACTATTTTGAGGTTTTACTGATTCATTCAAAAATTATAACAAGATTAAAAACTTGTATTATGTGTGACGTTACACTAATTTCTCAAGCCCAGGAGAAACCGCTGTTTGAGATTTTGTCTCACGCTCTAAGAAACTTCCCTTTCCTCGATGGTCAGATTTTGTCTCATTTGCCCAGAAAAAATTAATAGTAAAATAAGAAAAAAATATACATACTAGTATTTTAGCGATTTCTGTGTGGTTAAAACTTGATAATCTATAATTCCTACGTATTATCCATCCTACTGGCAAGGGAGGGACGACAAGACACTACAATAAAAACCGTTAAAACATTTATTTAGAATATCTAGTTGGTTGGTTGTTTTCAGATTATCTGGCGCCGTCAGCAACACGAGGGCTATAATGCGCCGAAACATTCGTCATTAGACAAGCCAACATACATTTACAAACACCCATGCCTACCACGGGACTCGAACCCGCAACCTCGCGGTCTAGAAGCTAGTACTCTAATCACTCTTAGAATATCTAGAAAATAATTCAAACATGAATGGAGAATTCAAAAGAAAAAAGAAAAATCAAATCTAGTGTAGAAGGCAGGAAATAAAAATCTCTACAGTTATTTATGTTTCAAACAACCTAACTGAAATAAGCATAATGCGCAATGGTTCACAAACATAGCAGCTATCATAAACGAGTATCAAATAATATTTAACGTTGTTGCCAGGCTTAAATTTTTGTTCTTCTCCAAAGGCAAAGTAGAGAAAAAATAAATTCAGAAGTTAAATTTTGATAACTTACAATAAAAATATATATAACTTACTATATTGCTATACTTCTTAAGTTTTTAGATGAACACAACACTTTTTTATTACGGTTGGTTGGTTGTTTTCAGATTATCTAGCGCCGTCAGCAACACGAGGGCTATAATGCGTCGAAACATTCGTCATTAGACAAGTCAACATACATTTACAAACACCCATGCCTTACACGGGACTCGAACCCGCAACCTTGCGGTCTAGAAGCTAGCACGCTAACCACTATACCGTTTGATCGGCACTTTTTGATAATGATTACCACGGAAACAACAGCAATTATTTTTCTCGTTATTTTCGCACGATTTGAATTGAAATCTGGGGGTAATGACTGGAAGGATATTCTGGAATGGATTTTATGGAAGTGAACCGATTTTTGTCTTAGGTGTAAGTACTCTATCTTTTTCTTCCCACTAAAATCAAGTATTCCATCCACTTATTTATGGTGACGACAAAAAAAAACAAAAAAAAAAACACTTGTTTAGAGAACAATAGTCTTTGCTACGATTTTCGATATCTTTTAAATTTTTCAATCTTGTCATTTAGTCCGATTCCAAGGATTAATTTGTGAGCACAGTGTACCATTGAAATCAAAGTTAAATCATGACTGTTTGAATCGTAACTATAGAACAAACAACAGAGCTTAACGTGGGGGTCAAATCTCAAGTGGTTGATTATGTTGGGGATTATCTGGCGCTATTAGTATACACTGTGCCGGAACATTGTTAGATCAGCATGAAGAGGAAAAAGACCTCCCCGAAATTCTTTTAGGGAGAAACTAATCATACCGTAAAATGGGGTGAATCGGAACACTTTTCAACTTTCAAAGTAATAATCGGTTGTAATAAGATCGTTAAGGAACATATTTTTGACATAGAAACTTGGGTCTTACCTTCTTCTTTGAGAATCAACCCAAAAATTGTTGTAAACACTAGGACTTTAATTTATTTTTAACTTTTTCATGGTGTTCCGATTCACCCCGCAGAAAGGGGTGAATCGGAACACTCGTTACAATTTATGTCTGATCTTATTTAAATGTTTACAGGGTGGCAAAAAACAAATAATAATGCATTGTGGTAAATAGGAACACAAAATTATCATAAAAAAATCATTTAATATGCCGGATAAAATTTGTGTTTGTCAATTATTGTTAAAACAAATCATATGTTTGAAAGCGTATCAACTCTTATATAAGTCTCCTATAACTCACCCAAATAGTCATTAAAATTAAAAATTGCTTTTTAATCTACTTTATGTTTGCGTGTCGTATGACTCCAAATTCCTTAAAATATCTTGAAAAAGGAGAAAAGCATCCTCATTTGTTTCAGAAAATCTCTTCGTTCATAAGCGCTTTTTGTAAAACACACTTATATAGCAATAATGTTGTGGGTGTAAAACTTTTCTCACATAGAGTCTTCATACATTTTTCCATATAACTTAAAGATAACGAAGTCATTTAGAGAAAAAACCACTGGAACAATCGGGTTTTCTGCCATGCGGAAACTAGGCTCCTCGTCTGACATTTATTCAAGCCTGCAATCTTGATTACTGTCTTGAAGGGAGTAATTAGATTCTTCTTCAGTCGTTGAATCTTATGTGGAACATAATCTTGCCAAAAACAGCTTTTTAATATCACTTTTCAAGTATTCCGATTCACCCCGCAAATCTCGAAATCGAGACGAGGCAAAACATAAAAATTCGTAAAATAAAAAGTTTTTAAAACCAAGTTAAATTAAGTATGGCATATTGTTGTGGATGTTTATACTTATCTAAAAATATATTATTTAAGTCTTTAACTGGTATATGTTATTAATTACGGGATAAGTTTTGGAGAGGTTAAAACTCATTGGATTGTATACACGCTGTTTCAAAAAATATTTTTAAAAAAAGGACAGTATTGAAAAACCCCACAAAATTTTTTTCAAGATTCCAAACATGTTAACCAAATAAAAAAATATATATAATTACTAAAATTTCTTTATTTGTGTAAAATAATAATTGATTTGTAATTTCATGAAGTTTCGATCCGATTCACCCCGCTGTTCCTATTCACCCCCATTTTACGGTATACTATGTCAGTATAGCAATTTTTATTCACATAGTCGAGGAAATAAAATTAATTTGAATAATTTTACAGCAAGGTAGTTATCAGGCACTAATGTGTCGAATCCTAGATTGTTACTATTATATATTTGATGTAGTTAACTATATTTGGTAAAGTTACTTTTTAGAATTTATAAACTAAATACTAAAGACAATGTAATCATTTATTGTCATAACATTTCATATTAAACTAACAACAAATAAGACTTTTAGGTACCAACAATCTAATCGTTGACTTTGCGCATAGTATTTTAAAACATGGTCACTTGTTCTTATTAACCTTCAAATGTTAATATTCATCTGTCTGTAGGGTTAGTTTATTAAAATTGAGATTAATTTTTATTAAATAAAATTAAAATTACTCATAAACAGACGTAAGTATTATATATAAATCAAAAATACCTTAAATATAGAACTTAAATCAAATGAAAATAAAAAAAGCAATAAGCTACAAAATCTAACCTTATTCAATGAACGAGTAATACAAGTAGCGTCTTGGAGCTCAGAGCAGTTGTTGCCATGAATTCCAAAAATACGTTACATATAAGAAAGAAGTTACGTTTTTGTTGTGAAATAGCTTTCAATGATTCACAAAGTCGCTAAAGTCTTGTTAAGAATAAACGCCCTAATTACAAAGTTTCAGCTAAACGTTTTTTTTTTTTTTAAATTTAAAGTGGTCTTGCAAAATGCATTGGGGCGAGTAAATGAAATGCTTGCCTGAAGGGTGGGCCATTATTGCTTCATCTTAGGGGGGAGGGGGGGGGGGGTTAGTTGGTTGGTTGGTATGATTTTAACTGCGCAAGGACAACACGTGGGTCATATTACGCCAAGTTCCCAAGGGGAGGAATAAGAAAAGAAAAAGAGAATAAGGCGCTGAGTGCTTACCAGAGCAAAGAACAAGGAGTGAGGGAGAGCAGGCTAAGCAGATGCTCGTACTATAGTAGAGTACATGTCCCATAACGTTTAAAGAGATAATTTTTACGCTTTTATTGGCGCAGTTTGGCTTTTTGGTTGCTCTTGTGCTAAATAAATTTTGAATACAACTAACCAACCTACCAATCTACGTTTTTATCTTTTGATAATGCCCACCAGATGGTTGTGTGGTTAGAAATATGGCCTTGGTGTTGGGTTCGAATCATGGGTTAGGCACGGATGTTCGTTGTCCACGTAAGTCGAAGGTCTCGACCTGATTAGCCGTTCTAGTGCACACACAAAAGTTGAGTGTACAAACTTTTGATAACAGAAAAATTATACGTATAGAACGTTTTCTTGTTAAAGTATGCCTCAAAAATATATACTTAAAAAGTATACTTCAAAAATGCATTCAGGTTCGACTTATATTCTTAACAGGAAAGGTAAACTAAGTGTTGAACTTTATAGGCATTAAGTTTCATCTTTGTAAAAATAATAATACAAAATTCAGTTATGAAAAAGTAAATCTAAAATACGGTACATTTTTTATTTAAATTCAAAATGACGTATCCCATCTGATGGCTGCGGAATCAGTGTTCTGACCTCGCATGCCAAAGTTGCCGGGTTCGAATTACAGGTTAGATATGGATATTCGTTGTGGTTTGGAATCCACTTTAAGCAGTAGCATGAGCTGTAGCTGTGCATAAAGATAGGTCGTTGAGCCTTTTTTAATCGTACGATAAAAAGATCTTTAAATCTTACGAAACTTCAGAGGTATTTGTCACGCGTTACACAATAACATTCGAGGGATTCAGTTGTGCGGTACGCAGTTCTTGTAATGTAATAAATAACAAAGCTTAAGTAAAGTAGTAGGATACTATTTAAATATATTTTCTTGTTTAGCTTCTCCATCAACATCGACTCAGTCCTTAGTACATGGTTCTAAACTTTCATTTAAAACATCTTCTAATATATGTATTTTTTTAAAAATAATTTTAGTATTTTCCCTGGATAGTGGATATACTAAACAGTAAAACTATACAGTAAAATACAGTATCCACTATACAGTAAAAATATCCAGACTGGATATTTTTACTGGATAGTGGAAATCCACGTGAACCAACATCTAACCTAAATATTTTTTTTTTTTAAGTCACTATTGAATTCTTCAATCTAATTATCCGTAGCAATTTGCAATGGCAATAAAAGTGTCATAGAAATTCAGAGAGAAATTCTAACATATTGCTCGGATTAAGAATTTTTTACCGAACAATTAAATCCAATACTTTAAATAATAGTGGTGCGTTATCGCTTTTAGTTTATCTCACCAAACTGAAATCGATCTTAGAAGAAAAAGGCGCTTTCAGAAATGTAATCTTACAATTACGCACGCGCTAGTTATAGATAAGATAGATTACGTATAAAGAGAACATAAACTGGTTCTCAGATATATCTTATTGGTTGGTTGAGTTTTATTAACGCAAGAACTTCTCAAGAGCTATACTGCAGATATATCTTGTATTTACATGTCTAAAGAACTTCACGATATGACAACCTTTATTTTTCAAACTTTGATAATTTCGGCCCCAATAAATGTTCCATAATTTCTAGTTGGAACATGAAAAAAGACTTTTATTTTACATTGCTGTATATCTTCACCAAACCGGCTACATGTGTCTCTGGCTAAACAAAGTATCGATGTCAAAATTTATAAAGACAGCTTTTTATTGGTTGATAGAAATAGCAAACAATGTTTGCGAGTTTCAAATTTATTTAAATTTGAATCGATAAATTATTCGAGATTTTGCTTTTTACTTAATTAATAATTTCTAATCAATAGTTGGTGTGTATTTTTAAAGCATTTCAGTTATTCTATTGAAATAATATTTTACAAATTTCAAAAACTAGGAACGTGGCAATGTTCCTCTGCCAAGTCCAATATCAAAGCTACAGAACTTGCAAGTGTATATTGAACAAGCTTAGCCTGTTCGTGACCCCTCATAGCTCAGCTTCTATTATGATTAGAACCCTGATTTTTTTTCATCGTGTTGCTTCAGGTGTGTAAACGAAAAATATCCACGTAATTTTTAACACTGAACAAGCGAACATGGCAAAAACTTTCTTTGAAAATCGTCAAAGTCATGGAATTTTGTTCTTCTGATACTTCTGATTGTGACCAAAACTTTTTATTTGATGAATTTTGACCATTCTTTTTTACTTTTCTTAGCTTTATTAGCTGTTAAAACGTATCTACGGTTGGTTGGTTTATACGCTCAACGACATATTTTTATGCACAGTGATGGCTAATCAGGCCGGGACCTACAGCATAATGTGGATTCCGAACCACAACAAATATCCGTGCCTAATCCGAAATTCGAACCCGGCACCTTTGGCATGCGTGGCTAGAGCGTTAACCACTCAGCCATCAGATGAGCACGGATCCACGGATTTTTGATGTTCTTCTTTCGCTTAACTTCAAGAAGTGATATTTATGGGTCATTCTCCATAAAACGCACAAAGCTTGTCGCAGAAATTTTTTCCACCACTAAATAAGTTGGATATTTTTGTTAACCATGGAATATATTTTAATGCAATCAAAACTCCTCAAAGAAAGTAATATAAGTTTAAAAATATTTTTTATACTAAAAAACACGTCCAAGGACATGATTTGAAAAGTTCTTGGACTGACGCAACCTCAGGATTACTTGCTTTATCAGTACTTTAATTTCACTTCATATTTCCTTGATGTCTGTATATATATATTTTTAGTTGTAAGGTATGTTAAGCAATGTTATGCCTGGGTATAAAGATTTTATGAGTGGTAATTTTATTACAATTAATTCAATACCTCTTGTCGTAAGACTGACGAGTCATGTACGTCGACAGCAGTTTTTAGTTGTTTTACAGCCCTCCAAGTGACACAATAATTCAAATGTGACATTGGAAAGAAGTCTGATGGAACCATTTTGCTTCCAATAGACATTGTGTATTCTATTTTTCAATACAATAATCATATTTTATTATTTACATGTGAAATAAATGCAACTGTAAAGATCATACCGTCATTTCCATGGTCAAAATAAAATTAGTTAAGAATAATTATTTATTATTAATTAATTATTTGATAGTATTAGTTGTACAGATATCAATTTAGTATATAAACCTAAAGTTGAACAATAACACGGAAATCGTCAAGTCCATGGACATCAATCAATGGAATAACTGTGGACGATATCTATATGTTATCAGACGATCTATGCAATATCATAATTCGATTGTAATTGATAAGTTCTATGGGAGGAGGGGAAAAAAAAAATATCTGAGCATTTAATGATTTTAATTTTTTTCCTATCTTTCTGCTGAAATAGTGATTTCTGTGGAGAATGACCGTTATAATATTAGTTGAACTATAAAAACAATGTTATTAGAAATCAGTGAAATTCACTTATTTTTCATTTAAATTGTATGCTTATCAAAGCTCTGAAAATGCTTGTTTCAAGTTTGAGTTAGAAAACCCTTTCATTTTAAAGTTAAATTTTAACACATCAAGGTGCCTAATTGTTTTTGAATCATGTACCTTCTGATCATTAGCCTGTAGTGACTCCAGTATTTCCAATTAAGGTTTTTGAGTACAAGTATCTCAAAGAAATTAAACGCTGCCGCTTGGCTGCAAACATTAAATTTATAACTTTTTCTGGCTGATAATTTTATTTGGCTTTTGTATAACGTCTAGTTGTTTTTTGGATCTAATTGTACATAAAATGGCATGAAATAACAGTGTTTAGGGAAATAAAAGCAGTATTTTTACGTACATTGTTAAAGTAATGCAGTATTGATTATTTTATTAGGACTTTTCGAATTTTTTTAATTAAGATAGGCTGCTCTGTTTTGCCCATTCATATCCCGCCATTTATGGCATCAGCAAGTCAGTGTTCTACTTAATATAATTCTATCTATTCACTTTCATTAAGTATGACCCAATTTATCAAAAAAAAGATAAACATCAAAATAGTTAAATAATTTACGTAATGAAATGTTTTCTGATTCTTTTCAGGTATGTGAGTTCCAGTCCATGACAAAGCATTAAAGGAAATACGTGCACATTCAATCGATACAAGATTTAAGCTCAAAACTCTCTATTCTTTCTTATTGGAGATGTACTTGTAATCAATCGTACTAAAAAAAGTGTATACGGAAATAGAAATGCATACCCAGTGCTCGTACACCTTTGGAACGTGGAACGTTTGTGGACTCAGTAAAAAGAAAAGAGTAGTCTTTGCCGAGCTTAGAAGGGAAAACGAGGATGTTGTCGTTCTCACAGAAACAAAGTTAAGGGGAGTTGGTCAAGAAGAGTATGGGAACTATACTCACATATATAGTGGCATTAGTACTGGTGCTCCCAGAGCAGGTGTATCCATACTTTTGAAAAAAGAAATAGCCTGTGATTTCAAATGGGAATCAGTGAGTGAAAGAATCATCAAAGCTGAACTGAAGATCCGTGGGCGAGACATCGACGTGATTGGAGTCTACTGGGTAGATGAATGCGCTAAAACAGCTTTAAAAGATAGCTTTCAAAGCAGCTTGAAAAGTGTTGTGGAAAACGTTGACCCGAATCACGAATTAATCCTTTTAGGGGACTTCAATTCAAAAGTTGGAACAGATGCGAACAGTCGTGTCGTGGGAAGTTATGGAGATTCAGAGATCAACAACAACGGCCGTAGACTAATTGAGCTGTGCAAAGACCTTCATCTTAAGATACAAAATACTTTTTTCAATCATGAAGACAAGCATAAGTATACCTGGTATCACTCCCGCCGATCTCGGAGGTCAGTAATTGACTTTTGTATAACAAGGCAGAATTCGTCTTTGTTTATTGAAGATGTTGTCGCTTGCAGATGGCTGGAGTGTGGAACTGACCATATATTCTTAGAGGCAACTTTGTTTTTTCCACAGCAAGAAGAAGATATTATTGAATTAAGGAAATATAGAACATATATGCTGTACAGTAAGAGTATTAGAAACTCTTATAAGGAGTACTTAGAAACTGCAATCGATTTGTCTGTTCCTCGAACAACAGAAGACATGTACCAATACTTAAAGAATAATATACATTCAGCAGCGTTTGATGTGTTAGGTACAGAAAAGGAAAATAAGTTCGGAGAATTTTTGTGGGACAAAGAGATTAGGGACTTCCGAGCCTTCCGAGAAGTAAGAAGAAATCCACCTGAAACAGAACAAGTTTATTTAGAAGGTAAGTTCAATGAGTCACAACTCAAAAGCATTAAGAATGAAGTTTGGGAAGGCATGTGTTCCGCAATTGATAATGCCGACAAATATAGGAGAAACAAAGTTATATGGAATATTCTTGGGGATTTACAAAATAAAACATCCAGAAGAACGTATGGTGATGAGTTTATTTACGAAGCTATTAGAAGACACGACAGAAGTGAGTCTACCGAACATTCTGTTAACAATTTAAGCAATTTTAAAGAACCTCACATGAATAACTTAGTAGACGTCAACATTGCTGATGTGTGTAAGGCATTGGATCAGCTAGAGGATTGTAACAATTCTGTTCCTGGTGGATTAAGGATACAATTGTTGAGATACAGTAGTCACAAAGCTAAGACTCTCTTAAGGAATTTAATACAAAATATATTTAATGGCGATAGAGTGCCGAAAGAAATTACTGAAATGCACTGCATTGATAACCCTAGAGTTGGAGATGAAATACTTATACCTCATCGTGGAAAATGCTCAATGCATTCCATAATGAGAGTGATGAGATTAATTTTAAAAAACATTTTAGAGAATTGTTCTTCATTTGAAGACACCCATCGAGTAATACCAATTGAACCTCATTTGAACGTAACTTTTATTCTACGCCAAATTCTTCAAAAGAGCGCAGAGAAACAAATATCACCATTCCATATCGTATTCCTAGATCTCGGAAACACTTTTTTCGACATAGATTTTTCGAAACTGTTTGAAGTCCTTGGCCAAAATGGTATTCCAAATGAATTGATAGAAATTATCAAGCATTTATACGAAGGAAATAATATTAGAATTTTGGAGTTAGGTAAACGTTTGGAAACATTTTACTCAATTGCAGGGCTTACATACGATTTTAGTTTGTCTTGTACATTACTAAAAATGTACATAAAACAAGCTGTGAAAGATTGGAGTGAAGAAAACTTAGAACGTGGAATAATGATAGGAAACGAAAGGTTGCTTTTTCTTTTTTTAAAAGATTCCAAATTAGTAATCGTTTCAGAAAATAAAAGAAATATGCAAACAATAATCACGAGTTTGAAACGACACCTGGAAAAAATTCGGTTGAGATTGAATTTCAAAAATTTAAAATATTTGAGCAAAGATAATCTAGAAATTGACTGTGAAATCATATCAGGGAAAGAAATTATGAAGTTCCATGACTCTGTACTAGAATTAGATGGCAGAAACATTGAAGAAATATCTCAACGTATATTGGATACAAAAGAGGCAATTGGTGCATTACACCCTGTAGCACGTGATGGAATGATATCAAAGAGGAACAAAAAGCGAATTTTTAATTCGATCATTAGAAGCCTTTTGCTTTACTGTTGTGAAACCTGGACTATTACTAAAGATCTGAAAAAGCCCTTCGAAGATACAGAATTAAGTTACTGGAAGTGGTGCTGTGAAAACTATCCCCAGAGATACACAAAACCAGAAATATATGATTTAATGGATGTAAAAGAAGGAATTTCCCGTATAATAATGTTGAAAAAGGCAGCTTGGTACACAAGCATTTTGCAGATGGAGAATCAGAGCTGGACAAAAAATGTTTTAGACTGGGAGCCAGAAGGAATATTGAAATGTGGTAGACCGAGGAAAAAATGGCTTGATGACGTGGAAGAATTTTTGAACAGTATGAGTAACTATCAAATATACTTTCAGAAGAGTAAACAGTTGCGTCGGAGTAATATACATACTTCTCTCAGTAATTATATTATAGTGCATGAGAAGAATGAATTTGGAGATACTGATGACTCAAGTTTGTACTCTGATGTGAAAAACGTATGATACATTACAATACAATTATTAAAGACATTGGATTGTAATAAGTGCATTTGATTGGACTTTTGATAAGTGTTTTTTTCTGAAGGGAAATATTTGTTACTATATAATAGCTGCTTTTGTACAATGGCTGTTTCACCAATATTTTAATAATCCATTTACTATTTACTACTGTTTACATCAATTACATTACATTGGTTGAATTTTTGTTAATGAGTTGTTACTAGCTATAGTTTACAGGAAATTGTTCTATAATTTTTGTTTAGATACAATAAAATAAGTAGCTCTTTTGAAAAATTATTATGTACTTATTAATAAATTCAAAATTATTCGAAATCATACTAAAATGAGCTGTTTTTATTTTTTAGAAAAAAAAGAGAGATTTTTTTTGTACTTTCCTATATTAAACATCTGCGTAATGTTAATAATTCAGTAAAATAAAATATTATAAAGTTGCATGATTTATTTCGACGATTTATTTTATACGAAAATCCTTATTGTAAGATATGTATACCCAATTTTTTCGTATTTAAGTAATATATCTTAGCTGATTTATTTATATTGGATGGTATTTGCTAAGCACTGAATACATAGATTTTTTTAGCATTATTTAAACTTTTTAGTGTTTTAAAATTAAAAAACCTCCCCCCCCCCCCCTGCTTAATTGTTACTAATGTATTATATTAATTTGATAAATCGACAGTTTAATTTGAAATTTACTTCTTTAATTTCAGAAATTAAATTCATGTGTTAATCATTATTACCATCATTGCATTTCATTTCATATATTTTTTTTACTAATATGATTTTATAGTTAAATTCATAAAAGTGCACTTCATTCCTCGCAAATGCTTATTTATTTATGTAGTTGTGTTAAAAATGTATCAAAACTTTATTAATTGTTATTTCTAATAAAATATTTTGTTTCTAAACAATGTTCCATTATTTAATATTTTTAAGTTCACAAATATTATCCCACAATTTTAATTAAAAATATTTAAAAAAGAAAAGGTGACTGGATAAATAAATATTTTCTAATTATTGAATTGCCTAACGTTCTGCGATCTGTTTTAAAATGTTAGTTTTAAAATATTATACGATAAAAATATATAATGTTCCTAGTATATATCTGAATTGCAAGGGAGTATTTTTTTTTTTTTTTTAAATAGAATTGCATTATATGGCTAAAATTATCAGGATAACCTTCTTCAGCTTTTTGTTAGTATAATTGTATACTCTTAATTTAACTTTTTTTTTTAGGAAAATAATAGTTCAATAAAAATAACATAGGCAAATTTATATGTGCAGAAAACGAAGATATATAAAATTAAGGGTCTGTTTCGTTGTAAGGCTTGGACTAGCTTAAAAATAAAATTCAATAAAGTTTTGGAAATGAAGGGTTTTGCAAAAAACCACACTAAATGTTTATATATATATATATATATATATATATATATATATATATATATATATATATATATATATATATATATATATATATATATATATATATATCAACGAAAATGTTGTGGGGGTGGGGGATCAGTTTCGGAGTTCTTTTCCACAATTGATCTCGTAATAATTTTTTTCCAACTGTATATGCAAATTTAAAAAATTCGCCTTAAAATAATAATACATTTAAATCCCTACCTTTTATACTATTTTCGAGTGATATGTGAAGATTATCTTTTTGATTTGCAATCCTAGATGGCACTACTAGCATAGTCAAGGAGGAATATTTCTATTACAATAGGGTTATCTATTACTAATTGTAAAACAATTTTTCATTTTATAAAAGAATTGGAAAGAAATCCTACAGAAATTTGCGTGATGTTATTTGAAGGAAAAATTGGAAAGTCTTGTTAAGCCATACTTTCACATTAAGGCGTGTAAGGCAGAATAATAGATTCAGTATATTTAATTTTCCTAGGCTCTATCAGTGATAGAAAAATCTCAAATAGTGATAGATAAAAATAAAGTATAAAAGCGTATTTTAAAATAAAAATTACATTATTTGTTTTTTTGAAAGCTATTTTTTATATTTTTAACGATAGATTAGTCCAAGAAATAATTCGTTTGGTATTTGTTTAGAAAAAAAAAACAAAAAAAAAAGAAAAAAAAAACATGTGTTCTGAATAATGGATCATGCTAAAATTTATGAACTCCTTATTTCTGAAGATTAACACCTAGATACATGGTTTTTATGTTCTTATATTATTTTCTTTTTTTCTTTTTAAGATTAATGTCATGGGCTATTTTTTGCTTTAGAAATATCCTGTAAAAATTTCGACTGTGGTTACACTTGCTTTAACGAATTCTTAGATGGGACTTTGTACGGCTAGCTACAAAGGTCAAGCCTTATGCTGTACAGCCATATTTGAATTGTTTTTTTAAACTTATTTTTGCTTAATAATTAATATATATTTAAACTTTTATGTAATTGACAAAAAAATACTTGTTTTCAAAGAATGCATGTTAGTTTTATTTTTACTTTCCCAGCGTAATGAATGAATTCTCATTAGACCAAGATGTTTGTATAGAATTTTATGTTCATTATATAAGTCTAAGTTGATTTTTTTAAATACATTTTTAAAGCTTTAAAAAGAACGGATTTTTACAACATAAAAGGGGTTTTGTGTTTAAGGAAAATTAAAAGTGCCAAAAACCAATTTCTTACTTAAGATAAACACAAAATAGATACCAATAATTTTTTTACTAAAAAAACGCACAACATATTTAACATTCCTGGAAGTCAACCAAACATGGAAACTGTATATAAGAAACATAAATGTATTATTAATTGCATTATACTGTTCTTTTAAAAGTACAATATAATAACATTATTAATATGTTCTTTTATACGTTTAATGCTTTAAAAAAAAAAAAAAAAAAAAAAAAAAAAAAAAAAATATATATATATATATATATATATATATATATATATATATATATATATATATATATATATATATATATATATATATATATATATATATATATATATATATATATATATATATATATATATATATATATATATATATGTATATATATTGTTTTAGGGACCTTGTGATCTTTTTTTATTTAAAAGTTGGTAACTTATGTCAGGAAACAATTTTGAATCATTTAAAAAACCTGTATGAATCCGCAAAATACAAGCAAATTGCATAGTGCTTCTTAAGGAGTATTTTAATGCAGAATTCCAGGGCCTTCCTGTGCTTACCTCGGAAACCTGAGAAAAGAATAACCAACAACACAATATCGAAAAGTATCCATAAAAAAAATATGATATAAATTTTGAAAAAAATCAACGAATATACATAAAACAACAAAGCCCTCCAAATAAGGACAACGTATATTGTATTTGATTTTACTGCCAGTAATAACAGCGCAAATTGAGTTTAAAAACCAACTATGCCAAAACATAGATTTACTTTCCTAACTTCAAATGGAGACCTTTCCACATCAATTGATCCTACACTTTCAAATATTCCTGAAGTTATAAAATTTGGTTCGATTGTATTTGCAGTTTATGTCAGGTATGTTTTGCTTGGATTAATGGACATTCCGATGTACTGATTATTGAGACCATTAACATTAGAAAAATTTCTATTCGTTCATTTGCAATCATTCTTATTACTCATTAAGAAGTCTAATGAAAAGTTTAATCAGATTCAAGTCATTGTTCATTAAAAATCATCGACAGTCATTCTATTAAATTTAATTAATGATTTTTCGTGTTAATTATGAGTAAATAGAGAAAACAAATGCAGACATTTCAATAAAAAATTTCGAAGAAATTTACAATAAAGCAAGAAACCATCATCGATGCTCTGAGTGTCTTAATTAAAGTTCCAATTGTTCTCAAATGACATTGGACAATACAGCATAAAAGTATTTGTGTGTTCATAAGACAAACACTTGCTATTTCCACTCATAATTCCAATCAATATTCAATGGAAAAGTTCTCAACAAGAGGAAAACCATAGGAAATCTCAGAATCAATCATCCTTTTTTTTCCATAAGTATTGTTAGGACATACTTAACTGATATTTTTCAATTGAATAGTACAGATGCTTCGACTTTTGGTTTAGTTATAAAATAGCACCTGTTTGTTTATAAACACCTGTTTGTTTAATTCGTGAACGCACACAGACCTTCATTTTCTATTTGCTATTTCTAAAAAATTGCAATGCATCTCAATAAATTATTTACACTGTGGACTCTTATATTTACTTCGACCTTATTTTTGTATACCGAAGAAAAGGAGGAAGAAGAAATAATTGGTGAGTAATATTTACGTATTTTATATAGATGTCATATTAGATTATGTTTACTTTTGAATCGTAATTGTTACAATTTAAAAATAATTAATTACTGTAATGCCTACTTATCAAGAATATCTGTTCATCGTTGATATTCAGAAACAAAATTATGAAAGTATTAAGGTACTGGTTTAGAAATTTAGTTAACAATTTTATTAATTATCCCTGAGTATTTGAAATGAGTTGCATGAATAAATAAAAAGAGATAAACTATTACTGCTGGAACTTAAGTATTTCAATTTTAGAAATCAGGAATTTAAATTCATATTTTCAACAATGGTATCTTCACACTCCTAAAATACTGAAACTTTTTCTTTATTGGGAAAACAGACTAATACTACTTTTTTCAAATCACTTTGTTCGTCTTAATTGTAAAATTCAATCAAAAACACTGTTTTTCTTTTCCTACAAATTTTTTCTGTTGAACTCTACCATAAATTGCAAAATTAAGTAAATGATAAAATTTTAAAATTACTTAATATTTCCAAGGTTTTCAACTATTTCATTAACTGTTGGTACAAATGTTTTATTTACATGAGAAGTAGAAACATTTGCATGATTTTGTAAATGAATGCTAATTTTATTTGGCTTCCCAACTTCTCGACAAATACTGTTTATAATCTTCTTGAATTCCAATAAATTTTCTGGCTCACTTACCAAATGATAGATGAACTTAACTATATCTCGACAGTTTTCTGCATAAAGATCTCATTTTGTTTGCAAAAACTAATTGGACATGTGCTTAATTTTGGGGTAGAAGAAACTGAGTATAGTGGAAATAATTCTGCTATTAATTGTCACCATGTTGTATGCCTGTATGGTAATATGTCAGTATGGCTGTGTTATTGTCAGTATGCAAATGATTTCTGAAAGAAATACATAAAACAAAAGAGTTCATTCGTCTCCTAGAACTTGGTGTTTAATTTACAATGCATATAGGCATAAGTTCAGTATCTCTATAATAACCAACCTCTAAGTGGAATACTAGTGTTTAGGTAATATTGATTACGGTTAACAAAAATTATGCAAAATTCATGTATTTTAATAAGGTTTTTATTCTTAAAAAACAAGAAGTAGTCATGTATTGTTATAAGACCTTTATGATACCATTCTTATTGATTTTCTATTAGTCTAATAATTAGTAAATTTTTCCGAGGAAAAGTAACACAGAATTTGATAGAGTTGAAACTTTTGAGCACCTTTGCATTTTAAATTGAAATTACAGTGCATTTTGAAATCTAAGCAAATATTAGTAATATTTATTTGAATCTTTTGTGATACATACCAAAAGTTTAACGTTAATTTTTAGAGATTGCACAGGAACGACTCTGTGCTCCTTGGGAGGAAATTGGAATTTTCGAAGATGACGACCGTTACGAACGTAGTTTGACAACCAACGGGTCGATGAATTCATTTGGTAAGCTTTTATGTTTTATGAAAATAATGGAAGTGTTTTCATGGAAATATGAAAATATTATTACTAAAATAAGGTGAAAGGTAAATCTTATGATTCTGATGTAGATGTGGAAAGTTTTATATTAGTATTCAATCAGTCTTCAATCAATTTATATTTCACTCAATGTACTTTGAAAAAATACCAGTAGTTTCGATCGGAAGTGGAAATTTGTAAGGAGCATACGGGAAATTCGTGTCTTGGCAAAAAGTGTGATTTCATTACTTGTTATTTAACCACTGAAGGTGCAAAATAAGCTACATCTCACATTTAAGATTCGTAGGTATTTCTTCTCTTAAATTGCAACAGAACCTTAAAGAGTAAAGTGTGCTTCCTTAGAATATATTAAATCTTTCCAGTTCCCATTGGATTTCTTCTAGTTTGGAAATCCGTATATGTATTCACTAGCTGAATACCCGTGCTGGGCTACGAAATTTTACCATTAGCATTTTAGCGATCAAAAGACATTCACGTATTCTACATTTCAGACGTTTGCACCCATTTCGATCCCGACAAATTGATTTATCAAAATAGAAACTTTCCTTTGTTGACAATTTTAACGAAATTTATAATTGTGAATACTATATTGGAAAGAGGCATTTGAATATCCCTCGTTTAGAACGTTTAATTCCCTTCGGACCCTTTTAATTACGTAATCGAGATTGAAATAGTTTATTGTGTTTATGT
This sequence comes from Linyphia triangularis, assembly GCA_963978545.1. Taxonomy (NCBI): domain Eukaryota; kingdom Metazoa; phylum Arthropoda; class Arachnida; order Araneae; family Linyphiidae; genus Linyphia; species Linyphia triangularis. Next base: position 41,112,147 of record OZ021724.1, on the reverse strand, counting down.
TTGCTCTTCGTTCTAAATTTCGAAGTAGTAGCTGTATTGGAATTGAGACATTAAAATAATCCTCGTATAGTTTCAATGTTGCGTCCACTTTTCATCCCTTAAAAATTCATTAATCGATATTGGAATAACTTATTTTTTTTTAAATTTGTCCTTTTAACATTTGCACCAAATATCAGAATTATGACTACATTGGAAGAGGAACATTCGGATATCCCTCGTTTGGAACATTTAACCCCTTTTCGATTCCATAAAGTTGGTTAATCGAGAACGGAATAGCTTACTTTTTCTATGTTTATCTTTTTTGACATTTGTACCAATTTTCAAAGTTGTGACCAAATGGGAAGTGGGACATTCGAATATCTCTCTTTTGGAACGTTTAACGCCTTTTCCAACCCTTAAGTGGGTTAATCGAGATCGGAATGGCTTACTTTTCTATGTTTATCTTGATTGGCATTCATACCAATTTTAAGAATTGTGACGAAATGGGAAGTAGAATGTTCGAATATCCCTCGTTTGGGACGTTTAACCCCTTTTCGACCCCTAAGCGTGGATTAACCGAGATCGGAATATCTTGCTTATTCTATGTATATTTGTGTTGACATTTGCCCCAATTTTCAGAATTGTGACTATATGGGGAGTGGGATATTTGAGTTTGGAACGTTTAACTCCTTTTCCACCCCTTAAAGTGGATTAATCAAGCTCGGAATAGCTTAATTTTTCTATGTTTGTCTTTGTTGACATTTGTGCCTATTTTCAGAGTTGTGATCAAATGGGAAGTGGTACATTCGAATATCCCTCCTTTGGAACGTTTAACCCCTTTTCCACCTCTTAAAATGGGTTAACCTAGGTCGGAATAGAATGCTTTTTCTATTTTTACCATTGTTGATATTTGTGCCGATTTTCAGAGTTGTGACCAAATGGGAAGTGGGATATTCGAATGTCCCTCGTTTGGAACGTTTAACCCCTTTTCGACCCCTTAAAGTGGGTTAATCGAGATTGGAGTAGCTTACTTTTTCTATTTTTACCATTGTTGATATTTGTGCCGATTTTCAGAGTTGTGACCAAATGGCAAGTGGGATATTCGAATGTCCCCGGTTTGGAACGTTTAACCCCTTTTCGACACCTTAAAGTGGGTTAATTGAGATCGGAGTAGCTTACTTTTTCTATTTTTACCATTGTTGATATTTGTGCCGATTTTCAGAGTTGTGACCAAATGGGAAGTGGGATATTCAAATGTCCCCCGTTTGGAACGTTTAACCCTTTTCGACCCCTTAAAGTGGGTTAATCGAGATCGGAGTAGCTTACTTTTTCTATTTTTACCATTGTTGATATTTGTGCCGATTTTTAGAGTTGTGACCAAATGGGAAGTGGGATATTCGAATGTCCCTCGTTTGGAACGTTTAACCCCTTTTCGACCCCTTAAAGTGGGTTAATCGAGATCGGAATAGCTTACTTTTTCTATTTTTACCATTGTTGATATTTGTGCCGATTTTCAGAATTGTGACTATGTGGGAAGTGGGAGAATTAGTGATGAGTGAGTGAGTCAGTGAATGAGTGAGTGAGTGAGTGAGTGAGTGAGGGCTTTGCCTTATATATATAGAGATAAGCTGAGGATTTTTGTCGAAACCTGATTTTTTAATTTATTTATATAATTTGTAAAATTGCATTTACTAATATCATGAAACTTCGTTATTTAAACAAATTTGAATTTGGTGAGAAAGTACCTTTTTCGGAGGATAGCTGTGTGGATAACATGCGTCTGATATCTTTAAGAGATAAAGTTGACTTACATGGGTGCAGCCAGGAAAGTGCAAGAGGGTGCACTTGCACTCCCCTGGATTTTGAAAATTAAAAATAATATGGAGAAAAGTGGCATGATTCAAGGGAATTACATGTATGATATAAGTTTTAAAATACTTAATGGACGAGGAATGTAATACATGCAATAAAAGACATGCAATAAATAATTGTGAGGAACAAAAAGCAGCATTTATAATTGTTATTTTTACCTTTTGAAGCACTATAACATAACAGCAGTATACTGAATTATAACAATATCACCACAATTAAAGTTACAGTTTTAATACCATAACGCTTCAAAATATTAAAATAAAAGTATTAAATGCTTTTTTTTGCTGCCTACAATTATCTATGGAAAGTCTTTTCAAGCATTGTGACTGTAATGCACCCGCTAATGGATATTTTTTTAACTATTTTTTTTTTTTTTACAAAATCTTTTAGCATATCCTTTGAATTTCCGATCTATAAATTTTCGATTCAATCCTCATTTTAGTTACAGTCACAGAGTGCTCTGAATAGTCTAAGTTTAATTACGATTATCCTGAAAAGACTTATAACTGACAGCTGAAAAAACTACCAATTGTGTTACAGCAAAATGAAAAGTTGTACTTAAAATAATGCACTAAAGTTCAATTTGCCTAACCTGCCAAGAGTTTAAACGAAAAGTCACTCAATGGATTCAACACCGAACTCCTCAACAAACCTAGTTCACTTAACACCAGTGGTAGAAGTGGGAAAAAAAAGGTGGGGGGACGGCCAAGAGTTGGTGACAAGTGCACCCCCTCACCGATAAATTTTATAATTTCGTTTCTAATAACAATAAATTTATAACAATTAAATAAATAACAATTAACTAGTAGAAAGGAAATAATTTTCAACACGAACAAGGGTCCAAAATTTATTGTTATTTTAATGAATATTCTGGGACTTAGTTTTTTTACTAGGAAGTAAGAGATGAAGTGAAGTAATAATTCAACATTATATACATAACTGTTTATTTAGATTTAAATATTGCCTCTAAGTAAGAATACTTTCATAAAATTAAATTAATAAGGAATTCTAATTTTTTTTTTTTTTTTTTTTTTTTTAAATATTTTGTCTTTATATTTTTTTCTAGTCCCTCCAAAGTTAAAATTTGACCAAGTGAAAATACCTATATCTTTATACAAAGTAGTATAATACATTTTTATAACACTATGACATAAATAGTTTTTTTTTTTCAGTGAATTAAAACTTTTTCTCAGTGTCATTACATTTCGCATTTCCCTACATGCTTGGTATATTTTTTAAGAAGAAAATCTATGCTTAATTAATTTTAGTACTATCTAATGTCCCATGCCCAGTATTGCTTAATGTTCAAAGAAATTTATAAACAAAATTAGTGATAAAAACTGAAAAATATAGCAGGGAATAAATAAAAAAAATTATACAATTTTGAATTACAGGACTCGGAAGACAGTGATAAGATTAATTTGTTTCAACAATTTTGGCATTGATAGCATATGTACAAGTATTGTATCGTGCATTCAAAAATTGAAAGTAAAAAAATTGCGAAATTATATTTTACCTTCTTAAAGTAAATGTTTGCATTTTCAATTTTTCCTGCACATTTATGAGTTTTACTGGTTTTGTGTTTAAAAATCTGCTTTCTTAAGGATTCTCGTTAGTCAAATTCCTTGTCTCCATGTGGCAAAATGTTACACCCTACCCATTCGTTAGAAAATTTCAAACATTGTTTTGTTCTGGTTCCAAGCTTTTTAGCAACCTTTTGTATGTGTTGCATCCAAGTTTTTGTTCGTCACAAATAAGACATGGATACTAGTTGTATTTCTGAAGGTGCGTATCATTTTGTGATACTGCAATAAATGTCTTTTTCTATCCACTCCTCAATAATCCCAGACAACGGGCGCCGAAACTCGTCGTGCATTTCCAAGAAAATTTGACTGAATCTGCTTTAAACAAAACAAAAATGAAAGTATAAAAAATAACAAACAGCCAGAAAAAGCAGAAGTAATGAAAATGGTTAATTCTATTCCCCCCCCCCCTCCCCTTTTAGTTTAGAGACGGATTGAATGTTTTTTAAAATTGGGGGAATAGATTTCGGTAGTTTTAGAAGTGGGGGGATGGATTTCAGTGGTTTTAGAAGTGGGGGGGATGGATTTCAGTGTTTTTAAAAGTGGAGAGACGCATGGGTACTTTCTGGACAAGTGGGGGGACGCGTCACCCCGCGTCTACCCACACTTCTAGCACTGCTTAACACAACTTACCACTATTATAATCCCAATAATGACTACCAATATTTTATGTTAATTGCTTTGCAATTTATTTTGTTTTGGAAGTTGTTATTTATTTCTACTTTCAGTACCACTACTATGATATTGAGGAACAATACAGGACATAAATTATATATAGTCCTTTTGAGTAGGCCCTTATAATTTCAAATAAAAGTCCTTTTGGAACCAGATGCATCATTTATGTAACTTTTTGGTCATCAATTTATATGGTTTGAAAACACTTCTTATCCTCTTACTTAGTTATCATTATAAAATTCGTTCCGTAATCAGATGAATCGTCTATACAACTTTCTGGTCATCAATTCATATGGTTTCAAAATGCTTCTTATCTTCTTACTTAGTAGTAAAAGATCTACAAAGATGGGCGAGGCATCATATATGATATACCCTTTGGTTATTAGCACTTTTGACGAATGGGTTTGAAAATATAACCAGTTAAAGGAATTAAATCCAAATAATATTTATTTTATAAAAATAATCACTTAATATTTTCTAGGAAATAATACCATATTACAAAAACACCCACAAAATTGGGGATTTGTACCAAACTTCGGAGGATCCCAACCAAACAATGGAGAATTCCAACCAAACAACGAAGGATTTCAACCAAACAACATAAGATTACAGGATACGAACAACAAAGTCGTCGCTCCACATGACATGGTATGTAATGTTTTGTTCCAAGTAGCAATACTGGAACTCCACATGTTTATGGCTTTCTATAGCCAGTTATTAGTATGTAGAGGCCACATCACTTACCAGTTAAACCACAGCCTGACGCAGGTTAATGTGGTTCACTGCACGCGAGGAAGTCAGCTGTTATACAAATGGCCTTCATGCATATATTCGGAGCTGACCAGATTAATTAAGTTGACGAATTCGAGGATCACGAGGAGTGAACTCGCGACTTGCTGTTTCCATGAATACTTTCTCGGTACTTTAAAAAATGATGGCTGCATATAATCGTTTCTAATAAAAATAAATATTTTAAACAATGTATTCTTTTTCATTTAAGCTTTTTTTTATTGATTTAAAACTGAGCCGCCATCTAGGTGGCCAGAAACTGGTGACCCTGATTAAAAATTTACACGCGTTATTAATAGTTTTAATTAAATTTGCGCAGCAAACAATAATGGACGCTAAGGAGAAAAACGATGACCCTGCAATTCCCACTGTATCCAGAGTTTCATTCAAAGCACCACCGTTTTGGAGACAAAATCCGAAGCTGTATTTCTCTCAAATTGAAAGTCAATTTCTTATATCGGGTATCACTGTGGACGAAACCAAGTACCACCACGTAGTTTCTGCGATAGAAACCGATGTCATTTCTACAGTAAGTGACATTATCCTGAATCCCCCTGAGCAGAGAAAATACGAAGTTCTGAAAAACCGTTTCATAGAGCAGTTTCAAGACTCTGAAAATCGCCAAATGAAACTTCTGCTACAAGAACTTCAATTGGGAGACGACCGCCTTTCACAACTCCTCCGAAAAATGAGAGACCTCTCTCCGAATGTTCCAGAACACATGCTGAAGAATCTTTGGTTACAAAGCTTACCAACACCAGTTCAGCAGATCTTGGCCGTCAGTTCTGAAGACTTGGATTCCTTAGTAAAAATGGCTGATAAAGTCCAAAAGGTAACGGACGCAGCATCTATTCATGCGATAGATAAACCCAGTACCAGTAACATAGATTGCCACCAACTTCTGTAGAGAACTGGCTAATAAAATCAAGCTGTCGAAGTTGTCTCGGACTTGATTTCTCTGGCTTTTGCTTGAAGGCATAAGTGAGTGGTCGATGGTCGGTGTAGATTGTGAAATGGCGACCTTCCAGAAGATGTCTGAAATGTTTCACGGCTGCGAAAACTGCCAACAACTCTCGGTCATAAGCACTATACTTGTTTTCGGGCTTCGTCAGCTTCCTCGAAAAGAATGCAAGTGGTTGCGGACCGCTAGTAGAGCTTTGTTGAAGAACACCTTCAATTACAGTGTCGGAAGCGTCTACTGTTAGGGATAGCTTCGCATTCGATGCTGATGGATGCACCAATGTCGTTGCGTTTGCTAGGTCTTCCTTGCTCTTCTGAAACGCCATCTCAGCTTCTGCCGTCCAATTCACTGGTCTCTTATCCTTCTTCTTAGCACCTTTTAAATAACTGTATAAAGGTGTTTGAGTAGATGCTGCATTTGGGATGAAACGCCGATAAAAGTTTATCATTGCCAAAAATCGTCTTAGTTCTTAAATAGTGTTGGGTTTCGGATAGTTCTTTATAGCTGAAATTTTATCCTCCAGCGGTTTTATACCTTCCTTACTAATTTCGTATCCTAGGAACTTAACCTTTGCTTGTCCAAAGTTACACTTGGATGGATTGATGCGGATACCGTTGTCCTGGAGTCTTTGAAAAACAATTCGAAGGTGTTTCTTATGTTCCTCTTCGTCTTTAGATGAGATGAGGATGTCGTCGATGTATGCCAGGCAAAAATCCAAATCCTGCAGTATGGAGTGGATAAATCGCTGGAATGTTTGAGCGGCATTGCAAAGACCAAAACTCATAAATGGGAATTCGAATAATACAAATGGCGTAATGACTGCCGCTTTCTGTATATCCTTTTCTCTTACTGGTATGTGAAAATAGGCTCGAAATAAGTCTACGGTTGAGAAGATTTTCTTTCCTTCCAGTTGCTAAATCAAGTCATGGATGTGTGGAATAGGATATCTGTCCGATTTCGTCATGGCATTCAGTCGTCGATAGTCCCCGCATGGTCTCCAATCTCCGGTTTTCTTGGGTACCATGTGCAGAGGTGATGCCCAATTACTGCTCGATGGCCAGCATATTCCTTGATCTATCATTACCTGAAATTCTTTCTTTGCGATGGCCAATTTTTCAGGATCCAGTCGTCTGGCCCTTGAAAATACGGGTGGTCCAGTTGTCTCTATGTGGTGCTCAATCGTATGCTTGACTATAGGTTTTCTGGCCACCTGGGTAATTTCAGGAAATTCTTGCAAAATATCTTTGTATGGCGAGTTTTCATCGATGACTGTGATCCGTAGAAAATTGTCTGCTCTTACTTGAGCTGTAGATTTCAGCCTAGTAGTAGTATCAATGAGAGAACTGTTCTTCATGTCAATAAGCAAACCAAAATGTTTCAAGAAATCGGCTCCTATGATTGTTTGAGGTACATCCGCTATGATGAATGGCCAAGGAAAAGATCTTCTGAGGTTCAAATCCAATGAAAGAAGTTTTTCACCAAATGTAGATATGCTTGTCCCGTTAGCTGCAAATAACTTTAGTTTACTAGGAACTAGTTTTATCCTTGAGAAAGATTTAGGGATGATGGAAACCTCAGCACATGTATCAATAAGAAACCTTAAACCACTGGTTTTGTCGGCCATGAAGAGTCGCTTTGTTTGGCACTGATCGCTTGTGGCCGCAAGCGTTGGCCCATCTAGTTTTCCGACTGGAAACTGCATGGTTTGGTGCACTTGTTAGCTCGCTCTCCAAATCTTTGATGATAAAAGCAAATTGTTGAGTCACGCTCGAACCTTGGTCTTGATGATGAGCGAGAACGGTTTCTTGAGTATCCCCTTTGATCTGAATTTTTCTTCCAATTTCTTCCGATTCCTTGCAGTTGCTTCACAGATCTTGATAGCTCCAAAATTTGCTGTTGAAGTTGGTGACAAACTATGTTATTGGTGACTGGACTAAAAATGAATCATGCTGCCATCTATCGGCGCTTCTGAAAGGAGACACTTCATCGCAACCAGCCAACACTCACGCAACTCGCAACAAGCGATCACAAACGCAACTCGCAACAAGCGATCACATACGCAACTCGCGTGCAACACCGCAACAAGCGGACACAACGATGCAACAAGCATCTCAAAAAAACCTCCAACTCCGATCAGACATTGATCAACAGTATCGCTCCTTCGTTACTGGGAGGGGGCTATATGTGGCGACATCAAATAACAGATAAAACTTCTGTGCACTGGAGTACTCTTTTGCACAGAGGTAAAACATCTGTCTCGAGATACCATGGTCCTTGGTTCAAAACACCGTCGCCCGCAACGAAAGCTAGTTAACGCTTCACGTAGTTTACTAGTAGACATATAGCCAGTTACCAGTATTTATAGTCAGTTATCAGTCGATATATTTTTTATAAAATTTTGTATATACTATTTAGAATATGAGAAAATTATACCTCTTAAGAAGAAAACATATCAGGTCCAATTTTTATAACTGAATAGAAATATGGCACTTTAACGGCTTATTTATAAATTAACCGACTGAAACTTATTGGGAAAGTAGTTAATAAAGTTTTACACCTAAAACCGAATAATATGTAGAGTTTTGAATAATTGTTATGTAAATGTTATCCTTGAAGCATCAAATCATTCGGCATCGTTTGATGAAATAATTTACAAGAGGAAGTTAAATAGTTTTAAATTTTTTTTAATAGATTCTTCTCACATTGTATCAGTAGTACTTATACAAGGTTTTCTGATCAGCTGATTTCTGCAGGCTCCAGATTTCACAAAACGGTGCCTGTTTAAGTCAGTTTAATTAGAGCTACCACATCCACAGTATCATTTAAAATTTGGTATTTATTATTATACCTTCAGAAAAGTTTGAGTTGTAAAACGAATACGTAATAATTTGGGTTGATTAAAAAAATTTAAAAAAAAATTTAAAAAAATGCTGCTCTTGATCTTATAGTGCTCAACTTCTTTTTTTCTTCTTCTTAACTTGATAAAGTTGTATTGACCAAGGCCTTCCTCAAAATAATTTCCATTATGTTATCTTCGTCGTCAAAGCATTCCAGTTGGAGACTCTTAGGATCTTAAAGTCTTCATCAATACAATTAGCTCAATTTCATAATCATCATTTCTTTTCCTGTCCAGGGTCGCATAAGGCCTTCAGTCTAGCTCTCCATCCTCTGCAACAATCCTTACTTCTCTCCAGCTCGTCCATCCGGCCCTATCTCTCTCACTTTCCATCATCCTTCTCAAACCTTAAGTTAGGACGTCTAGGTCGTCGTCTTCCCTCTGGAGCCCAAGTGAGGGCCACATTTGGAATTTCCTCAGCACTCATTCTCGAGATATGGACAATTAGGCACCATCATCTAATTTTTATTTCCTCGTCTATTGGTCTTAAGTTTGTTTTTTCTAAGAGTTAGAGCATTTCTTTTGTAATTGTGTTTGGTAAGAAGAGTTTCATAATTATTCTGAGTCATTTGTTTTGAAAGACATTTAGTTTCTTTATCTGTGTTTTTGTAAATTTCCATGTCGCAGATCCGTATAGGAGCTCACTTTAGCTGACTCCTAATTCGGGCTTCAATTAAAGATCCTGGATTCTAAAGACGAGAGAACCTTTGGCCATGTATGCCTATCATGTTCAATTTGATTAATTTTAATGTATTTTATTATAGTAGCTGCCTCCTTGTATATCTTGTGGAACACACATTGTTATACTTTTATATAAATAAACCATTAATATTTATTACATCCAAAATCATCTTCAAATCCTATCTTTCAAAGATAGTGAGATTTTTTTGCGATTTTGCCTTTATCTTATATAGTGCTCCTTAAAACATAATGTCGTAATTATATGTTAGATGAGCGCATTCCATACTGAAAAAACTCACTCGAGTTTAATCATTCAGATATCGGAATCAAAACGTGTTCTCGAAAGCATATTTAGAGTTTTGATTTTGGGTTATGCTAAGTTGTTATTAATTTATGTTATTTTAAAAAAGATGATTTTGATATACACTCATGTCCATAAATTAAGGATAATTCAGTTTTTCCCTAATAACTTCTCAGTGGAAAACGATAATTAAACACTTGAAATTTACTTCAAAGACACATCTTTATACAACAAAACGATAATTAAAACAACTCAGTCGCAGAATGAAATGCAAAGTGTACAACGGGGCATATGCAAAAGAATGGAGTACCATTAGTGTGCAGTTCTACAGATGCATTTACATTAAAAATCACTCAACTCATGGAGTTGACTTTTAGTGTGAGATATGATCTTCCCAGTCATCAATATTTACTTGGCACAGTATTCTCATACTTAACATGAGTTACTTGATGAATTCTAGCGCCTGAATTGCTCGTCCCTCCTTTTGAAATGTTTGCAAGTGAGGGAAAGTCCCCAATGCATTAAATCTTTACACAATGAATATCGTAGAAGCGTCCCACACATGTTTGAAGAAATTTTGATTAGATGAGTGACCTGGTTTACTTATAGGGGCGATATTCATATTTTTTAATCGCTTATCCAAGGCAAAAGTGAAATAAAATAAACCATAACTATCAATAAACGCGATTTTGAAACTGATATTTCACAATTAAAGACGTGTCCAAATCAAGTTAAAGTAATTACAGTAAAAAAGTGGAATTTAATTATTTTTTGCGCTCTTGGGGAGCTTATTAAACAAATTCAACAAATTGAATATAAAGACCAAAACTCTTTTCCCATCAAATCATTATCTTGAACTGGAATTTACCATGAAATATCAAGTTCCCACCTTTCTACAGATCCTCTGATGTCCAATATTACTCATGAGACTGACAAAATTATTTTCAGTAAATAGTATCTGATGTTAAAAAGATTTGGTCTTTGGGGGCAGTATGTTGACTTGGTTACATAAGCTCCCCAAGAGACCAAAAGATAATTAAGTTCCACTTTTTCCCTGTAATTATGTTAACTTGATCTAGACAAGTTTTTAATGGTGATATATCGGTTTCTAAATCGTATTTATTGATACTTATGGCAAATTTTATTCCACTTTTGCCTTGGATAAACGATTAAAAAATATGAATATCGCCCCTATAAGTAAACCAGGTCACTCATCTAATCAAAATTTCTTCAAGCATGTGTGGGACGCTTCTACGATATGAATTGTGTTAAGACTTGATGTATTAGGAACTTTCCATCACTTACAAACAGTTCAAAAGGTGGGGCGAGCAATTTAGCCACTACAATTCATCAAGTAACTCATGTTAAGTATGAGAATACAGTGCTAAGTAAACACTTATGACAGGGGAGATCATATCTCACAGTAGAAGTCCACTTGAGTTGAGTGATTTTTAATGTAAATGCATCTGTACAACTGCACACTAATGGTACTCCATTCTTTTACATATGCCCCCGCTGTACACTTTGCATTTCAATTGGTGACTGAGTTATTTTAATTATCATTATGTTGCATAAAGATGTCTCTTAGAAGTGAATTTCAAGTGTCTATGCAGCTCCACTGAGAAGTTATTAGGGAAAAATTGAATTATCCTTAATTTATGGACATGAGTGTATGATGAAATGGAGCATCGAATATTGCGATTGAAATTTTTTAAGGAAATCCTTCTATCCACAAAAATTTGTCAATGTTCTTAAGCGAACAGCATTTTTATTTTACTAAGTTTTTTTTTAAAGATAAACAAATTTTCTAAGCGATTTTCAATTTTATAAAAACGAAAGAAGAGATTTTAGTCGCAAATATTTTGAGACAGGAACAGAGGAAAGTGATTAAGGTTTAACTTATATCTTCCTTGGTTTGACAATTCAAATCTATTTGGATCATCTAGAAATAGGAATAAATAAAAAAGATCTTAAATATTAAAACTTATTAAAGCGTTTTGGGTCTACTTAAAATCTAAAAAGGGCTTCTTAAAGTCGTCTATTCATCATATATCTTTCTTTTGGTCACTTCAGTGTATAGTGACAATATGCTATTCGGAATTCATTCTTTTTACGTGAATTTTTAGTAATAAAAAATTTGAAGTTTTTTAAAAAAAAAATTTGAAGTTTTATATTTATTATAATTTTTCTCAAGAATACCTAAATAAAAATAAAATTTTAAAAGTAACATAAGAAATATTAATGAAATGTAATCATATGAATGATTTAAATTATTTAATTGCAAACGTGAGTCCAATTTCGTTGTTAGTTTAAGAAGTGAATACATATTCTTATAAAATATTTTTTAAAGAAAGTTTTAAAATTTTGAAGTGGGATTTTCTATTTGCAGAAACTTTTATTTTTCAATATGATCGTTTTAAAAGGGAATTCCTTTTGAGCAGCCAACACTCGGCTTATAAGCAAAATGCTCGATTCCAAGCTAAAGTTCTTGGTTTTGACATGATGGTAATTTTGTCAGATTGTTTTATCGATCGACATACTACCTAATGAAGGTTGTCCTTGTTGTTTTTCAATGAAAGGCGCAAATGGAGTTTCTTCTTAAAATAATTTGCAGAAAGCGTTTTTCAGTTTAGACTTTTTGAAATTTCATAGCCTATACATTAATGTAACTATGTTCCAGCGAAATAATTTCACGTAGATCTTTCGAAAGAAAATATCTAATCGGACGAACCACTAAGGTTAAAAACGCATTTTAAATTGTGCCAAAAGTACCATAATAGTTTTTGGTGCAAAGCAATCTTGCAATTAATTTTATTTGTTTTATTTCAGCTTATCCTAAGCGAGCACAATCCTAGCGGAAAGGTAGAAGGGGGAACACTAAGAGAAGGAGATATTCTATATCCTACAAGTTCAGAAAACAAGGCAAATAAGGACCAGGTAATATTATGGGAAAATGGACAAATCTCGATTGATATCGATAATAGTAAGTACAACCAATTACTTTCGTACTTTACATTTGAAGTAACTGCGAACAAAATCAGACCTGTCCACACAACATCAAATTAAAATAATAATAATAACAATAGTAATAATAATAATTCGGTCTCCTAAAACTCAGCTTTATTTTTCACCGAAATATTTTCATTCTAAAGCGGATCTAGACACCTAAAATAATTAATTGTATTCATAAGGCATTACACATACAACTTATAGAGAAAAAAATTCATTTTTACCTCTCCTCTCAGAAACTAGTTTAGTGATAAGTCTGGTTTTGTTAGCCAGCTTCTCATGTAGAATACATACATTTTCTTCTAAAACAATTTTTCTTCAAAATTCTTACAAATCTATGATCAAAATAAGGTATATGTTAGAATGATTCTAACATTACATTTTATTGTCAAGTGCATTTTTATACATTTTTAATTGTTTCTATCCTTTTCTCAGAAATACAAAATAATAATAATAATTATTACAATAAATTTAGGTAAAATGCATAGTGTAATATTTTTTCTATATACAAAAAAAAAAAAAAAAAATGATAAAGTAGTCTACTAGACCTAGTAGGATAAGATACAGGATAAGATATGAACTCTATAAAGCTCATTTTATTGAAGGAAAGTTTTACAGCACCTTTGAAAGTTAGTTGAAAGCCTAACACTGAACTTGGATGTTCTGTATTATATTTGCCATTTAAAATTATTGCCAAGTTAGTCGCTTATCACTCATTCCCAAAGTCAATTTCAATAATACCGTTGCCGTAAGTTTACTTTGGCTAAAATTCTTATACTTACGGTGTACATTTTTATTGATTGTATCCAAAAATCCATACATCATCCATCTCCAAAGTACTACGCTCCATCTCTCTACCTTCAAATTTTATATTTCATTGACAAATTTTTAGATCTTTATATCTGGTCATTCTAACAGCTCTAGAAGCTTTCATTAATTAATAACGTTGTGTTTGAATATACGTAGTACAGGTGTAGTATTTTAGTGTGATTCAGTATTCAGTAATTCAGTGTACCCACAAATGTGATTTATGTTATGTTTATTTGCGCAATTGCGTACCTGCACCAGTTTTTGTGTCATTTTGGTGTGAAATTTCCAGAGAAGAAGCATTTAAATATTTATGTTATTTAATAATAAATGTATGAATATCACTTTATAAGTGTACTATTCTTATGAGGGTCATAAAAATAAATATCTATCGCTTTTCATAGCTGTGGATATGAATTTACGAAATGTTATTGCGGAAGCCATTAAAGAATGGGAAGAGAGTTCCTGCTTAAAGTTCATATATGGATGTTCAAATCGCCTGGCTTGCGTTCGGGTTACTACGAGAACAAATTTGTAAGTAGTTTCAAATTCGTAAATATACTATCTACCAATAAGTATTTGGACACCCATGCAAATGAGGATATATGAGGCCTGTAATATAAGTTCATGGCAATGCTATATTGAAAAATAATTATTTTAACTAGGTTAAATATCCATTTATAACCCACTGTTCATGTCCTTAAAGCCTTGTATTCTTGGAATTGCTATTTTACAATTTCACCAGGGTTCCAATTAATAAGGCTTTGTAACAGAAGTACCTAAAACTTAACTGTTTATGGATTTTGAATCCGGAATAATTGTTTTTTGAATTTTTGGGAGATTTTCTTAAATGGTCCAGAAACTTTTTTTGTGAATTAACAAAGGCAGAATTTCGATATTTTTTTAATAGAAATTATTTTTCTGACAGTAATTATTTATCTAAATTAAAAGTTAAAAGTAAACTTCCAAAAATCCCTCCATATTTCCATAGTTTAAACTTATACATTATTGACAAAATTTTAATATTAAAGAAAGATCGAAATTTGACTGAAGAGTAGCATTTTTAAGAAATATGTATATACGTATAAATAACAAAGTTCACAAAATAAATATTAAAAAAAAATAACTAATTTTTTTTATTAATAATACCTTGAAATTATACTTATTAATGTAATTTAAAAATTGTCGCCTGCGAATTGGTGACTCTTTTACGTACGGTGTACCGATATTATAAATATTCGAATATTTTATACGTCGATTTTTTTTTATTGTTGTTGATTTTCTGTGAAATGTATTGACATACAACTTGACATTATGTCTATTCAGGAAGCATTTTAAAAATTTGATTTACGTACGGTGTACCGAAGTTATAAATATTCGAATATTTTATACATCGATTTTTTTTATATAGTTGTTGATTCTCTGTGTTTGCATACAACTTTACATTATGTCTATTCAGGAAGCATTTTAAAAATTTGATTTGGATTGATGGACGTATTTTCAGTAACGTAAAGAATATTTTGAAGTATACTCTATGGAAGAAAGCTTGATTTCAAAATGTAGTTATTAGTGAATGCGAATATTTTCTAGGTGCAGTTCACTAATTGGAAGGGCACCAGGCGGTCAAGAACTCAAACTGGCTCCAAACTGCCACAGCGTAAGATAGGGTGTTACTATCATTACAAGAGAATTTTGTGTTAATTTACATTTGAGTGAACATCTTTCAAACTTTGTTTGCTTTTCTTACAAAGACAGTTTGAATTTGACACTTTAAGCACCAGTTTAAAAAAAAAAAAAGTTTATTTGGTTACTTTTTGTAGAGTACTTTTAAACTAGAAGACTATCAAATGAAATTTTTCTTTTGATGTATGCTTACTGTCCGTCTATCAGATAAATGGCTCTCGCCAGATAGTTTAAATGGTGAAAGTCGCTATAGAAACAAGACTCGTCGATACATAATAAGGGTTATGCATGCATGAAATTGGTGGTCAAAAAGTTTACATTCTGACATTCGAGGCATTTATTTGAATGTGTCTATTTTGATAATCTACGAAATTTTGGGGACTTTATACCGGGTTCCCCCGAGGGAAATGGGAAGAGTCTTGTATCCATGGCAACAGACAACTCTAGAAAAAGCAGCGGGGTAGTAATTTTTGGGATGAACATACATTAATAAGTATATAAGATCAACGATTAAAACGGTTATTTAAAACAGCATTTTTATTTTTAAACATTCAATAAGAACATTCATTCTTTAATGCAACAAGTTTAGAGAGAAACGAATTTTGAAGCTAAAAAGTAATTAGCATGATCACAAAATTTTTATTCAAGAATTACGCCATGTTTCCTTCAAAATCTAAATAACAATAAAAAATGCCATTAAAATATCCATTATTCTGAAAAGTTTAATCTAATGTAATGAATTTTGAAACTGAAAAGTAATTAAAATGATCACAAAATTTTTATTCAGGAATTACTCCATGTTTCCTTCAAAGTAATCAAGTTTTACAACAAATTTAAGTAGGCTTGATTTAAAATGTGTTACATTTTTTAGTACTTTTTAGCAACTGTAATAATTTACATTTGAAAAAATATAGCATCAATGTGGAACATTATTAGTTTAACAAAACACTTAACATTTTATATTATTACTTAATATTCTGTATTTGATGAAAATTGGGTGACAAAACTAAATTTTAAATACAGCAAATGACTTTTTGAAATTTTGGGGTCATTAAGTTTATATAAATTTTTTAAAAAATTTGCTTCTGGACATTATTGTTTAGCAGCAATTGTTTTCAAGAAAAAATTTCTTGCATAGTGATTTGTAATTAACACTATCCACTTTTTTTTTTTTAATTTGCAGTAAAAGTTATAATATTTTAAAACTTTAACTTGTTAATGAGTCTTGTATGAGGTTGGATTATGAGGTTAACATGAAAAGCACCTAAAAAATATTATTCGAATACAACATAGAGATCGAGTTTCTTAGTTCTGTGGAACAAACATGCAGTATAAACTTAGTTTAAAATTCTAGGTAAATTTAAATTTTTCTAAAAACGAGTAAATAGTATTAATTGAGAAAAATATTTGGGCGATTCTGAAATTAAAGGGAATTAAAGGAGGTAAAAAACATAAAAATAACAAAACAAAATTGAAATTTTACTCTTAGAATTTTATCAACAAAACTAATACAATACCACTTTAAAAAAAAAAGGTAAAGGAAAAATATATTTTGTCAAAAAAAAAAATCCTAGCAGTTTTCTAATTTTGCTTGTAACCTCTGTGTTTAACATAACCTCTGTGTTTAACATAACCTCTGTGTTTAACATAACCTCTGTGTTTAACACAACCCATGGATCTTATAAATAAGTAGATTGCCATGTTTAAAACTTAACCTAAAAGACTGAGGATACATTGGTTTTGGTTTTAGAGAAAAATTTGGCTATTTGATAAAAGTTAACGGCAAAAGTATGCTTAACACTATAAAGAATAACATTTCTGAACTTGGAGGTTACAAGAACAAAAAGAACTCACCTGATTTTTGAGGATTGGACAGCATTTTCATAAACAATATACAACTATACACATCCAACATCACCAGACAAAATGGTTGACTTGAGCTTCACTTCAGCTCTGGTAAAGAAGACTGTACTGCTATCTAGTATAATTTTAATCAAGTTAAAGATATTCCATGGAGGTTATCTCAGCAGCCCAGGGACAACTACTGTGCTAAAAATAAAGTGGTAAAATAAATTAAAAACTTATATTTCTTTGTGATTAGTTAATTTTGATATAATAAATAAATGTTTAACCCATATTTTTTCACAAATATATTATTAATCAGGTTTACTTTTTCAGCTAACACTAAAAAAAAAGGGGTGGAGTCATTTCATAGAGGCATAGAGGTTAAATTTTCCATATTTTGTATAAATATATATATATGCAATATAAAAAGACTGAAAACTTTAAATGTAAATTTCTTCTACTTAATACCAATTTCCTCACTTAAAGGAATAAATATTAAGCCAGTAAAAGCACAGGAACTGAAATTTCTCCTTAATATCTGAATCGCCCATTTATACCTGTCATAAAAATTACGAATAATAAATACTGAGGTTTAAGTTAAGAAAGTAAATGCAATTTAGTGAAATGTATGTATAGGTACGCTTTTTTTGTCAGAAGTTGAAACGAATAATTTTAAATAAAAGAAAGTTTTAATTATATACTTTCATGTAAAGTTACAGTAATACTTGTAGAGGCCACATCACTTACTTCTACAAAAGTCATTTCCTGTCTAAACACTACTAAGTAGCAATTAGATGTTTAGCAGAAGATAAAACACAGCCAAAAAACATCTCAAGAGCTCATCTCCACGAACTGTTAAAGTCTGTGTTGCCAAATGCTCACCAGTTAAACCACAGCCTGACGCAGGTGAATGTGGTTCATTGCACGCGATGAAACCAGCTGATATACAAATGGCCTTCATGCATATATTCGGAGCTGACCAGACTACTTAAGAAGACGGATTCGAGGATCACGAGGAGTGAACTCGCGACTTGCTGTTTCCATAAATACTTTCTCTGTTCTTTGAAAATATGGCTGCAAATAATCGTCTCTAATAAAAATAAATATTTTAAACTACGAATTCCTTTTCATTTAAGTTTTTTTATTGCTTTAAAACTGAGCCGCCAACTAGGTGGCCAGAAACTGGTGACCCGGATTAAAAGTTTACACGCGTTATTATTAACAGTTTTAATTAAATTTGCGCAGCAAACAATAATGGACACCAAGGAGAAAAACAATGACCCTGCAATTCCCACTGTGTCCAGAGTTTCATTCAAAGCACCACCGTTTTGGAGACAAAATCCGAAGCTGTATTTCGATCAAATTGAAAGTCAATTTCTTATATCGGGTATCACTGTGGACGAAACCATGTACCACCATGTAGCTTCTGCGATAGAAACCGATGTCATTGCTACAGTAAGTGACATTGTCCTGAATCCCCCTGAGCAGAGAAAATACGAAGTTCTGAAAAACCGTTTCATAGAGCAGTTTCAAGACTCTGAAAATCGCCAAATGAAACTTCTGCTACAAGAACTTCAATTGGGAGACGACCGCCTTTCACAACTCCTCCGAAAAATGAGAGACCTCTCTCCGAATGTTCCAGAACACATGCTGAAGAATCTTTGGTTACAAAGCTTACCAACACCAGTTCAGCAAATCTTGGCCGTCAGTTCTGAAGACTTGGATTCCTTAGCAAAAATGGCTGACAAAGTACAAGAGGTAATGGACGCAGCATCTATTCATGCGATAGATAAACCCAGTACCAGCAACATAGATTGCCACCAACTTCAACATCAAATTTTGGAGCTATCAAGATCTGTGAAGCAACTGCAAGGAATCGGAAGAAATTGGAAGAAAAATACAAGAAAAATGCAAGTCAAAGGGGATACTCAAGAAGCCGTTCTCGCAAATCATCAAGACCAAGGTTCGAGCGTGACTCAACAGTTTGCTTTTATCATCAAAGATTTGGAGAGCGAGTTAACAAGTGCACCAAACCATACAGTTACCAGTCGGAAAACTAGATGAGCCAACGCTTGCGGCCACAAGCGATCAGTGCCAAACAAAGCGACTCTTCATGGCCAACAAAACCAGTGGTTTAAGGTTTCTTATTGATACGGGTGCTGAGGTTTCCATCATCCCTAATGCTTTCTCAAGGATAAAACTAGTTCTTAGTAAACTGAAATTATTTGCGGCTAACGGGACAAGCATATCTACATTTGGTGAAAAACTCCTTTCATTGGATTTGAACCTCAGAAGATCTTTTCCTTGGCCATTCATCATAGCGGATGTACCTCAACCAATCATAGGAGCCGATTTCTTGAAGAATTTTGGTTTGCTTATTGACATGAAGAACAGTTCTCTCATTGATACTACTACCAGGCTGAAATCTACTGCTCAAGTAAGAGCTGGAAATTTTGGACGGATCACACTCATCGATGAAAACCACAAAACCTATAGTCAAGCATACGATTGAGCACCACATAGAGACAACTGGACCACCCGTATTTTCAAGGGCCAGACGACTGGATCCTGAAAAATTGGCCATCGCAAAGAAAGAATTTCAGGTAATGATAAATCAAGGAATATGCCGGCCATCTAGTAGTAATTGGGCATCACCTCTGTACATGGTACCTAAGAAAACCGGAGATTGGAGACCATGTGGGGACTATCGACGACTGAATGCCATGACGAAACCGGACAGATATCCTATTCCACACATCCATGACTTGATTCAGCAACTGGAAGGAAAGAAAATCTTCTCAGCCGTAGACTTATTTCGAGCCTATTTTCACATACCAGTAAGAGAAGAGGATATACAGAAAGCGGCGGTCATTACGCCATTTGGATTATACGAATTCCCATTTATGAGTTTTGGTCTTTGCAATGCCGCTCAAACACTCCAGCGATTTATCCACTCCATACTGCAGGATTTGGATTTTTGCTTGGCATAGAACGACGACATCCTCATCTCATCTAAAGACGAAGAGGAACATAAGAAACACCTTTGAATTGTTTTTCAAAGGCTCCAGGACAACGGTATCCGAATTAATCCATCCAAGTGTAACTTTAGACAAGCAAAGGTTGAGTTCCTAGGATACGAAATTAGTGAGGAAGGTATAAAACCGTTGGAGGATAAAATTTCAGCTATAAAGAACTATCCGAAATCCAACACTATTCAAGAACTAAGACGGTTTTTGGCAATGATAATCTTTTATCGGCGTTTCATCCCAAATGCAGCATCTACTCAAACACCCTTATACAGTTATTTAAAAGGTTCTAAGAAGAAGGATAAGAGACCAGTGAATTGGACGGCAGAATCTGAGATGGCGTTTCAGAAGAGCAAGGAAGACCTAGCAAAAGCAAAGACATTGGTGCATCCAGCATCGAATGCGAAGCTATCCTTAACAGTAGACGCTTCCGACACTGTAATTGGAGGTGTTCTTCAACAAAGCTCTATTAGAATATGGCTTAGCAGTGGTACACCTTACAGACAGACACAGGAATAACATCAAACATCGTTTATTATGAACATAGAAAAGACATAAAGAATTTAAGTTTAAAAGTTATTAGAAGAGAAAAATATTACATCTGTTAGGATGCGAGGTTACAAGCAATCTGAATAATGACATGCGCAGAAAGGGTTATCAAGAGAGTTCCGCCAGAGGTCGCTACTGCCACGCAGGACAGTTGATTTACTATGAAGGAAGTGGGTGGATATTGATCACGTGATTATCCCAACACTCCCCCACAATGTCAACTCACTTTGATAGATTGAAAACACACATTCACATCATCCAAACCAAGCATTTTCAGACATTTTAAATGCTTAGAGGGCGGTAATGGCTTGGTTAACACATCAGCAGCCATTTCATCAGTTGGTATATAAGAAATTTCAATTTGTTCACTTTTCAGTGCATCTCTTACGAAATGGTGACGGATGTCTATGTGCTTAGTACGTTTGTGAAACACAGGATTTTCAGCAAGCTTGATTGCTCCAATGTTATCAACAAGTAAGCACACTTTTCCCAAGCCATCAGAACACAATTCATTTAACAACTTCTTAAGATATATAGCCTCTTTCGTTCCATCGGAAAGAGCCATATACTCGCTCTCAGTTGAAGAAAGAACCACTGTAATTTGCTTACGACTTTCAAAAGAAATTACACTACCACTAAGTATAAAACAATATCCGGTATAGGATTTTCGATCATCAGGTCAATTTCCCCAATCAGAATCAGTGTAACCAAACAAAGAATCTTTTGTAAATTTAAAGATTAAACCAAAATTTAATGTTTTCTTTAAATATCTTAAAACGTGTTTGGCGGCTGTCCAATGTGTGTTGTCGTAACATGTTAAGAATTGGCTTAAAATACTAACAGTATTCGCGATATCTACTCTAGTCGTTGTAGCAAGGTACATAAGCCCACCGACCAATTCACGATAAGGTAAATTATCTTCACAGTGATCTGCCTTTCTCAATTTATTACTGAAATCCATTGGACTGCTTACGGTATTAGCATTAACCATATCAAAGCGATTCAACAGTTCATTAATGTAACTCGACTGACTCATGGTTACAACCCCTTTCTTTTGTAGAAAGTTTATCCCTAAACAATTTTTCGCAAGACCTGAATATTTAACTTCTAAATCCTTATTCAGATGTTCTTTAAATTTGACTAGCATGTTAGGGTTTTGTGATATATACAAAATATCATCTACGTAAACAGAAATGAGAGTTAATCCAAAATCAACTCTAATGTAATAAACGCAAAAATCAGCAATCGATTGTTTGGCTCCTAATTCAATTAAAATTTCATTCAATTTTAAATTAAAAACCCTAGAAGCCTGTTTCAGTCCATAAATCAATTTCTTTAAAAGAAGCACTTTATCACCTTTATTTAACATTTTAAGCATATCCGATGCTTTAGTTGAAATTTTATTATTTGATATTTCATTATCAACAATATGCTCCAGTACTTTCACGAAGTTATCTGGGCATTCCATATAAATTTCCTCATCTAAATTTCCATTTAAAAAGGCAGTGGTAACATCAAATTGATGTATTTCTAATCCTAGATCAGCTGCTAAGGCTGATAATACACGAATTGATCCTGACCTAGCTACAGGTGAAAATGTTTTTTTGAAATCTTTTCCTGCAATTTGAGAATAACCCCTCGCAACAAAACGAGCCTTATTCCTCAATAATGATCCATCAGAATCAAATTTATTTGTCAAAATAAAACGACTACTTATGCATTTTTTAGAACTTGGTGGATCAACCAATTCAAACGTATTTTTGTCTAAAATACTTTTCATTTCATTAGCCATCGCATTCATCCAATCGTTTGAATTCGGACTAGCAAGAGCTAACTTAATTGGTATTTCCGAGTGAAATCCAAAAACATCTTCCGCTTCAGTTAAATGAACTACCTCCCGATTGCGCAATGACAAAATATTAGGTTCAATTACGTCATTGGTTTCAGTTTGAAATTCGCCAACTTGATCTTCATTGACCTTCGATTCCTCTTCTACTCCTTCGGAAGATATTGCTTCTCTAGCGCGCTCGAATTCTATTGGCTCTTCGAAATGACTCATTTGAATATGATCGAATTTTGTTTGTTCTACAAGTAATTCGCCTTTCTCCTCCATCTTAATATTTTCGGAATCCTCAAAGAATTTAACATTACGTGAAACAATTACGCCTTTCTCATCGGGTAAATAAATTCTATACGCCTTACATCCATCCTTATATCCCACAAAAATTCCCTTTTTACTTCTCGGAGCGAACTTATGTTGATGCTGATTTTTCAAACAATAAGCTATACACCCGAAACTTTTAAAATATTCTACATTTGGGATTTTTCCAGTCCATGCCTGATATGGAGTCATACCATTCAGAGCACTATGCGGACACCTGTTTTGTATATAAATAGAGCAATTTACACACTCAGCCCACAAATTTAAAGGCAATTTAGATTGTGATAACAAACAACGTCCCATTTCTACTAACGAACGATTTTTTCTTTCACAACAGCCATTTGAAGAACTAGCATATGGAGCTGTTACCCTTCGTTCAATCCCACTTTCTATAAGAAAATTATCAAATTCCCTATTTATGTATTCCCTATTTATATATTGTCGCTCAAAAAAACTTTAATTTTAGTAGATTTTTGATTTTCCCACAAAGATTTTACTTTTTTAAAAGCACTTAACGCCTCATTTTTATGTTTCAAAAATCTTATTGCACAATACCGAGTTGCATAATCAATAAATGTAATAAAATACAAACACTTACCCAAACTTTCTATTTTAAACGGGCCACACACATCACTCATAACAATTTCCAAAACATTTGATTTGTGATCTGATTTCTTGAGAAAAGGAGCACGGGTTAATTTATTTAAAGCACACACTTCACAATTAAAGTCTTTATTGGACTTCTCCAAATTTAAACCCATTAAATAACCCTTACTATTACATTCCATTAAATCATGAACATTAATATGCCCCATACGAGTATGCCATTTTATGAGATCGGCTTTCTTATTTTTAGAGCCGTCAAACGAATCAGAGGCATGATTCGCTTTTTTCTCTTTATTGCCATTCATGAAATCCCCTTTGAGATAATATAAATTATTTCTTTTTTCAGCAATTAATTTCACTTTAGATTTATCATTTATGATTTCAGCATATTCACTATTAAAAACAACACTGTATCCATTATCACACAACTTTGAAATTGACATTAAATTCACTCGAATACTAGGCACATATAACGCGTCGTACACATACACATCTTGACATTTTCCATTTACCTCCGCTGTGATGACAACTGTACCACACCCCTTTACCTCTGAAGTGGTGTCATCGGCTAAGTTGACGGCAGGGATGTCTGTTTTATCCATGGAAACAAACCTTGAAGAGTCGTTGGAGAGATGTCGAGTACATCCACTATCAAGAACCCACGATTTTGACATCTGCACATCATTCGATAGAAGTGTCACTTCCGGTGGTTCACTGGTCAAGAGTCCAACATGTTCCAGATGTTTGGGGGACGGTTTTGATGTTTGGTCACAATTTGTGGCAATGTGGCCAAATTGATGACATCTGAAACAGCGAATTTTAGAGACATCAGACTTCTTAAAGTTGTTCCTTCCACCACTCCGTTGTGGACCGCTCTTTTTCCGACGCGGCGCCAACGGCTTGCGTACAGGCGAGACAGCAAAAGAGTCAGATTTCTACTCCCGGCCGCCGCTCCGTCGTGATTCATATTCTTCCTTGTACATTCAAAAGAGGCATTTGATAAGAAGACTAGATAAGATTAGTTTTTGTAAGGTGACAGTACATGCTTGTCTTGGAAAACATTGTAAATTGAAAAGAAAAAAAGAAAAAAAAAGTATACTATATATATTTCCTCCAAATGTAGGTTTTCTCTGAAAGTATGATCCTTGAATATAGTTGTGGTATTTAAGCTGTTATATTATCTGTGTTTTGTTTATTGTGTATATTTGTTATGTTTTATCAATTGTATATATCAATGTTTTGAATTGATATTTTTCTTGTTTCCTTTCACATTTCAAACAATTAGAAATATTTTAAAATTACTTTGGAAAAAAAACAAAAAAACAACTTAAAAACGAACAGAAATTATACTTCATCATACTTATACGGGAATGGACGAAGTTTAAAACCTCAAGTTGTACAAAATTAGTGTTTTAAAATGTAGGGATAATCTTATTTTTTACATTGTCAAAGAAATAAAATAATCCAATTACTTGAAATATCTTTACAAAACGTAAAATAAGGAAGATAAAATATTTCGTCACACAAAAATAATGTCTTCCCTCTCTAACTGAATGGAAAAGTGTATCCACCACAGGTGACGTCATCATACCAGTTGGATGGCCTTCTTAATATCGGAGGTCACGGTCATGACCAGCATACGACCTGCCCAACTTTATCACACTCACGCAAGAAAATTTTTATTCATAAGGAGTTGAAGAACTGTAATTATGTTTTTGTTCGCCACGACGGAGTTCTTCGAGCCCTTCAACCCCCTTATCAAGGACTGTTTAAAATATTGTCTAAGTCAGACAAGCTATTTAAGTTGTTAATCCACAACAAACCCACATTAATAAGTACGGATAGAATCAAACCAGCATTTATGCCCCTGGACGAACAAGCCGATTCCGCGACCAGTGAAATACCAATGCTTGTTACTAGGGCTAGAAGGCAAGTCAAGTTCCGTGTTAACCCACAAAATCTACGTTAACACTGGAGGAGGAGTAATGTAGAGGCCACATCACTTACCTCTACAAAAGTCATTTCCTGTCTAAACACTACTAGGTAGCAATTAGAAGATGTTTGGCAGAAGATAAAACACCGCCAAAAAACATCTCAAGAGCTCATCTCCACGAACTGTTAAAGTCTGTGTTGCCAAATGCCCACCAGTTAAACCACAGTCTGACGCAGGTTAATGTGGTTCACTGCACGCGATGAAACCAGCTGATATACAAATGGCCTTCATGCATATATTCGGAGCTGACCAGACTACTTAAGAAGACGGATTCGAGGATTACGAGGAGTGAACTCGCGACTTGCTGTTTCCATAAATACGAGCTGGGGCTACTTTCGCTCGTACTTTCTTTGTTCTTTGAAAATATGGCTGCAAATAATCGTTTCTAATAAAAATGAATATTTTAAACTACGAATTCATTTTCATTAAAGTTTTTTTATTGCTTTAAAACTGAGCCACCAACTAGGTGGCCAGATACTTACTTAAGGTAATGATCAATGACTTAGATTTCGATTTAATACATAAAAAACGGTATCTTTGAAAGTTCCAAAGTTATCGTAAGAATATACACATATTTAAGTTGTGTCATAGCATCTCTAAACACAAGCATTCGTATTATGAAGTAAATGCGTTCATCGCAATTGTAATATTTCTAGCATGCAATACTTTTTCTTTCAGCTTAGAATAGTGAGGCATGAGCTTGGACATGTAATAGGATTTTTTCACGAGCAGTCTCGATACGACAGGGACAGATATATCCACATCAACAGGCATAATCTCATGTCTAACACTGACCAAGAGTTCACTAAGCATATGGGCGACTGGGGTGCAGAGTACGACTATACGTCTGTCATGCAATACGATTCAAAGGTAACTAAATAGGACTTATTACATAAATCAGTTTTCCATAGCTGGATCGTAGACGTAACAATATCATTAACAATTATCTTGCACTTCACTTAAGAATCAGAGATAAGGCTAATTTACATGTTACCAGTGTCTGGAACGCCAGCCGGTAAGTTGATTGGAAGGTCACTGCCTCGCGTTGATTGGAATGTCAGCTTGGCATTTAAACAATGCTAGCAACTTGAAGAATCGAACTATTAAGCGAGCATTACGTCACCTGCCGGTGGTGCAGGTTATTGGATGAAGCGAGTTGACGAGCGAGCAAACAGAATATTGTTCGATTTACTGAAACTTTTGAAAATTTATTGAATGTACAGAACTGTTGAAATGTTTGTTGACATCAAATGATACGCCGACTTAAATGTAAATCAGTTTATAATGCCGAGATACATATAAAGACACCAATCAGGCGGTTTCGTTTCACGACAACCGCTTGTATCGATTTACTCACCAGTAATTCAATGGATTTTCTCGCCAATCCATGATTTCTAGAACTTGCAGGGGACAATGTCAATGTGACCTATCCTTAAGACGTCTTTATTTTCCAGAATTTCTTCTGATATTAATTTTATGTGGAGGTGAGTTAAACTCGGATCGCAAAAAGCAGAACTGTCACGAATTAAAACCTCGCCATTTGCATGGAAAGTACTTGAATAGTACCGATACAAAATTAACAAAAGTTGGAAAAAGTAAAAAAGTTACTAAAAAGTGGATGTACGATTCAGTGTAAGACTTAATAAACTAACAATGATAATGTAATTATTGGGAAGAGGCAGAGGTCACAATTACGTCTAGAATACCATTAATTAAAATTAACAGTGATACTTTCATTACTCTACTATGCATATAGGGTAATTGAAAAACTTCTTTTAGGATATTTATAAGCAATAATTTACATTTTGACACCTGAAATTGTGATTATACCTTCAAAGTATTTCGAATGCGTTCATATTTAAAAATATAAATCAAAATTTGAAAAAATAATAATATCAGTTCAAAGTTATTCATGGTAATATTAAATATGTATTAAAATATGACTTAATACAAATCAGAACTGTGAAACAAGAAATTTCAATGTGAAACACTTCTCAAATTGAGTTAGTCGAATGTTTTTAAAAAGTTTTTAATCCTGAACAGTCAAATTTATGTAACTGTATAATTTTTCGAGTTTTTTATGATCTTGAAAAAAATTGATGCACACGATGTCTCTCAGAAGACCTCGCTCATCATCGACGTATGTGTCCACGTCCTCACCCCGAGAAAGCATTGAAATGGCTACATCACAAAATTCCTTCTGCACCGAAATGATTTAACAACCCCCTTTTATTTTTTTTAGTTCTTTTTTTTTTTTTTTACTTTTTTTATTTATTTTTTTATTTTAACCTGTTCCAGAGAGGTGGTTCTCTCACATATGTACACGGAGGCAGGTGCTAGTTCACAAAATCCTTCCTTTCTGCTCCCAGCCTCCTCGTACATATCCTCTTTCAACCAACCAATCAACCAATCATTGATGCACACATTACCAATTCAAAACTGAAAATAAGGGTGTTGTAGTCAGAGTGGTGTAAATCGATTAATTTCAAGAAACAAAAGGTTTTACTAAAGGTTTTACAGCGAGGAGTGCCGGAAAGTTACTTTCTCACACTAGTGTGAAAAAGCACTTTCCCGCACGCCTCCTCGCGCTTAGATTTTATCTAGTTTTGTTATAGAAATAGCATTTTGAGATGAGTTTTATTGACTGGAGTTGCCAACTTTAGTTCATATATGTATCACAGATATTTTTTGCTCGTGATTATAAAAAAAAATATTGTATTCAACAACACGTGGGAAATACTTTTTTAAACACAGTAAATTATCTAATTCGTGCTAACGCACTCGTCAAATAAGCATTTTACCTCATATGAAAAAGTATTATTTTCCCAACTAGTTGCATAAATAACTTGTTTGTTTACATTACGTCTATACTGCACTAAAGTCTTGGTAGTGAACTACTGAATTTTTTACTTTATTTACTTTCAATAGTTACTTTGTTCACTTTCAATAGTTAAACCCTTTAAGATTGTATTCCTGAACGTAACTGTTGAGAGCACTTAAAACGACTCTGATCTTAAACCCTTGGTATATTGTCAAATGAGATTTGTTTCAAGTTTCAAGAATAGATACTAAACTAAGGCAATTAATTACTTTTATACTTTAAAAACATATTAACAAAATAATTTGTTTTGAATTTTAATTTCTGTATTTTTCACTTTTTCTATTTAGTCTTTTTCGAACGACAGAGTGAACAAGAATACGATGGTAACACATAATCCTCACTACCAAACATTAATGGGAAATTCGAAAGTTCTCAGTTTTCGAGACAAATTCAGAGTGAATAGAATGTATTCTTGCAGTGGTGAGTATAATTAGAAACCCAATTTATTTTTAAATCCTTTATATTAACTTCGATTTTGTGGGTATGTGTGTGGGTGAGTGGTTGGCTGTGTGTGTATGTATGTCGATGGCGTTCAAATCTGTGAAGGCTTAATTAACGCCTTGCCGTCATCCGATCGGTCTGAAACTTAGCAGATAGATTCGACGACGTTGAATGCAATACATTCTATCAAATTTTGGGGCTGTCCCTCTCACTAAAAGATCGTTTTAACACACTTTTCTATAATCTCTTCGGAATAATAATAAATCCCATTTAACTGATCATTTGTTGAAACTCTTTTCTGTTGCCAAATTTCTCTTAATGAAAATAAATAAAAAATAATTGAACGTGAATTCCTAAATTCATTAGGGAGTGAAGTCCAGTTAATTCCACTTTACGTTGCGTGGCAATGCTATAAAGGGAGATAATTTGAATCGATCATTTTTGAAACTCATTCCTGTTGCCAATTTTTTTTTATTAAAATTAATAAAATGTGTTTTTATTGCCTTACGTCAGACATTAGCTTTCGTAGATTGTTGACTCTTTGTAGATGAAAATGTATTCACTCAAGGTTTTTTTTTTTTTTGGGGGGGGGGGTGGAGGGAGTAGTACTTCGAAATGGATCTTTTGTTTAGTGGTCAAACACTATGAAAACAAGATCAGATCTCAAGATGTTGCAATTGCACATACAATTTGGCAATGGAATGAAGGATTTCTATTAAAAACTTAGTATTCATGGGTTTTATTATTTGTTTTGCAATTACTAGCTACGTGACTACGTACGTCTGGGGACACGTTAAAGTATATACAAGTTTGCATTTGAGAAAAATGTTTTGTTTTCAATGAAAATCTTTAGCTTTTCTTTGACATCATATTAACGAAAAATTTTAAATTATTCGAAATTTTGCGGCGATACCCAATCTTTCAATTCAATAAAACTAATCTTCGTCTGTCTGCTCACATTCATCATCTAATCAGATATATTAGATTCATATAGAACACCTTGAAACATTGCATAGTTATTTAGATAATAATTAGATCTAATTAATTTAAACTTATATATCAATCCATTTCATTCGTAAAAGTACTTGTCTTTCTAAAACCTACATCTGAAAAGGTAAAAGTAATAAAAATCTAAATTTGAAAGGTACTAAAATGTAGTAAAAGACAATGAATTGTAATCCGACTTTACTGCATTTTCATAATAATAATCCATATGATAGAATAAATTTAAAAAGTGAATTGAAAAAATCTCACTCACACAGATTAGTTGTTTTTAATGTTCTAATTTGTTAATTATAATCAAGGTAAGAATCATGCGTTTAAGTCAACACTTTTCGCCATTTTAGACTATCTTCAGAATAAAATACGCTTAAAATAATAATAATAATAATAATAAACCTTAATAATAATAAATGGTACACATTAAACAATTCAAAGATACTAGGGGGCTTCGCCCCCTGCTCGCTAACGCTCGCCAACTCCCAAACACCTCGCTGCGCTCGGATTGAGCGGCTTTGCCGCTCGAATTTGTGGTTAAAACATCTTGCTGCGCTCGAATAGGTTTGCCAGCCATAAAAAATGTAACCAAATTTTTATAACTTTTATGTAAGGCCTAATAGAGAAAACACCCAAATTGCAAGTTTCATAATAGAAAGTTAAATATACTATCCGCCAACATTCTGATTTAAAACTTCATTAGTTATGCCCTTACATTGAAGTCCCAATATCTTTTATTTATTCTGATAAGTCGCCCCGTTAGAGAACGATGTCCAACGCGAGGCATTTTCTGGATAGAAATACTTCAAAATAATAATTACTCTAATACAAAAATGCTTCAGAAAAACAGAAAAAATCTACTTTGAAACGAAGAGTTTAAAAAGAGCTTTAAAATTAGCAACGGGTTTGTTGTTTACATACGTAAGGATAGCTTTAAAATTAGCAAAGGTTGGTTGGTTGGTTGAACCCCCGAGCAGCGGGTTTGTTTACTTAAGGATGTTGCCATTCTTATATTCAAAATCATTGAGGCTTTGTAGTAGCTTAATGATGAAAAATATTGAAATTTAACTAATTAATAAAGTGTTAATAAATTATTTTGACACGTTTTGGCAAATCTACAGCTTATTTCCTTTAAAATGACACCTTGATCATTGAAATTGGTTGAGTAGTTTAGGCGGACGGACTAACCCCAAAAAACGTATTGCCTATTAAATATATAGATTTATATGAGTAAAAGAGTTAGAGTATAAATATGCTTTAATTAAATCAGCATGTACTAGTTTAGGTAAAAATTAATTAATTTTATTGATTAATAAATTAATTAACAAAATATCATTAGTAAAATAATACAAATCCCAAATTATTTATTTTCCAAATTAGTGAAATTAATTATCTTTCAGCTCAATCATTTATTTTCCAAATTAGTGAAATTTATGATCTTTCAGCTCAATGTCCAAATAAACATATCCAATGTAAAAATGGTGGATACCTCTCACCTTACAGAGGAAATAACCAACCTTGCTATTGCCTGTGTCCACCACGTATCTCAGGAAAGTTGTGTGAAAATGTACCATATCCGTACGAGTATTATGGTAGGTAACCAATTTTCTAAGTTTTTCTTATATATCATTGACTCACGCCGAATTTAACAATACTTCAAGAACGTGTTGATAAACGAAAGACGACGTCTGTACATTCTGAATATATTTTTTCAATAAATATTAAATTACTATTTTCCAAATTCTAGTAAAAGTTCAGAAAATAAGTTTTAATATTTATTTTAAAGATATGCTCAGAATACAGAGAACGTTGTCTTACGTGAAGGGGACATCTTTAAAGGGGATAGTTTTATTACAACGTAATAAATAAAATTCCTCTTTTGAAGAACAAATTTAATCAGAAACGTAACCGTTACTTTATATCTAATAACATAAAATACTGAAAAATTAGTTTAATAAAAAGCCACAATCAGTGATCGTCAGTTAAATATTTCCAAAGGGTATTTTCATCCCTTTCTAAATTTTAAGTGGTATTTTTGAAATCCAAAGAATATTTTTTAATTTTTTTTTTTTTTAAACTAAAGCAAATCAATTTTTTTGATAAAACTAACAACTACAACAATAACAATGATGCACGATCATGATTTCGCGTATCAGAGCGGATATGCTTTTTAAATGCTTACTGAAAACAATTGATGGTTATAAACTTTAAACTAACTCTTAACCATATGCCGTTCGGGGACACCACGTTGGTGTCCCGTGAAACTATCGGACAAATGCTAGCGACACCTTGATAACGATCAAGCAAATCCCGGCAGCACCTCGAAAAGTACCGGGAATATGAAGGCAACACTCCGAAAACTATCGCGCTAATGCGGAGAAGTAAAACTTGACAATTTACGATATCCCGAAAATTTCGAAAGAACGCCTGCGATAGACCTTGACGAAATGATCTGAACTTCTGAACCAGATCTACCGGCTCCAGAAGAAAAAAAAAAGTAGAAGAATCCCGATTAAACTTGCAGACGACATAGTATTAATTCGCGTTTTCCTTGAATTCACGCATGAGGTTACCTTTTTTCTCTATTTTGTACAAGAAGGCATGGTAAAAAGCCGGAGAAATACACGTAATTAAAGAACGTACGAAATTACATTTGGAAATTCTGGAACGTCCTATTAGAATCCACCTAATTATAATTACGTAACTTAGTTTACAGTTGACTTTTCAATCTATTCTTTTTTCATTTTTTTTTTCTATTTTTCAGTTCCAATCTTCCTAAGTTCTTTTACTATTTAATATAACTATTTCTTTTTCAAATGTAATTTAGTAAAACGTTTAGTTCTAGTCTTATTTTTTTCTAATTTTACTAAACTTCTTGTGTAAAAATTTGTTTTCTTCATTTCATGTTATATTTCTTTTCTGTTTTGTACTTTTGCTCAATTCTTATATTCCATTGCTTCTTAGCAGTTATTCTTTTTTTTTTACTTTTAATCAACTGTTTTTATACTATTTATTAACTATTTATATTTTTATAATAGGTATATTTATTATAATTCTTAATATATTTTTATTTTAAAGATGTATCCGCTTGTAGTATGAACGTGACCCAATCTACTACCATTCAGACACCTGGTTATCCTCGAAGGAATTACCCACCAGAAAAATGTAGTTATTGGATACAGGTATACACATAATATTATAAAAGATAAAGTTTACAATAGAATGTGATGGTTTCAAAATGAGAAATGTATAATATCACGTCAAACGACACTTTCTAAAAAATTTTCAATTTTTATGGAAATTGGATGTTTTTGCTAACAGCTTACTACATGAAAATAAAATTCAGCACTAAAAATTAATAATTATATTGACTAAAATGATCAATGGCAACAACCGATTAATGCTAATTTAAGTGTTACGTCCAGGGCCACTATTCTGTATCCCTAATCCACAGCTTGACTATCCTAAAAGATCTCTTTCCATTGACACCATCCTGGTCGAATTCAACGTGGGTCCTCCTCTCTCTTATTTTAACCGTCTAATCTCCCAAGTCAACGCTACTCTGGTTTTTAGCATTTTAGCACGTATACTACCCAATCTCTCCAGATTTTTTTTTCTTTGGCGGGCCCAAGTTTTCGCTGTCATTTGGCCACTACAAGGTCTGTAGCGATGACCACTTGTGAAGGGGCACTCAGTGGGAGGGCCATCGTTGCCTCTAACTTTGGACATCCACTCTTATCCCGTCTTACATCCTCCATGTCTTACCCCGGATTCGAACCGAGACCCACCAGCGTGGTAGTCTGATGCGCTAACCACTACACTGAATGGGCAACACCTCCCCATATTCATCTTTGTTATTACTCCTCTTTTAAAGATGAACCATCCGAATTAGATGTGATTTTGAAGAAATCTCAACAACAAAAAAGTTAATGCGACAAAAGCTCAAATGAATGGGAAACCAGATCGGGGGGGGGGGGGGGGATTACAAAATACAAAATGCGGAATTTTTTAAATCCAACTTTAAGACATGTGCAGATGTTTACACATGATTTAAAATCTCATTTTAGCAAATGAGACGATCTCGTCTTGCTAGAATGTGTCACTACAAGGCTTGTTTCACACAGTTTTATATTGTGGTGTACCAGGTACCAAACATGTATAATTTGGAGGTAATTATTGAGTGAAATATCCTCCTAAGGTTGATGATATATGTTTACAAAAACCCAACAGATTTGAAGTTCTCTAAGTAAAAAAAATAAAAAATTACCAAGTTTGTAAGGTTAGCGAAATAAATAACACTGAAAAGCCAAATACTAAAATAAAATATCCATTTGCAGCCTAAATGCGAACATCCAATAAAGTTATTATGAAAGATTTCTTCTAGTTAAAGCTTAAAGCACTTTCGGTTGTAACGTACTCAAGTATGAATTTCATCCAATTCTGTTTACCTTATAGAGAGCTCCCAACTGATATGTGACCAATATATATAGCATTTATAGTTTCGGCTTAACGAATAGCAAACTCACTTCCTGATGCAATTTTCCATATTTCCGATGAAAAAATCTGGTTAAATTTTGTGTATGGAAACAGATATCCACGTGACCGTTCATTTGACATATCACTTATGTTTTTCAGCATTTTTAGTTTTACTAGGAACGGACTTTGTTTAAGTTTTTCCTTGCATTAGAGTTGTATAGAAGTGAAAAATAGGAACTTTTCAATTTATTAAATATTTTCAGAAGAATACATTTCTAACTAGTACCATTCTGGTACATAAAATAAATAAATTTTTATACAGCGATTACCTAAAATAAATAGTTCGCAAGTCCTTTTCGTGCAATTGTTCAGGAAAGATGGAATAAAATCATTCAATCTTGCATTAACATTTGCCTGTATGCTTTATTATTCCTTGTTAGGGCACGCAATATTCAAAACCATAGAGATTTGCTTTGACGCGATTCAAGTATTTTTTCACATTTGTCAAAGAAAAGCAATGCATTTGAAATACGATGTTTTCATTCTACTCAGCGTTTTTTAAATCCATTATACAAACCACATTTGACAAGAATGATTTTAACAAAACAGGGTAGAGGTAGCCTTCAACTAGAAAAATAAGCATTGAGGGAATATCCGTTTTGGAGCTCAATGCCTCGATTGTGTGTCGAGACAATAGTGGGTCATTGGATAATTTTCTGTCAGTCACAAAAAGTCATAAAGTGTTCGGAGTTTTTCCATACTAAAACTAAGTTATAAGAAATACCAAAAACTAAGTGTAAATTAGAGAAATTGTCAATAAGTAACAGGGCATAGTCATGTCGAGAGAATGGAAATTTCAGTAATAAATTATTTGCTGGATGTTAGTTTCGAAATCTCGTTTCTTACATTTGAAATTCGGAACTGTATGGTTTTGGATTATGGAAGAATGCAGTAAAATATTATATAAGTTACAAGAAACGAGCTAATATATAATTATAAATATAGCTAATATATTTTTTAAACAATCGTTAGATTGCATCCTGCTAACCTCGAAAATGAAAGTTTTACTTTCATTTAATGATATTTCTTTATATTTCACTTTCCTGTAAATTTTGACTTTTATTCGATAACTATTGCTTCTATCAACGATTCCAGAGAAAACCTTAGAAAAAAATCCTTTCTCCAAGAAGTCTGAAGACAAGATGTTATGATTTTAAAACAGCTGTCATTAGACTTAACTATAAATCCTTCACTTTTAGTACAGTAATTATTAGTTTGATAGTATTGATCAAATTAGTTGGGTAATATAAAAATGAACTGGAGGTTTCCACCAGATTGCTTTAAAGTTTGACGAAAAAGTTTTTTTCTTAACTCTGCAGGACCATGGAAAGTTCATTTCATAGTCTACAGTTTGAGATACCAGATTGATACTCGGTCATTTAGTCATAAGTTTTTTTTCCGAGTTTGTTACCAAACTCATCGACTTGGTGATATTTTTACTAAAAAAATCCCTCCAAATTGAAAAGGTTTTCATCATATGTCATCCATTTCAACAGGAGAATACTTCAGCCATAAAATGTCACCATACATCTTGTTTCATGGACCTGTTATACCGCAATTTTTTGCTGATAACACCAACCAAGGAAGAACTTCTATTTTACTACCAAAATCCCTGTTTATAATTGAATTATGAAAAGCAATGCCATTCCTATCTCTACATAATAGAATACCCCTAATAACTAAACCTTTCTCGTAGTTATCCTTCTCTCATAATCATTCATTCCTTCACTATTAACTGTCCTATTAACCATTGACTTCATCAACAGAATATTGGATTAAACTTTCCCTCCAGTATGGATTTATTACTAGATTTCATCTATAATGTGGTAGATGAAACAAACTGCATTAACATCATCAAAGGTTGCTGCATTTGAGCATTTTAAAGTTCATAAAGCATCGCAATTTGCCCAGTTTGACGAAACCAATGCACATTGTACCGGATCCCGAACACTATCCTAATGTTGATGTCAGAGTTTTTATATCTCGTTTAATCCTTACAGGCACCCTATGGAAGGAAGGTACAAGTTGCATTTGATGATTTTAGCTTCGCACAGCGTTTCAATATTGACATGGTTTCCAACCAGTGCTATTTAGAAAAAGTGGAAGTTCGAACCCATAATTTATACGATGGAGAAATGTAAGAAAGAATTTAATTTTATATCTCTACTACTGGAACCATTCTGTAATATTCAGATAATAGAGATCGCATCTGTTTACATGACTTGTGAAAAAAACTAGGATTGTAGATCGTCACACAACTTTCAATTGCACTATCATACTGACATGGATTGGTGTTATTAACCGTTTTCATATTTTGATCATTCATTTTGAAAAAATGGTCAGTTCAGCGATATTTTTGGCCATCATTCTTTTATGGGCCTAAATAATAATAAAAAAAAAAAATTAAAAAAAAAAAAAATAGCTGCCTTAATGGCGATATTGGTCATATCATTTTCAATAATTCTTACATTATTCTTTTTTGTATGTGAAATGGATGAGAAGAGAAAAACGGGCGTTGATTAACGATGCTGAAGGAAAGAGAATTCTGTGATGACGATATTCGTTTTTCAACTTTTTACACCTTTATAGCATTTTTACTGGAATTTCGGAGGTGGGGATATTATGAACACCTTAAGAGAAATTAACATAGAGATTTTGATCAAAATAGTTAGCCGTTTTTTTTTTAGCAATTACTGAAATACTTGATTTTTTGAATGGCAGCTACCTTATGCGCATGCGTAATTTTGACAAAAACCTTGATGGTAGGTTCCATGGCCACCGCTAACCCGTAGACCAAATTTGAACATGGTAGGTCAATTCGTTTGTTAGTTTGCTGACTACGTACACACAAACACAATTTCTATGCCATTTTTTTTTTTTTTTTTTTTTTACATCAGGATGTTCCAAAACTTGGAGAAATGCCAAAAAATCGAATTTTTTTTTACCGAATACAATACTTTCATGACCCTATGTTAACATATAGGTAATTGAAAGTTAAAAAAAAAGTGATCGCATGAATCTATGAGGTTGAGAGATTTTTAGTTTGCTGACTTTATAATATATTTTTATGAGACATGGTATAATTTAGCGAAAAAGGGATTTGCGCTTTTTCAACCGAAATTTCGATAATTTCTGAAGTTGATGCAAATTTGTATTGAAATTTTTGTCGATGGAGCCGACAAGGAGAGGAAGGAATACGTTTACAAGTCTGACAACTATTGAATCTATGTCATTCCACAGACTTTGCCGAAACTTAATGCGTAATGATCACTTTTGTCGTGGCTTTCGGAAAAGTGATAGCCTCTATCATAGAAGTTTTCCTTGATATCCTGTATGATAATATAATAGTTCATCCTCTAGCATATTATAAATGTTCAAAGTTTCTTTTCATTAGATTTTACTATGACGTGTAATTTTATGAAATTTGTTTGTATTTTGTTGATCTTGTCATTTTCGCGAGACCATTGTTTTTTTGTTTGGGAGCTGAAGCATGTCTGTCTCATTCTACAAAATTAATATAAAATCTGAAAGTTTGCATACTCTGAGTTGCTACACTAC
The DNA here is from genome assembly GCA_963978545.1 of Linyphia triangularis. NCBI lineage: Eukaryota > Metazoa > Arthropoda > Arachnida > Araneae > Linyphiidae > Linyphia > Linyphia triangularis. The sequence goes on along the minus strand of OZ021724.1, from coordinate 41,074,319 downwards.
TTAATAAATGACGGTCTTAATGGCGTTGCTATTTTTAATCCGTTGAACATCATGCTGAGTGGAAAATAATTTTGTAGTTTACTCTATGATTACAGATATCATCTTTATTTTTAGATCACTTTTGATTTTTTTCCCGACCTGTGTCAAATGAAGAAGAGTAGAAGGGAATACAGCTATAAAATGTGGAGACATTGTTACAATATAAATGACAGTTTTTAACATCCCCAATAGGTTAATACGCTAGACAATATTGGCTCAACATTGGCTAATGTTGATGTGGATTGGAAGTTACTACGGATCTTGGCCAATCTCGCCCAGTGCTGGGTAAAATATACTGAAAGTTTTGAATTGTTGATTCAGAGTTTTAAAATTGAAATGTAGTGTTATAAGAAAGGATCGAGCAGGAAATAAAAATTCTCACCGAACTAATTTTTAATGAAAGCAATATTTACTTCTAGTAAAAGTGTCTCATAAACATTAAAAAATATGCAAAAGTAAGTAATCACTTACAAACAAGTTTCCACACATCCGATTTTAAACTTAGCTTTAGTTTTCACTTAAATGAGATGGTTTCAAATACTAGTTGCTTTTTAGTTTTGTTTGAAATTATAAATTTATTTAATGCATAGTGATCCATTATAGAATCATATAGAGGTAACTATAAAGGTTTCATTTCGGGGCCTTTTGTTAACAGTTAGTTGTTATTTCCCTTTTTTTTTTTTTTTTTTGTAGTGATGTGTATTCGGACTAAAAGTTTCTTTTGTTGATTTGTTGATCTGTTTTTTTAGGTACTGTGGTGAAGACTTAAGGGGTCAAACATTTAAATCATCATCAGAACATTTTATCATCATCATCGACGTCGAGGAGAATGTTCGAAGCATGAGGGGTCTCAATGCCAGAGTGACTTTTATTTAGACGTGATAAGATGTGGAACCTTCTTATCATAGATACACCTAATCCAATATCCCCAGATATGAGATAATTCAACACAAAAAGCAATAAGAACATCGCTGGAAGTAGAGAACTTTAAATTTTGCTAAACAAAAGTTTAGGCTCATCTTGTCTTTATCGAAAAGAATTTTCATATCTTTGATCCAACTATTGGAATTACTTTTGGACTGATTTTTAAGAATATCAATCAAAATAAAAAGTTTCTAAAGAAGGAAAATAATATGTTGACAAAATTGTATCTTGCTCAACTGAAAAGTGTATTCGCTAAAGGCATCCTACAAGAACCAAATCTAATGATCTTTTCAAGGATATGATCACATGAAACCCAATTTTTGGGTAGACTCTACTCGAACCATTTGTTTAAGTTAAATTTATTTCTTCTACAGAGTGTTAATAGTGTATAGGAACATTATAGAAGAAAGGGCACATTAGAGGTTTTTATCTGATTGTAGCTGAAATATTTAGGGGAAAAAAACCCACATCTGTTGAATTTTAACAACTAAAGTAAAACTGATTATTAGTGGTATTGTATTTGCACTTTTCATACTGTGAATTATTTGTAAAGTTTAAATTAATGTTTGACACTGTCCGTACTAACTGTTAATACAGTTAACGTGCAAGGTTATCATATCCATTGTATTTTATAGATATATACTTTGACAACATAAAAATTCTAATAGTAAAAAAAAATAAACATAATGCAATTTTTGAATATAATATTATGTTATTCACTGTAAAGCAAAATAAAGTTAACTGCTGAAGTTTACATTGTATTGTTATCTTTTGTGCATGTACACAATCAATATTTTGCCACGATGTACAACTTTACTTTTTTTTTTTTTTTCTTCTTTTCTTTTTTTTTAAAGTTGCGTCTCCTAGTTGATCCTAAAATAACACAAGTAAAAATGAAAAACTTTTCAAAATGAACAAAGTAAAAATGAAAAACTTTTCAAAATTAACAAAGTAAAAAACAAAACATTAATGAAAACCTGATACTTCTGCATTTACATTCCTTGTAGAATCATAGTGTATTGCATATATTAAGCTAACATAAATAAATCTCGCATAAATTAGAACACTTAAGTAATATGTCTATCAATAAAATGAAGTTTCATTATTCATACATTTTAAATCATTTTCTTACGCATACACACAAGCAGGGGAACTTTGACTTTGAGAAGAAAATTTTACTAATTTTCATTGCCTGTAATTTACAACAACTTTAAACTTGGCTCTACTTTAGATCTCAATACTTTTCAGGGCCATAATCATTGTATGAAGAACTTGGTGCCTTTTTACAAGAATACTTTTGTTGGGATATATAGTTTCACGCTCAGTATCACAAACGCTACGAATAAAAGTAATGTTTTCGTACTTTTCCTAAATAGAATTTATCATTCCATAGAACGAATAGGTATTATATACAATGCCTAGGGAAAGTATATAATAATTCTCTTATTTCATACTTTGCTTAATGGCAACAGTCATTCTATACAATGCCTAAGCATTCTGCACAATAATGGCATTTTACACTTTGCCGGTAACACATATAACGTTGATCGAATTTAGGCCTGTTTCGCCTCATCACAATTCAACTTCTACTACGAACCCTAGTTTTTCTGACATCGTTATTGTCCCAAGTGAGTAGATGAAGTGTAAAAATATAATTGCTGATATAAACAAGTGAGCATGGCAAAAAGTTACTTTGAAAATCGTTGAATCAATCGGAAATTTGTTTTTTTTTCTTCTGGTTGGGATCAAAAGGTCTAGAGCCGAAACGATTTTTACAAAAAAATGGAAAGTTAATATAAAAACCGTTAAAAACAATAATGGAAAGCTCCCCAAAAGGCATTAAGCATTATAAAGCTGCCAAGTAAACTGGCTATCCAGAAAAAGTTATAAACATTTTGCGACAACCAGCTCCGTTTTATTTTTTAGTGATACTTTATAAGCAATGAGCTAAATTGGGAATTAGTAAATATAAATAATCTCATTTAAGCTCAAAATCTTCAAAGGAGGTCAAACATATTACGAGAAATTATTTTAAAAAACTTCACCCTGAAAAGTACTGATTACCTATAGCTATAGAGGTTCTTCCCAATTCAATAAGTTGTAGGAGGCATGCTTGGCCAAAAGTCTCTGAGGCATATCATAAATAAGTGTAAAATATTCAGCAACACGTATTAAGTTTGAAGTAAAGTAATATAAAAAAATTTCTGAAAATTAACACGCAAATTTAAAACATTCACGAATAGATGGCAGTGACATTTTTTTTTGTCAAAATCAGAAGTGTTTAAGTTTGTTACTACAATAACACTTCGTTTCCCTTTTATTTCCATTTTCGGTATCTTCATATCTGTATATGACCAGTAGGGTGGTTCGGAAAAATAAAAAAATAAAAAATTTTACTTTTGAAACGCATGAGGCGAAAAAAGTTGATACACATATTGATAAGAAAAAATGTAACAAAAATTTAAAAAAATAATAATATCTTCCGATTGCGCTTCCCCTCAAAGTTTGGAGAAAATAACAAATTTGGAGAAATACAAAAAATAACTATTTTTCAAATTTTTTTTAAATTTCTAAACTTTATATATTTGAAAGGCAATAGTTTGCATTGAGTAGTGAAAGGGTTGTAAAACACAGGAAAACACTATTCTATGCATTTTTAAAACATATATTAATAATTAAAAATATTCAAAAATATATTTTTTTGTTAAAAAAAATTATTTTTCTATAAAATGGATACTAACGTTATTTTTTACATATTTTTGTTAAAATTGTTTTATTTACTTCAAGCATTAACTTCTAAGTTTTGAATAAATATAAAAAATACCTTTTTTCCATCAATTTGTAGAGTACACCAATCACTAAATTACCGAGGTACATTAGCTTGTATGGTGGGGAATGAAGTAGATAGAAAGTGGAAAAAAATCAAATTAGTAATTATTCAATAATAAAAAGTTCTTGCATAACCTTTGAAACATTGATAAAAACTGTGTTTTGGCGGGTTTCAATCTGGGTGGCCTTTCTCGTTGGAGCCTTCTCTTCCTTTGAAGCTCATAAACTGAATTCTTTTTCATTGGATCATAGAGCACGTGGCTGTGATTAGGACTGCCATAAATACTGGCTGAAAATAATCTGACAGATCAAATTGCACGTTGGGAGACCACTATATTGGGATATATGCTGCCTATACTCCAATGAATTACCATTCAGACGCTTATTTAAACACTTAGATAGTACTACAACAGGACCAACATCTTTCACTGAGATAAAAAATTAAAGAACTGTGAAAAATTTCCCTCGACTTATTTTTTACGTGTTGAATGTTCAATTCCTCAATCTGAGATGAAATTACTGAGCACAGATCAGTTGTATCTTCTTGATATTTTTGCAGTAATTAGATCAGGCCAATGACTTGGCAGCTCGCAAATCCAATCCCCTTTCACACTCCAGATGTATAACAACAGAAAGCAGAGTACTTAAGAGTATATGCGAGTGTAAACCATCGGATGAACTCAAGCAAGTAGTATTCTTTATTTTAAATTGTTAAATGCCACATTGATTTCGAATTTTTTTTTTAAAGTTAATTTTCTGAAGGATCTAAGAACATACATGTGGCAATTCGGTTGTCTCGATACCTCCCTGAATATTTACTGGAAGTTTTAAACTCTGTTATTGGACTAAATGCTTCCTTCCCTCACCAAAAAAATTTGATTTCGGCAATGATTTTGTATGCTAGGGGAGATGTAAGAGAACTGAGACGTTGGGTTCTGAAATCTCGAAAATTTTCTTAGAGAAAGACTATCAGGCATTTCAAGATAACTAAATTTAACTTTATTGCCACTGATTACGTGGACATAATTAATTGGAATGTTTGTAATAGGACTCCTCCTTTGTTAAGAGTAACAAACGAACATTAGTCAGTCAAGACTGGCGAATCCGAGGTAACACAGCTGTATTGGCGGAAACAGGGGAAGACTGGAAGATTGACTAGTCTGAACGAGCATAGTTCCAAAATACACGATTTTTCAACAAACAAGTCAAAACCACCACATAGTTTTGTTTCTTATAAATACAATATCCCAAGTTTAAAACTGCACATCGGCGTACCAAAACCTCTTCTATATTTAATCCAAATTTGGGCAAGTTTGGCTAGTATTGTTTCCAACGACCGATTCACAACGTTCCACATCAGGTTTGGCCTATGTCTGGCGAAATTGGCCAGCGTATCTGTGCTTCTAGGGACCATTGAAATCAGACTTCAACTCGTTTCCTTATCACTCACAAGCTGTGGAACGCTTATATAGAGAGACAAGACAAATAGTGGGTGGAGCTGACGCAAAATAGGATAGCACTTTTTTTAAAAAAAGATCCATAATACCTGACTTTTCTACAGATTTTCGTTCAAAGGGCATCACTGGAATAGAAAGCTCGAGATAAAAGTGAATCAAATAATAAATAGCATTTTTTTTTTTTTTTTTTTTTTTTTTTAAATAATGTAAGAAATATCACCAGTACCCATTTTACTGAAAAATTATTATTCCTTACAAAAAATTTTACTTTTGAGTATTTTTAATTATTAATGTATGTTTTAAAAATGCATAAAATAGTGATTTCCTGTGTTATTCCACCCTTTCCCGACACATTGCAAACTATTGCCTTTCAAATATATAACGTTTAGAAATTTTAAAAAATTTAGGAAAAATAGTTATTTTTTGTACTTTTTTCAAACATTGAGGTGAATGCGCGATCGGAAGACAATAATTTATTTATTTTTTAAATTTTTTATATACTTTTTCTTATTAAGATGTATATCAACTTTTTTTACCTCATGCGTTTCAAAAATAATTATTTTTTTTCGAACCACCCTAATGACCAGTGCATCTAATAAGTCATAATAATGCAACTAATCTAATAATACAACGAAAAATAAGTCATCAAAATATCAAAAGCAGGTGCCCTATGGTAATATCTTTTACGATCGCTTTATATGATGAATTACTAAAGTGAATTAGGAATTAACTAATATATGGTCTGTCATTTTCCATGACAACTTCCACTTTAATGGGTTTTTTTCAAATGATTGTCCTTGATTCGAGGTAACAAAATCCATAAAAATACAAAATTATGTTTTTAAGGATAGTATACAGAACATATTTGTGTTGTTTGGCATATTTCCTGAAGGATATAATTGCTCTGTATAAAAATGAAAATTGTAAATTATTAACTTGAGGTTTAGTTATAATGTAAAGCATACTCTGAAAAAGGGTTTCGTTTGTAAAATTTCAGAACTAAAATTTTATATTAGCATAATTTTAACCTTTTGGTTAAAGGTTAAAGAATTTCCATTGATATAAGCTAAACAAAACCTACGATTAAAGTGTTGTGTTTAAATGAGTTGTTTGTGTGGAGATTTGCAATTAACCATGCATGTTTTTTTTTCTTCTTTTTTTTTTCCAAAACATTATTCAAGAAATGATTGTTTATATTTCACAACTAATTAAGCTTTTGATTGCAATCCAAATTACTTTATAACGTATTCATTATTCATATTCTTAATCTTTTCCAGGATTAACACATGTTTGGGAAGTAAAAGTTTTTAAAAAGAGACCTAATTTGTTTACTTTTCATCATATATAGTTGTTACTGAAATAATGAACAATTTTCATACTTTCAGATAACTGAAACATATGCTAGGGTTGCGGCATATAAATAGTTCATTATGAATGAAATTTTTCAAAAACGTCTGCATATTTAACAAAACTACTTCTCACTGCTTCTGAATTATCTATGTAATGCAATTAATTGAAATAACATCACTGTGTTTCCTAATCTTTTCTGCTGTCACAATTTCGAATGCAAAGAAGAAAGATGGTGATTACCTAGGTAATGAATCAACTTATTTGCACATTATCATAATCGTTAAAATATGTTACAAAATAATATACTGAGTGCAATCTAATAACGTGTTTAGAAATAAAAACAAATCGTGAAATTTCAAACGTTTCCAATATTTTTAGAGACTACTTGCATATCGCAGAACTGCACTTCAATTATTTGGAAAACTCTCTAAGGATCTCTCTATCACATTAATCTTAATTCAGTTCAGTGGGTGCAAAGTAGTCTACAAAATAAGAAATGTATCCACTTGGTGGTTAAAGTTTTTGATTTCATAATTTTTTTTATGACAGACCAATTTACATCCACTGTTTCCTTTTTTATACCAGCTAGTAGGTTTTTTTAAGATGTTTATCAAGATATTAGGAAAAGGTAAGTTGCTGTTAACTTGCATGCATTCTTTTTACTCAAACATTCACAATTAAGACTTATTAAAATATTTCTTTAATTGTTTGAAAATATCTAGTTAATTTTCACTTTCTTTTTTATGTATGTATGTATATATATCATGCAATATATTTTTGCACAAATTGTCTGTATATATTGTAAATAGTGACGTATTATTTTAAAATTCTATTGTAATTTATTTTTATCTTATTTTATTTATTAATAGCGATTATACAGGTTAGAAAAAGGTGGCAACACCTAAGGCAATCGAGAAGTTTCGAGATATTTCTTTTCCGATGAATTGGCTGGAAATTTCGAGAATGTCTCACGCGCTTGTATATAAAAGACTGGAGAACGGGAAAGTTTTCAGATTGACTTCGGACTTCGTTGAAAGCTGATCGCTTTGTTTACCTATTGGAGTGAGCTTGTATAATCGCTGAATTCGGAGTTATTTTTGTTGAAGCTTGTGTTGAAGCTTGAGAGTAATTAAACTGTTGCCTGTGAATAAATTTTGGGAGTTTTCTGAAGAGAGAATAAATATTTTTATACCGTGAAAACTGTGCCATCATTGCATCAGTGGAAAAATTCGTAACAGTGGTGTCAGAAGTGGGGTCTCGTAATTTTGAATGCCGACAACTAGAGGAATGATGGAAGACCAAATGAAGCAGTTGATGGAAATGATTGCTGGAATGAAGGCCCAACAAGAATCCACTGCCGCCGAAATAAAATCTGAAATGAAAGCCTGCCAAGAAACCGCCGCAGCCGAAATGAAAGCCTGCCAAGAAACCACCGCAGCCGAAATGAAAGCCTGCCAAGAAACCACCGCAGCCAAAATGAAAGCCTGCCAAGAAACCACCGCAGCCGAAATGAAAGCCGAACTTTTCGCTACGATTGCCGCCGGACAAGCCCGTCAAGAAACGACTAACGCAGAACTCGCCGCTACCATATCCGCCGGTCAAGCCCGCCAAGATACGACTAACGTCGAACTCGCCGCCGCAATCGCCGCCAGTCAAGAAGCAACGTCGTCGGACATTAAAATTTTAGCCTCCAAACAGGAATCGACTGCTGCGTCCGTTGACGGATTTATAGAGCGCACGGAAAATGTGCTTCAGTCAATGAAGGCTGATATTTCGGAAGTCAAAGAAGATCTTGTGACTGTAAGGAATGAAATCGAAGAAAAAGTTTCCACCTTAAAGGAAGAGCAAGCCATATTCATTGACGTTGTAGAAGAAAGGCTGCGAAAAATGGAAACTCGCGAAGCTGTGACCATTGCAACGCCTAATTGGGATAATGTTTCCACTCCTTTTATTGCGCCACGTTCCAACATCAAAGTGGTCACTTTTGATGGGAGGTCGTCTTGGCGCGTTTATCAAACGCAGTTTGAAATTATTGCTTCTGCGAATGGTTGGGACGATACTTCGAAGGCATTCCATCTCGCAGCATCTCTTCGAGGTGAAGCTGCTGACATTTTACAGACACTACCTGAAGAGAAGCGGGGAGAATTCGCGGCGCTGGCAAGTGCGTTGGAGTTAAGGTTTGGGGAAAAGCATCTAAAGGATTACAACAGACTGCAACTGAAAGTGAGACAGCAGAAGGCCAATGAAACTCTTCAAGAATTTGCATCGGATATAGAAAGACTGTCGCTCCTCGCTTTCCCTGACTGTCCCCCGGATGTACGAGACGATCTTTCTCTGCAGTATTTCATCGACGCTATTCAAGATCCCGATGTGCAGCAGGCGGTAAGGTTATCCCAAAACAAAAACCTGAAGTCGGCCCTCGTGTACGCCATGAGAGTGGAAGCCGCGCAGCTAGCTTCTGGAAAAGACCGACGATATGTGCGTGTTGCATTAGCCGAGGATTCTTCTGACTTTGTCACCAGTAAGCTTCTAGAACTGGAAAGCAAAATTGATAGAATGATGAGAAGCTATCCCGGAGCCAGGGATCGAAGGACCAGAGTCGTTTGCTGGCACTGCAAACGGGAAGGGCATCTACGACGAAACTGCCTTGATTTGAAAAAGAGAAGGGATAACACTACCACGGATTCTCCACAACTGAATCTAAGAAGGTGTCATCTCGCAGGGCAGAAGCTGCAATGTAGAACAGGTGAAGCCCCGACCAGTCGTTTCCACGTTTCATCCCGACAAGGAGGAAACCAGGGTTTATTCGTGAAGGGGGAGATCAACGGAACTCCATGTCGTCTAATCGTCGATTCGGGAGCGAACGTAACGATCGTAAGGACGGACGTGGCTCGTCGCCTGAACAGCCGACTCCTCTACACAACGCCCTCTGTTTCTCTACAAACTGTGTCTGGTGGTAATATCTATGTTCATGGGAAATTGCAAGTGGACATTGCCCTTGGATTTAACACCTACAAGCACACCGTTTATGTTGCCGAAATTGTAGACCCGTGCATTCTCGGACTAGACTTTTTGAAGAAAAATGGAATTACGCTGAATTTTGAGAAAAGCAAGCTGCAAACATGGAGAGGCGAAGTTCCTTTGCACGATCTAGACATGAAAGAGCTGTGCGTATATCGGATTGTAGCTCATGAAGACAATGTCATAGAGAATGCTGAAGAGTCCACATCTATGAAAAGTACCTCTCCAGCCTCGGAAAGAGAACCGAAGAAAGCGACGTTGATGAAACCCTCCCAGGAAGTGGTTCATGTGGAAATGGACAAAGTTAGTGAAGAGGGAATCGACATCCGTGCTCCTGTTACAAGCATCGAACGGAGGTCCCGGGATCTATCAGCTGCACCCGCGGATGATTCGGACGCAATCTCAAAATCATATAATCAGCAAGACGGGGATCAGAAACTTTCACCGCTTCTGTTGGCATACGGGAGTGCAACTCACGAGACCACCGGATTTTCTCCATCTCTAACGATGTTTGGAAGAGACCTTAGGCTCTCCAGCAACCTCCTCTTTGGACAACCACCGGACACTCCTTCCTCGCCTGTCCAGTATCTAGATGATCTGCAGGCACGTTTGGAAGCCGTACATCGGTTCGCCAGAGAGAGAAATAACATCATGACGGAGCGCATGAAGATCCGGTACTATGCCAAGGCCATGGACCGTTCATTCCAGGAAGGTGACAAGGTGTGGTTAGGGAACCCTAAACGTCGGAAAGGACTCTCCCCTAAGCTCCAGACGAACTGGGAAGGGCCGTATGGGGTCCCTAAGAAGATCAACGACGTCGTGATGAGAATTCAACGGACACCTTCCTGTAAACCTAGAGTAGTACATCACAATAGGCTATCCCCATATTATGATAGAAGTGATTGAATAACCTTTCCTGTTAAGGACTTCACTGCCCGGGACGTGCAGTCTTTAAGAAGGGGGAAATGTTGCACAAATTGTCTGTATATATTGTAAATAGTGACGTATTATTTTAAAATTCTATTGTAATTTATTTTTATCTTATTTTATTTATTAATAGCGATTATGCAGGTTAGAAAAAGGTGGCAACACCTAAGGCAATCGAGAAGTTTCGAGATATTTCTTTTCCGATGAATTGGCTGGAAATTTCGAGAATGTCTCATGCGCTTGTATATAAAAGACTGGAGAACGGGAAAGTTTTCAGATTGACTTCGGACTTCGTTGAAAGCTGATCGCTTTGTTTACCTATTGGAGTGAGCTTGTATAATCGCTGAATTCGGAGTTATTTTTGTTGAAGCTTGTGTTGAAGCTTGAGAGTAATTAAACTGTTGCCTGTGAATAAATTTTGTGAGTTTTCTGAAGAGAGAATAAATATTTTTATACCATGAAAACTGTGCCATCATTGCCTCAGTGGAAAAATCCGTAACAATATAAAAAATAGTATCATATCATAATCAATAAAATTAAATAATATTATAAATTAAAACAAGCACATTTTTTTATGTTTCTAAAGTTGGTGAATACAAAATATCATGATGTTTCATAATATATTCTAATACAATGCAACTTTCTCTAAAATTCAATTATTTTGTTTTCAAATGATAAAAATAAGTTAAATCAAAAAGTTAATCACTCATTAAGTTTTTAATACATCATGTAAAACCATACTTGAAATTCAATTCCACTTCTTTTCCAAGTATATAATTTAATGAAGCATATGCTTAGTGCTTTCATAAAGTCCTGTAATTTCTTAGAAAATTTACTGTACAGCATTTTGTGAGTTTTATTTTTAATAAGTAAACCTCCAAAATTTCAAAAGAAAATTCAACACAATTTGATAAATTAATAGCAATATATATTTTTTTCAACTTTAAAACAAAAGTTTGCATTATATTTTTTTAGAAAATGATTTGGGAGAATTTGTGAATTCATCTCTACTTGCACAAGTAAGTTCGCAATAGCATTTTCTAAATATGTTACAGCATTACCAGACCAAACATATGATTATCATTTTCTATTAAAACAATGGCCTGAAAAACTTTTATTTGAAAGCAACAAACAGAAATTATTTTTAGAATGGTTTTTCAATGCATAGTATTAACTTTAATTTCAATAATTTTTTTTTCAAAAGCAAAATCTGCGCGCCCACCTGATGACTGTGTGGTTACTGCTCTAGCTTCCCAAGCTAAAGGTGCAGGTTTCGAATCCCGGATTAGGCATGGATATTCGTTGTGGTTTGGAATCCACGTTAGGCTGTAGGTCCCGGGCTGACCAGCCACTATTGTTCATAAAAATAGGCCGTTGAGCGTACAAACCAACCAAAATCTGCGCATTTGTTATTTTTTCTTGATGCCCATTATGATATTAAAAAATTTACATTTATGCTGAACCATTATATCTATCCTTATCATTAGACGCTACTGAACTGTCATAGTCTTAAAAAATATGTTATGAGAGTACCAGATTGCAAATCTTATTTAGAATTAATAAAAGCAGTATATAAATAGAATGATTGTTAATGAATGTAAAATGCAACAAAATCCAACTACTCAGGCACAGACGGAAAGAAATGCTCGGACCACCGCTGTGATCACAATATAAAGACTAAATTAGGGGAAAAGAGACGGGGGTCGCAGATTGATACTGCTTAACGTCAGACCGAACCGAATTGCATATGATTCCCACCAGAGAAAAGATAAAAGGGCATCTAAAATTGAAGATTATCTTTTGTCACTAAGTTTGTTCCCTGATGGTTGCTGAATTATAGGTGTTATACTAGCACATATAGTTGTTTTTGTAAAGAGTCATTTTATATTTCATAAATAATACACTATCTCCTTTCACATTTTTTCTGGTACCTGATAGCTGTTGAAGAAATGCCTTATATTTTTACTGTCAAATACATTTCTTTGAATTTGGCTATCCCCAAAATTTAAAGCTACTCCCAGTGGGGTAGCGATCCACTGTATTATACAACATTATTTGACAATTGATGAGTACAGAAATATGCAATTAAAGGGTATAAATACTTTATAATCACTCTGTAGAATATGTGAAGTGTCGTAATGAATTCAGTTATAGCGTAGAAACAGACTAGGAAAGAAATTACGACCTTTGACAAACGTTTCCGATCACCGAATGGATTTGAAGTGCACACATTGTGTTCATATAAGTGGTTATTTTTCTCCAAATTTAAATATTTTATAAACTAAATAATTCAATTATAAAATATAATACATTTATATATGTATCAATTACATAATTGAATTACATTTGACTTAAAGCATCATACAAACAAGTAAATTGTGTCGTAAAAAGAAAGAAAGTTCCCTAACATCGTATCAACGAGAGAAAAAAAGTGTTCGATCGCAAGTGAACTCAAGACATTTTGATGTCAGCTAATTTTAACTAACCACATATCTGCCCAATATCTAATAAAGTAGAATAAAATATAGAATTGTGGTAAAAAATTTTGAAATGAAGGAATACCAGCTGCTGAAGGAACCGCTTCAGTTAAAGAATTTTCTATTAATCTAAAACTTAAAATTACAAAATACTTAAAATACATAAAGTCTAAAAAATATATTGCTCAGAGACTTGTATGTGCCCAAAGTACTGTAAGCGATATTGTATAAGGAAAAAATAACTCTCGAGTATTGGAGCAAAGTGGTCGTTTATATGCAAAATCAAGTAGACAAAATAGGAAATTTGGAACTTAGGATAAAAAAAATAAAAAAAATATTCCATGTTTATTTTTTAGTGGAGTTGCAGTTAGTGGAGTATTTATAAATATTTTAAAGCCATTTTTGATTCTTAACTTTTAAAAAGCATTCTACAACTCCTCCAATTTCAATTCTCAAAATGACAACGTCGAATTGTTATCAAAGTGGAGTGGCAGGGTTCCCTATGCAGCTGGAGATTATTCAGTGGTTTGTAAACCATTTTATGGCAATGATTCGTAAATAGTCCGGATCTCCACCCAATATAAAATATACCGAAAAATCTTCAAAGTGAATATTGATTAGAAAAGACATAAAAATGTAGAGGAAATGCGTCAGGCTATAAACAAATCTGGAACGAAACTTCGCGTTAAGTTAAGTGTAATTCGTGTTATTAATATAGATTGTTTTACCAAATATATAATATATTATAATAACATTCTTAAGTTTATGAAATATTTTGAGTTTTAAGAAAAATAATCACTGATATGAACACAATGTGATTATTGGTAACTTTTTGCCAAGGTTGTAATAAGATTTAAGATTTTTTAATTGGAAAGAAAGCTTAAACCTTCCCCAAAACAAACGCATGCACATTTCTGTTATTTATGAGTGTTATAACTACTGTTTTTGTTTTTTTAACAATTTTATGTTTTATATTTAGAATTAAAATAATCGTTACAGTTATAGTGAATGCTTATCATTCATTAGAAAATTTTCTCTGCTACTATTAACAAGTATAATCGCCTTCCTTTGAGCTGCATTTTCAACTTAAAATTAACAATTAAAATAATCACATTTAAAGTCAATGATTTTAATCTATTTACAATTTTTTAATGGTGCTAAGTAACGTCTCCTTTGAACAGCATTTTCAACTCTAAGGATTGAAATAATCATTTCAGTTATCGAATAATTACCATCTATTGGCAAAAAATTCACACATATCTATACAAATAACATGAAATGTCTTCTTTGAACATTTTAAACTATAAAAGTATTTAGAACATAGTAAATTTTTTGATTTGATTGGTAAATATTCTGAAACAATCCATTCTTAATGGAACTATTTTCTCTTTTTATTAATAAAGAAAAAGTAAGAAATAAAAGCTTTTGGCATCTAGACGTATATATAATTAAGTAACTTTGCATATACATTTTCTAAAGCAATTTCTATCACTAACTAAACTTCTTGGATGTCCAGAATATTAAAAAAAATATTAATTAATTTCTTACTATTTTCTGAACAGGGACTATTTGTAGATCATGATCCTATGGATGAAGTGAATGGGGAAGAAGTTGTAGAAGGAGACATCCTTCTTCCAAAAGGAATTAAATTCAATGATTGGACATCAGGAACTGTGAGGTTAAAGATATCTGTAAATTTCTGGAAAGACGGAGTCGTCTATTATATGTTTGACACCGGTAGGTCATCTCAAGGAATTCGCAAGGGGGTCCGAGATTCAAAAATCTTTATTTTTCTGAATTTTTTTTACAGTTCTGCATTATACTTGGAACTCAAATAATAATAATTAAAAAAAAAAAAAAAAAAAAAAAAAAATTAAAAAACGTTCTGACGTTTTATAAACTAGATATAGTAATTATTTAAAAAGATTACTTCATTTTTACTTTATAATTCTTATTATAATTTATAATTCGAAATGTCTAAATGATATTTCAGTAAAATATTTAGAAAACTTAAATATATATATTCAAAAACTTTATAAAACCCATAGCATGCTAAGTTAAAGTTAAATCAAAATATAGTATTCCCGAAGACAAACAAAAGAAATATAAATTAATATACTTGTGAAAAGTTTCATATAATTATAACAAGTAGTTTTTAAGTTGTATTAATTTAAAATAAAAAAGGAAAATAAAAACTATCATCGCGAAGAAAGTTTCAAACTTTCATAATGATGTGATCGAGATGCAGTATACATGAAACGATAATTTAAATATTTCAAGTCCTACTAATGATAGAAAGAAACTTTTCATGTCATTTTATTCAGAAATATCTGTATTATTACTTTTACAATGAAAAAAAAAAAAAAATGAGATTTTTTCAAATTTTGAGTTCGAAATCCAAATGGTTTTTATCGTCGGTTCAGAAATATATTTAGTAAAATATATTAAATTTTGATTTGGGCCATTTTCGAATCTAAGTAGACGATATATTTTGATGTAACGCTGTAAAATATATCATAAATGAGTATATTTAACCAATTTATTTAGAATAAAGTCATAAAGGAGTGAGTTCTAATCTCAAGCTTATGCTTGTCCGAATAACAAGGTTACTCACTCCCCTAACTTATTATAACATATGAGCGTGTATCAGTACAATTTTATCGAATATATATTGTACCATTTTTAAAAAAAAAAATATGCGTTTTAAAGCGCTTTAAATATATATTTTGCTGGTGACAGTGCTTCAATAAACTTTAAAACATTTTGAAAAAATCATGAAGAACAGTATCTTACAGTATTTGCTTGTTAAGCGCATTAGTTTCAAAGTCACGACTATTAATAATTTTAATGGTAAGTAGAAAGATTATCCATTTAACTTATTTATGTTAAAGTTATTTATTTTAGGTGGTGATAAAAAGGTGCAACAAATTATCCGTCAAGCTATCAAAAATTGGGAAAGAGTCTCGTGTTTGAAATTTGAGAAATGTAAAGATATCTATAAAACTTGCATCAATATTACTACAATAGCTAAGAGGTAACTATCTTACGCAGATAACACAACTTATATCTATAACTATGCTAATAGTTTTATTTTAAATGATTATAGGATTATTTTAAAACAAATGCTTTCTAAAACACGTTATCCATAAAGTTGTAAGACAATTGTGTTATTGCATATGCAGCATTTTGCTTCAAGAAGAGTTTTTGTGTGTGAAGAGAGAGCGCGCGCACACACACACATACACACACATACACACACACACACACACACACAACACACACACAACACACACACACAACACACACACAAAAACTCTTCTTGAAGCAAAATGCTGCATATTCAATAACACAATTGTCTTACAACTTCATGGATAACGTGTTTTAGAAAGCATTTTGTAGAGAAATTAATAATGCGCAGTGCTGTATAAAATATTTAGTGGCATGAATTAAACGCAGCTTAAACCTAGCAATTCAATTTGCATGCAAAGCTTTAATGTTATCACATCGACTTACATGATACATTTCCACACCTATAGTTTCTAATAATAAGGTGTAAAATATCTAAGTGGATATTATTAGAAAGTTTAAAAACATTAGTAAGTATATAACAAAATTAAGGGCAGAGTTATGATTGTATTTTTTTAATAAATGCGTATTCCTTCTAGTTGCAGTTCACATATTGGATCCATTCCTAATGGACAGCATCTTTACTTAGGAAAAGGATGTCACACAGTAAGTTATTTTGATTAGAAATGAAATATGGTATTTAGTTTAAATGAGTTCAGAGTAAATCAAATAAAATAAAATAAAATTAAATTAAATTAAATCAGCGTATCAATTTGTAAGTCAGCATATAATGCTTGTGATTCTTTCGATACTCTGTTTATAAAAACTGTGTTTAGAAAAGAATTCTTCGACTTGTCAGGGGATTTTTGTCATAAGTCGCTAACCATATCAGCGTGATATTTCAGTCTCCAAATAGTACATGCTTGGAAAATGGATTTGATTATTTGCTATACACACGTGTATAGAGTCAGAGGGAAAACGGGACAAAAGTATTCGAACTGCTGCATAAGCAAAAATGGGTCAAAAGTAATAGAAGCAACTGTTCCCACCAATCTTGCTCCCACTAATTACCTCTACTGTAAGGACAACAAAAAATTATTTTTCAAACATTTTCCTCAATTATTTTCATTAAAAAAAAAATTATGTGTTTGCATATTGGCTATCACTTACTTCCACTAGTGGATCGGTCGTCAACATGTGGCCCGCAAGTCGTCTGCCATCATTTGCCGGATTTTTTTGTAGCCTTTCTTAGAAGTAGAATATTTTTTTAATATTTTAGACTGAAAGGAAAAAAAAAAGAAACATTTTTCTTCTATCACATTTTGAATTTTCGATCAACACGTAGGTCGACTTGCTCTAGCTCAACTAGTAAATTTTTGTGATTTCACTTTCAATCAGCAAAGGTACTTTTAGATATTGGTAACTTACAATCACTCAACAGTTTGCCCCAAGACCTCTTGGTAAACATTTTAGCGTATTTTCTTCACTATCCGAATGCCACAAAGAAATGTTTTGCCTTATTTGTGCTATTTTTCCAAATTGTCATAAAAAGTCAATTTTTAGATGGTATAAATTATAAACCAGTAAAACAAAAACGAATTATTTAATATTGTTGTAAAATCAGTTTTGCTTTGATCTGATATGAAAATGTTTTTACTCTTACCGAAGTGTTTTATAAAGTTAAAAATTAATTGCATTTTAATGAACTATAGTACTAAAGCTTTAAAAAAAAAAGTGACTTTTATTGCAAAGTTACTCATGCATAATTCTTCTTTTAATACCATTACGACAAGTAACGCTTGAAATAAATATGCGGGGATAGAACAAAATAAAATATATTTAAATTCTTACTTTATCTGAATCGAAACTTATAAATTAAACAATACAAAATTAAACTTTAAAGTAATTATTCTTAGCGTTCCCTAAATATTGATACGTCCCTTTATTTGTAAAGTTTAGTGGCAATCGCCTTCTTGAATATGCTGTGTTAAATGGAAAAATCCAAGTGATCTCGGTTGGTGTCATTAGATTGCCTTGTGCAAAAGTTACACTACGGCTAGCTTGTAAAGGCGCAAAAGGAACAAATTTACAATAAGATATGTGTGGAGCTGGAAATACATTCAGGGAGGTCTTTCAAATGGGGAACTGCTTCGCATTTATGTCTTAAATTAGGGAATGTAGAAAACTTCCACCTGGAATCTTGACAAACTACACGAGGCTATCTGTGACAATCGTCACTGCGTCGATCTCAGTTAGCATGAGGAGGTCCAACATCCAAAAATTGAAAAAAGGTTGAATTATATTTTTTAATTTAAAAATAATATTCAAACATTTCTTAATAATTACTACATAAAAAAAAAAAAAAAAAAAAAACTGCTTTAAAAATTCGCATTACTTTTTTAGTTATACTAAAGTTTAAATTATTATTCCTTGCACTGTTTTATTACTATAACTAAACTTTAAATGTCATATCTTTTTTCGTAATTTTCAAATTTTGATAGCTTTAAAAATGCTAAGGCTTTTTAACTATTATATTTAAAATATATATTTTTTCTTCTTTAGTAAAAATAAATATAAATATAATAAAATTATTTATAAATATTATTAATGTTTTATAATAACTTTTTAGATATTAAATATTTTCATATTTTCTGTTTCTGCTACCAATTTTTTATAAAAAGCTATCAAAATTAAAAATTAATTTTTTTTCATACATTTTCGTGCCGAAATTGCTATAAACGTTAATTTTTTTTTTAAAATGGTGTATCTGAATTCAAATTGGAAAGCATACATTTGTTTAAATGTTATCCAAGATCATATGTAATTTTTTTTTTTTTTTAAATCACAAAATAGAGGAGGAAGATTGATAATTCAACTTAAAAATTTTAAATACTGAAGAGTGTTCATTACGTGAGCTCAGAAAGAGAAAAAAATTGGATTGCATAGTTACAAAAATAAAAAAATAAAATGTCAAAAGTATCGGAACCCCATCACTATATTGGAAAAAGAATAACCAACTTTAAAAAAACCGAAAAAATATATTTATTTAAAAAAATAATTCTTTATACTTTAAGATTAAGATTTAGACTTTAAAAAGTATCACAATGTATCTTTCCAGATAAACATTGCGACCCATGAGATCGGTCACTCCATTGGATTCTTCCACGAACAATCTCGACTGGATCGGGACTCCTACATTCAAGTCAACGCGGACAACATAAAACCGGAAAAACACAAACAATTTTTCAAGATTATGGATCATTGGGGGACAGAGTACGATTACACATCTATCATGCATTACCATTCAAAGGTATTTCCGCAAGGGAAAGTTGTAAGAAGAAAAGAACCCTAACATAGAAGGCAGGATCAAACTAAAAGCAACTTTATTCAGGAATAGATTCCTTTTATATAAAAAAAAAAAAAAAATTAAAAAAAAAAAAAAAAAAATGCGCACATGTACAAAACTCAGGTTAAGAAAATTAGTATGAGAGACAAAAGGTAAATGATTGTTCTCACGATACAGGAGGAAATGAAGAAAAATAAAAATCTCACTTACAAAGTAAAAGAATAAGGATTAAAGCCTTATAAAAATGCACGATGAAAAGAGAGCAGCAGAACAAATACAGTATGGCAATTTTGTTGACGTTTAAGGTACCTAACTACCGCAACTCTCATAAAATGTTAATGAAATTCGAGATATAAGTGTTTCAAAATATGCGCACGGGACTGAAAAGTAATACAAAAATCGACTTTTCACGGTAGAGTTAGGTAAACAAAATTTCAAAAAATTCGAGTGGCGATATCCCCTTCCCTACTTTGTGAAATGGTCAAGGAAGTGAAGAACCGTGAATGGCATTATAATAGTACATGCATTATGATAAATACAGACAAAGTAAAATATGAAAACATTCAATAAGAACAGAAAAGCAAAATATTCTAAAAATATCTACATAACTTGTAAAATTAATCGATTTTATTTATTAATTTAGGATAAAATCATTTTTTGCTCTGCAAAAGCTGTTATATTCTTAAGAGGTATAATTCCATGTTTTTTTGTTGTTGTTGTTTTTTTTTTTGGTTTCTTTTGTCGATATTTTTCAAATTACATGTACCATTCCAACTCAATTCAAGGTCTTCCACTGCTGTGATTCCTTAGTAATGCATAAAAAAAAGTGCTGCCATTTTATTCTTCGAAATTTTGCCACTGCTAGCCTTAAAGCAGTAAGATCTTGGTATTTCTTTTGTTTCCCAAACACGAGCATATATTTAGAAAAATTATATCTTGAATTTCTCCTAAATTCATTGCCGACCAAACGGTATAGTGGTTAGCCTGCTAGCTTCCAGACCGCGAGGTTGCGGGTTCGAGTCCCGTGTTAGGCATGGGTGTTTGTAAATGTATGTTGGCTTGTCTAATGACGAATGTTTCGGCGTATTATAGCCCTCGGGTTGCTGACGGCGCCAGATAATCTGAATACAACCAACCTAAATTCATTGCTACCATGCTCGTGGATTAAGGTCTTGACTGAGTGACCGAATCAAATGTCTCTAAATAAATAAAAAAAATCAATCAGTGATACGTTAGTGTTATTGGGGAAAATTGCTGTTCAATTCTTAGATTTTGGCGACAATTTTTATTTTCCGGTCCGCGGTTTCGTATGCAGAGTCCCAATGGACAATTCCCGCATTTTTTAAAAACGAATGAAATTGATTTATATTTATAAAGAATTTCTTTCTGATTCTGAATATCCAAATAAAAGTTTTTAAAAAAATTAGTTATTTAAATATTAAGAAAAGAAAATGCGCAAAAAACCTTCAAATTGCGATCAGTTCAAAACGGGCCTATTGTGAGTATGACGTCAAGAGACCAGAAAGGTTAGATGACGTAATCCCTTCGCTCCGTTTGTTATGGTGAGGTTTCTACTACAAAGTGTCAGCTATATACTCTGTGGTTTCTACTTGGTAGTTGCCGTTTCTCAAATATTTTTGATCGCCTATTTTGTATTTGTTTTTCATTTAATTGCAAAAAGGGAACCTTGTTTTGTAAGAGACCAATCAGACTATTTGCCAAAAATTGACTCGACAATGATGGCTGTCTATTTCAGCAAGAATATGGATTTTGTAACAGTGGAAACCCGTTCCGTAAAAGCCAATAGATAAAATTCCCTGCTTTAATTAACTTGAATGGTTTTGTTGTGCTTGGAATAAAAAGTTTGGTCGGAAAATATCGGTATTTTTTCGTTAAAGGGGGCCGTTGTCAATATCCAAGTTCGGTACGGATTCTGCGCCAAGGGGATATTTGCCAAAAAAAATTTTTTAATGACAAGTTAACATAATTTGGCGTGGTTTTATATAAACAATTCTTGGCGCAGAATCTGTACCGGACTTTGAATTTTAACCCATTACTTAGCACTTGATGTTTACTAAAATTTAGAATAGCTTTCCTATCATATAGCTTGTTTTAAACTTAACATCCAAACATTCCTTAATGTTCCTAATATAAAAATTATCATAAACTAGGCCTCCGTATATTTGGTCCCCATCGACAAACGTACAAAATCGAAGTTAATATAAAGGATTTAAAATAATTTTATCAATACTAGGGGGCTCCGCCCCCTGCTCGCTGAAGCTCGCCAACCCCCTGGATTGCTATGCAATCCCCTTGGCTCGCTTTGCTCGCCTCAAAGTGAAGCATTTAAAATATCCCCTAGCAAAAAGCTATTCCAACTGCATAATGCCATGAAATTGAAAACGTTTTGTTATTTATGAAGAGCCAGAATACTTGCCACGTTATTATCCTACTGCTGTCGAGACGCGTTAATCAGGGACAGTGTGGCAACGTAGTAGAAAGTTCTTGGAAAACAACAAAAATAAACAGTATCGTAGATATATTTAAAAAAAGATAGGTTATTTCATTGAACAATTAAAATTTACAGGCTTATATCGTATGAAGCGCTAAAATAATTAAAGTTGTTTATCGAAATTTCTTAACGAAGCAATTATACGTTCGCATAATCTTTTTTGCGATATTTAGAAAATAAAATAAAACAGTGAAAGGCCAATTATCCGGCATTCAAACAACAGGATTTTTTTTTTTTAAATCAAATTTGGCGAAAAAATTAGCCCTATTTCGCCAAAAGATTTTTATTTATTTCATATGAGATTTTGAAGTTGAGCGGGTGGTTTTATTTGCTTTTTTGATAGTTTTCAATTCGTAATAGCTGAATTTGCACTGATTAAATATGAATATAGGTTCAGATTTACTGCACAATGCCTCTAAGCGACTTTTTGAAAGTTGGCGATTTAGCGCTGAATGCAACCCGGCGACCTCCGGAACATGTTCCAGCAAATAACTTTTCCGAAAAGTCTGGTATATCCGGAATTCTAATCCAAAAGAAATGTACACATCTTGGATCTATTTATTCTTGCATCATCATAACTATTAAATCAATACGTTTTAAATAGGCAATAATTTCTATCTGTCGACTGTAATAAGAAAAACAAAATATAGCGAATCCAAGTTGTTGCTGTTGCCAGATGTATTAGTCAAATTTTAAAAGATATATTGTGATTGGCTGGATTGCTGAATTTGGGAATACGTGCATAAAGTACATTTAGAAGATTTGTTTGAAGTCATTGCCATTCTGCTCACAGAAATACAGCCGAATTTGGACGTTACGCAAGAGAATTATATATATAGATGTAACTTTCATCAAAATGATCTTCACAAACATAACGTACAGTCTTTGTCGACAGTGGCATATTCTTCATCGCTTGGCACCACTTTTTTCGAGTATTTTCATTCCGTGGTACGTAAATGAAAATTTTGTCAACAGTTGTTATGATTGTGCTTTTGCACATTGTCACGATACAATATTTGTAGAAAATGTTAGACGTTTTAAGAAAAAATCAGTCAAATAATCTCAAAACAAAATGACGAGAAGACAAGTATTTGAAATTTCCATGATAACAACGTTTTAACAGCCGCAACCGCCACGTGACCTATGGAGATATTTTGGATCCGGTGACGTCACAATGGAGTTGCAAAAAAAAAAAGGTCCGTTTTCCCGCAAAAATCTGACAGGCAAACTTAAAATGCAAATTTTTTGAGAAAAAAAAAAAAAGAAAAAAGCGTTGAGAATAGAAATTTTTGTGTTAATGGTTATTTCGAGACATTTAGAATCGAATAAAAAAATAAAAAATAAATGCGGGAATTGCCCATTGTCTGGCTACTACGAACTCCAGATTTCATAGAAGTGGATTTTTTTTTCTTTTGGGGATATGCCAAAGATGAAGTCTACTCAAGGAACATTCGTGATGTTGAAGACCTTCAAGCCTCAAAAACCGCTATTGCTACTGAAGTTACGGTAATGCTACAACGAAAATGGCTGGAATTGGATTATCGGCTGGATATCTTCAGAGCTACTAAGGCATTCAGAGCTATTAAGGCATTCAGAGCTACTAAGGCAGCCAACGGGAAAGTGCACTGATTTTTTTTCTAAAAACTATGCGAGTCCTGTTACCTAATTTTAAATTTTTCTTATAATTTTTAACTTTCTGTTAACCCGGCAGGACGCGCCCGGGGTCCATATGGACCCCAAGTGATTTTAAAAAGGAATTTCTATTATATGTTTGACCTTGACCAGCCCTGCTTTTCAGTAGTCTACTTTTCCACGACCTTCAACCTCTACCAAGTGTCAAAAATTCCTTAGGGTCATTATTTCATCTTTAACAAAAGGGTTGTCACGTTTGGGGTATGTCTGGACCCCGCGCGACTTCCCGCGTTAGCCGAATTAGCTGCATTCATCCGCTGCTACTTTCAGTGTACGGAGGTTATTTCTTGGCTTCGCCATGCCGACTCCATACGAAAAAGAGATAGAAAGACTGAGAACACTTTTGAATGAGGTTGAAAGTGATGAAGACCCTATTTCTGATGAAGAAGATTTTTCTGATCATGAGAATTTGAGTAACCATGATTCAGAATCAGAACTGGATTTGGATACTGACGTAGAAGAGGATATTTCCAACAAAAAGGATTTTCTTGGAAAAGATAAATGTACATTCTGGAAGAAAGAAAAATTTAAAACTGGCGTTTGAACGCGTGCACACAACATCATTTCGTAACTACCAGGACCGAGATTGGCTGCAAAAAATGTGACAACGCCGAATGAAGCTTGGGAAATTTTTATAGACCGTGAAATTATGGATGAAATAATTATTTGTACAAATATTTACATTAAAAGAATATCATCGAAATTTTCCAGAACGAGAGATGCCAAAGAAACTGACAAATTTGAAATACGAGCGTTGTTTGGACTGTTATATTTGTGTGGTTTGCACAAATCATCTCACCTGAACGTCCGTGACCTATGGGCTACAGATGGTACAGGAATCGAAATTTTTCCTGCCACTATGTCGTACAAGCGATTTTTATTTATTTTAAGATGCTTGTGGTTTGACAACATCATCACAAGGGAAGAAAGAAAAAAAGAAGACAAACTTGCTGCTATCAGAAACATTTTTCAAATTTTCATAAAGAAATGTAAAGACTCTTACTGTGTTGGGGAATATGTCCCCATTGACGAAAAACTTTTAGCTTTTCGGGGACGTTGCGGATTTCGTCAGTATATATCCAACAAGTGTATATATTCAAATAATTAGTAGTATTAAAAATTTCGAAAATTCATAAATATTAGTTTTATAATCATGCTGACGTTAAATATTATGAAAAAATTAGCATTAATTGATTTACGTAAGTGGGGTCCATTTGGACCCCGCGCGCGCGTCCGTGTTCGTATCTTAGGCGCGCGTTCTCCCGGGTTAAGCATAGTGGCTACTCCAAATTAGATACATTTGATTCGGATAGCCTGTACTTAGTTACCACTTTATGTTTCATTGTTCAAAACAGTTCAATATGACTACTATCTAGTGTAACCAAACGACAGTACAGTTACTTTTTTATAATTTCTATCGTTAACCATGTTTCGCATTTTTTTGTAAGCAGGCGAAAAGGAAATTAGAAAAGAGTGCAACTCCACTTAAGAGAACGAGTTTTTTTAATGCAATCAGGAAACATTTATTTATATCTAAGTGAATAATTTTTTAGAATTTCTGTGATTATTATTTGAAGTGGGAAATCTTTACTGATAAATTTTGTTAATTTCTAGTGATCGTTTAAAGGTAATTGATAAATAATTTCATTTTCGAACATTTCAGTTGCCTTGTTAAATATATCACTCAAGTGATTATTTCTAGGACATTTGTACAATAATTTCATTTAAAAATCATTACAAACAACAAATACACATTTTATAAACATACTAGGCTAAATACCCGTGCTCCGCTACGAAATTTTAACGTGTCAATATTGTAGCTAGCTGTAAGACCTCGCGTTGCGGAAATCTGTTATTCGTGTATAGGACCCAGTTTTTGGCACTTCGCTCGCAGAAAAGTTCATCGCTACGAAAAATCGAGCTCGCTTCGTTCGCTGAAAAGTTCATGGACACATAAACACAGGCTTATTTCACTCGTTAAAAGGTTCATTGCTATGCAAGCATAGATTCGCTTCGCTTGCTGAAAGGTTCATTGCTGCGTAAGTATAAGCTCGCTTCACTCATTAAAATCTAATTGCTACGTAAAGACTTAATATTGGAAGCCTCTCCCTTGTCAAGAAAAAAAATTTCCCCTTTTATACAATAATACAACACCCCTTTAAGATTATTTTAACACGTGTTTGTGGAAAGCAAAATTAGAGGCTATAACTACTTATGTTGAAACTTTCAGAGATATAGGCCAATTCTAAGTAGCTTTTTGTGAAAAAATTAATTGAAAAACAAATTAATTTTAACATTCTTTTTGTCAGTTCAATTAGAAGGCCAAAACTACTTGTGTTGAAAATTTCAAAAATGTAGCCCAATTACAAATTGTTTTGTAAAATATTTGTTAATTAAAGTTAAAAAAAAAAAAAAAAAAAAAAAAAAAAAAAATTAAATTCTGTTTTTCAAAAATCCAATTAGAAGGCCACAACTATATATGTTGAAAATTTCAAAGCTGTAGCCCTATTTAAAATCGTTTTGATATATATATATATATATTAATTAAACTAAAAAAATAATTAGTAACGAACTGAACAAAAATTTAAAATTCTGTTTCTCTAAAGTCCAATTAGAAGGTCAAAACTACATATCTTGAAAATTTTAGAGCTGTAGCCTTATTAGAAATCGTTTTGTAAAATATGAATTAATTAATTAATTAATTAATTAATTAATTAATTAAAAAAATTAATTAAAAAAATTAATTAAAAATGAACAAAATAAAAATTTAAAATTCTGTTTTTTAAAAGTCACATTAAAAGGACAAAACTACTTATGTTGAAAATTTCAGAGCTTTAGCCCTATTAGACATCGTTTTGTAACATATTTATTAATTAATTAAAAAAATTAATTAAAAAAGAACTAATTAAAATTTTGGCATTCTGTTTGTGATGT
Source organism: Linyphia triangularis (assembly GCA_963978545.1). Lineage (NCBI taxonomy): Eukaryota > Metazoa > Arthropoda > Arachnida > Araneae > Linyphiidae > Linyphia > Linyphia triangularis. The sequence continues at coordinate 41,047,745 of OZ021724.1, read as the reverse complement.
GTACAATTAGAAGGCCAAAACTACTTATATTGAAAATTTCGGAGCTGTAGTCCTATTAGTAGTCGTTTTGTAAAATGTTTATTAATTAATTAAAAAAATTAATTAAAAAAAAAAAAAAAAAAAAATTTTAAATTCTGTTTTTTTAAAAGTCTGATTAAAAGGCCAAAACTACTTATGTTGAAAATTTCAGAGCTGTAGTTATCGTTTTGTTAGTTATCGTTTTGTAACATATTAATTAATTAAAAAAATTAATTAAAAAATAACTAATTAAAATTTTAACATTCTGTTTGTGATGCATAAAATTAGAAGGTCAAAACTACTTATGCTGAAAATTTCAGAGCTCTACTCCAATTTTAAGTAGGTTTCTATAGATCCACAGAGCCACATACAGACACACAGCTTGTTTCATTATTATAGATTGCACTGTCGTGTTTTATATTGGACAATGTTGAAAACAGTTTCTAAACATTACACTTTGCAAACAATAACTACAAAAATATATCCCTACTAATATTATAAATGCGAAAGTAACTCTGTCTGTCTGTCTGTCTGTCTGTTACCTTTTCACGCCTAAACCGCTGAACCGATTTTGATGAATTTTGGTATAGAGATAGATGGAACCTTGGGAAAGGACATAGGGTACTTTTTATCCAGATCCCGATCCCGATCCCGGAATTATACGGGTGGAAACGCAGAGTGCAGTGCGCGCTGCGCGGCGCGGCGGCAAAGACGTGCGGGGGACGCGGATGGCTCGGTGGGAGGAGTGTAGATCACAAAGTATGCTTACCCGAACGGGCAGACACGTGAGGGCAGACGTCGTTGGCGGACGCATGCGATATCTACAATTTTGAGCTGCAACGTATTCGCTTTCTTTACGTTTTCATTGGTGTTTAGGGTTTCTTGGATAAGCATTTTGTGTTATTTACTTAGTTGTTTTGGTTGTTATTATTAGTTTAGCATAAGTTAGTAGTAGGTAGAATTATAGTTAATAGGTAAAATAAATACTTTAATTCATTTTAGTACTTTAATTCAACTTTAATTCAATTTAGATTAGTAGGCAGGTTTTTTTAAGTTTTTTCACATTTAGTAAGTAGTTACGGTACCTAAGAAGGTCAGCATAGTTCTGCCGAAACCTATGAACAGACTCAGGCCCGGCAGATTATAGATGCTGAGCGACACGCAACGCAAAGAGCTGCCGAGACCTATGAACAGACTCAGGCCCGGCAGATTTTAGATGCTGAGCGACACGCATCATTGATAGCTGCAGAGATGCCAGAAGAATATGCGGATGCTCTTCTGAAAATCGGAGAAGACCGTATGGAAACAAATAGTGACGGAATGATTACATTGAATCGTGAATTTTGTAATGTTGTCTGTAACATGGATGACTTAAAGAACAACGTCTATCCCGATCTTGCAACCAATATGAAGAACAGACAATGGCTGTGCGAAAGGGCAATTTTAGCACCGACAAACGAAGTAGTGGGGCAGATCAACGAACAAATCATGTCAGATGTGGAAGGTGATTTTGTTGAGTATCTGTCCGTAGACAATGTCATGGACACTGAGCAAGTGACATCGTTCCCTGTAGAATTTCTTAACTCCTTAGAATTATCGGGGGTGCCTTCCCATAAGTTGAGGCTAAAAGTAGGTGTCCCGGTCCTGTTGATGCGAAATCTTGACGTAACCAAGAATGTGTAATGGCACACGTCTACAAATTACACACCTGGGACGCAATATTGTGAGAGCAATAATTATGACAGGAACAGCAAAGGGAGAAGAAGTGTTAATTCCCCGTATTCCAATAATCCCTACCGATTTGCCATTCCAATTCAAAAGAGTACAATTTCCCCTGAAAGCAGCATTCGCTATGACGATAAACAAAGCTCAAGGACAGACACTCAAAGTAGCTGGTGTTCATTTAGAAAAAAACTGTTTCTCCCATGGGCAACTGTATGTGGCGTGCTCACGAGTATCGAGTCCACAAAACCTACATGTTTTGACCAAAGAAGGAAAAACAAAAAATGTCGTATACAAAAACGTATTAAACTAAGTTAAGTCAGGGATCAGGGTCAGGAAAAGTCTACCTATGTTAATCTCAATAATTCAATGTGCCGGCTTCATTAGAATCGTTTCATTATAGTTTCAGAGCCTATTCAGTCCAAACAAATTTACACGAAGTAGTAGTTCTACGCAGACGAAGTCGCGGGTAACAGCTAGTTTTGATATATTTATGTTGGAAGTTTACACTTATACTTAAAGCTTGAACAAAGCCCATTCCTATTCGATGTTAAGATTACTGTAGTTTTAATAATGTAAATATGAGAAGAAGAAGAAGAAGAAAAAAAAAAAAAAATGGTAATAGACTTATTTATACATACATTTGAGAAATATTACTTTCTTTTACCTTACTAATACCGGGGCCGCCGCGAGATGGCGCTTTCTTTCCCTAAGCGGGCCAGGAACAAACTAAAATCTTTACTTCCAGACGTTTGCTAAGCGATGGGATTTAATTTTCGTAGATGCATGTAAACGTTGTGAATTCGATTCGTTTTGGAGTATTTTTTTTATTTCAAAGCTGTGAAATTTGAAGACATTAGATGAGAATCTACTAGTGTGTCATTGAACAACTCTTTTTAAATTAAGGTAAGTTTCTTTTATTACTTATTTTAGTAATTTGTTGAACACTTAAGCCTACTAATGCGAAGCTGATGTTCTTATAGTGCTTTAGTATTTGAAGGATAATTGCTGATCATTGACTGTTTTCAACATTGGGTTACTAAATTTCAATGGACTATTTGTGGTTGAAATAAAAAGATATTGCTAAAATTTTTTGAACATCTTTTACGTTTCTTTAAATAGCGTAGCTTGCAATGCTCAGAAGTACACGCAACTGTGTTTGCAATTTCCAACTTATAGGTAATTTTATTGAAATATTATATTTGACTACTTTGAAGTGAAACATGTTCAATATAAAATTTTGTGATTAGGAGTTTTTGCATAGTTTGAACATCAAGTTACCATTATTTTATGATATAGTTACAGTAACATTCAATTAATTTTTTGACCAAACATAGCTTCATAGATTTGTTTTTCCAACATTATTTATTTTATTGAAACATTTTAGTGGGTAATTTTGAAGTTAAACATGTACAATTTAGTTCATTTTAATTTTTACACTAGTGTAAAAAACAGTGCAAGTTTCAAATATTTTATGATGTTCTTGTAACATTTTCTATATATCATAAAATCATAGAGTAATATGCCAGTTAAATTTTTGATAAAGCATAATTTTTTGGCTTTCTTTTTTAAATATTCTAGTTGCCTATTTGGCCAATTTCCTGTTCTATGTTTTAAGTTTATCTGGATCACAAATCTGTGTACACAAATGTCATGTGTTTGGATTTGACGACACGACGTATTTTAAAACTATTTTCGATTTTTTTTTTTTTTTTTTTTTTTTTTTTTTTTTTGAAAAATCGCCAAGGGGGACCGCACAGTAAATCTTAACCAAAAGTTCTTTATATATATATATATACCAGTGTTTATTTTTATTATTACAAAAAAAAGTCACTATTTCATTTTCATTTCCTGCGTACATTATATGTGAGTACATCCATTTTATTTGACTCAGACTTTCATAATTATTCATCAATAATATATTGCATTAAGAATCCTAATTTCCACTCCTGCTTTAAAAGCCAAATAGCTTGAACCATATCGTATTACTACTCAGTTTTAAATAATTATTCATTTTCCTTACACTTTTTTTTCTCTCCAGGAAATACCAACTTCTTGCAGTGTTCCTTGATGTTAATCCAACTACAAAGCTCCTGACTCAGTGAGAGTTTTTAAATTTCCAAGCAAAGAAACAGGACTGTATGACAGATGGATGAGAGAAATACCTCAACAAGATTGGAAGCCGGGTCCTCGAACTGTTGTGTTTGCATCCTTCTTTTTCATGAAGAAGATGTTATTAAAAACATCTACAGGCAAGCAAATGGAATTGAAGTTACTGTGTCTCAAAAGCATTTCAAACTACATGAAAAAACAGAACCTGCTATTATTCCATCCTTACAGAAATATCTTTCTGAAGAAAATAAATTTACTAGAGCTAGTCGTAATAAACGACATGAAATGTGTATACAAAGAGGAGAGGATCAATTGTTTTCTAGAAAACGATAAATTAAAGTCTTTTGAAGATTTAAAAGACAACTCGAAATAAAAATAAAAAAGTAACTGGAGGTGTTTAGAGGAGAAATCCTTATATTTGTATGTCATTGATGTATCACAAAACCCCACAGCATTGCCATTTGCGAAGATTTGTCTTTAAATGTATTCGTTAAAGATACTGAGACTTTTGCTGTAAAGATATTCCCTGCCAGAGAATTTGTTTCCCTGATTTGTAAACAAAAATTCTTCCAAATCATTTAAATCTTTAGATGAAGTAATCAATATTTTTGAATCTCATCTTATGAAACATGAAGTGATTGATTCCAAATTTGGTGCCTTGAATATTATGAGCAGTTGGTTTTAGAGAATAAAACTGTATCTCGATACAGCCCAAGGATGCTGTGCTGGGCATTTTCAATCTACATACACTCGCCTACTGCTTATGAAGAAATGTCAAAATCTAGACTTTTAATTCTGCCTAATGTTAGGTATTTAAGAAAAATTTATTCTGGTATATCCTTTTCTAACACCGTTGAAATAGCTGTTCAAATATTTAACATCTATTTCGTCACCTCCCAATCAAGTATGACGTTTTTGATTTTAAACATTTCGGACATTTCTTTTAGTTAAGCAACCATTATTATTGTTTAATTAGTTTGAAATATTTCCAACCTAGAAATTAGGTAGCAAGTTTTATTTTGATATTGGTCCCATTTAAATCAATTTTTATTAAGAGTTTTGTGTCTTGTTTTGGTTTAAGTTAGAAATTCTATTTAAAGCTTCTTGTGGAAACTGCTGAATGTTTACAAGATGCTAAATTTATACCAAATATGTGTTCAAGTATGTTAAATCTATTTATTAGTTCTATTAAAGTGAATTAAATATAAAATGTAAACATTTTCTATTTAAAACAAATATTAAAATTTAATTTCATTAAAATCAATTTAACTTAAAGATTTTAGAATTTATTGGATTTTTATTACTTCTGTATTCTAATTTCTATAAATTACTGATACGTGTGTCTTTTATTTTATTTTTTTCAATAAGATGAAAAATTTATTTTGAATACATTTCTCTCCTGTGGTGTATGAATTTTGGTGAAAACTTCCTTTTATTTTTAAGTCTAGTTTCCTAGTGTGCAAGTGGAACATATCAATAGAAGTAAATTAACTTGTACTAGTGAAATAAAAAGTCCATAATTAACTTATAAGTATCTTAACATTATAGATTTACTTTTTTATATTCATTAAATATGCTTTATAACTTTCTTGCTGAGTAATTTTAAAAATAAATTGAAATTCAATAAAGTTACTGATGAAAATTGGTTTGTTTCATTTTGCTAATAGAATTGCTTATTTTGTTTTAAGGAAAAAATTCTTAAAAAACCTACGTATTTTACAAAGTGATACAAATCTGAAAACACTAATTTATAAATCTAACAAATTTTAGAAACTGTAAAAAAAAAAAAATCCTCTAACTCAAATTTGATCAAGTATAAAACTTTGAAAAACAAAGTAAGCATTTAAGCAAGTCGGGCGGTTACGAAGTCGAAATCCCATCGCTTAGCAAAATCTTATTAAAGCTTGTTCCTGGCCCGCTTAGGGAAAGAAAGCGCCATCTCGCGGCGGCCCCGCTAATACTTATTTTACTGAACTAACGTTGTAAGAAGATATAAAAAGATAAAAAAAAAAAAAAATCACGGATGACTTTTGAAGTCTGCTTAAAGTCGACTACCAAGTTCAATTCAAATACAGTAGTAAAAGCTCCAAATATGCAGTCACTCCAACAACATTTAAAAGTACAGTTGAAAAATTTTAAGTGCACATTGCCTTCACACATAAATATAATTTCCTCAAAAATACTTATATTTTTTTTCTTTAAAATATCAGCCCCAGATTTCTTCACAAACAATTAATTTTTGAAGTCAGTTCATTTTATTTTAAAATGATACAACCGACTCGTGTTCCTGCAGCTACCATTACATATTGGAATTCCTTCTTTAGTAATTTTACAAAGACACTACGTATTTTAATAAAGTAATTTTACAAAGACACTACGTATTTTAATACAGTAATTTTCCAAAGAGTTATGAGTTTTAATCCATTTTTAGCATTTCGAATTTATATTAACATTTTTATTCCATTTTAGTCATTTTCCAGAGATCGCTTCAGCTTAAATTCTATGATTAGCTACAATCCTCACTACCAAACCATTATGGGCAAATCAAAGGATCTTAGCTTTCGAGATAAATTCAGGGTGAATAAAATGTATCAGTGCAGTGGTAAGTGTCCGGATTTTAATCGCTATGTTTTATTTTATATAAATTTGCATACAATACAGGGTATTTCAGAAGTAATATTAAAAAGTTTAGGCACTTAGCAGATACACTTTACAAAAAATTGTACATAACTGCTTAGATGATAGATACTACTCTGGTTAGAATTTTTTATTTGATATATTTTTCGTAAATTACGTTTTCAAAGAAAATTTCTCATGCAATGGAGAAATAAACGAATCCAAAAAGGCATTCAAAAATATAACCAACTGAAGATGAAATCGGAAGATTTTCATAAGTTAGTCTTTTTAACCTGGACTTGAATATCTTGATCCGCCAAACTTTGTCAAATCTGTTAATTTTATGTCAGCGGAATTACGAACATGGTTCGAATCCAATGAGAAGAAAATGTTATGCATATGCAATACAGATATCAAGTATCTGTTCCATCAGATACAAAATTTGTCTTAGAAAGTCATTATATAAGAAGAAAAAGAAGCAATAAGTCTATCAGCTCTTTTGGAATAGTGAATACAAGCAGTGTCTTGATTCTGTATTACATATTGTCAAATTTTTAATCCTTCGGAAGCATTTGATTAGACAGGTATAACACTGCGATTTTGTCTTCTCACCCAGCCGAAAAGTTGTATGTCAAATATGTGTTTTGTAATAAAAACTTATTAAAGATGTTGATCATTTGGCTAATGAGTTGTATAGTACGCCAATAAAAAATCTGAATCATGATGGCTATTTTTGTCCCGTTTTAAACTTTTTTAGGTATACTTGTTTGACTCTTGTGTGTCGTGTACGATTTTTATAGTTCTGAATACAATTTTATCTTTTAAAAGGCGATGTAATTATTGATTTAAACAAACTTTATTATTAGAATTTATTTAAACAAACTATTTTTCACCCTGTCATCCTGCTTAGAATACTTCATATACCCTACATATAGAATTTTATTACTGTATGTTGAAAAACAAGTCATACGAGGGAAACTTATTTGTGGTTCATTTTCAAAAGTTGCACGCAATTTATATTTGGCTTTAACAAAATACCATTAAAAAATATATATTAATTATTTTATCATTTAGGCCTATGAAACAAGAATGTTATTTTTTTCATTAGTCAGTCATTTTTTCGTGTTGATACACCCATTGTCGATGGCAATGCATTCTATCAAGTTTTGAAAACCGACTCAAAAGGGTCGCTTTTACACGTCTTTCTACTCTCGTTTGTCAGATCCAGGTACCAAGCCATATTCAATCATGTGCGATTTAGAGATATTAATGACTGAAACCTTCCCCTAAGGTTAACGGTATTTGATTAAAGGTGAAGGGGGGGGGGGGGGACTCTGCTATTTTGATGTTTTTAAATGTTTAAAAATTATATTAACTTCGATTTTCTTTGTGGTGGACAAAGTTTTCGGTGTGCTAACTAACCCATTTACATCCTATCAAGTCAAGTTCTCTTTGTAGAGGTCAAACACTAAGAAAACTCGATCTGAGCTCAACAAATCGCTTAAATAATTTGTAATTGCGTATGAAAGTTAGAAATGTATGTAAAGGATTTGTAATAAAAACTTTTTTTATTAGATGCAGTATCATTAACACCGAAGCGAGCCGCGTTAGTCCGGTGGCTAGAGTTCTAGAGTAACGAATTCGAGAGTTCAGTCCTCTGTGGCCACTAAAGACAGGAATGTACTATAATGGAGGCTGGTGCACATTAAATCTGTCGTGGTCCTAACGTTCTGTCGAGGGTTTTGTAGGATTGGCGAGAGAGGTTTGAGCTGGAACGTTTCGATCTCGTAGCCCTCTAGCTTGTTCTTCTCTACGAGACGTATTTAGCTGTGTAAAACACTTGATAAAGACAATAATAGGCAGTCGCAACATTGCACTCAAACATCGAAACATCGTATGATTTCTTGATTAGAATTGTGCTTTTGTTCCCAATAATTCCTAAAATTAGTGATGTATTCACTAGGTGGAAACAAACTTATTTTCAGGTAGTAATTTTAATTATTTTTCTAGCTAAATGTCCAAACAAGGAAGTCCTGTGTCAAAATGGGGGTTACCTATCTCCTTACAAAAACGATGGAAAACCATGCCGATGTATGTGTCCACCTCGTATTAAAGGTCAATTATGTGAATATAAGCCAAACGCGTATCAGTATTATGGTAAGAAATGTACATTTTCGTGCAAGTTATTACTATCATAATATTGAATATTTTAAATTTCAATTGTTTTTATCAAAGATGATATTGAAGTGAATAACTTTCATGACCTTAAAAATGTGAACTTTTATAAATGTTGTGAAAATGTATATTTTCGTATTGTTATTACTATTATAATATTGGAACACAATAATATTTTTCATTATCTTAGAATATATATATATATATATATATATATATATATATATGTGGGATTTCCCCCCCGACTCGAGCACTTCGGATCGTATTGGTTAGGAGCAGTACTACGTCACTGCGTGACGTTGCTGCTTCCTGCCAGCCGTTTTATTTGAATTCCATTCCACGCTATGTAACTAAATTTGTAAGACGTATTTGTAAGAGCTCTTCGGAGCGATGTACCAAATGTTGAACAATAGCTTTTTTTAAAATTCCTCTAGACACCGTTAAATAAACTATGTTCATGTTAAAAAGAAGATTTTATTTCAAACTCAGCATCCCTACAAATTGGGCGTTCGGCCGCGATTGATTTGTTTTCCCGCGATTGATTTCTTTCTCAAGATTTACTTTTCGAATGTAACAGATCAACAAATCTGCATCAAACTGAAAACCTGCTTTCACCTGAAGTTTTTTTTTAATTCCGAAGTGTCCGATGTTGTTCACGGTGCCCCAACCAGAAGTGTGCCTCTTCCAAACCGTCCAGTAGTGCTTCAACGACGTAATTTTGGTTCAGAACTGTCCAGTCAAGCCTATAGTTCCCGAAAGGACTTAAGTTTCAGTGACCAGTTCCTGTTTGGACATTAAATTCAAGTGAACAGTTCCTGTTTGGACTTGAAATCCCCTGTCCAGTTCTTGTTCGGACGTGAAGTGACTGCTGGAAGACGTTTTGAATTGCAGCGAAAATCGGAGTTCCAGATAAGCCATTTACAACTTTATTCAAAATATTTTATATTAATTTTAGTGATAATTAAGAATTTTAATATTTAGTTGGAACAATACTTTAATATTATTTTGTCACTAAGTAATTATTTTTTGGAATGTGTTCTTTAAAATTGTTTCGTTTTAAAATACGTTATGTATTAACGATTTGGAAATAGAGGAAGCAAAAAAAAAAAAAAAGTTGATCATTCTGTTTCGAGTATTTAAAATAGACAGGAAGTACCAGCTGCATTTGCCATTTGATTTTTTATCTTTTCCTTTTAGGGTTGCTGAATAAAAAAATATTGTGTTGTCTTATTTTTTTTTCCCCTAATCATCTGGCCTCTGCAACTGAAGTTTTATTTATTTTTTGTTGAACTAGTTGGAATTATATTATTTAGAAAAGAGTTTTTGGAAAGATATTTTCTTTAATGTTACATGTAAATGATAAATTTGTGGAATCGTTGTGGTATTGTTTATATTTTGATAGGATTGTTTCATGTATCCGGTATCAAATAATAGCAGTTGTTGTTATACCACATTATAAATTAATTGATTTGTGAAATTCTAGTGTTAATATTTCTTTGGTGTGCTTTTGTACTGTCGTCGTGCAGTGTTAACGGAAAAGTTAAAATGTTTTTAAAAGCATAAGCCAAAAGGCTGTTTGGGGAATATTAGACATTGTTTTTCTTAAGAAAATAAAACTATTTAGAATTTCTAGAAATCTGTATTTGCAGTCGTAAAATAAGAGTTTGATTAATTTGAGAAATTCTGGTGGTAATATTTCTTTAGTATGCTTTTTACTGTCGTCGAGCAGTATTAACTTGAATGTTAAGGTATTTTTAAAGCATAAGCCAAAAGGTTGTTTAAGAAATATTGGGTGTAGTTTTTTTTAAGAAAAGAAAACTATTTAGAATTTCTAGAAATCTGTATTTACAGTCGTAAAATAGAGTTTGATTAATTTGTGAAATTCTGGTGGTAATATTTCTTTAGTATGCTTTTTACTGTCGTCGAGCAGTATTAACTTGAATGTTAAGGTATTTTTAAAGCATAAGCCAAAAGGTTGTTTAAGAAATATTGGGTGTAGTTTTTTTTTTAAGAAAAGAAAACTTTAGAATTTCTGTGAATTTGACTTAGCTACTCATTGGGAGTTAGTTTAAAATATATTTTTTAGAAAATTGAAGTTGCTATGCAATCAATTGTGGCTTGATAAATTGTATTTTGCAGTATAATTTATGTGTGTAATGATTTGCATAAGAATTGCTATATTAATTTTTATTAGACAGTATTATTGACAAGGTCTAATTTAATGGTAAAGATTAATTAGTGGGTATAGATTGTTCTCTGCTGTTTTGATTGGGGAAATAATTGAATACAGTTAAGGATTCTAATTAAAATTCCCTGGAACCGTCAATAAGCTGAAAGTTCCTTGTAACGGTTCATTCTTATTTAAAGTTTAAACCCACGTGAAATATAGTTGAAAATTATTAAAAGGTTAATATTTTCGCATTGTTTTTGTTCGAAAGTTATCATGTCCTATTTAAGTAAGGGTCGTAAGACTGACTTAGTTGAGGTCGCTGAGGAGTTGGGTTTGACTCCGCCTGATGGAAGTAAGGTAGCAGATATCAGAAAACTGATTTTAGAAAGTGATGGCTATGATGAAGAAACGACGCGTATAATTTTGAATCGAATCATCGAAGAGAGGACAGAGGTACGAACCCGAGAACGTGAAGAGAGGGAAACTCGACTTGAGATGCAACGCTTGGAGGTTCAGCGCATACAACTGCAGACTGCTGCTGTGGTTCCAAGACGAAGTGAAGAAACTCAACAAAGGATCCCGCTTGCTCAGATAACACCTAAATTCGATGAGAAAAAAGACGAAATGGGGTTGTTCCTTGTCAACTTTGAAAGACGCGCAGAAATGGCTAGAGTTCCTAAGGAAGATTGGGTAGCCTACCTACTTCATGTGATGCCATCAGATATCTCGAACATGCTTGCTCGAGAGTCGGTTGAAAATGCAAACAATTTTGATTATGTCAAAGAGTTAATTTTGAAGAAATACAAATTAACCTCTGAAAAATTGAAGAACTTGTTTTATCGACATGTCAAAGGTCCAGATAAGACATGGAGGAGCTACGCACATGAGCTGAGCTGCTATTTTAAAGAATGGATAGCTGATTTAAAAGTCGACTCTTTTGAAGACTTAGTGGACTTGCTCATCACTGAACAGTTAAAATTTAGAGCTCCAGAAGACATAAAAGAACACTTTTTCAAAGAATGGTTAAATCTGAAAAAGCCAGACGATCTCGCTGAAATGTTCGATGAATTTGAAAGTTTGAAGGAGAGTCTCACAAAGAGAAGTTTTCATTGGAAACCTTACAGAAAATTTAGTGAAAATCGCACTAGTCAAGAGCATTCAGGCTACAAGGGATTGAGGCATGTTAAGTCTGAAACTGAAGACAACAGACCAATGTCTGGTCAACGCAAGTTTCACGGACAGAAGAAGCTCCTTTGCTATGAATGTGGTTCTCCAGAACATCTGCGTAATTCCTGTCCTAAAGTCGTTAACAAGAACAATAAGGCTGAGAAAGATCGTAAAAAAATTTCTGAAACACACCTGGTGCAAGTTGCCGTAGAATCAAATGAACCCAAAGATTATCCGGATGTCGATCTTAATAAATTTGTGAAGAAAATCAAATTGGGTGAAGTAACCGCTACAGCACTTCTAGACACAGGCAGTACACGTAATATCTTACGAGATGACATCTACAGAAAAATTAAGCCCCTTCCTTTACTGTCGAAAAATACATCAGTTTTGACCGGCCTAGGCAAAGGTCTAGTTAGAACCATGGGATCGTTCCAGCAAGTAGTCGACATTGACGGACACGTGTGCCGACTTGACTTTCAAGTTATCCCTGTTGAGGATTTCAATTTTGAAGCCATCATTGGGTCAGCATTTTTAGCTCATGCTCCCTGTCCTTTTCATGAGAAGACTGAAACTTTCTTGGATGAGTCAGCTGAATGGATATTCTTAACAGAAGATGGAACAGCGAATGAGTTGGATCTTAATCATATCAAGGAAGCAAATCTTCGTCGAAGTGTAACAGACCTTGTAACCTCCTACCAACCGAAGAAAACAAAGTTCACTGATATTTCAATGAAAATAATTTTGGAAGATGAAATACCAGTTTACCAAAGAGCCCGTCGACTGTCATTTTCTGAACGACAAGAAGTCAACAAGCAAATAGATGAGTGGTTGAAGGATGGAATTGTTCGTCCCAGTTCATCAGATTATGCAAGTCCTGTGGTACTTGTCAAGAAGAAAGATCTCACAACACGAATCTGCGTGGACTACAGACAATTAAATCGCAAGCTAGTTAAAGATAGATTCCCGTTGCCCTTGATTGAAGATGTTCTTGACCGGTTGCAAGATGCCAGAGTGTTCAGCACCTTAGACTTGAAGAATGGATTTTTCCATGTGCCAGTTGAAGAAAACAGTCGCAAGTACACATCATTCATTGTTCCGGATGGACAGTATGAATTTTTAAAAGTTCCTTTTGGACTCAGTACAAGTCCAAGTGTATTCCAGAGATATGTGTACAGTGTATTCAGAGATCTAATGAAAGAAGGCGTTATTGTTATTTATATGGATGATTTGATAATTCCGTCAAACGATGAAGCAGAAGGTGTAGAGAAATTGAAAATTGTTCTTCAAAGAGCATCCGAATATGGACTGGAAATAAAGACAAAAAAATGTCAGTTTTTAAAACACTCAGTAGAATTTCTGGGTCACATTGTTGAAAATGGAACAGTTCGTCCATCGAGTGAGAAGACACTCGCCGTTAAAAAATTTCCTATTCCAACAAATGTTAAGCAAGTACAAAGTTTCCTTGGCCTCACAGGTTACTTCAGGAAGTTTATTCAGGGGTATTCGAAGATCGCAAAACCCCTTAGTGATCTCCTTCGAAAGAACTATCCATTTGTGTTCGGGTATGAGCAAAAGGATGCCTACGAGAAACTTAAATCCCTTCTCGCCACAAGCCCCGTATTACATCTATTCAAGCCAGGTCGAAAAACTGAACTGCACACTGACGCCAGCAAAGAAGGTTTCGGTGCCGTACTTCTTCAGGAGTCTGATGATGGACAATTACATCCCGTCCATTTCATGTCTAAAAAAACCAGTCCAGCGGAAGAGAAATATAGCAGTTATGAATTGGAGGTTCTCGCAATTGTAGAAGCCTTAAAAAAGCTGCGGGTGTATCTGATGGGAAGCAAATTTAAAATCGTGACAGACTGCTCTGCTTTTCAGATGACAATGAACAAAAAAGATCTAGTAACCAGGATTGCAAGGTGGGCTCTACTTTTAGAAGAATTCGATTACGAGATAGTTCATAGACCAGGGCAAAGAATGAAACATGTTGATGCCTTGAGTAGAAATCCAGTGATGATTATTGATGAAACTGTAACTGCAAGATTGAAAGTTGCTCAATGTAAAGATGAGTACATAACAACACTGAAATCATTAGTAAAAGAGGGCAGCCACCAAGAATATTTCTTGAAGAATGACATTTTGTACAAGTACGAAAATGGTCGAGAATTAATGGTTGCACCAAAAGGGATGCAGACTGAATTGATTAAATCAGCCCACGAAAGAGGACATTTTTCAGTTGCGAAAACAAAAGAAATTGCAAAACGAGACTTCTTCATTCCTGATCTTCATTCCCAGACTGAAACAGTGGTTGCCAATTGCATACCGTGTATCCTGGCAAATAAGAAAAGCTGCAAGAAAGAAGGAATGTTGCATCCGATTCCCAAAGAAGATTCGCCTTTGCATACTTATCATGTGGATTTTATTGGATCGATGACTTCCACGAACAAACAGTATCAGCATATACTAACTGTAGTGGATGCTTTCACCAAGTTCGTTTGGCTCTATCCTGTAAAGTCGGTATCAGCTGAAGATGCATTGGAAAAGATTAAACTCCAGCAAAAAACCTTTGGTAATCCCGTTCGCATTATTTCTGACAGAGGTTCCGCTTTCACATCAAATGCCTTTAAAGAATATTGTGATACTGAAGGTATTCAGCATCTACAAATTACAACTGGAGTGCCTCGCGGAAATGGTCAAGTTGAGAGAATCCATAGAACATTAATACCCGTCCTAGCTAAACTAGCTCTCGATGAACCGACAAAATGGTTCAAGTATGTATCAAGAGTACAGAGAGTTTTAAACAGTTCAGTTAGTAGAAGCACCAAATACACTCCATTTGAATTGTTAACTGGTATTAAAATGAGGAACAAAGAAGATCTCATTGTAAAAGAAATTTTAACCGAAGAAATGATGGATTACTATAATAACCAAAGGAATCAACTCAGAAGAGAAGCCAAAGAAAACATCCTTAAAATCCAAGATGAAAATAAAAAACAACATAACAGAAAATGCAAAAAGGCTACTACGTATAAACTGGGCGATTTAGTAGCTATCCAAAGAACTCAATTTGGTACAGGACTGAAGCTAAGACCTAAATTCTTCGGCCCATACGAAGTCACCAAAGTTAATGGTAGGGACAGATACGAGGTAGCTAAAATAGGGAATCATGCAGGCCCAAATCAAACCACCTCTTCAGCTGACCTCATGAAACCATTTGGGTAGCCCCCTTCTAAAAAATAATATTTTTTTTTCATCATAAGTATAATTGTGTTTGTGTATTTGTATATTCTAATAATGTGTTCATATTCATAACGATATTTAAAATGCACAATTTAATGTTCAATTGTATAATTACTATAAAATTATGTGTGTTTGTAAACGATTCACAGTGCTCTTGATAAGTATTTTAATTTTTTAAGTTTTAAGTACGCCGCTGTGGTCAGCGACATGTCAGGACGGCCGATTTGTGGGATTTCCCCCCCGACTCGAGCACTTCGGATCGTATTGGTTAGGAGCAGTACTACGTCACTGCGTGACGTTGCTGCTTCCTGCCAGCCGTTTTGTTTGAATTCCATTCCACGCTATTTAACTAAATTTGTAAGAGCTCTTCGGAGCGATGTACCAAATGTTGAACAATAGCTTTTTTTAAAATTCCTCTAGACACCGTTAAATAAACTATGTTCATGTTAAAAAGAAGATTTTATTTCAAACTCAGCATCCCTACATATATATATATATATCCCCAAAAAACACTTTTGAAAAGTAAAAAAACCACCAACCTCAAAAACACAAAAACTTTCTTGCAATAAAAATATCATAAACATGATGAAATTTTCAGCAACAAACACAGTGATATAAAAAATGCCCAACCTCTGATTACAACTCTCGATTGTGACTCGCTTAAGAATGCATGCTTAATTAGTTTATTTTAAAATTTAAGTTCCGTTCCCATAAAAATTTACTTTGTTTGTGGTTGGCGCCCGTCATAGGAATATTAACAATGCTTGCGTTTAAACTTATTTATGATTGTCTGCACGAATATTGGAGGAGATATGATTTCATTTGGATGGGTATAAAATACTAAGTAGTGTAAATCTTCATGTTCATGTAGATGTAATTTTCAAAATAGTATAGAGAAACTGTGCTCAAACGCTCGCATTTGAATCTTCATTAAGAATTTTTTAAGTAGGAAACTGAAGTGTTTGTGGTACTCTTTTGTTTGGTTGATACATGCATTTTGGAAAGTGTTTATTGTGTGGGGAGAGGAGGGGGTTAAAGGTTAGTGATTAAGACGGGCGCCAACCTCAAGCAGCGTAAATTTTTATGGGAGCGGAACTTAAATTTTAAAAATAAGCTAAGTAGCATGCATTCTTAAGCGAGTCACAACCGAGAGTTGTAATCAGAGGTTGGCCATTTTTTATATCACTGTGTTTGTGGCTGAAAATTTTCATCATGTTTATGATTTTTTTATTGCAAGAAAGTTTTTTGTGTTTTTGAGGTTGGTGGTTTTTTTTACTTTTCAAAAGTGTTTTTTGGGGATATCAAAACTTTTTTTTAAACACAGGCGATTTCTATTTTTTGAATTTGTCCGTTTCATCGTTTTTCTCTTTACCACCTATGGTACACCTGGTACCAGGAATATTCATATTTCTTCAAACTGAATTCGACGATACCTTACATGCAATAATTATCTTTAAAATTGATAAACCGGAACTTGTACCAATAGTATACCTGGTACTTTAAACATTCATAATTCGTCAAAACAAAAGCCCAACATGCCATATTTATCTTGGAAATTGATAAACCGAAAGTGGTACTACCTATGCTATACATGGTACCATCAACATTCATAATTTTTCAAAACAAGCCCCAACGACACCCAACATGTCATATTTATCTTCAAAATTGATAAACCAGAAGAAGTACCACCTTTGGTACACCTGGTACCATGAATATTCATAATTCTTCAAGTTGAGTTCAATGATATCTTACATGCCAAGATCTTCTTGAAGATTGACAAATTGATTGAATGCGGACGACAGTAACCATCGAAATCGACCACGAACGAGTATAGAAACTTTTGTATTGACAAAGAGCCTGTCTTCGTTGTCTTTTATCCTAGGTACTCAATTTTTTTTTCTTTAAAAGATATCACCAAGACTAATTTATGGTATTTTTTGTATAATTATGTGAAGTTCCCCGTAAGCACTATAGAAAATATTCAATTTTGGCTATTTCGCTGGAAGTTGTGCAGAGAGTAGATACTTACTGTCGGTTTCTGCCTTTTTAAGGTTGGCGACGAAACGACCGTTTCGTCTGATATACATATACATATACAGATACACATACACACACACACATATACTGGGTGGCCCAGCGGGTAATGTTTGAAACAAATGAAAAAATAAAACCAAATAAGAGACATGAGAAGAATTTAATGACGTTTATTGAATGGACATATTGGGCAATTAATGATAAAGAGGTTCGAAGTGCCCGCCATCTTTAACAAGGACAGTAGTTAGGCGGTTCTGGAATCCAACCATTACTCGTAAGCAGGTCTCACTGTCAATCGTGTCGACAGCAGTTGTAATGGCGGTTTTCAGTTCTGGAAGGTTCGTAGGACTTGTCTGCCACACTTTGCTCTTCAAATAACCCCATAGGTAGTAATCGACCATGAAGAAAAGGGATGAACTCCTCGTCCAGGAACTTTGTGTAATTCGCCGCGCTTCCATCGATGAAAATAGGGCCAAACATACCTTGCGAGGATATTGCACACTACACAAGAAATTTTTCGAGTAGAGGAAGGAACATCACATTTACAATTGCCCACTCACCGAAGCATGCGCACCAAGTTTGACTTCACTCACGTGCACCTAGCGCCATCTATTGGACTTTGTTGTAAACATTACCCGCTGGGCCACCCAGTATATATATATATATATATATATATATATATATATATATATATATATATATATATATATATATATATATATATATATATATATATATATATATATATATATATATATATATATATATATATATATATATATATATATATATATATATATATATATATATATATATATATATATATATATATATATATATATATATATATATATATATATATATATATATATATATATATATATATATATATATATATATATATATATATATATATATGTAATATACATATTTTTTTTTATTAAATGGATGTGCATCTGTGAAAGAGCATTTAACTTGGATTTACTGTTATTCCTGAAGCACAATAGCAAGTTTTCAAAATCAACAAGACTGAAATCATTTGAGATATGAGAAAAATTTCCCTAATATGTAAAATTACTTTTGCATTCAGTTTGTTTCAATTCAATCGACAGGACTTAAAAACCAAAAGTTACAAGATCAGCCACCAAATAAACATTCAAAATTTTAGACATATTAAATCTCGAATGCTTTCTATACCATTTTAAATTATTTTGTAAATTAGTGACTACAAATAATACTTAATTTAACTGTAACTTTATAATTTAAATACGGACACACATCTTTTAATGGAGGCATAAAATAACAATATTAGCAATATTCATATCCGTAGTTGCTTCTAAAACTTAATTTTCCTCTGACTTTACAATTAGCTTTTATTGTTACAGACTTACCAGCTTGCAGCATAAATGTGACCAGGCCTACTGTTATTCAAACGCCAGGATATCCACGAAGGAATCGACCTCCAGAGAAATGTAGTTATTGGATACAGGTATTTCTTTAGGTGTATATTAAGTCTAGTATCCTGTATACTCAGTGGTAACGATTAGGGGCCAACACGTGTATAATAAAAAATAAAAATAAAAAATAAGAAAGAAAAAGAAAAAAAAACAGGGTTGGAATAATAATAGGTAATGAAGGGGTTTTAATGTGATACCAATGTCATTTAATAAACACTTGTAAATTCAATGAAATGTTTTTAATTATTTTCTACAGTTCAGATTTCATCAAAATAAAGATTTTAAGCAATAATTGAAAGAATATTTTTCTGAATGTAGATTTCTGTATTATATGAAGATGTGCATACAAGAATTTTTAGAAGAATTTTCAAGAAGTTTTTTCTAATATTATTAAAAATAATTCGGAAAAATAATTTTGATATTCAAAGGGGTTTTAATGTGATACCAATGCTATTTAATAAACACTTGTAAATTCAATGGACATTTTTTAATTATTTTCTTCAGTTCAGGTTTCATCAAAATAAAGATTTTAAGCAATAATTGAAAGAATATTTTTCTGAATGTAGATTTTTATATTATATGAAGATGTGCATATAAGAATTTTTAGAAGAATTTTCAAGAAGTTTTTTCTAACATTATTAAAAATAATTCTGAAGGACGCATTTCCCACAAAATTATACCATTTTGTAGGCAATATTTCAAATACTGCAATACACTAAAAACCTCAAAATAGATTTTGAGAAAATTGTTTGCCTTTCGGTCCTCCTTTAAGAAAACAGTTTTAGAAGTTCCTTCAGATGTCCTTCGTTTTATATGTGCAATGATTGACCCCAACGTTAAAGTAAATATGTGGTACGATATGCTTCTTTGCCTATTTTTTTTAAACCTATCTTTACACCTATTTTTACTTTCAAATACCCATATGTTAACATAGAATAATGAAGGTATTGTTTTCGGTTTAAAAAAAAATTCCACTCCCCCCCCCCCCCCCCCATCCCCATTTCTCTACGTTTTGGAACATCCATATTTCAAAAAGTGGTCTAGAAAAATGTCTATGTGTATGTGGTCAGCATAACTCTCGAATGAACTCCTACGATGTTCAAATTCGGTGTACGGGTTAGTTGTGGCCATGGAACCTATCATTTAAGCTTTCGTCAAAATTGCGCATGCGCATCAGGTTAAAATCTTGAAAATCATGAAAAAATCACGTTTTTCAGAAATTGCTTAAAAACGACTTGAAAATTTTTGATTAAAATTGCTCAGCTAATGCCGCTTAAGGTGTTCTAAACCTGCGAAATTCTCGCACAAATGCTACAAAAGCACAAAAAGTTTAAAAACTAATGCATTTAACACTGAGTTCTCTGACCTTGAACAACGTCCATCAATAACTGATAATCCTCTGTTTCCGCCCCAAAAAAAAGGGATAATGTAATGTTTGTAATGCCTCTTATGGTGTTCTAAGCATCCCCATCTTCGAAATTCCCGTAAAAATGCTTTAATTGCGTAAAAAGTTGAAAAACGAATGCCTTCAACACAGAGTTCTCTTTCCTTGAGCATACCTCATCAACGATCGTTTTTTCTTCTTTCCTCAGTTTCACTTATAATAAAGGATAATATAAGGATTATTGAAAAGTATATTGCCAAAGTTACTATTTTGGAGGAATTTTTTTTAAAAGACCCATACAAGAGTTGTCGCAAAAATATATCGCAAAACTGGCTACTTTCTAAATGAATGATGAAAATATAAAAACGGTAAATTACACAAATCCACGTCAGTATTATAGTGTAATTGAAAGTTGTGTGATATTCCACACCCCTAGTTTTCTTAAATATTATTTCGTTCGGGAAAATTAATTGTACCTGTAAATCATAAAATTTTCAATTACAGTTCAAATAAGTTGTCAGTAACATCATTATTGTGTCATTAATTTCATCAAAGGCACCAATAGGAAAGACGATTATGGTACATTTTGAAGATTTTAGTTTCTCTCCACGTGCTGATGGCCCAGCGGGAAAGAATCAGTGCTATTTCGAAAGAGTGGAAATTCGACACATAGATTTTTATAACGGAAAAGTGTAAGTCTTTTGAATTCAACTCTTAGAACTATCCGCGTTCATTGTAATTAGTGGGCATATTTACTATTCTTTCGATAACTAAATTTTTTGGGGGGCTAAATCAATTTGTGGTATATGCTTGTAACTTAAAGACGATATGTTTTTAAAATAAATTTTAAAGATTTTTGTGGTAAAAGAGCGCTTTCCATTTATTGGATTTCCACAACATTATTGGTTAAATATTTAGCAATGTGATGTAACTTTAAGAAATCTAAATAATTTACATTAAATTTCATCAGAATCATATGAATATAAGTTTCCCCCTTTTTTTAAGTTGATTACATATACAAGAAAAGAATAAAAGTATTATTCAAATAAACCATGCTAAAAAAATAAACTTCGTGAACTTAAGTGATGCTAATGTAATTATAATGACAGTGCAGCGTTGTCAACTTTAGTTTTTTGCAGCAGATTTTTGAAACTAATCTATTTATTTGAATTGTATGCAAAATAGTAAAAATGAACTTGCGTATATATTGTTAAAACTAAATTCCCCCTGGGGAATTTGATTTTAGGTATTGCGCTGAAGATTTAAAAGGTCGAACACTGAAGACTTCATCACGCTTTTTTGTCATTATCATTGATGCAGAAGAAAATGCATATGGTCGGAAAGGACTCAAAGCTAATGTGAATTTCGTTTAGCAACGATAGAAATTTATCTTTTGAACTGTCCTGTCGCAGCACTATTTCTTGAATGTAGGTACATCAAGAACAATGAAGAACTCAAGAAGATAATTCAAGGTGTCATCTTAGTGGATTATATGCAGGGTTGAAAAAGCATTGAGAAATTCAAAGTGTTCTAAAATATGGTATTTCTAGAGATTCGTTTTTTTCTGTACAAATATATTTATTCATTTGAACTGAAATAAATATTATTATTGTTATTATTATTATTATTTTTAATTTAGTATAAACTACATGTTGCAGTGCATGTTACAACTTTCTAATATTTCAATGGATTTCAGAAAATCATAAAACTTAAAAATTCACGAGAATGCACTAAGGAATGTTAAACAGATTTTTAAACAATGAAAGCAATGTAGTTTAGGAATAAGTCTTTGTTTACTGGACACAGCAAGGAAGTTTTAAAAAAATTCTGTGCAAACTAATGCATACTTTACTTCCCAGTTTCAACAGAATTTTCATCCAAATCTAGTTAATCGTGATATGTTTAAAATAATGTTGCTTGGTTTAAGATAAATTAGTGTTGCAGTTCAAATTAATGCTTAACAATAAAAATACTGATCTTTTTATTACTATCACAGCAGACCAAATGAAAAATTTTCGAAAAGTAATTTTTTACCCAAAAATATACCGTTCAAAGCAAAAACTTGACCATATATATAAAAAAAATTCAGATGCTTGTATATAATTTCGTCTAAATGGAATTGTAAATTCAATAGGGTTCTGAAATTTTACGTTACACGGCCTCTGTGATTTCCAGGTGCCATTTGTACGCAACCATCTGGTACGTTTACGTTCAAATATAATTAACACAGTTATTGTATGAAATACACTTTTTAACTTCTCCCTGGCATTCTGTAGCGAAAACTAAACAAAAGGCTTCATACGTCCGTATGTCTGAGGAACTGATCTCTAAGTACAACTTTTGTATAGTGCGTGCTTGGTTATTGATTCATCATAGAGATTTATAGTAGCAACTTTTCCTTAAAGTAAGTAGAATGTGTTGGTAATCATAGGCAACCTGCTACGTAGCCATAGATGAGGGAAGTACTGAAAATGGCTCAATTGAAATTTTATAAGTTTGAATTATAAATGATACAGGTATGCATCATATATCAGATCAAAGGTCTCGATATGATTGGTACTTTTGTAATAACCACAACCAGTGATTCATCGCTGGTATGAAATGAAGTGAAACTTTATTGTTAGATACTCTTTTTCCAATGCTTTAACGTTGAAGTAAATTTGTATTCACCAATGGTATGTGTTTAGTATAAAGGTATCATAAGATAAAAAGGATTAAATAAAATTCAATGAGAAACTACCATCAGAAGAGCCTCAAAATTCATACGGAAGTGTGCTCCCATGAAAAATTCAAATTTGGATAGAAGCATATAAATTTAATTCAAATGGATTTGATAAGATAGAACACATAAGTACAAATTGTATCTGCAAACAAAAAAGGCCACTTAAAAATGATTTAACGAAAGCAAGGTTTCGTTGAGTAATATTCTGATGCTATGGAGCCATTGTAGTTTGATTAAATTCTGGTTGGATGTCTACTGTTCTTTTTTTTTATATAGTAAAGTATTAGACTTCTGTCACACTTGTGCAATTAACAAAGTCAACACACCTCGTAATTTTGAACTTGATCAGTAACGAGGTTAGTACCTAAGTTTGCACATCTCTTTCTCTCCATCCCCACCACAACAAAGAAAGGACATTATGACCTCGATGGCTAAAAGTTCAGCGGCCACCATTAATTCTTTACGCCAGTTAGAAAGTGTTATAGTGACCCGCTGGTTCGATCTCACAACATACCAGTCATGAGACAGATGTCTTCATTGAACGGAATATTGTGTACAATCATTAAGTTTCGTATGAAAATAAAGAATTTTTGTTTGGAGCTCACTAACAAAGTTGTTAGCGCTATTCAAGAAAAATCTCGAGGAGGTGTTTGTATGTTGTTTTCACTCACACAAACCTGAACATATTTATCCCGACAAAAAACATCTCTGTAAAAAAGCACCAAGTTCTTCTTTCAATAGCTATGACGGTGAAAATTATTGAGATCTAATGTAGAGCCAAGTTTAAGGTTATTATAAATAACGGTTAAGGAAAAATACAAAGTTTAAGACCAACAGCAGGATCAAGGCCCAACAGGGTTGGTCGAGTAAATATATATATACGCGTATATAGAAATAGAATTTGCATACAAAGTTACAGAATCATACATACAATATACAATAGTTACAGTATTATACATAATAATACAGTACAATATACAAAATTGACACGGCGTTTGACAATCATACTGGAAAAATGCAATACATAAGGCAAGCTGACAAATTTTATAAAATCTAACAGTATGCAAATATAAGTAACCAAATATAGTAATTAAGTAACCTAATTTAAATATATACAAAGCACAAAATATAAGTTATTTACCTAGCCAGTGTAATCCAATTATTGTCCATTGATGATCCCCCAGTGCATATATAACTGTTTCTTAAAACTCTTTACAACATTTGCTGGCAAATCATTCCAAATCATTGATTATCCTACTGTAAAAATAGTGTTTTCATTCTTCTCTATTAAATTGAGATTTGAACAATTTGCACCCATTTCCTCATGTCCTATTGTCAGTGACAAATTCTAAACCCCTAACTTCACCATGTGCAATAAATTTAAACAACTGGATCAAATCCCCTCTTGCCCTTCTTTCCTGCAGTGTTTAATTTTTTCAATCTATCCTCATATGCCATGCCAGAAGTACCCTGAATTATTTTTGTTGCTCGGTGTTGAACTTTTTCTAGTACATCAATGTCCTTTTTTAAATAAGGTGACCAAAACTGTACTGCATACTCAAAATGGCAGCCTAGCCAAACCTCTATACAATGGTAGTATGATATCACTAGATCTAGATGACACATTATTTTTTTTATATAACCTAACATCCTATTTGCCATGTCACTAGCCGCCCTACGTTGTGTCCCACCTTAAAATCTTTACTAACCAACACCCCCAGATCACTGACAACGTTAGTATGATTTATTATAATACATTGTAAATTGTAAGACGCATTTTGATTTTGGTTCCCCATATGTAAAACCTGACATTTGCTGATATTGGTTGGTTGTTTTCAGATTATCTTGCGCCGTCAGCAACACGAGGGCTATAATGCGCCGAAACATTCGTCATTAGACAAGCCAACATACATTTACAAACACCCAAGCCTAACATGGGACTCGAACCCGCAACCTCGTGATCTAGAAACCAGCACGCTAACCACTATACCGTTTGGTCGGCTACATTTGCTAATATTAAATGAAAGTAAGATTTTCTTCTCAAAGTCAAAATTCCTCTTCATAAGCCTCAATATCCAGCTACAAAAATGATTGTCGCACTTAATGCCTTTTAGTGACAGTGACAGCCCCTGCAAATTTATAGAATGCAATCTTATTTACAACGAATGTATCTATCGATAAGATTCCGGTAAGTTGGTTTGTTTGTTTTCCGAAGCGAAGTTAGAAGCATGTGCAAAAAGCATGTGTTTTAGTGACAATGACAGCCACCACAGATTCCGTCGTACCGCTTGATATTATGCAACCTTATCGACAACGAATCCATCTGTCAAATTTCAGCTTGATTGGATGGCGGCCAAGTTGGTTCATAAGTATTTCGAAACGATTATAGAATTTAACAGAATCAGCGCTGTAATAGATTTGTGAGTTACTATCAATCAAATTGATTATCTTCCTATACGTTAACATATCCTATCATCTGTTGTCAGCGTATACTTGGTGTTTGCATCTAGTTTTAAATATAAACATAACTAAGAGCAAATATGCGTCAAATTTCGTTTTAAAATCTATTTATTAAAAAAGAACGTAAAACTATGCATTCACGTCCAAATATCTTTTATTTATTTTGTTTAAAACGATTTTGGCAACAGAAAAGAGTGATAAAAATGATCGGTTAAATAGATTTATTAGTATTTCAATTCGATTATAGAAGTGTGTGTGTAAAATAAGCCTTTTAGTGACAGTGACAGCCAGGACCGTCTCGAAAAGCACTGCACGCACAGATCGTTCTACTTCTTATACAGGCCTGCTCCTGCATTTCTAAACGTCACCGAGTTGATCAATTGCTGAACGTGTTTCTCCCCATTCTACAATGTATTCAAAGGTTATCTCCGTCAGAAAACTAATGATTTTAAGAGCTTAGAATTTAAAAACCCACATTTTTTTTTTCAGAATGATAAAAAACTGTACACTTAAATTTTTTCAAATATAAATACATAATGATTACGTAGGTTTTGGTTTTTAATAAATGGCTATAAAACATGTCACAGAAAGTAAACTTACTAAAAATATTCAAAACAAAGTTTTACAGTTGCTTTAGGACAATTGGAAAACCGTTTGCTGTTTTATTCGTCAATAATAAATTTATTAAGACTACGATTTGTTACTGTGATTGTGTGTCATAATTTTTAATGATTATAATTAGATTTATTCATGTGGATTTGCATACATTAAATTTCAGTAACAGGAGATATTGCATGTACTTAAAAATTCATTAAAAAGTAGAAAATACATTTTTTTATACATTACTAATATCAACTTTAGACTGAATGTAATACTAAAATTAATAATAATTTATTATACTACACTACAGTTGAAATGTTTTTGGTCTTTTTATTCGAGTCCAGCAAAATAGAATAGTTTAAAAAATTTCTAACAAAAATCTTTCTTAAAAAGAAAATATTAATTCTGTTAATATTAATCCACTCCTGAAACTTATAAAAATGTAGTTGATATTGCTTATATACTTTACTTTAACGTAGGGTTTGCTTTGGCGGTATCCCCAAATTGCTTTGCCACCTTGTGTATATGAGACCGTTGGGCAAATATTCAGTGAGGTAATATCTAGTTGGTTGCAGCAAAAACTACCAAAAAGTAGACATCCGAGAGGGACAAGCAATCTAGAATCCGATTAATAATATGAAGAAATCAATTCAAAGGTCTGAATTATGATTTATATTTGTAGTGACAGGTAATATAGAAAACATGTTGCATTTGTAACTATCCACTATTGTGTAAACAGTTGGTAGCCTAAGTTCCAAAAAAAAAAGTATTTTGAGTTGGTTGTATTTAGATTATCTAGCGCCGTCAGCAACACGAGGGCTATAATGCGCCGAAACATTCGTCATTAGACAAGCCAACATACATTTACAAACACCCATGCCTAATACGGGACTCGAACCCGCAACCTCGTGGTCCAGAAGCTAGCACGCTAACCACTACCGTTTGGTCGGCAAAGTATTTTGAGAAAAAATACAATATAATATTTCATTATAGAAGAAGATGGGGAATATGATCGATGACTTATCAGACGAAACGGTCGTTTCGCCGCCAACCTTAAAAAAGGCAGAAACGACAGTAAGTATCTATTCTCTGCATAACTTCCAGCGAAAAAGCCGAAATTGACTATTTTCTAGCGCGCTTACGAAACTTCACATAATTATACAAAAAATACCATAGATTCGTATCGGTGATATCTTTCAAAGAAAGAAAAAATGAGTACCTAGGATAGAAGACAACGAAGAAAAAAAATATTGAAAATTCTAAAACGAAATAAAAAAACGAGTTCTAGCCCGATTTTGATCTAAAAATTTAGACAAACGTACAGCCCTAACTAATCTATAGATCTTCAAACGGATTGAATTATAGGATGCGGAATGTTTCAACTTAAAATCCTACGCTGGTTTGAACTTCATTAAATAATTCTTTCTATTTTTAATTAATTTAAAACCACTTTTTTTCATTTCATAATTTGGCGACAGATAAAGGCGATCAGCTTGTAATTGAGGTTCAGATATATATGCCAAAAGTTGCCAAACAGGTTTGCTATCATTTCGAAGTTAGTTTTTCCGACATGTTAGGCTTAAGTGAAAATGAACGTAACGTTAAAGTATATTCAGAACGAATTGGACTATAATTATATGGCTTATAACATCTTTAAAATGGAAATAATTTAATTTTTGAAGAGATAGAATTAAAGAGAAATATTTGTTCTTTAAGTTGCATGTGTTATTTGAACTGTATGACAATTTAGAGAGAGTTAACTTTCAAAAACATTTTAATTTCGGGAAATCTCCATTGAAAAATGAAAACAATCACATTTTGTTGCAAGATACTATGGGCAAAGTATAAATGTGGAGGTTATACGAGCTGACGTCACAGTCAACTCATTACAGAGGACTAAATGAACCACGCATTGCGATTGGCTAATGGAATTTGCAAAAATGTCATTCTTTTTTAAAGATGTGTTGATTTTTACTTTCCGTTGTAAAATGAAATTGTAGAATCATATATCATCAAAATTGTAATTTCATAGTGAATTTTAAAATTGTTGTTAAGAAAATATTTTAAATTTTGTCAAATATCAATGAGTTATTATGTGAACCAAAATAATGCTTGGTATAATAAAAATAATTTATACTGCAATATTTATTAGACTGTAAAAAACTTGTAATATTTATTTGTAACAATTTATTAGTATAAACTTTCAATGGGATGCACGCTCTGGCCTTGTAAGTTAAAGGTGCCGGATTTGATTCCTGTGTTAGGTGTGGATGTTCGTTGTGATTCGGAATCCACGTTAAGCTGTGGGTCCCGGACTGATTAGTCGTTATTATGCACCAAAATAGGTCGTTGTGCTTACAAACTAACCAATCGAGCTGAAACTTGGCAGACAGGATCTTTGTCAATGGCAACGTATTTCCTTAAGTTTTGGGAGTTGAGTTGCCATACACAAGTTTTTAGTACTCGTTCGTGGTAGATTTTGATGGTTACTGCCGTCCGCATTCAACCAATTTGTCAATTTTCAAGTAGATTTTGGCATGCAAGATATCATTGAACTCAACTTGAAGAATTATGAATATTCATGGTACCAGGTGTACCATAGGTGGTACTACTTCTGGTTTATCAATTTTGAAGATAAATATGGCATGTTGGGTGTCGTTAGACTTGTCTTGAAAAATTATGAATGTTTAAGGTACCAGGTATAGCATAGGTAGTACCACTTTCGTTTTATCATTTTCCAAGATAAATATGGCATGTTGGACTTTTGTTTTGATGAATTATGGATGTTTAAAGTACCAGGTATGCTATTGGTACCACTTTCGGTTTATCAATTTTAAAGATAATTATTGCATGTAAGGTATCGTCGAACTCAGGTTGAAGAATTATGAATATCCCTGGTACCAGGTTCACTATAGGGGATAAATAGAAAAACGATGAAACGGACAAATTCAAAAAAAAGAAGTTGTCAGCGTTTAAAAAAAATTTATGATATCCCACAAAAAAAAACACTTTTGAAAAGTAGAAGAACCACCAACCTCAAAAACACAAAAACTTTCTTACAATAAAAAAAATCATAAACATGATGAAAATTTTCAGCCACAAACACAGTGATATAAAAAAATGGCCAACCTCTGATTAGAACTCTCGGTTGTGACTCGTGTGGCGGCTCGAGCAAACTGATCTTGCTGCGCGTCAGTATTATTTGCGGCGCGTCAAAACAAAAAGAGCTGACCTTGTGAAACCCTCCTTCAAGAAGAAGAGCACATATGCAAATAAACTTCCCTATATAAGAAGATTCAAATGTTAGCTTTGCTCTCTTTCTCTGCCACGCCAGCCTGGGTGTTATGCTTCATCTGTCTAATCTGGAATGTCAAAAATGTTACCTTGCTAGAATTGATTTTAAAGTTTTAACTTAATAATTGTTTTTAAATAAAAATATAAAAAGTTCCGTAAGTTTTATCAATTCCTCATCCCAACACTCTACAGATTGGTGACTCGGACGTGATGTTGTTCCGGAAAACTAACAGGGCCAACACCTAAAGTCACCGGTGCAGTGCAAGGCCAACAGGTGCAAAGACTATTCCTCTTGGACAAATCATCAGGGTTAAGATTTTTGATCGATGCAGGTGCTGATTGTTCGGTCTTACCTTTAAACCCCAATCATCGACACAAGACTCCAGACGAGTTGAAGCTGTTTTCCGCAAACGGAACTGTAATCCCGACTTATGGCGAAAAAATGTTGTCTTTAGATTTAAACCTAAGAAGGAACTTCACTTGGTCTTTCATCATTGCTAAAGTTAATCAACCAATTATCGGTGCAGATTTTTTGAGAAAATATGGTTTACTGGTTGATCTTAAAAACGGTCGCTTAGTCGATACTTTGACCCAGTTATCTACAAAAGCTAAACCTCTAAGCGGTGATAGTAGTAAAATAAGCGTCATAGCAGAAAGTTCGATATTTGCGGATCTACTCAAGCAATATCCTGAGCTGACTGAAACCGACCGTATTGTCCCTATTCGACATAGCGTAGTTCATCATATTGAAACCACCGGACCACCAATTTTTTCGAAAGCAAGACGTCTGGCACCAGATAAGCTGAAGATCGCTAAAAAGGAATTTGAATACATGGTACAGCAAGGCATTTGCAGACCTAGCAAAAGTTCTTGGGCTTCACCACTTCATATGGTACCCAAGAAATCTGGAAAATGGAGGCCTTGTGGTGATTACAGAAGATTAAACAGCTGCACAAAACCTGATAAATACCCCATTCCACACATCCAAGATTGCGTCAACACTTTGGAGGGCAAAACCATTTTCTCGACCCTTGACCTTTTAAAAGCTTATCATCATATCCCAATCAACCCTGCGGATGTTGAAAAAACGGCAGTAATTACCCCGTTTGGTTTATTTGAATTTGTTTTAATGAGCTTTGGTCTTTGCAATGCAGCCCAAACATTTCAACGTTTCATCCATGAGGTCTTGAAGGACTTGCCATTTTGCGTACCTTACATCGACGATTGTCTGATTTCATCAAAAGATCCAGAAGAGCATTTGGAACATTTAAAGGAAGTTTTCGAAAGATTCAAGCAATATGGAATAAGGCTAAATCCATCAAAATGCGTTTTGGGAAAAGAAACGGTAAACTTTTTAGGATACAAGATTTCGGCAGCAGGAATCGAACCCTTGCCTGAGAAAGTAAAAGCCATTACCGAATTTCCTAAACCAACAACCCTACAGGAGCTAGGAAGATTCCTTGCAATGCTGAATTTCTATCGGCGATTTTTAAAGAATGCTGCAGCAACTCAAGCACCACTTCACGAATATTTAAAAGGAGCCAGGAAGGACAAAAGACCCGTTGTTTGGACCACAGAATCGGAACAAGCTTTTGAAAAATGCAAGAAAGATTTGGCTGAAGCAGCTGTTTTAACTCATCCATCTTCAGATGCACCTATTTCTCTTTGCGTAGATGCTTCAGATACAGCAATGGGAGCGGCACTAAATCAAATAATGCTCCAAGGACCTCAACCAATGGCTTTTTTCTCAAAGAAGTTATCGCCTGCTCAGAGGAATTACAGTGCTTACGATCGAGAGTTACTTGCTGCATATTCAGCTGTAAAGCACTTTCGTTACATGTTGGAAGGTCGACATTTTACTCTATACACTGACCACAAACCTCTAGTGTATGCTTTTAAACAGAAACCAGAGAAATGCACGCCAAGACAGCTTCGTCACTTGGATTACATTGGGCAGTTTACGACAGATATCCAACACATCAAAGGCTGTAACAATGATGTCGCCGATGCATTATCTCGGATTGGAACCATTGAATTTCCCTCTCCAATCAATTATGAATCCATGGCAGAAGCTCAAATTGCAGATACAGAGTTACAAGATCTCTTGCAAAATCCTGATAATACAAGCCTAAGGATCAAACCTATGATGATCGAAAATAGCAAGTCAAGCCTTTATTGCGACTACGCTACTAAAGTCATCCGCCCGTTTGTTCCGAAAGCTTTTAGGAAGCAGATCTTTGACACACTGCATAACGTAGCGCATCCTGGAATCAGATCAACAACTCGCCTAGTTACTGAGAAGTTCGTCTGGCCTTCTATTCGCAAAGACTGCACACTATGGGCAAGATCCTGTTTAAATTGCCAACGATCTAAAGTTAGCAGACACACAGTTACCCCACCTGGGCTGTTTGAAGTACCGTCATCGCGTTTCCAACATATTCATATAGATATTATAGGTCGCTTACCACCATCTAGAGGATACTCCTATTGCTTAACCTGCATTGATAGATTTTCAAGATGGCCAGAAGCCATTCCCATTTCCGATATATCAGCAGAAACGGTAGCAAGAACGTTATACGAAGGATGGATCGTGCGTTTTGGAACTCCACTAAAGATCACTTGTGACCAAGGAACACAGTTCGAATCAAACCTCTTTAGGGCTCTGTCCTCATTAGTTGGAGTGGAAAAAATGCGTACAAGTCCATATCACCCAGAAGCTAATGGATTGATCGAAAGATTTCACAGAAACCTAAAGTCTTCGATTATGTGCCATGCTGATAAAAGTTGGGCAGACGCTTTGCCAACAATTATGATGGGTTGGAGAGCAGTTTTGAAAGAAGATCTAAAAGCGACACCAGCTGAAATGGTTTACGGTACGAACATACGACTACCAGGAGAATTTATTTCACAGAATAACAACAAAACTTCCGAAGATTCTATTTCCTTTGTAACCAAGCTAAGAAAAACCATGGAGATGTTACGACCGGTACCTACTTCTGCTCATAATCGGAAGAAGATTTTTGTGCATAAAGATTTGGAATCTAGTACCCACGTTTTTGTAAGGCGTGATGCAATTCGCCGATCTCTAGTTCCTCCATATGATGGACCATTTGAAGTTATTCAGCGGTTTCCCAACACATTCAGGCTGATCGTAAAAGGAAAACGAACTACAATTAGCAAGGATAGATTGAAACCTGCGTATGTCGCTCAAGAAACCGAAACCAAAGATTCTAAAGCACCAGCACTTCCTGAAGAAGTTAAAAGTGATCAATATGTCACTAGAGCTGGCAGAAGAGTGAAATTTCGTTTTTAACCTTGTTCACCTCGTTTATTGTTACTAATGTTGTTTTTTTAATTCCAGAATTTGAAGCCACACTGCTTTAATCCTACGTTATCACTGGCAAAGGGGTACTGTGGCGGCTCGAGCAAACTGATCTTGCTGCGCGTCAGTATTATTTGCGGCGCGTCAAAACAAAAAGAGCTGACCTTGTGAAACCCTCCTTCAAGAAGAAGAGCACATATGCAAATAAACTTCCCTATATAAGAAGATTCAAATGTTAGCTTTGCTCTCTTTCTCTGCCACGCCAGCCTGGGTGTTATGCTTCATCTGTCTAATCTGGAATGTCAAAAATTTTATCTTGCTAGAATTGATTTTAAAGTTTTAACTTAATAATTGTTTTTAAATAAAAATATAAAAAGTTCCGTAAGTTTTATCAATTCCTCATCCCAACACTCTACACTCGCTTACGAATGTATGCTTACTTAATTTATTTTTAACATTTAAGTTCCACTCCCATAAAAATTTACGCTGCTTGAGGTTGGCGCCCGTCTTAATTACTAACCTTTAAAAAAAAAAAAAAAAAAAAAACTTTCCAAAATGTATGTATCAACCAAACAAAAGCTTACCAGAAACACTTTAGTTTCCTACTTAAAAAATTCTTAATAACGATTCAAATGCAAGCGTTTGAGCACAGTTTATATATACTATTTTGAAAATTACACGAGCATGAATATTTACACCACTTTGTATTTCCTACCCATCCAAATGAAATCATAAACTCAAATATTCGTGCAAACATCCATAAATTAGTTTAAACGCAAGCATTGTTAATATTCCTATGACGGGCGCCAACCTCAAGCAGCGTAAATTTTTATGGGAGCGGAACTTAAATGTTAAAAATAAATTAAGTAAGCATACATTCGTAAGCGAGTCACAACCGAGAGTTCTAATCAGAGGTTGGCCATTTTTTTATATCACTGTGTTTGTGGCTGAAAATTTTCATCATGTTTATGATTTTTTTTATTGTAAGAAAGTTTTTTGGGTTTTTGAGGTTGGTGGTTCTACTTTTCAAAAGTGTTTTTTTGGGGGATAGAAGTCTTTTCAGCAATAAAATCCCAACATTTCACATGAAATCTTTAAAAAATGCATCTGATTTCCGCTATGTGCTATTGAAAACAACGCTAGACTAAGGATTTAGCATGTGACGTCACACCGTCAATTTGAGCTGCAGAAGCAGACCTGGGTGAACAACAGGGGTGAAACGAGTTCAAGCCGGCGCTGTGACAGCCCCAAAATTCTGATAAAATGCATTGTCATCAACATCGAATCTGTCTGCCATGTTTCAACCCGACTGGTTGGTTTGGTTGTTTTCAGATTATCTGGCACCGTTAGCAACACGAGGGCTATAATGCTCAGAAACATTCGTCCTTAGACAAGCCAACATACATTTACAAACACCCATGCCTAACACGGGACTCGAACCTGCAACCTCGCGGTCTAGAAGCTAGCACGCAAACCACTATACCGTTTGGTCGGCTTCAGTCCTAATGGATTTCGCCAAGTGGATTAATTAGATCTCCGCAGATTTGCCCGGCAGCGACATACCCAACCACCTACCCACATACAAAATTAAAGTTAATATAAAGGGTTTTTAAAAAAAAAAAATAGTGTTCGAAACCATAATAATATTGTAAAAAAATTAGCCTTATAGGTCGTTGAGAAATTTATACACATTTCAAAAAGACGCAGATACATTTATTTATTAGAAAATAAATACAAATTAAAATACTAAAACGACGACCAACTACAGGCACAAGGCCCATTAAGGTTGGTCCAATTTAACTTTTTTGAATAATACCCCTTTATAGATCCAGCTGTCTTTTAAAACTGATGACTCTGGTACAATTTACGATGTGGTCCGGTAGATTGTTCCACTTATCAATTACTCTATTGTAATTTAATAGATTCCTTTCTAACCGTAAGAAAAACATACAGCGAATGTCCATGATGAGGAAATTAAAATTACAAAAATAGCCAGCAGATAGCGAGGAAAAATTGTTACGGTGAGTCAATTGAAATTTTCCGAAAACAACTGATCAACTTTAGATACATATTATTCCGAAGTAATTTAGTGCTAAGGGGTTCAGACACAATGCTGGCTAACGCTCGCCAACATGCATGGAAACAAATGCATGTTACTTGCAAAGTTCAAATTCTTATAGGTGAGCTGAACTATCACGTGAAAGGTTTTTTTTTTTTTTTTCTTTTTTTTTTTTTCTACTTTACTTTTACTCTTTTACTATTCTACTTTGCATTTCTATACGTTTTGGAACATCCTGATTTCAAAAAAGTGGTCTAGAAAAAATGTCTGTCTCTGAGTGTGTATCGGTGCCTGTGGTCAGAATAAATCCCGAACAAATTTCCCTATGATGTTCAAATTTGGTGTGGGGGTTGGTGATGGCACAGGAACCTACCATTAAGGTTTTTGTCAAAATCGTGTTTGCGCATAAAGTAGCAGCCATTGAAAATATCATGTTTTTCAGTAATTGCTAAAAAACGGCTTTAACGATTTTGATCAAAATCGCTGTGGTAATGCCTCTTAAGGTGTTCTAAACGTCCCCACCTCCTAAATTCAGGTAAAAATGATTAATGGCTTAAAAAGTTGAAAAACAAATGTCTTTAACACAGAGTTCTCTTTCCTTGAGTGTACTCATCAACAATAGTTTTTTTCTTCTCCCCCTCCCCCCCCCCCCCCCCCAGTTTCATTTATAATAAAGGATAATATAAGGATTATCGAAAAGCATATTGACAAAATCATTCTTTTGGCAGAGTGGTTTTTTTTTCTTTAAACCAATACAACGGTAAACGAGACAAATCCACGTCAGTATTATAGTGTAATTGAAAGTTGTGCGATGTTCCACACAACTAGTTTTTTAATTTTTTATTTAGGAGTCGACTCGCGTCAAATATTAGTCTGATCAGACGTTTATACCAGAAGCATTTTCTTCCACTAACTCGTTCCATGAACAATATATTCATGTTTAATCCTATTGGAGGATAATCACCCTTTTCAAGAGCTCCATCTCTAAAGTTGGTTGGTTGTATTCAGATTATCTGGCGCCGTCAGCAACACGAGGGCTATAATACGCCGAAACATTCTTCAATAGACAAGCCAACATACATTTACAAACACCCATGCCTAACACGGGACTCGAACCCGCAACCTCGCGGTCTAGAAGCTACACGCTAACCACTATACCGTTTGGTCGGCCCATCTCTAAAGATGAGAGTCATTATGCATGGTTTTATGATTTTCCGAAGAGGCGAGTGGTTTTAATCAATTGGTAACGTTGAAATTCAACTGTAGTATAAAGTTAAAACAAACCTCAAAACATAAAAATAAAGACATCTCAGTTAAATTCATAAACGGAAGATAATCATACTGAGCAATGGTTTATTAGTAGATATATTAAAATATGCATTTAACCATAAATAAACCAACAGTAAATATAAGCATATAAACTTTCATATTTACAATTCACTAAATTTCCTGTGTATTCAACCCAAAGTAAAGCAGCATTCTAAGTAAAGCTAAGAAATAAAAACATTTCAGAGTTTTATGCAAAATATCCGATGGCAAGTTATTGGTTGGAATCGTTTACAACTTAAGTATAAAATAGAAGTTAGCTGTTTGCTTTCTCACAGTAAATCGTTCTCTGTTTACAACGTTGGTTGTAATAAGGTAGGTTCATTTCGACTTTGTTTGCTGGTTTCAGTATTGTCATATTTGTTACGAGTGCAATATAGAAACTGAATTTTAATTACTGTGTTTATGTTTTTAGGTTCTATGATGAAGAGTGTCTTGGTGTTTATTATCTTTCGTAAGCTAATTTAAAGTCCTATGATGTTTTGAAAATTTTAATTGTTAATCCTTTACCCTCGAGCGGCGTCTCTCAGGCGCCACATGATTGGATGCCGAAACTCGAGAGGACCACTAAGTTTTATGCGGAATTCCGATGCAAGGCCAATAACTGTGTTTGGCTTCAATGAAGTGAATGCGTAACCGCAAACCAAATAAAAAATACCGTAAAATGTCTGAGTTGCTGGTCTCTCCATGAAAAGGGCTCGAGCGCCAAGGGTTTATAATCTTGTATATAAAATTGAAGGAATATATTTTCCTGAATAGCCAAAAATTCTGCTAATAGTCAAACATGGTTATTTTCCCTATGTGTGTATTGAGTTAGCTTCTTGTTTTCCAGATGCTGTGGTTGTTACCGTGTCTTGTCAACATAGTGATCATGATTCTTACGAAGGTTACAATCCGTCAGAAGTTAGTGTACTTCATTGTTTAGGACTCTGATAATCTGCTTTTCTTACTAATATCTAATCAACATTTAACTTAAGACTGTTTCAATCAATTAAGTTATCAGTATGAAGTTTACATTTGCTGTTGCTTTTATTGGTAGAATAATAAATTTTTCGAAAGACTAAACTTTTAATCTCTGACAAATGTAAGAACTTTAAATTTGTTTTTGCTAAAATTAATTTGAAGTGTATTTAATAAATTCATCCAAATACTACTAGGCCAAAGCCATAAACTCGGCTCATTATATCAATGCTTAATAATTTAGGGGCTGAATTAGGTTAGCTTTTAGATGTATAGAATATTGTTAGAAGTTCTTGATATGTAAATTGGCTAGTTTAGTTTTACAACGTGTTGTAATTCCCTTTGTTACAATATCCCTCTACTTTCCTACGTAATAAGCCAGTTACTTTTTATATGAACACTTCAAAGTAAACAAGATTAAGGAGCCCAATTGATGAGGTTTGCGCTCTGGCCTCTCGTTCCCTGCTCATCGAACTGGGTATGTTTAGTTCAGAATTCACATTAAGCTGTACTTACTGACCTGATTAACCGTAATTGGGCAAGATGGATCGTAAAGCGTCGAAATCAAGCAACAATATTATGGAACTTTTAAAATTGTATGTTTAAATCTGATGCTTCCGTTTGAAGAATCATTCATTTAACTTTCAAATGTATTGTAGCCGACCAAACGGTATAGTGGTTAGCGTGCTAGCTTCCAGACCGCGAGGTTGCGGGTACGAGTCCCTTGTTAGACATGGGTGTTTGTAAATGTATGTTGACTTGTCTTAATGACGAATGTTATGGCGCATTATAGCCCTTGTGTTGCTGACGGCGCCAGATAATCTGAATACAACCAATCAAATGTATTGTAGTTTAATGTTTTCAACTATTGCTAAGTTGAAAAAATTAAAGGTTATTTACCTGTAGAGCTTCGTTGTGACCTTCTGGTTAAGTGGTTCTCGAGTCTTTTAAACGATTCGGAGATATAAATTGTTTGCATTTTAGTATAGCAAACATGGCAAGTCTTATTATATTGAAACCTTGAATTGCTTAGTATTAATAATGCATCAACTCATTTTACAGGAAACGTTGAATTTCGAAGAATCTTCATTGGATTACATGTCCTGTGTTGAAGGCATGTGCATACCAGAAGACCATGAGGCCTCATACATAACTTCAGAACATCAAATTGACGAAGTGGAATACCTTCAAGATGCTTCTTCGCATGGTCACGTAGTTCCCAAATCTCCCTACTTTACGTTTTGTAAAAAACTGGATCGCAAAATGAGAGAATTGGAATCTCTTCATCCTGAACTTAAGGCTTTCAAGTTCCAACTGTTGAGCATGCTGGATGCTTCCATTTCTCATTTCGATTCAGAGTGCGAGGAAGGTGAATCAATTATCGATAAGCTTTTGGACTTCGTTGTTTATGTAGCGGAGAAATTAAAAGCCGATTTTGCAGAGATAATGAATAAAAAGGTTCCGGTACAGATTGTTTCTACTGAAACCCCAACCGAAGAGGTAGTTGCTGAAGAAATCCCGGGATTTGTTGGTTCTGTTAGAGGCATTCCCGGTGAGAACTACCCAGATTATACCGAGGTGCCAATTACATCGTTTAGCTGTAGTGACAAGAAGTACGTACCTGGATTTTATGCGGATCTAGAAACTGGATGCCAGGTAAACTTGATAATAATCTGTAGTTTATTTATTGGAATACTTAATGTTAACCACGATGAATTGTTAATATCCATAAATTTGCTCAAACGGCGAGTAAATCAAGTGTCCTTGTCAGGCGAAATCCTTCTCTCCCATAATATATCTGCTTTCTCATAAAGTGACCCTTTTATTTAGTTTAATTTCTGAATATACCTCCCCAACCTGGCGATTTTGGTACAACATGAAATACTTAGTAGTACGAGGGAAGATTTTGAAGTTGGCTGTTAAGTGCCAGTTGTATATAGCTCATGCGACTGTATTTAGTCAATACTAAACTGTTGGGTTTTTTTACCATGAATAATGTGTTGTGATTTGATATGGATTGTAAAAAAGATGTTAATTTAAATTGTGCACCGGAAAGTTAATATTACTTTCTGGAATTTGAAGTGTTATAGATGAATCAAGTATCTTTATGCAGTCTGGACAGTTTTATTTAATGCGGCTTGTTACATTCTTAAACTGTTCCCGAATGAATTATAGTTCAGTTTGTAAACAGTAGAAAGGCTTACCGTAATCTTGCGGAAAGGTGATGGGTCTGAAAAATGTCTCCAAAAAATATAACTTGTCGCCTTTTATCTCTCAATCTGTACTTTCGGTGATGCTTCCAGTGCAGTTTAAAAGAAATACCGATATTAAATTTTAATGAGAAGTTAGTCTAGACCTTAAATTCTGTTCACAAAATGTTTAATCTTTTGACTGGGTTTATTTCCAATTCTGTTTACTATTCAGAAAACGAAAATGACCAGTCTGTTTCTGAGCGTTTTTGGCAAATAGTAATGTTATCCTTGTTTGCAGGAGTTTTTAAAATACTGGGACTTGTTTTCAATGGTACCTTTAAACATGCTAGTTTGCTTAATCCGTCAATTTTTTTTCAGGTTTTCCATGTCTGTTACGAACATAGGAGAGAAAGTTTCCTTTGTCCGCCTGGAACAGTCTTCAATCAACCTATCCTAGCTTGTGACTACTGGTACAGTTCGAATTGCTCTCAAGCACCTCTATACTACGATGTTAATGCGGAAAAGGAGACCATTGAAGTGTCGAAGGAAGAAACCAATATTGGTGACATGATTACAACCATCATCGAAGGTGACAAGCTTAAGAAACACGAGAAGCCCGATTTCTTTATTCCTAAAGGGGACTTGAATGACTTATTAAAATTCTTGCCTATTAAAGCTGAAGTATTAGAGTTTCAGCAACCGATAAAACCAAAATTAATGCCTTCTATGCCTGTAGTTGTGTTGCCCAAGATCAAGCCTTTGCCTCTAGTTAAACCAATTATCAAACCTCTGCATCTAGTTAAGCCAAAGTTAGCCGCTAAAGCAATTGCCGCTATACCACTTGCGAAAGCGAAATTCGCTGCAGCAGCGTTGCCAGTTAAAGCTAAGGTTATATCGGCAGCTGCCATTCCAGTGGTCAAGGCTAAGGTTGTATCGGCCGCTGCCATTCCAGTGGTCAAGGCTAAGGTTGTATCGGCCGCTGCCATTCCAGTGGTCAAGGCTAAGGTTGTATCGGCCGCTGCCATTCCAGTGGTCAAGGCTAAGGTTGTATCGGCCGCTGCCATTCCAGTGGTCAAGGCTAAGGTTGTATCGGCCGCTGCCATTCCAGTGGTCAAGGCTAAGGTTGTATCGGCCGCTGCCATTCCAGTGGTCAAGGCTAAGGTTGTATCGGCCGCTGCCATTCCAGTGGTCAAGGCTAAGGTTGTATCGGCCGCTGCCATTCCAGTGGTCAAGGCTAAGGTTGTATCGGCCGCTGCCATTCCAGTGGTCAAGGCTAAGGTTGTATCGGCCGCTGCCATTCCAGTGGTCAAGGCTAAGGTTGTATCGGCCGCTGCCATTCCAGTGGTCAAGGCTAAGGTTGTATCGGCAGCTGCCATTCCAGTGGTCAAGGCTAAGGTTGTATCGGCAGCTGCCATTCCAGTGGTCAAGGCTAAGGTTGTATCGGCAGCTGCCATTCCAGTGGTCAAGGCTAAGGTTGTATCGGCAGCTGCCATTCCAGTGGTCAAGGCTAAGGTTGTATCGGCAGCTGCCATTCCAGTGGTCAAGGCTAAGGTTGTATCGGCAGCTGCCATTCCAGTGATAAAAGCCAAAGTGGCTGCTAATGTGATCAAGAGCAAATTTGTAAAGTTGCCCATTATGAAGACAAAGTATGCTGCGGCAGCATCAGTTCCTGTATTCAAGGCGAAGACGGTTGCTAAAGTTATTCCTTATGTGAAGCTGACTGCAAAGAAACACAAGTTTGTTGCAGGAGTTCCCATTGTCAAAGCAAAATTGGCAAAAGCTGCTATGATTTCTCCTTTGACTAAAAAGATACTAGCTATTGGTTACATGAAGCTTTTGAAAGCTAAGAAACTGGGATTAATGGGTTGACAAACGATTGACATTTTAATGTGTTGAGTAATTGCTATTTGTGAGCAGTTCTTTTAATAAATATTGTCTTGAATTTTGATTTTTTTTTTTTTTCATTGACTTCCCTTACCCAATTCTTAATCGGTAATTAACAGTTTTACTACAATACCGTTTTTCCAGTAATGGGCTTGGGCAGTGTAGAATTTTACAACAATTTTTTCATATTACTAAATGTGATTAACAACTAGATTAATATGCTCTTGTAATAAAATTAGCCAATTCTAAAGTTAGTTTAAATAACCTCAGCTTAGTTGAAAAAAGTGCTGACTTAAGTGAATAAACACAAAGATTCTTTTTTGTTTTTTCTTAATTTTTGTTTTTTACGGTGGTGGTCCGAAATGTTGATCTTTACATTCTACACGTTTATACTAAATGTTTGATCGAAATCATGGTATTTTACTTTGTGCAATTCTAGAATCGTGCTTAGTAACTTTTGTCGTATTGGTTTCATTTAAGTAGGGGTGGGGTTTCTTATACACATGAACTTGTAACATTGTCAAATATAAGTTTGTTACCCATGATAAGACCTTTTTCAAATTTGTCCTTAATGAAATTTATAAAGAAAATTCCCGAATCAACAATTCTCCTGCTTACCATTGAGTCGGTCAATGAATCCTAGTACTTTTTATATGAAGTTGTAAGTTTCAAAACAATCTTAATTCATTTTAATTTTACAGGAAACATCAAATCTATAATAATAAAACAAGCTGTGTCTGTCTGTGGATCTATAGAAACCTACTTAAAATTGGAGTAGAGTTCTGAAATTTTTAACATAAGAAGTTTTGGCTTTCTAATTTTATGTATGTCAAACAGAATGCAAACATTTTAATTCTTTTTTTAATTTTAATATTTTACAAAAATGATTTCTAATAAGGCTACAGCTCTCAAATTTTCAACATAAGTAGTTTTAATTTTAGCTTTCTAATTCGACTTTTGGTTTTTCAAATTTTCATTTAGTTCTTTTATATTAAGGATTTTACAAAACGTTTTCTAATAGAGCTACAACTCGGAAAATTTCAACAAAAGTAGTTTTCGCCTTTTAATTGGACTTTTGAAAACAGATTACATCTTTATTCAGTTCTTTTTTTTAATTAATATTTTACAAAATGGTTTCTAATAAGGCTATAGCTCTGAAAATTTCAACATGAGTAGTTGTGGCCTTTTAATTGGACATTTGAAAAACAGAAGTTTAAAATTTTGTTTTTAATTAACAAATATTTTATAAAGCAATTTCTAATTTGCTACTTTTCTGATATTTTCAACACAAGTAGTTATGGCCTTCTAATTGGACTTTTGACAATAAGAATTTTACAATTTGAATTTGCTTTTTAATTAATTTTTTCACAAAAAGCGACTTCTAATTGGCCAAGAACTCTGAAAGTTTCAACATAAGTAGTTTTGTCCTAATTTTGCTTTCCGCTAACACGTGGTAAAATAATCTTAAGAGTTGTATTATTGTATTAACGGGGATTTTTTTTCTGTGGCTCAACAGGGGAGAGGCTTCTAATATTAAGGCTTTACGTACCAATTGAATTTTAGTGAGTGAAGCGAGCTTATGCTTTAGCAACAATGAACCTTTCAGCGAGAGAAACGAGCCTATTCTTGCATAGTAATGAACCTTTCTACGAGTGAAGTAAGCCTGTACTTATGTGTCAATGAACTTTTCAGTGAACGAAGCGAGCTCGATTTTGAGTAGCGATGAACCTTCCTGCGGGCGAAGCGCCAAAAACTTTGACCTATACACCAATGACTGATTTCCTCAACACGAGGTCTCGTGGCTAGCTAAAATATTGCACATATTAAAATTTCGTTGCGAAGCACGGGTATTCCACAATTTTTTTTATAAAGATTTCTATGGCAAGTCATGAGTTTAAATGCTTTCTACTTTCAATTGCCCATGTTAACGTATGATAATGGCAGATTGAATTCTGTCAAAGTTTAAATTATCTTTTTATTAAAGTGTACATACACACTTGAACTTTTGTTTTTAAATTATTATTTTAAAAATCTTTTTTCTTTTTGCATTGGAAAGATATAATTAGTTATGCTGTTTACATGAGAAAAATTTCAGTTTTATTAAAAATTTAATAACATTTAACTCGTTAATTGGCATATTTTTGAACAGTGATTACTCTAATTTTATGGAGCCAAGAAAATTATGGTTCAAATTTTTTTTTAATATTCTTTATGTTGAGAGCCTCGATCAAGTTTCTAGTATATACAATTTTTTAATAGAATTTTTGTAACATTGAAAGTAGAAAAAATCTTTTTTCTAGAAACTTTTGTGTTTCAAAATCTTGCAACATTCATTTTCTTTTCTTATCAATTTAACTGAGGTTCACGACATCTAATAGTTGATGAAGATTTGAATTCTGGTATTGTTTTTCAAAACGATTTTATCAAACTTCAGTTATCACTGTTTAACCTTTAAATGCCCTAAGTATCAAATTTGATACTGGACTTTTAAATCAAATTGTAACATTTTATTTGGCTGTATATATGTAACCATTATATAATGCTCTTTTGAATAAAAGATTAAAATATAAACTTAAGCTGACAAAATTGTTCAAATAATGACGTTGTGTTGAACGAGTGACATATTTTTAGAAAAAGTTTAGCGGAGTATCTTTGACGTATTTATTTTTTTCCGAAAATTAAAAATACTTTTGAGGTAGGTGTATATATTATTTTTACTATAATATAATTATTAACAGCAATGGTTTGTTTTGCTTGAAGAAAACTTGCTACTTTTGTGAGTATCAATTTTGATACTTCAGGCAATCCAGGCTGTATGAAACCTACTTGCCTATTTT
Source organism: Linyphia triangularis (assembly GCA_963978545.1). Lineage (NCBI taxonomy): Eukaryota > Metazoa > Arthropoda > Arachnida > Araneae > Linyphiidae > Linyphia > Linyphia triangularis. The sequence continues at coordinate 41,003,988 of OZ021724.1, read as the reverse complement.
TTGGCTAATAATATTTTTTGCTTGTATCTTTGCATTTTTGTTGTTTCTCTGCTTGGTTTGAAAAAAAATTTAAGATTTCTTTATGCAAAAAAAAAAAAAGGCATTGTTTCCAATTATTTCCTGCTACATTAACGTTTAATGCGACATACATATGGCCTTAATACCTAAAGTATCAAAATCGATATCTGCTTCTTTTTTTTCGAAATGTATAAAATATGTATTTGTGATTTTTTTTTTAATTATTTTTCTCTTTATCTGGCTACTTCAATAGATATATTGATATTTTTTTTTCAAAATTTAATATCGAAAATTACGCTTCTAAGGGTTATATGAAGTTTCACGTGCGAAAAACATGATTTCTTAGATAATGAGTATACAATATTCAAATTTATTTCAGAACAAAATAGTACTTCAAACAAATAAAGTAACTCTCTAGCTTTCAGATTATACAATTATCTTGCAAAAATTCCGCCTAGAGATTAAATTAAAGCTAAAAACCCTTTTGACCTATATTTGCAATATTTCAAGTATGTACATACCCCTTAAGCATTGGAGCGTCTTGAGCTCGAAGGTTTAGGAAAAAGGCTTGTCAGCCTGCATATTTTCAGAACGGATTGATTTAGGATTACTTTCGTATAAGCCAGTTGTGGCCATCTGATCTAGTATTAAGACTTTCGTCAATGATGCTTGTTCATAGTATCTGTCATTGAAAAATTGTTTTTCGTAGTTACCAAAAATAAGCTTTAACGATTTTGGTCAAAATTACTGCATTGTTAAGGTGTTCTAAACATCACAAGACCCCTAAATTCCCTTCAAATTTCACAATAGTAAAATGTTAAACAGTTTCCTAAAGCATTTTGTAGTAGTGACTTTCTTTGTTTCACATACTCGTATGCAGTAATGTAATAGTTATCATTTATTTATTTATATTTTTCTGCCAATGTAATTTATCGACAAACTTGCCAAGTTGGTGAATTTTCTTATTATCATAAGTCTTGAATTTATACAGGGTAATTGAAAGTTGTCCTACGTTTCACAAACCTAGTTTTTAAAATTAGATTGAGACGCTTTAGTCAAAGAGATGCAATGAATATAGAACTTGGGAAAATAAAAATAATTTATTTCGATTAAGATGGTTCGATTAATTAAAAATTTCGATTGAGATGGTTTTGGAACTTGCCGCTTTAATAAAGATGTAAAAGTATTTCAATTTCAACACAAAGAACGTAAACATGCTTTTTTTTAACTTAAGTGAAAAGAAAGTTTATTAATTGTATGCCATGAAGCTAGTCAGTTTTTGCAATTAAATTTTATATTTTTTAATAATATTTGCACAAATTTTAAGATCAGAATAGGATCGCTTAAATTAGACAACGCGTATGCTGTTTTTAAAATATTAAAGTATCGTACACAGACTGATGCATTTTATATTAATTTCTTTTGAACTATCATGTCTGACATAAAGGTGCAATGGGTATTTTTTTTTATTTACGACACATGAAAATTTGATTTCATACTCAGTTACTTTTACAACAAAACATACAGCTAGCACTACTTTAAAATTGTTACAGAAGAACTTTTCAGATAGCATTTAGAAATTAAAATCAGTTTTATTAGTGTGACATTTATTTCCTAAGTTTAAGGGCTCTGTCTGCTTTGAATGCATGAAGAAAAAAAAAACTATTTTTATTATTTTATTTTTTTTAAGAATACTGTTATGTTTATTGATATAAAGCTTGTTAGGCTTAACAAAAGCCTTCGTAAATTACATATATATGTGGAGGTTAGTGGTTCGGTTTTTTAAATGTCTAGGGGATTTATTTAGGGAAGCAAAAATGAAATAAAAGAGAAATAAACTTCCAAATCAGAAACGGAAAGTACAGTTAAATTTATTAGACGAAACATCACAATTACTTTTAAACAAAACAAAGGCGGGAAAAGTATTAAGTACTACTAGCCAAATGGCAGCACAAGTCGACGAAAACTAAGTGTTTAATTAGTACATTACCCAATTAGCGAAGTGAGTTGAGTGCACCCAAAATTGGCGGACAGAGTTCAGCGTGTTTGTTCCCGAATGGGATCCGGTGTGCTTCTGCTCGAATGAGAGCCGGTGAGCTTCTGCTTAAAAAATAAAATCGCGGAGTACGAATACTTATTCGTAATAACAAAAAAAAAGAAACATCGTCTTGCAGTGCCATCTGTCTTTACAAGAGGAAATTGAAATGTACGGTAAACAATTGATATAAGATAATAAAAATCCTACAGATTCGGCCATCCTGTAGATCGATGACCTCATCGATGAAACACATGGAAATGGGCAAGACATGTGATAATACTTAAGTAAAAGAAAATATGAAACTAAGACAAAATGAAAACATTTCGTTGACGATCACAATGTTCATTTGTAATTGTTCGAAAAGTTCAGGATCAAGTCTATTTGAAGATGGTAGGAACTACATCAATAGCTGGGTCCTGTGCTATGGCTGGAGTTGCATGGTAAATTGAAAATCAAGCAATGACATATAAAATGAAGAATAATGACGTTGGGCAAAAGACAATTATGGCAATGTTTGCATATTATTTTTGAAGAGTGTTTATGTTAAGTTAATTTATTTAGTAGTATAAAATTTCATTAGATCAGCGGATGTAGAAGTTATATTAGGCCCTTCCTGGTTACCTATTTTTTGTAAGTCATACCTATCTTTGGGTTTAACTTTTGTAATTTTATAGGGTCCTAGGAATTTGGGTCTTAGTTTTAACCCAGAACCGAACTGCGTTCGCTGGATTGCCACCAAATCCCCTTCCCTATAGTTCGGAGCTTTCTTGCGTTTCTTGTTATAGGTCCGTTTGTTTTCGGCTTGAATCTTTTGGATGTTCCTCTTTGCTTCTTGTCGCAGTGAGTTCCTTTGCTCCTGAAGCTTATCTTCTATCTCTTCCATGAGTAGGTCTCGTATTTTCAAGTCGTCCTTATTCCTCATGGTAACACCTGTTAGGAGTTCAAAAGGTGTCCACTTGGTACTTCTATTAATCGTGCTGTTGAGTATTCGTTGTAGTTGGTCAACATATTTGTACCATTTTGTCGAGTCGTCTAACGATAACTTGGTTAGGACAGGTATTAGAGTGCGATGGATCCTTTCTACTTGACCGTTTCCTCGAGGTACTCCGGTAGCAATTTGCAAGTGTTGAATTCCTTCTTCAGCGCAAAAATCAGTGAAGGCTTTCGAAGTAAATGCTGATCCTCGATCTGTGAGTATCCTTTTGGGATTCCCGAAAGTTTTTTGTTGTAACCTCAGTTTGTCTATTAAATCATCCGCGGAAGTACACTTCACTGGATACAGCCATGTGAATTTGGTAAATGCGTCAACAACAGTCAATATGTGTTGATATTTTTTGTTGTTAGAGGGCATTGGACCAATAAAATCTACATGATACGTACTTAAAGGAACGTCTTCTTTCGGAATTAGATTTAGAAATCCTTCTTTCTTTCCGCTCTTCTTGTTAGCTAAGATGCATGGGACGCAGTTGTTGATGACATTGCGGACTAAGGCGTTTAAATTTGGAATGAAGAATTCCTGTTTTATGACGTCTTCCGTCTTAGAGGTCGAAAAGTGTCCTTTCTCATGCGCGAGCTTGATTAATTCCGTCTGCATGTCCTTCGGTGCTACAATTAATTCGCGACAATTTACGAATTTGTAGAGGATTCCGTTTCTTTCACAAAATTCTGACGACCCGTTGTTGTTGAGGACTGCCTTCAAAGTACTGATGTTTTCATCTTCTGCTTGAGCTTTGCGCAATCTAGCTGTGATTGTATCGTTCTCAATTATAAAGACTGGGTTTCTGCTCAGAGCATCTACATGTTTCATTCTCTCTCCAGGTCGATGCTCGATCTGATAGTCAAATTCTTCTAAGGATAATGCCCATCTGGCTATGCGAGTAACTAGATCTTTTTTATCCATAGTCTTCTGGAATGCCGAACAATCGGTGACTATTTTAAAATGGTTTCCCAGAAGATAGACGCGGAATTTCTTTAATGCGCTTACAATAGCTAGCACTTCAAGCTCGTAGCTGCTGTATTTCATTTCAGCTGGTGCTGTCTTCTTAGACATGTATTGGACTGGATGCATCTTTCCGTCGGTGGACTCTTGCAGTAGTACAGCTCCATAGCCGTGTAAACTGGCATCAGTGTGTAATTCTGTCCTTTGACCTTGCGGGAAGATACTTAAGACTGGACTTTCTGTAAGGAGTTTCTTGAGTTTTTCGAACGCTTCGACTTGAGGTAGATTGAACGCAAATGGAGTTTCTTTCTTTGTCAGGTCGCTTAGTGGCTTTGCTATTTTGGAGTATTCTGGTATGAACTTGCGGAAATAGCCAGTGAGTCCGAGAAAGCTTTGTACTTGCTTCACGGTTGTGGGTATGGGAAATTTCTTTACTGCCCTACTAACCATCTTTGTCACAGTTACGTCACTGCAACGAAGTTTTTCGTCGCAAAGATCACGGTCACAATGTGACTTGCATGGGATATCGCAGCGATGTCGCAAAAGTTCACGTCACTTTCGACTTCCATGTGATATCGCTGCGACATCACAATGTGACGAAGTTGCGATGTTACTTTGTGATATCGCAGCGACATCCAGTGATATCCCAAAATAATTTTAGAATGAAATGTGATTTTCGCAACGAAAGTCTTGTCGCGGCGATATCACATTGTGATCAGTATGTGATCTTAATGATTTTGGCAATTTTCGCAACGCTTCTAAGTTAGTGTATATATTATATACCCTTTTTTCATTCATATAGCCTATTTTAAAGGCAGGTAATGAGCACCACTTTTATTTTTCATAAAATATTTCTTCTCAACATATTATTCTTGCAGTAAATCCCGATCATCGGGAAATGCTGGGAAATTAGAATAACTGAATTTTTTGGTTAATTTAAAGTCGATGTTTTTTTTTTTTTTTTTTTTGCCAATTTTCATTATAGCGACATTTTAAACTATAAAGAAACGTAAAATTAAAATCTTCGCAAACCGAACCTTTAAAAAAATTCAGCATGGAATTTTTAGTTGCAATACGTATGTTATATTTTATCCTTCCAGTCGGTAATAATGTGAAATTTATAAAAAAATTTAAATCATTTTCATAACTTAAAATCCTTTCAGAAAAAAAAAAAAGCATTGTGCATTTTAAAATATAAAAAACAAAAAAGTCCGATAAACCGATTTCTAAATCGACCCGTTTTCGGCATGATTTAAAATGCCTATGTGTTCTATAAAACAACGGTTCCCAACCTATAGGCCGGCGACCCTCCTGTGGGTCGCGAGTAGTGTGGTACTGGCCCGTGGAAGCTAATCAAGAGTCTAATAATCCAAGATAAATATTACAGGAGCTTCAAGGGTAGAGATAGGAATAATCGAGTCACTCGATGATTAGTAACAATCCAATTATTCTATTCTATTCTTCGACGGTTTAACGAGTGAATTCTGTTTCAAGAAGATTAACTAAAATATAGAAAATATCTTCAAGTGAAGACTCGTTAATTGAATTATCGACACCATTGATCTCGTTTTGGATAAATGTTTGGCAAAAATATCCAGTTATTACCAAAACTGCATTCATTGCATTACAATTTATAAAAAGAACTATTTTTTAATCCTTTAATTCTAAAATTTTACTAATTACTGATGTACGCACGTATTGTATTATTTAGTGAGTCGCAAAGTTTTTCTTACAAAATAGGTGGTCCGCACAACCTAAGAGATTGCGAACCGTTGCTATAGAATGTCGGATTTTATAAATTACTGGTAACAACGTATAGAACATGGAAATGAAATGCATATCGCTACGGAATTCTAGACATTTAGCAAAACATTCACTTTTGAAATTGATTGCACTATCATTGACCAATCTAAACAATAAAATTATTAAACTGAAACAAAAAATTATAGATGCAACAAATTTATTTTGTGATTCCGTCTACACCAGCAGGCGACGCAACACGAGATCAATTCAAATTACCCCCTACTAAGCAGTATTCGTTTACAGCCCGCGGTTTCTTACCATCTTTATTTACCCTCGGGGTGATGAATGGTTATAAGGGGTCACTTTAGCTCCTATCCCTTTAGGTCAGTTTGGTATCTGGTCTCCAGCCCACTCGCTCCCTACTTTCTTTGTCTCGCTTGCAAAATTCGAGGAACGGAACAAAGAACTAAGGGAGAGTAATGTTGTACACCTGTTCAGTTTGTTAAAATACTGGTCGCGTCTTCGAAGGGGAAGAGGGGAGAGGGGGGGGGGGGGAGTGAAAAGCGCAGTTGCCTTTCTCTTGCTTCGATCTCGACTGAATCTGATTTTCTATTTTCTTACATGATTTATTAGATTCGACTTTTTTCCTTTCCATTTTTATCTATTAATTGGACTGACTTTCCAAATAATATTGAAAATTCTTCTTTGATATTCTGTGGTTATTGGCTAACGCTTGTCATTTAAAATTTAACGAAATGAATAATAAATAACTGCAAATAATGATTTATTTTCAATTTAAATTTGTCCTATAAAGGAAACGGGGGGGGGGGGGGTACAAATAGAAGAAATGCAACCCAACTGGTTAGTTGGCTTATATGCTCAACGACCTATTTTTATGCACAATGATGGCTAATTAGGCCGGGACCTACAGCTTAACGTGGATTACGAACCACAACGAACATCCATGCTTAACCCAGGATTCGAACACGGCACCTTTTGGCATGCGTGACCAGAGAGCAAACCACACAGCCATCAGATAGGCACCAACCAATTTGGAAATGATGTTGAAAATGGTAGATAAATATAAAAATAATACAACTTTAACCGTACGATTATTATTTCTAAAAAGAGTTAATTAACTTAGGAGAACAATGAAAAATACATATTGACATATAAAATACTTTAACTGGATTTTTAAGCGAACATTATTTCCTTTTATAATTTCAGTAACGAGTTAAGTTTAACTCGATGACTTACGACTCAGAAAAACGACTCTACATTTCTCCACGTTTTGGAACATCCTGATTTCAAAAATGTGATATAAAAAAAATTCGGTCTGTTTGTTTATGGTCAGCATAACTCCCGAACAAATTGACCGACGATGTTCAAATTTGATGTGAGGATTGGTAGGGGCCAAGGGACCTACCATTAAGGTTTTCGTCAAACCCGGCATGCGCATAAGGTAGTTTTCAGGTTTTTCAATGATTTCTAAAAAACGGCTCTTACGATTTTAATCAAAATCACTGTGGTGATGCCTCTTAAGGTGTTCTAAACATCCCCACCTCCGAAATTCACGTAAAAATGCTTAAATGGCATAAAAAGTTGAAGGAAGGGAAAAAAAGGGGGGGGGGAAATTCAACACAGAGTTCTCCATCAACGATCGTTTTTCTCCTCTCCTCAGTTTCTCTTAAAAGAAAGAATAATATAAGAATTATCGAAAAGTATATCACCGAAAACACTATTTTGGCAAAGGTTTTTTTTTTTTTTTTTTAACGACTCATATAATATTTATCGCCAATCTGGCCATTTTTTCTAAGCGAATGAAGAAAATATAAAACACAAATACATGTTAGTATTATAGTGTAATTAAAAGTTGTGCGATGCTCCACGCCCCTGTTTCCCGGTTGCTGTGGAAGATGTAATTTCGATTACAAAGTTACGTTTCTTTATTTTAGACTATAATTATAATAAGAATAAGTAATAGATTTACATGGGATTCCAGACAAACAAATTACATTGTATTTCGAAAACTAATATATATTTAATGCAATAAACGATACAATATGTGTACATTTCTTCTGGATTTTAGAATTCTGTATTACTGACTGCCTGAATTATTACTTGAATTACTGACTTTTTAAAAAATATTCTGGATGTAACGGATACTGGAATTTCTATTATAAACCCCTTCCCCACTTCGTATGCAATTAAACAAGCCAGATTTATTTAAATAACATATTTAGATTTGAGCGTTTTCCGGACATATGATGCTAATGAAAACTGAACGCAAAATTTACTTGAATATGAGAAACATTATTTGCAAACATGTATATTCATTTGGATATAGAATATTTGCTACTTGAGGAAATTTAAATCAACTAAAATCCATCATAAGTCAGCTTAAATTTTAACAAATACTTCCATGATTTGTTTTCAGCAAATGAATTTAGTTTAAGAAATGAAATGTATTAATGTACCATTTTTTTAATGTATAACTCGAGAAATGCATTTTTCAAAATGAGTGGCAGATTTCTTTTTTTTTAATTTGGCTTATTTCAATTTTGATCACTCGATAATCTCACTAAAGAACCATCTCTGCTTTCTCAATCTTTGAACTTTAATTTCAGATTTCGAGAAATGAACTTTATTTTACCTAATATTAATTTTTCCAAAATGGTATGTGTTAACTATTAAGAACAGTGTTCTTCACTACGCTGCCCGTAGTAGCAAGTCTGACAAATAGTATTTTTTTTTTCTCTTGAGAGCCTGAGAGAAATTGATAGTGACTTACAATTGATATCTCACAACTGATGATATCGACAAAATCAGCAGAATATAAGAAGGTATAATTTTAATATATTTATTCAATGTTATGCCAAGTCACATGAAGACACACAAGCAAGGTTTTAATAAAAGATTCACTTATATTTTAGATTTTAATTTAAGGTAGTATAACGAAAATATTTTTTTAATTATTAAAAAAAAATCAAATATCAATTACTTTTATAACAACGTGCAAAAAATAAAACTTTTTATAATAATTTTGAATAAAAAATCGTGGCGAAAGTAGCACTTTTTCGCACTAATGTGAAAAAATACTCTCTCGCAAGCCTAGTGCTCAAATATTATATAGGTTTGGGTATTGAAAAATATATTTTCAGAAGAAATTCATTGACTGGAGTTGCCAGCATTAACAAATATATGTATTAAAAATATTTTTTGCTCGTAATTACAAAAAATAGTGTATGCAACACGTGGGAAAATACTTTTTCAAACTCTTTAAATTATTTGATTTGCGCTAACAAGCATTTTACCTCGATTGAAAAAGTATTATATTCCCAAGTATAGTTGCATAAATAACTATTTTTCGAGATAGTAAAAAGTTCATTATTTTTTCCATTTTTCAAAAATATTTTTATTGTTGGATCTATTCTATACCAATAATTACATTTGTGATCTTGAACATACACAGTAAAAGTAATATGTATTGGCATATTCGGTAAAAATCTGCGGTCCACAAAAAACTTCAACATAACTCATACCGCTCGTCTCTAAAAGTTAGAGGTTATGCTGCTCTACAGTATTTAAAAGAATATCGTGCTGTATTCAGAAAATAAATTCATTGTGTGAGCTTATGTTCTACTTGCAAATTTCCGAAATTATATATTTACGTTTAATAATGAACGTGAATGCATTCCATTGAAACGAGTTTTACAATTTGTTATATAACTCAGCATTTCAATAAAGAAAATATACAACACATAATTGAAAAAAAGAAAGAAAAAAAGAAATGGAATGCGCGTAAAATCATATATTTGTAAATTAATTAAGAAGTAAAATTTTTCATTCCATGATAAAAGAAAATCTTTAGAAGCATCTGGTAATTCCAATGTATTCAAAACAACTAATGAAAAATACAGCTTTAAAACATATTCGAATTTTAAACCAATCAAAAACGTTTATTTTATTAATCTGTCTTCCAAGCAACTATATATGACGTCAGAATATAAATTATCTTACTTTTAAATAAATGTAATGGCAATATTCTGGTTCACTACCCAAACACATTGGGTTGAATGTTATATGTTATGCATTTTCGAATTGGGTAAGGTAATTTATTCATATTTTTTATTATTTAACTTCAAATTGCTATTATAATAACTTTTTATAAATTGTTTTTAGAAAATTAAATTTTTGTTGAAAGCAATACATGAGACCAGTGAAAAAAAAGTATTTTCTTGCACGCCTCGTGCTCAAATATTATATAGTCTTGACATTGCATTGAAATGACACATTTTTAGAAGAAATTCATTGACTGGAGTTGCCAACATTAATAAATATACGGATTGAAAATATTTCTTGCGCGTAATTATAAAATATATTGTATGCAACACGTGGGAAAATACTTTTTCTAACTCGGTAAATTATTTGACGTGAGCAATCACACTCGTCAATAAGCGTCAATTAAACTTATTTATTCAAGTTGTAATTAAAATAATATAACAAGCATCATTATCCTGGTTTGCTGTTATTGTATTCTTTATTTGCCATGACAATATTGAAACTTGCTTAACTAGAAGCTGAAACATTCTGTTTATGTATATAATAATCTTCTACTGGCCTAAGTATTTTCTGTAGGTATCTGGAAAATGAATATTAATTAAACATAACTCTGAGGACAAAAGAACTTCACAATTCTACAACAAGGTCATTAAAAGTGCTTAATATTTTTGAACTTTTTCTCAAGGCCTTAAAAATGCTTATATGTCCTTAAAAGTCCTTAATTTTTGCAGTTGTTGTATGTCCAATGGACGATTCCCGCATTTTAAATTTTTTTATTCAATTCTAAATGTTTCGAAAAGGCCATAAACACAAAAAGTTCTGCTCAATGCTCTTTTTCTTTTTTTTATTTTGCAATCAAAATTACCTTGTTCGACGTTGGCGAGAAAACAACTTGTTACGCTGGAGAAACTCTTCTATGTAATTGGATAAATGCCAATGCAAGAAAATGATTTCCATTTGAAAAACGGATGATTTTGAAATTGTTCAAGAAATAATATCCTCTACATTTGATTCTTTTCATCTAAATTTATTCAGAATTGAAAGTATAGGATTGGATAGTCTTTTCTATATTATTTTTATTTTCTTTTAATTTTTTGAATAAAATATGCATAATTATCTACCAGTATAACTAACTTTGAAAACCCTCATACTATATTTTACACTGATGTTCCCTTATTTTCGTGGATTAAAATTGATTATATTTCTTTTTACTTTCTTTTTTTAATTCATTTAATAGTTAATTTATGAATATTAGAGCATTTTATAACAGAATTTAACAATTAACTTTTGGTTTTTTTCTGGAAAAGGAAGTGGTCAATTACTAGCATGGCTGTGGTCAATTACTAATGTCTACTTGGTCAATTACTGGCAAAATTGCTTTTGGTAAGAAATTCTGATGATATTTTAAATTGTAAAAAGGACTGGAACACCATGTTAATTTATTATTGAGCTTCATTAATCAATTTATATTTTGGGAAGTTTTCATAACATTCCATTAATAATTTTTTTAAGAAAAAAAATTAAATGTGTAGAAACTTGCACTAAATGGTCAATTACTGGTAGGTTCACCTTATAATATTGTTAGAATATATTACCCCTCGAAAAAATGTCTTAATATTTTATATGCAAACCCAATATATGTACTAATTTTATGTAAGTTATGTGTAAAAACTGAAATAAAATTATTCAAGGTCAAATAAAGTAATTATATATACAAATTTATGATTAAGATTTTTGACAGGAAACTCTAGTAACATGAATATTAATATTATTGTAAAGTACATTCCTGAGAATTGTTTTAACAATGATGTTTAATGGTTTTGCCTTTAAGTTGTCTTTTGAACACATAACTTCTATTCGAAGCCATCGTCAAATGTTATTAACACAATTTTAAAAATAAATTTAGTTGAAAGAAGGTTATAGTTGCTGAATCATAATTCAAATTAAAGCAGTGTTTATCGTCGAAAAGGTAAACATTGACGAAGGAAATATTCACGGGCCAATTGTGATTTACCAAGTAAGTGACGCCATATATATAGAGCAATTCCATGATAACGGACTAACATTCTAGTGTTATTTTAACACAAATACAAACCCACTAAGGAAAGATTTTTAATTTTGACAGAAAATGGCACTTATATAAATATTTGAAGGGTACATGATTCTTATTCTGGGTATTAGAATTTGTTGCCATTTAATTAGAGTGCACAATTTGGTTATAAAGTCAAGGTAACGGACTAACTGAAAAAGAACATAGTTCTTTTGTTCATTCAAAAATTTTAAAAGTCCGTGAATTATATAATGTAAAATAAATAAATGATGTATAGAATGAAAGAGTAAGTGGTAATGGACAAACAAAATCATAGTAATGGACTAACATACAGTAGGTATAAAAAAAAAGTCTCCATACGGAAGTCAAAGTTGCAAATAAATTAGCATAATTTCTAATCTTTTGCTTCATATCACCAGTAACTACTGAAATATGTTTCATTTGATTCTTTAAAATAATTTTATAGTAAATGCCTGTTTTTACAAAATGCAGCAAGTATTTAAATTGAAATATTTAGGAAATGTTGCTAACTGCCATACAAAAAATGTTTCAGTATGCAATATGAAAATTAATTCTGAAGTCTTCCACAACAGATTTGCAGTAAATTTTTAAAATATGAAGTGTACGCAAGTGCCTTGAAGACATGATAGCAGCAATTGTTTAATTTTACCTCGTAGCTGATCGTCTTAAAATGGAGTTTCGAAAACTAGTTGTCAGTTGGCGATTCAGTTATGAAATTATGGATTATCTATAAAAAAAATTGGGGAAATCTTTTATATATTGAAGCCTATAGTACAATATATTATTAAAAGACACCATGAGCTTCAAACTTTTGAGGATAGAGATCGATCCGGAAGATCTTCAAAGCTAAAAAGCTTGCTTAAAAGAAATATCCTATAATAAGGTTCAAGATAATCCGCAAATAAGTGCACCTCAAGTCGCACATGGCTTAAAAATTGACAAAAAAACATTGAAAAGAATTCTCAAGAGACAATTTTTGTGCATTTGTTACAAGATTTTGTGTTTAAATTTCAAGATACACTTACCAATCCCTACTTCCTTCTACAAAATATACATTGCTGACACCAGCAGCCCATATACACCACCACACCATAATGCCTCCTCCACTGTGTTTGACAGTTCCACATAAATTCTAAATTAACATTTGTTGATTTGGTTTTATCCAGACCATAACTCGATTATCTGACCCTTGGATATTAAATTTTAATTCATCATTAAAAAGAACTGATTCACAAAAAGATAACTGATAACTTGCATGCTTTTTTTGCAAACTCAAGGCGCTTTTTTCTGTTACAGGTACTTATTTAAGGATTCTTACGGGCTGAAAGTTCATTCAGACCCGCTATTTTTATAATATTTCTCACCGTTTGAGATGTCCCTTCAATATTTTTATAAATTTTTAACCCATGTGCGACTTAAGCAATATCTCCAAAGTATTTCAATTTAAATACTTGCTGCGTTTTGTAAAAACCGACATTTATTTTAAACTTATTTTAAAGAACCAAATTAAACATAATTTCAATAGTTATTGAAGATATGAAGCAAAGGAGTAGAAATTATGTTAATTTATTTGTAACTTTGGCTTCCGTACTGAGACTGTAGACACATACCCACGGTATGTGTCTACAATCAAATAAATCTGGTGACCAAGCACAGAACATAAACTTAAGCATTTAAATATAATTGAATATATAAACATATTGAAATAGCTTGTTTTTGTTTTTTTACATTGTGATGCCATAAAAAATATGGTAATTGTTTTTTGAGGTTGTACATTATTATGTCTTGTGTGCTATTAAACAAGGCATAATTTTACCTCTTCTTCTGTTATCCGATAAGCGTACTGCAGCTTAGTCAAGACATCATCTCTAGTTTAATTCAAACATATATCTTATTTCCTTTTTGAATTTATCTTAGCAATCATCATATTTTGGTAAGAGTGCCTTGCTGGTTATCCGAGCTACATGTGAAGCTGTAATGACCGAAGATGAAAATTCACTATTCAAAATGTTTCATCTTGTGTTAATGATCATCAATTCAAAGTGTATGACTTTTTCTAAGCTTTAGGATCAGACCTACTTAAGTGTAATATTACTCTTAAGTAAGGTTATTTGTAAAACCTGAGATATAAAATATCTATAGTTTTGTGTTTAATAGCATTCTTTCCTGGTTTCATACGGCTGTTATGACGCTGGTACAACATTTTATCATATAAATGATCTGTTATCCAAAAAGTCAGTCAACTAATTTTTACTATTTTGTAGTCAATAGGTCCTTGCCATATTTGAAAGAAAGTTTCTCAAAAGCACCTTTGGGGAGAATTTAGTTGATGGTTCATGGAGAAGACAAACCAACACTGATCTGACATGGAACAAGAGCCTGCTAAACCAGATGGGTGAAGCAAGACTTTCCTGGTCAATGACGTAGAGCTGAAGACGATTATGATAGTCAACAGGTAAATTACTCTTTTGATAGCAAAACTAGTTTTCTGGCTAAAATTTTTTAAATGAAAAATGCCATTATTGTTCATGTAGTTTTACTCATTTTATAATTTTTGCGCAGGAAAAGTGTGCATAAAAATTACTTATGGTTCAAATATATTTGAGTCATAAGCTTCAATTCCATTGACTATCCATGCACAATATTAATTTTTAACTAAAAATATGTCAATTTAAATTCTTTATAGTTTTGAAATTACTATATATGTATATATATATGTGTATATGTATATATTATATATGTGTGTATGTATATATTATATATGTGTGTATGTATATATATAGGTATGTATATATATAGGTATATATATATATGCATATAGATATATGTATGTATATATATACATAACAAAAGGAAAAAAATGAAATTACAAATGTAAAATCAAAAACATCAAAGCTATAGAAATACAACAAATTACCAGTACATATGCTAATAGGTTAAAAAGTTGCCCCATGGTACAATTCCAAATTTCTGCCGTTTTTCATTTTATTTTGTTTGTATATATATATATATATATATATATATATATATATATATACGTATATGTATATATATACGTATATATATATATATATATATATATATATATATATATACCTCAAAATATTTACGTAATCCATGAAGCAAGAATCCATGGTGAAGTATGGCTGCTGTCAACATTTTGCAATACTAATTGAACATAACAGCATTAATTTCTTTCAAATTTCAAGAAATTGTAGTCTTCAGATATATCTTCTATGAAATGTAATTGATTTAGAAGAAATACAATAATGCCACTAAGGAAAAAGTTAAGCCTGAGGATTTTTTTTTTTGTTTTTTTTTTTTAGCTTCTGAATTCTCTAATTGACCATATATGTTATGCGTGTGTTATTGTCTATGTATGAAAGTGAAATTAGTTTTTCTATATAAAGACTGGAGTACTTACTTTAAAGTTTATCGCCTTACTTACTTGCAAAGTTTGAAACAACATATCATAGAGGTTAAATTGTGAAATAATTAGTTATAACAGTTGTCTAGTTATTCTGTGATATAACTAGTTTTTGTATAAAATTCCTAATGATAGACAATTAGATAGTAAAATAAAAGCACGCTATAATTTTTTATTTTATCTTTTGTTGCAAAACTCTAAAAGTAACAAAAGGTATAGCAAGCATCTTCTTCGAACAGTCGTTTGAAGCCCCTCAAATTACCTTATTATTTTAAAATCACTTACTGTTGCCAAATTTATTGCTTTTAATAATAGTGTTCTCAAATATCAATTTTGGGGAATTAGAGGTCCCAAATGGTTGTTGGACGTAACAACTTTCAGTAACAAGTCAATTTTTTTAGCAATAATTAAAAATGGACAAATATTTTTTGTCACTAATTAGGAAGTACTAGTCTGATAAAACCTCTGTTATCAGAGTGAGTCATAGATAGACATAAATATCAGCATTAGGTATTGTATTCTTTTACTAAGAGATGTATTGAACCTTGATTCGAAAGGCAGAACTTGGCATGGCTCGGATATCTGGTCGTGTAGTGATAAGTTGTATCTTGTGAATCCATTATTCAGTTCAATGGAACTTTTTTAATATATAAGTTATATTTTTTAAGAAATAATGGAGGGAAATGTTTAAAATTAAAAACTGTTTTAAAACCATATTTTTTTATTTTTTTTTGTACTTTTAAGTCTCACAGGTGAAAAGAGGATCATTTCCAGCTCGAGTTAACATATTTCCTACTGCATATTCATTAAAAACCAAAAAAAATAAAAATTGTCAAACAGATAGCAATATGTGCAATTGTAAATAAACTATTTGTTGGATGCAGAGGTGTGTTAGCTTTTTAATTGGTATACCATTATCAGTTTTAGTTTTGCAAAGGTAAGGTAAAAAGGATTTAAAAGAAAAAAAAAATCAGAAAGTAGTAAGTCATACTATTCCAAATAAATTTGTTAGTAATTAATGGATTACAGTGATGAAGGCTGTAAATAATCACTTGTAACAATATCAGAATTGAGTATAATTATCAATTATTTATGTTGGCATTACACATTTTAATTACTATTATAACCTTGTTACGAATATTTAAAGTTGGCACAGAATTTCTGTTTTTATTTTTATGAAGTAGCATTCTGTGCTATAATTGCATTAGATTTTTAAAATTGCATTGTGAGTGGCAATTTTAAAAATGGTGTATTTTAAACTGAAATTTAAGAATAACCTATTTTTAATTTTCTAGGTCCAAAGCCTACACCTAATGCTCTGAAACATGGAGAAAGAATACTACATTGAAGGAAGTGGCATAATTCCTGACAGTCAGATTGACAGATACCTTGCCGAAAAGAAAAAACATTCTGCAATATTTAGTGTAACAAAGAATATGTTTGCTTTGTGTTCAATAAAATAAACTTATTACCTTCTTATGTTTTTCTTATGTTTTTACTCTTATTTTAATTGCATATTTCCATTTTAATTGCATATTTCCATTTATATTTTTCTTTTATGCTAAACTTATAAAGGGGAAGATTTGCACAAAATGGCAAAACAACATTGTAATCAGTTTAAAAGAAAAATTGAGATGCATGAGATACATTACATTGTGCTTTAATAGATTTAGTCATGTTTTGTCTTATTTTTAAGGTATATATTTAGCTGAGAAATCTATTGGAATGGATAAATTCTCTTGGTTAAAGGCTAATTAGGTAGTTAACTGTTTCATTGGTTTTTAATATAGGAGACTAGTTTTTACTTCCCAAAGTCTTGTTGAAGACGAACAAATATTTTCTAATGCTATGATTCTTTAATTTATTATACCATTAAGTTCATGTATATTAAGTTTAGAAAAGTTCATACTTATAGAAAATATTCAAATATTTTCTAACACTATGATTATACCATTAAGGCCAGTCATTAAAGTAATGACTGGCCTTGATAGTATAAATTATATTACCATAGTATTAGAAAATATTTGACGTAAAGAAAAGATACTGAGCCTCTTCATATGAGAGTAGGTACTTGAAACAGATATAGGTAGTTGATAAAAAAAATTAATTGTGAATTTTTTGTATAATTATGTTGCAGGAACAAGGCTTTTGTTGTGAAAATCACATAGATGTCGCCAAAATCACTAAGATCACAATGTGACATCGCAGCGACAAAGCTTTCTTTGCGAAAATCGCATAAATCACACGGATGTCGCCAAAATCACTAAGATCACATTTAGGTCACAAAGCGATATCGCAGCGACAAAGCTTTCGTTGCGAAGATCGCATAAATCACACGGATGTCGCCAAAATCACTAAGATCACATTTAGGTCACAAAGCGATATCGCAGCGACAAAGCTTTCGTTGCGAAGATCGCATAAATCACACGGATGTCGCCAAAATCACTAAGATCACATTTAGGTCACAAAGCAATATCGCAGTGACAAAGCTTTCGTTGCAAAGATCGTATAAATCGCACGGATGTCGCCAAAATTACTAAGATCACATACAGATCACAATGTGACATCGCAGTGACAAAGCTTTCGTTGCGAAAATCGCATAAATCACACGGATGTCGCCAAAATCACTAAGATCACATTTAGGTCACAAAGCGATATCGCAGCGACAAATCTTTCGTTGCGAAAATCGCATAAATCACATGGATGTCGCCAAAATCACTAAGATCACATTTAGGTCACAAAGCGATATCGCAGTGACAAAGCTTTCGTTGCGAAGATCGCATAAATCACACGGATGTCGCCAAAATCACTAAGATCACATTTAGGTCACAAAGCGATATCGCAGTGACAAAGCTTTCGTTGCGAAAATCGCATAAATCACATGGATGTCGCCAAAATCACTAAGATCACATACAGATCACAATGTGACATCGCAGTGACAAAGCTTTCGTTGCGGAAATCGCATAAATCACACGGATGTCGCCAAAATCACTGAGATCACATACAGATCACAATGTGACATCGCGGTGACAAAACTTTCGTTGCGAAAATCGCATAAATCACACGGATGTCGCCAAAATCACTAAGATCACATTTAGGTCACAAAGCGATATCGCAGCGACAAAGCTTTCGTTGCGAAGATCGCATAAATCACACGAAAGTCGCCAAAATCACTAAGATCACATACAGATCACAATGCGATATCGCAGCGACAAAGCTTTCGTTGCGAAGATCGCATAAATCACACGGATGTCGCCAAAATCACTAAGATCACATTTAGGTCACAAAGCGATATCGCAGTGACAAAGTTTTCGTTGCGAAGATCGCATAAATCACACGGATGTCGCCAAAATCACTAAGATCACATTTAGGTCACAAAGCGATATCGCAGCGACAAAGCTTTCGTTGCGAAGATCGCATAAATCACACGGATGTCGCCAAAATCACTAAGATCACATACAGATCACAATGCGATATCGCAAAAATCGCAAATTCGTCCCCAATGTCACAATGTGACGAAAAGCGATATCGCAGCGATATCACAAAGTTACGTCGCAAAACCCCCTCTAAAACGGACATTGGACGACTATGTGACCCCTGTGTGATATCGCCGTGACATCGCGTGATCTCTATGCGATATCGCTTTTCGTCACATACTCGTCACATGGTTATTAGGGTGCTTGCGTTTTAGCCAACGATGGTCGTATTGTACCGTTTTCCACTATGTGTCCTAGAAATTCTATTTTCCGTTGCAGGAATTGACATTTCTTCCATTTTATCTCTAAGCCGTATTTTGATGCAACTTCTAGTACTGACTTTAAGTTTCTTAGACCTTCTTCTTCATCCTTTGAGGGAATTACCAAATCATCCATATAGATTATTACGATGCCTTTTCTCATTAGATCTCGGAAGATGTTGCACACGTACCTTTGAAACACACTGGGACTGGTACTTAAGCCAAAGGGTACTTTGTTGAACTCAAATTGTCCGTCGGGGATAATGAAAGAGGTTAGCTTGCGGCTCTCTTCATCTACTTCAACATGAAAAAATCCATTCTTGAGGTCGAGTGTAGTATATACTTGAGCATTTTGTAGCTTGTCGAGAACATCTTCTATCAGAGGTAAAGGAAATCGATCCTTGACTAATTTTCTATTCAATTTCCTATAATCCACACAGAGGCGGGTGGAACCGTCTTTTTTCTTCACTAGTACGATAGGACTGGCGTAGTCTGACGAGCTTGGTCTGATGATTCCTTGTTCTAGCCATTCGTCGATTTGCTGATTGACCTCTAACTTTTCTGAACTCGATAATCGTCTCGCAGGTTGGTAGACTGGAACGTCGTCTTTCAGGATGATTCGCATGGATACGTCTGTTGACAAAGTTTTGTCAGGCTTGTAAGTTGAGATAACTTGCTTCAATTCGTTCTGTATCCTGATGTCTCTTATGTGGGCCAACTCTATCTCTTCATTAGGACTTGTTTCGGAGATGTGCATGAACCAATCAGCGGGCTCATCTTTATGAAATTTCATACCATTCCTGGACGTTGTAAACGTAGCTTGATTCGTAACATCCATTCCGATAATTGCTTGGAAAGATAACTGTAATTGCGGCACTACATGCCATGTTAGAGAAAATTCTTCTCCGTCGGTGGTGAAACTCATTTCGAATTATCCTTTCGTTGTGACTTGGGAATTTCCTAAGCCTGAGAGCGTTCTTCTTTGTTTCGAAAGCTTGTCGTTGCGTCATTGGATGAAAATGTTTTAGATTTTGTCGAGGATATTTTATCAAATCCGCCAGCGGATGGGAAATACGATACTTTTTAAAAAAATGCATTGTTGAATAGATTAACAGATACTGAAGAATCCAGGTTAAAAAAGGTATTGACCGAACATCTGGGAGATAAACGCCCATCTGACTTGTTACGACAAATGAAAGGTTTGGCTGAAACTTCCATTTCTAAGGAATTGTTAAAAACACTTTGGCTACAGAGGTTACCGCAGCAAGTTCAAGCCATATTGTCAATAAGCTCCGATCTGTTAGATAACATTGCGGAGATGGCAGATAAAATTATCGGAATATTTAGCTCAATAGAATTAAGTACAGTGAATCAAGCATCCAGAAAAGCTTCTGAACCGAATAATACTAATAACGAAAAAATTAGTTCTTTGGAAATTAGCATTGCAGAATTAACTAGGAAATTTGATACATTCATGACAAGGGGTAGATCTCCAAATAAATCTGAAAATGCTCGCAATCGCAGCCGTTCGAGATCCAAACCTGCTCGTTATAAGCTATGTTGGTACCATTATAAATTTGGAAGCAATGCACTTCACTGTGTAAAGCCATGCGAATTTGAAGAACCAGCAAGTACTTTGGGAAACTAACGGGCCGGTCGATTGAAGAGGCCAACGACTACGGCCAAATAAACTGTCGCCTCTTTCTTTTTGACAAGTCTAGCAAGAGGCACTATCTTGTCGACACCGGGGCTGATGTGTCCGTAATTCCACCGCCAAAACCAAATAAGCTGTCCCCATCCGATTTTAAACTTTATGCTGCAAATTCAAGTTCAATCAAAACTTACGGCAAGCAACTTATCAGTTTGGATTTAAGCTTGAGAAGACGTTTCAAATGGAATTTCATCATAGCAGATGTCTCGAAGCCAATAATTAGCGCAGATTTTCTTGAGGCACATGGACTTTTGGTCGATATTAAACAAAAGCGTTTGATTGATCCTTTAAAGTCATTATCAGTTCCGACTAAAATAATTAAAGGACCATCTTCATTTTTAACACCCCTCGACAGAAGTAATTTTGAGCCAGCTATAAATTCTCTTCTGAAAGAATACAAAAGCTTATCTTCAGAAAATATAGAACGAGATAAAGTTAGCGTCAGCCATAATGTCACCCATACTATTGTTACAAAAGGACCACCCGTGGCATCTAAAGTGCGTAGATTAGCTCCAGATAAATTAAAAATCGCCAAGGCAGAATTCGACTACATGCTTGAGCGGGGAATATGCCGACCATCAAGCAGCTCGTGGTCTAGTCCATTGCATCTGGTCAAGAAAAAGGATGGAGGATGGATGCATGCGAGGATTATCGTGCTTTAAACGCAGCTACACTACCAGATAGGTATCCCATACCCCACCTGCATGATTTTACGCACCAATTAGAAGGCTGTACTGTATATACCTCACTAGATCTTCATCGTGCCTATCATCAAATTCCCATGGAATCATCAGATATAGAAAAAACAGCTATTTGTTCACCGTTCGGACTGTTCGAATTTCCCTTGATGATGACTTTTAGACTTCGGAACGCGGCGCAGACATTTCAGCGATTCATACATGCCGTTCTACGAGGCCTGGAATTCTGCTTCGTCTATCTGGATGAAATACTTGTTGCATCTCGCACTAAAAAGGAGCATTTACGTCATCTCAGAACAGTTTTTGAAAGATTACAGCAATTTGGGTTAACCCACAGACGGTTATCCATTTTTAAAAATATCTACTGCGAGGGATCATAACTAGTTAAGAAAACTAAACCTTAAATGGTCGCGATTTTTCTTTAGTAATTCTTCCTCTCCCCTGTTGCAAAAGATTGATGACTATCTACCACCACAGGGGACTAACTGAGTAGTTAAGAAAATTAAGTAGGGGTGTTCAGCGAAACAGAACGCAGGTGCATCTCGTGACTGTAGGCTAACTGACTAGTATTGTAAGCGAATAGGTCAGAGATATACAGATTTAAAATCAGCCACAACATAACGAATATAGTATCAATTTGCTTTTTTGTGATTGAAATTTTGTTTGTAGAGTAAGGTTTTTTTAAATAAAAATTGCATCATATCTTTTACATAACCTCAATAAAGAATTCAAATCTACCGATGCCAAACGGTTTGTGATATTATTTTTTACAGTTGGCATATTTTTAGTTTTTCTTGAATGCTGCGAGAAGAAAGCAGTGTTATTATTTACTGCGACATCCTGTCAATAAGAAAAAATATGAGTAAAGTATTCAATTTGAAAGCTTGGGTTAGGAAATCATGGGGGGGGGGGGGACTCTGATCATTGCATAGCAGAATGATCTTATTGTGAAGTTATTTCGGGAGTTCTTAGAAATGTATTACTTTTGGAAATGATTGAGATTCTGATTTTTGTTCATTCATTTTCTTTCATTGCCGAAAGAAAACTATGGTGTGGAACATCACTCAACTTTCAATTGCACTATAACATTGGTCATTGCATTGAAATTTAGGTTCCAATTATCGTCGCCAGCAAAATTCTTTGTTGATTAGTACTAAAAGAGATGCCTATGGCACAGCGTCACTACACAGCTTCTATCTTTTGTCGAAAACAGGGAACACGAACGCAATCATGCGTGATTAGTTGAAACGGAACACACTGATGATAAATAGAAGGGGTTCTTTGAGGAAGTCTAAACGGTCTTTTTTTACTTGCATTTAAGCTATTTTAAAAGTATTTTTATATTTATGCAATAAACCATTTGCTACCTCTAGAAAAAGTGGCTTGCAGACTTGTTATAGCATTTTGTGAATAGCAGAACGTTTCTTTTAACGATTTCAATGAAAATACTAGTATCCGTTACACACAATTGCATATTTGTACTTTTTACTTTCAATTACCCATGTGTTTACATGAGGTAATTAAAGTATAGTATTCGGTCAAAAAATCGATTTTTTTTTATTTTGCATTTCTCTACGTTTGGGAACATCCTGATTTTAAAAAAGTGATCTAGAAGAAATGCC
The DNA here is from genome assembly GCA_963978545.1 of Linyphia triangularis. Classification (NCBI taxonomy): domain Eukaryota; kingdom Metazoa; phylum Arthropoda; class Arachnida; order Araneae; family Linyphiidae; genus Linyphia; species Linyphia triangularis. The sequence continues at coordinate 40,980,923 of OZ021724.1, read as the reverse complement.
TGTCTGTATGGTTTGTGAGTACATGGTCAGCATAATTCCTGAATAAATTGACCTACAATGTTCAAATTTGATGTGTGGATTAGCGGTAGCCATGGGACCTAATCACGGAGTTCCAAAAATATTTAAGTTAATTTTAGATCATTCCAACAATTAATTATTCCTCGTACTTTACGCTTTCTGAAGATTTTTTCAATTGTATATCAATATTCGACTATGGTTGAAATATCGTTATTTACAATTTGATGTTACATGACTCGGTTTAATGGAAATTGGCATACGACTTATTTATTCTTATATATTGGCTTGTGATCCTGACCACACCTAGCTTACATCTTAATAATTTTGGCTTACATTAAAACATATTTTTTCAAAATTCAAATTGCTGTTACTTTGGCAAAGTACATTTGTTTGTTTTTGATACAAGATTGTATAAAGGAAAACAAATATTATTGAAGCTTTTTTAACTAGTTTCAAAATCTATATCCGTTTTCACATCTCATTCGTATACTATTAACAACGGCCTGATGTTAGTGAGGTATTGAAAGTGTTTCATGGTCTATAAGACCGTGGGGGCTTGCTAGATACAAAATATATGCTACTGATGTTTAGTTATTGTTTATATCTTGATTTTTCAATTTTAATAATCTTGAAGATAACATCTGGTTATGAAATCAAAATTTTTAGATTACTTCAGGTGTCAGAGGTAATTTTGTCCATGAGCTATGGGAAATAAATTATGATGAATAAAAGATAAAACAAATTATAATCTTTGTTTGCCCCGATTGTGAGTGTAGTTAAGATAATTTTAATTAAATAGTACAATTGGGAAAATTGGATATTTAATATCCTGAAATGATTTATTTTTTTCTACTTTAGCTTATGCTCTTCATTTACTGCTAAGGTTATGTTGAATCTATTTTTTCTTCTGTATGCCTGTTCGGAATCAATTTTTTCAAACTTCTAAAACTAAATATTAACAACCAACTTATTTTAACTAAAATTGCCACCAACTTGGTGATATTTATGAAAATAATCATAACCCAAACTTCAAAATAGAAGTTTTTTTTGTTTTTTTAAATGAAAGTTTGAAAACACAAACAATAAATTATATAAATTATCTTATATAAATAAATTCTCTTCTCAAACACAGTAATCAATATTTTGTTGTATTTAAAAGTTTTCCTTTTTTTACTATTCTCTTCCTTATGAGTAATATAAAATAAACACTGGAAAACACAATGTTTGAGATATTCATGAATAATATTTTAAGTTTTCGCCAATTTTTACGATTCCAGTGTTAATATTTGCTATTTTTTTACATTCATACTAATTAGATTTTAAACATATTTGCATTGTTTGCGTAAAAATATTAAAAGTAATTTATTTTCTGTTTTAAATTTTTTATTTATAACAACACATATAATAACATTGTATGTTTTCATACTCACACTGAAAATAAGATTAGCAACTTAAGTAAACAATGGGGCAATTTGGCGCAAAGCTTTTATGTTAGTATCAACACTGCTATGTAGTATCTTTTTATTTAATGATACTCTTATTTCTGGTTATATTTAAAACGAATTAAATTTTAATCTTTAGTTTCACATAAACATGTAATTAAATGGTGAAAAGTCCCTCAAATGTGATTTTCTGAAAAATAAAATTCTTTCCGAGTAGATTGCAACTGTTACTCAAGATAAGCACATGAATGTTTCATTATTTTAATTCAGCTACGTAAAATTGGAAATTTTATGATTTTATACAACAAAGAGATCACTAGGTGCATGTTTTTATATAATTCTCGCCATTTCTAATTTAGTTGACTGATTATATTTTATAACAGTCCAAGAAAACGGTTTCAAGTATTCAAAACAATATCTGACAAATTCAAACAAAAATATAGCAAAACGTATACATAGAAAAAGTATAAGTAAAAATTATTTATTTTATAAACATCACAAATCAGACAATAAAATCCAAAATAGCAAAAATAGCAGTTAAAATGAATATTTATAAACTAAAATAAATAGTTTGGCTGAAATAAAATATAACTTATAGAAAACTGCAAAAATTGAAAAACATACATACATCTACAAATTCTTTCCTCTGTCGTTTTACTTCAAATTATTTTTGTTTTTACTTATACAACCACTACTTGTAAAATTTACTCATGTTCATCGCTATATTATTTTTATCAAATATAATATATACAAGTGGAAATAAGCTTCATCCGCGACATTGGCGTAAAAATCAGAACTAAGACAAACATTTATTACAATTTTAAGTTACTAATGATCAACTATCTTAAATCCATAATGCTTTTTCTTAGATAAAACTGTTCGTATTCAAACAATTAAATCTAGCTAATTCTACATAAGAACAAATTTAACTACAAAATTCTTCATAAACATGCAAAAGAAAAATTTGGAATTATATTGCAAAATATTATCTGCCAAACAAATTTTATGATATGGGATTAATTGGAAGGTTCGTATTTATAACTGGAATATAATAAAAAAACATATCACAAATACACAAAAATTTATAATGTTTGTTAGGAGGCAGGTAGATTTAGCTGATGATGTGCATCAGGTTTTTGTTGCAATTCATAAATTGTAAAATAGTGCTCATCATGAAATATTGATTTATTTTGAATTATGCTTTTGTACCATTATAAATTTTATATTCATTAAATTTATCGGAATTAAATACTATGTGTATAAATAATTAAAAATAGAAAATATTGAATAAAATTAGTAGTTCTAAAGCTAAATAAAAGTCAAATAAATTCTAAAACAAGAATTGTCATTTCTAAGTATTAAAATATATTTAATAACTGTGTGGAGTAGGAATATTTCAAACTGTGGTGAATCTTCCCAGCAGTAGTTGTTTGAAGCTTGACGGTCCTCAACAATAGGCTATTGTGGGGCATGTAAAGGGGAGGCATGGGTTTAGAGTACTCATTGTCAAACTGCCCCACCCTTTGGACACTAGGTAAGATAGTCGAGGATTTTTCTTGTATGCGAATCTTCTCAAGTACTTAGCGGTGGCGTTTCATTCATTGATAAGATGCCGACTAAATGTTCCGACATATCAAGTACCCAACGCACAACCCTATTGCAGGTTGTAGATATATAGTAATGATCTTTTAATGGTCGACAGTGGTCCCCCTCAGGAGACCCAGGTGTGGCCCATAGGAGATCGAGTCGGGCGAGTTTATTTCCAGTTTTTTCGAATGGAAAATCATTGGGTTTTTGTGAAACCCACGACTTTGACCCCTGGGATTTAAAGAGCCCGATGGTTGTATATATGAGAACAGTGCAATTCTCCACGCTCATAGTATATTGATATTTAAAAAAAATTTAAAAATTTTAAGAGATACAAAATTGTAAGCATATAACTATACATGGTGAGCATAAATTATTGATTGCGTTTCAGAATTCCATAAAACAAAGTAATGTACTTACATTGTTTAATGTTTTATTTATAAGCTTATTTCAAGCAGTTTTACGTCACACTTTCGGTAAGTTTTACACAGTGGTGTAGTGTAAAATAAAAAGGTGTGGGAACGCTATGTCGCATCGTTACAAATGTATTTTTTTCTGCGTGTGTGGGAGAAATTTTAAATAATTTTATTAATATTACTTTAATAATCTCAACACAGCAAATGAGCAACTCAAAAATTAAAAAAAAAATTGTGTTTTGACTTATTCTTTCATTATATATTTTTTTTAAACTGTTAAGTTATATAGATTTTTAAACAATTTGTTTTGCACAACCCATTATAAAAAATTGTTTAACACTCTATAAATGGATTATAAGACATTTGCAAACATATTATTGACACAGATTTTTTACAACAATTTTCCAAAATTTCAGAGATGCCTTATATGCAATGGGTTCGGATAAATTCCCAAATTCTATAACTCCTCGAAATCTGTTTTTAAAATGAATTAAAAAGATTGCGATTGTTGCACATGTCCATTGGGAGTTTTATGGATTTTCTACTTCTCGGGAAAAAAAAAAAATGTAGAGAAGTTCCTCTTGCTTGATTGACCCTTCCTTTCCTTTTCCAAATTTGCTCCATTAATAAAATAATTGGTAAATTAAAATCCATCAGTCGATTTAAAATTTCTTGATAAAGTATTAATTTGTGTTCCATTTCCAATCATATCCAATTTTAAGCGGGATATTTTAATGTAGGCTCATTACTTGCCAGCCGTATAGATTTGTTTGGAACATTTCTGTTTTTTTCATCTTATCCAGTTCGATTTTGTAATTTCGACAGTGGTGATGATCAGGTGACAATAATAGTCAAAAGTGGGTATGAATCGGAGGAGAGAGCAAACTGCAAAACATATATGATATTGCCATCAAAATCACTAGATTTTAAAAAAGATCGGGGGAAATTTCCTCCCCTTATCGCCGCCACTGTATTTAGTGTTGATTTTTTTTTTTTTTTTTTTTTTAAACTCCTGTAAAAGATATTTTTTAAGAACTACTGCTAAACTTTTGGGATAAACTCTGAAATGAATGTGAATGTAAAAGCTTTCCCATTCTCAAACAGAAAAGCAATTTAATTTTGATTTTAAAATACATCTGAATTACTTTCCTACTTCTTCACAGCCAATGTCTATGTAGTATACCCATTTACCAAACCATGAGCAGTTTTATATTAAGGAAAATGAAATATGCAGAACCGGCCTAAAAGTACAATGTTATGTGTGCAAGAATGAGTTTTGGCACCCCTTACAATGAAAATGGGTATAGAAAACCCTCCAAAAATGGTATGAGTGCTTTATATGGTATGGGTGCAAATTATTAAAATCTTAGCATTTTCAGCACTAGTAACATTATTTTAAGTCAGGTTTTATTAAGGAACCCAAGGATACAATTTTTGTTACACGTATAAAAATTGTAATAAAATTAATTTCATGAGAATTTAATAAAATGAATGTTATTAAAATTACTGCTACACATTACTTCTTTTTAGTAGTCCTCAGCTCTTAGCGCAAGCGTTGATTCCCCGTCGTAACCCTGGGTTATGAAAGACTGTAATTCGGCTAATGTAGCATTATCAGTACGGCCAAGTTAAAGTGAAACAAAATTAACAATTGTTCAATTCTGTCAAAACAACGTAGCGGGGCGCTCTTTACTGTACTTTCAAGCAACATTTTATTTATTGAACTAAACGTATTCAAATTCACAAACAAGCAAACTAATATACAAAAGCGAAGTTAATATAAAGGATTTAAAAATCAATACTGTTTTGTGAGCATATTTTTTCATGTTCAAACAAGTTATCAGTTTGATTTTCCCGATATCTGGCAATAAAATAAATATTTTCCAATATCTGACAAAATATAAATGCATAATTTCGTGATCTCAAAACACCTTAAAAACTAATACAAAATATCAACATTCTGCTCTTATCTATCTGGATTTTTAGCACCAACCAGTTTATACCATCAGAATCGCAGGTTTGCTTCACTTTTTTGGACTGTCAAAAAAAAAATTGCTGTCGTTTGTTTTTTCCTCTAGAACGAATTCATTTCTTAGGTACGGTGAGAGGTTTACAATTAATTTATGAAATCGGTGATATATATATATATATATATATATATATATATATATATATATATATATATATATATATATATATATATATATATATATATATATATATATATATATATATATATATATATATATATATATAAAACATACATACATACATATATAACTTTTGTTGATAAATCGGTTAGCGTTCCCGTTAAAATTAGAAGAGGGGAAATATTCTTCATGGAAAGGGTGCAAAGAACTATATTTGCCAGACCACAGTTTTGTTCTTTAAAAATGTAGATAGTGGCGTTAATTTGTGTATGGAAGTTTCAGTCAGTATATATGAAGAAACATGCAAATTTGAAGTCTGGAATTCATCTACAAATACAGATCATTCGTTGAAGAGGATAATTTACATTGAATGAATCATAGCTAGATATAAACATACATGTAAGTTCATTCCTGATGAGGGAGAAATGGTCATGTGTGGGGTGCCGCGCCTCTTTCGAGTGTTTTACAAAACTAAAACTTGCTTGCTCAGCTCTGAAGTTGTGTAGACGAAAGCAAAGTTCTCACGAAATGACTTTTTCGTTTGTTTGCTTGGCTTTTTGTTTAGTATCACGTAAAAAAATATATATATTAGATGCGGGAACGCCGTTCCGCCTTCTAAAAAGGTAAAGGATCGCCGTTCCCACGCGTTCCCGCTCCACTACACCCCTGGTTTTACATGACCTACATTTTGTCGCACTTAAGATATCGAGTCTGCATTCAACTTCACGTTGAGCTCTGCAAAGTATCTCAGTCGTTATTCTTCCAACAACCTCAGTGATCCGTCGCGTTGTTGCAAAAATACTGTTTAAGCCACTCTCTTATTTAAACATCAATTGTTTCTACATTACTTTTTGTTTTGTTTTATGGAACCCTGTAATGTGCTCAACAATATATATGCTCACTATTGAAAATACTTCAAACTGCAATTCGTATTACCATTTTCAATGAATCTTTTTAGATGAACATTGTATGTGTAAATGTTCTTTCAACTTATTATTTTAAGTTCCTAATATGTGATAAAAATATTTGTCATGTTTTATTAAAAGTGTAAAGAGTAACTAAAAAGAGCTGTAATTTATTTATATAGCATATAATTATATAGTTTTGCCCAATAAAAAATTACTTAATATATTTTACAAATTTTTCTATAAACAACACCTAAACTTTCATATGTATCACGGTCCACACGGTCAAAGGTACAAAGCAAGGTACAAGGTTAAAATGTTAAATAAGATTCTTAAAGGTTAAAATGTTAAATAAGATTCTTAAATTTATATATATATATATATATATATA